>CM031611.1:48900262-49008141 GCA_018398815.1 Conus ventricosus | reverse complement strand
AAACACATCAGATGTAAATTTTTTGGATGCACATGGTAACCAGTCATTTTCTCTGGTTAGAACTACTGAGAAAGAACTCCAAACAAGCAGAAAAATACTCCTTTACTTTGACTAATTCAGCTCCTGATAAAATGTCTGCTGTACTGTTTTAAATTGTGTGGGGTGTGTGTTTTTCTTTTCAGTTTGTTTGTGTTATGAACCCCAAAGTCATGTGCTTGTGTCCATCCTAAGATGTTTCTGATAAATTTTTACATATACATATGGAAAGACCCCCAAAGGGAAAAGAGAGGTTCCGCCTAACAGGGGACAAAAGACTTTGGGGCTGGATGCCAGTTCAGCCCAAGAGCTCTCCCATCATTAGAATAAACTCTGAGAATCTATTCAGTTGTATTCCAGAACTTTGTGTTGTATGTCATTTAAAGTACAGTAGTGTTAGTCACCCACAAAGATGACAGTTTCTTCCCATGATGAACACATGGGGTTAAATTGGTTATATACCCCCCACCCCCCCCCAAGCTATGACAGGGAACTGCCCGCATTTCACAGGTGAGAAAAGTGCCTTTTATGTAAGTTTTATTCCCTGTCAAACTGGAAAACACACTCCATCTCTTAAGTGACAAAACTCCATTTTCAAACAGTGAAGATTGCTTTGTTAGGAGCATACTATGGTAAAGATCATCCCCATTTTTGTACTGCACTTGTTAGTTTAATGAGGACTTTTTTTAAATCATCATTCTGCCTTGTACTTGGGTTTTCATTATGAAACGTACCTTATGCTTCTTTTCAAACACACCCACATTTCACAGCTCAGGATATGACAAATAAAATCACACCCAAAAAAGATCAAAAATGAATCACTCAGGAAACAATATATGCGAAAAATGGTGAGATTTTTGCCTTGTTTTAAGCGAAAACACAAACAAAAATAGGAGCACTCAAAACTGTCTTATATATTGTTTTTCTTTTGCTATTGATTACTTTATTTAAATATTTGGCAAAGATGTAAAAATACTTGGACGCAATTTATGATGCACTGTAAATCATTAAACAATGCATGTGGGTTTTTACTCCAAGTAATTTCTTGAAATACAATAAAATGAACATTGCAAGCGAAATCTAGCAATTTTTTCTCTGGCGTGATGTTACACTCAATGGTGCATAAATAAAACATAACACGTTTTACTCCTGTTTCCTTAGCTAAGAGAGTCAAGTTACTCCTTACATCAGACAAGAAATGATCCCTCTCTCCAGCACCCTTCCAGGGTCAGCAAGTTATTTTTCCTTGCTCAAAACTGCACTAAAAACAAATAAAATGCGGGGAAAAGGCTTCCAACTTCATTTATGTGCGTCTGAAAGTGTTAAATTTGTTTAATTCCTCCTTTAAAAAAAAAAAAAAAAAGCACAGGCCCTACTAAATGGTAAACATGTTTCTTAACACTGTACATTAATGTAAAATAGATCAAAATGATTTAAACTCATTATTCTCTAAGCACACACACTTTTTGAGAGAAAAACAACATTGGTTATGTTGATCCGTTACGAACCAAATGTGGACCACCACTACCAAAGCTGAGTCTACTGATGAATTTTGCATTTAAAAACCAGAATTCAATGGACATCATATGTTATTAGTGCAAAATTTCATTCTCCCCTTGCATCATTTTCTCTTCTTTTAAAACACTTTTTGTTCAGGGCAATGAAATAATGACAAAGGACTTCTTTGCCGACATTTGTTTTTCACCCCATTACTTATTTACTTCATAGAAGAAGAAAAAAGATAACCTCTGTGGGAAAAAAAAACAAGTACTTAACATTACTTCGGAAGGGTGTCGCTGTTGAAAGTTTTAAACTGTCCCAGAATCGTCATTGATCTCGAACGCTTTTGTTTGTGCTTATCCAGATTGAAAGGACTGTAGGCAAATAAACTGCCCTGGGAAGAACGACCCTCAGACAACTGAGAACTGCTCTTTTGAGCGCCTACAGTGGAAAACACCCGAGGAAAAATCGGGAAAAACAACACAAAGAAGGATCATAACTAAGATCACCGTTCATTTTACATTTTTGTTTGTGCATTCTCTGGAAATGATATGTACGGTGGAGTTTGCTTTATGTCAGGGGACAGGAGAAATTTGTTCTGTTGACTAGTGATCATGCTAAAGAAAGAAAATAAGATAAGGTGAGATTTCTGACAAAACATAATGACCCAAAAACCAAGTCAAAAAGAAGTTCACATGAAGTGACTTCTTTAAAAAAAAAAACTGGGAAAAGAAGCAGCGAACAGCAAATAACAAACAAGAAGGGTAACCATTGTTCCTGTGATGGATAATAATTACACACCCGAAACTATAACACAAATGCTGCTTGGGGCATAAAAACCCCTGGCACAAAGCCAACTGAAAAAACAAGGAGACATTAGGGAAAGGAATCAATGTTGGCCAACGGAAAAAATGAGAGATAAAAAATCCTGTGCCGAAAGTGTTAGGCACAGAAAAAAAGACAAATTTTTCCATTTTTTTTAGGGGGGAAAAACTTTTAAAGGGTTTTTTGATTGGTTTTCTTTAAAAGAAAGGGAGGTCAGATGTGTGGATGCGTGCGGGGCATGATTGTCCTTGCTTGAGTGGGTTTTGAGCCCGTCGTTTAAAAAATGACCAAAAAAAACCCAAAAAACCCTTCCCTAAAAACCATTTTTACTATTTTTGAAATTCAGATATTTATCATACGTACTGTTGCCATTACAAATTTTTTTGCTCAACTCGTCATGTTTTTCACAGTGAAACCACTTGGAAGTCATGCTAGGGCCAAGGATGTTGAAAAGCATACGAACTTGGACATAATTTGATCACATATGTGAACCTACACACCACACATTTTGTCATTCCTGAATTTTGTTTCTGTCACGTTCAAAACTATACTTAATTGTCAGGACGCTTTTTTAGACGCACATATTTAAAAAGTGTTTGTCAAGGACAATTTCCCGAAACAGTTTTCTTACTTGGTTTTAAAAGCCCCCCGGGCATGGAGTGATGAAGAAATAAACCCCACTTTTGCCCCAAACTACCTTCTCTCACTATCTGGTCCATCTCTTTATCTTGGGGGTAGTGGGTGGAATCTTTAGGGTGTCTCCTGCTTACCAAGGTAGGTCCTTTTTTCTGCAAAAAGGGAAAAAAAAAAAGATCATACTAAGAGAAGTCATGATTTGGGGTTAAAAGAAATCCACCTTGCTTTCTGATTGACTTCCAAATATGAACAAAGGATTGTTTTCCCGAGCAGAATCAGGTGATCAAACATGAACCAAAGGGTTTACATTTTTTCACGCAATCGTCAAGGTGGAAATAAAAACTTTTTACATGAACTTTTAGGACTACAAAACCATTTTTAAAACCCCGTCTGTCTGTTTTGTAAATTGGAGCCAGCATTGAAAAGGCATAACCCTTTTTTTTTTTAAACGAATATAAGATAAATAAAATAAATGTTCTTGATATTAGAATTCTATCATGTAAAGAATTTACTTACAATGTGTACGAAAAATTCTGTGTGTCACTTGTCAGAGTATTGTTCACGAGGCCTACGTGGTTCGCTCCACAGATAGGGTGGGCGGATTTACTCTATTTGTTTATTGTCGTTGCTGTTGTAGTGTAATACGTCCTATTAGGGTGCTTGTGGTTGCAGTTGCACCTTGGTGTGGTTCAGATAAACTTCGGTTTGCTTTCTCTATATTTCATATCTATTCACCGCCGTGCTATTATTCTGCATGTTCAACGGCGTGGCCGGTCTTTCTCTCGAACTTTCTTCTATTCGGCCTTCTCGCCTGTCTTTTTCACTGTCCGCACGAGTGCATTCTTTTCCTTTTAGTTTGAAGTATGATCACTCTGTGACGATGCATGGCATGTTGCCGCATTGCTGAGGGAGGTTGATCTTCAATCGAGGGAAGTGTTATCTGGGGCGCTGCTCCTGTCCTGGTTCTTTAACTTATGTAGAGAGTACAGTCTGTTCTTTCAATTCCTTGCAGTCGGCATGTTGGAGAGGGAACATTATTTTCTTCCTGTTTCAGCATCTTAGCTCTGTCCTATCGAATGGTACAGAGGGTAGAGTGGGTCCATTTGACCAGCCTCTTTCGGGGTAACAATATGGTTGCTGGTAAGGCATACTAGTTTCGTGGTCTGTTCTGTTTTGATTTGTTGTTGTTAGCGCATTAGTCTTTCACTTTTGCGTTTTCTCTTTGTTTTCGAAATTGTAAGTGGATATATTGTGTGAGGACCCTTTTATATGGTTATTCAATCTTTAACTGCCATTCTAATTTATTTCACAAAATTATTTCTATGTTTATGTTTCTGTGTTGCGGGGTGGGGAAGGAGAGAGATCATGGTGATTCAGGGTTGGTACTTGCTTGGTCATCGATAGTCCCGCCACTGTCACATTTCGACCGGACTTTTATAATTAGGCCCACCGATATGTTTTGTAGTGTGCAAGGAGAGCGAGTTTTTATGTTCACGAGCAGTGCGGTGCGCATGATTGGTCGTTGGATGCGTGGTTGGAGATTGTGTTATTTTGAATGTGTTTATAATATGTGACAGTTGTGCCATTGAATTATTATTTGCAAATGTCGGTGGCAGTTATTAAGCGATGGTCGCTGTGTTGATTTAATTCCTAGGAAGGAAAACGTTAGCGTGAGGAGTGAAGGGTGAAGATAAATTCATATTTGTTATATTACCTGTTGATTTAATGCAGTATTTTTACCTGCATCGTTGAGAAAGTCATTGATGCATATGGGTTTACTGCCTTGTGCCGTTGAATACACTTCCCCTCGCCTTATGAGTGTGGTTAAGATTGTACTGCAATGGTCGTCGGTACTGACGGCAGGGTTCCAGTACCCTTCTTCCTTCCTTCCTTCTTTATTATTTTCATCCTCTCCAGAATCCTACTCCCTGTCTAGTACTCCCCCCTAAGGGGGATTCACCTGGAGCACGAATGGATGGTGCCACGTGTGGTCGAGGCTCGTTATTGGCTGAGACCAGGAACGGGATGGTGATCGCGCTGGTAGAAGGCAACGGCCTTGGTCTGGAACGTAGGTTCTGCTTAGAGGAGCCGCCGTCTTGACTCGGCCGGACTGGACCAACGTCCAGGACTACAGTAACAGCTTCGTCACCTCCCCACAAGGGTCAACGATATTAAACTGACCGATTGGGCTGGTCCGAGGGTGTCGGCTTTGGGCGACTCCCTCGGAGAACCAACCGGCTCGGCAGTACTAGGCGACAGGTGCTACCTGCGGACTTGACAGGGGCAAGGGATGTGGACGCACTCCGTTGGTGTGTGAAAGGGTCTATACTAGGATAATAATTTCTTTTAATTGTGTACGTCGTACTGGATGAATTATTATTTATAATCGTGCATGTTGTGTGTGGGGAAAGTGCTTGATTGCGATTGTGCATTGTTGTGTGGTTGCGGAGTGACTGATCGTGATTGTGCCATGTTGGTGTGCGTTGGAGTGCTTGATCGTGATTGTGAATGTTGTAGTGCGTTGGAGTGCTATTATTGTGATCGGGCATGGTGGCTGTGTTGGAATGTTTATTTTGCTGGTGTGCAATAAATGGGGTGTGGTTTCGTATATTTATGTGTGGTCTCTCTGCGGAGGTGTGAGAGTTCAGTCACTCCCATCTCTACCAACCTAGACTCGATCCTGTCAGGCAGACCTCAGGGGTCGGTCGTGACTATTGTGGGGGCTCGTCCGGGATGTGAAGGGCTCTGTGTCTTCTCCTCGGTTCGCAGTGTTACCTGTTTAGTTTGTCTGTTGTGTATATGCTTTATCAGTTTTCGTTGTTTGTTCGTGGGTGGTTGGCTGGGTGTCGCTAGCGTGAAGGGTGTCTTTTGGTGGCTGAGGTAACATCCGTTGTGAACTCGAGGCAGTCGAGGTGAGGACCAAGGGGAGTAGACCGCCGCACAGGACCTCCTTCCGCCGGGTACTCCAACGCAGGTACCGGCCGTAAGTCTTGACCTTCTTGTTGCCCGATACAGTCTTCCATTCCCTGTTTTGTATTTTGCACCAATTCTTGTTTTTTTTTCTCTAACCGGGTTGAGATACAGGGGGTTGTTCTCGGTCGCTAGTGTTTTTTTTTTTCCTCTCTCGGATCCGTCTGCCTAGTGTTTTTGTTTTGTTTTTTTCAGGCCAGCCCCACCGAATGTTGCTCGTTGCTGTAGTGCGCGGTGTTTGCACTTGAGTGGGGGCTGCCGGATTAGTTTTTGTTGGTTTTATTTTTTCGGTGTGAGAACCACGCATGATTGCTCGTGCTGCTTGAGCGCGGTAGTTGCCGAGTGGGAGCAGCCGGAACTTGTCCGCCACACAGCAACACGCCACACACACACTTATACAAAGCCCTAAAAATATTTGTTTTTTTTTCTCTAGTGGAATTGTTTTTCCTGTTATTTGGAAAACTGTAGGATATGGTTGTCACTGGCGAAGTCCGGAGCTGGTGGTGTGGCGAACGCGTGCGTCGAAGAAGAAGGGTATTCAAAATGTTTACTGTGTCCCTTACTATTAGTAACAGTACTCGACTACGGTAACTTCATACACTATTCCAGTTGATGTAGCAGGTTAGTCCCACGTGAACTTTTTCTACATATTAGCTGGGGGGGTCTCACCTGTAGAGACCCGACTGGCACTTCCGCTCGGAAGCGTCAGAGTTTTAGCGATTGATTAAGTGGGGCTTCGTTGAGTTCGACGAGACCGAAACCTTCTCCTCTACAGGCTTTCGCCCCTCGTTATGGGGCCATGCCCAGAAGAATCTCCTTTGGGGAATTCGGACCCAAGGGACGGGTCAGACGGTTCATACTCCAGTGTCGGGAGTGGTGTACCCGCTCAGGATATACACATCTGTTCTTATGTTTTGGTGCGGAACAGCGACGGGAGGATGAGGACAACGTAGGGCAAGAGCGTACGGGAAAGAGGACCGCTAGGCAGGAAGCATCTGGTAGGGAGGAGCGTAGAGAGAGGATACGGGCCGATAGACAGCGAGGCTATGCGCGAGAGGAGACTGAAGGGACAGGAGATTATGCAATAGGGAAGAGGCTATGCTGCGCAGAGAAAGAGGACTGCACGACAGGAGGCCTTGGTAAGGAAGAAGCTGCTAGACAGGCGGCTCTGGTAGGGAGGACGGCTGCTCAGCGTAAGGGAAGAAGCTGCTAAGAGTAGGGAGGAGGCATGCTAGACTGGAGGACTCAGCGTAGGGAGGAGGTGCTCAGCGTAGGGGAGGATGCTCGCATAGTGAGGATGGCTTCACTCCAGGAGGATCGGGCGTAGGGAAGAGGCTGACAAGGCAGGAAAGCCCTACGTAGGGAAGAACAGAAGGATGGAGGCTCTGGTAGGGCAGGTGATGGAACAGACTTCTTTAGCGGTCTCCCGCAATCTGTAAGTCGGGGGTTAATCACCAAGGCAGGTGATAGTGTTTAGAGGACAAAGTTTTTAAAGCTTCCAGATGTTCAGACTAGTGAGGACATTGATATGTTTCCTAGAGCATTTATGACAAGGTTGCTTGTTCATACACAATTGTCTGAGGACAAAAGGCTATGCACCCTTTTTTCTGGATTTTCTGGTGCTGCAAGAGGAGTGTTGTGCTCACTCTAAATGAAGGCGCGTATTATGCTGTACATGCAGTTGGCTATGAGTAAGCGTTTCCAACTTTACCCCTGAGACCTACAGGAGGAAGTTTGGGTCCCTGGAAGAGAATAATGACGAGACCTTCGTGCAGTTTGGTGATAGGTGCCGCCAAAAGCTAGTGGTAATGGGCGTCTGTTAGCTAGTGGAGCTGGAAGGATCTGCTCATCATTGATAAAGTCTCACCAACACTGTGTCCCCAGAGTTGTGGATCCGGATAGGCGAGACAGCACCTCAGGATTTCGCTTGGCTGCGATTTCACACCGCTGAGGTGTTTGCTGAAGCTCGCAGGGCTTATGGGGCATCGCAAGATAAGGTCGAGGGACCCTACACAGGATTTAGTAGCAATATGGTGCCGACCAACTGCTAGTGGGGTGAACCAAGGCAGGCAGAGTTTCATCGCGGATTTCAGCGCCCCGATTGTGTTTTCTTTTGTGGTCGTCCTTTGGCCCACATTAAGAAGGATTGTCCTTAAAGCCGCTGGTCAGTCGTTGGGCGCGGCTGGTCTTTCCAACGTCTCGTGCTCGGCTACGTGGGGGTTCAAACCACGCTTATCTTGGCTGATTCAGAGTTCCCTATAAAACTCTGTTGTTGGTTCCTCCTTGGTCGAACTACATCAGGGAGTCGGGAGCATCACGATCTTTGTGATAAGAATTTCGGTTTCCCCTGAGGCCGGCGGGGAGCCATAGTTTATGATGTGTGAGGGTTGGTGGCTGGTTTACTTCCAACCCCGTCCTTCTGTACTTATTCAATTTCTCACACACACATACTTCTTGTGGCGTAGTCCTATGGGCACCTTCGCGGCTGGACTAGCGACCATTTGTATCAATTATCTTTGCGATTCATGTCCATTTGCGGACGGAGCAGTCAGTCCGTGTCTTCGGTCTGCCACGTACAGGAGTTGTGTGGGAGTCACCACACGCGCCAAAAGCTTAGTAGCAGGAGCTGGAATTGCGTAAAGTCTACTGCCCCAGATCTATGTCGAGGTTCTGGCAGGGCCGAATCCTGCTTACAATGGTCGTCTTCAAGGGCAGGGATTGGATGTCCAACGCCTGCGACAACTGGTAGGTCGTCCTGCTCAGTTGCCGACACGCCTAGGTGTGCTTCAAGCTCCAACAAGGGGTTCCTTTTTGGATTTAAGTTTTACCCCAGGCAGATCCGTGGTGGAAACGAAGATTGTGGTTCCCACAAAGCATGAGAGTGTCTGTACTCCAGGCAGGCCCAAGATTCCAAATTGGCAGTGTCATATGGGCTCAGCGGAATCTCGAGCGAGTTAGGCAGGAACTTATTCTGGCAGGGGTGACTTTAACAGGTTAGTACAAGTAACTGACGCAGTTCACGATACCTGCCAACGGACAACGCCTAAGGGGCGCTTGACGGCGTGTTCAACATGGGCTATACAGTGCCAATGGTGGGGGAACCGTTCAGCAAGGTAGGGTAGTCCTGGTGGGGCCCATTAAGACGCCATCGATCGCGGTCACCGTAATCTGGTAGTGGTGACATACAGCGACTTGGTATCAGAGGAATGTCCCACTTCAGACTATCGAATGCACCTACGGTTGCATGAGGCTCTCTGACAAATTTGGCCAGCGCTATGGCGTGCCCAAGAAGTTCATTTAGCGTCTTGGGTCCCATGTTTCTGTACGATATCATGAAGGAGGTGAAAACTATGCTTAAGGTTCATAAGGTGACAACGTAGCCCTATCATGCGGGCAGGCACAATGGCCTTGCTCGACGCGTTTTAATTGGGGGACGTTGAAGAAGATGTTGGAGTATCGCCTATGTGCACAGAGCAACCGGTGTGAGGGATCGCTTTATTCTGCTGTACGGTTCGATACAGGGAGGTTCCACAGGAAAGATGCGGTTTTCCCCGTTTGAATCTCCGGTTCTGGCAAGAAACAGTACCGAAGGACCCACCAACTTCATGAAGCAGATGTGGACCTGACGATGTGAACGGTGGTAGGGGAAGGAAAGTCAGTAACGTGGTCGATCTGCGCAACCGCATCGGCTGACACTTGACCAGATTTGTCCTCAGCACAATTGCAGTAGGCCAAAACAAGTACTAGGCTTTGTACGAACAGGCGCAGTGTTGTAAGATGGTTTGAGCCGTGTTGGGTGGTTGATTCTCATTCCACTAAAAGAAGAACCAAGTTGCATAGTCGACTTGGCAGGCACCTTTTGTTAGTCTGCAGTCGGAGTGGGTGAATGGGACTATAGGTTTCGCGTGCGAGGCAACAGAATCCTGTTCATGCCAAACTCTTGAAGGAATTCGTTCGAACGATATCAGTGAATGGAATGGATTCAACACATTTGTCGTTGGTGGAGAGTGGCGATGAGGACGCAGTGGCGGTTGCTCAGGACATTCCCCACCGTTCCTCTAGTTGAGGATGTGTCGTGGGCAGGATGTTTAGCTTCGGGTATAATAACTCTACTCAGACACTGATTTGGCATTACTGGCACGGCTGTGCCAGAGTCTCCAGGACGTAGCATACATGGATCTGGCACATGACTGACCTGGGCGAATGTACACTGCGCAATCATTTGACACGAGACCCAAATTAGGGTCAAACAGTTCCCTATGCCTCTCTATCGGCGTCTGTAATCACAGCAGGAGGTGCAGGCCATGTTGAGGTGGGGGTCATTGAGAGTGCGTGTTCTCCGTACTAATACCCCATAATTTCTGTTATCTGATAGTAGGAGGCAAAATGTTGGTTATGCGTCGATATTTTCCGTCGTCTGAATAAGGTTCTCGGTTCGATGCTGGAACCTATGCCGGATGCTCGGACCAAATCTTCGCCCCTAAGCTGAGTAGTGGCCAACTATTTCTCCAAGTTCGATCTCGCGAAGGGTTTCTGGCCAGATTCCCATGAGCAGAGAGGACAACCCAAAACGGCAATTCAGACCGACTGACGGGCAGTTCCAGTGGTAAGTGATGCATTTTGGCCCCTCAAAACTGCTGGAGCAATTTTTCAGTCGCGTTAAACACAAAAACAACAATCCCACCACCCAGCCCCCCCCCCCACCCCCCCCACCACCCACACCCATCACCCCCCCCCCCCCGCCCCCCCCCCCCACACCCCCCCCCCCACCCATCATCTACCGCTCGTTACGACAGTTTGAACAATTTCATGGGTCGGTCCTGATACTCAGCTCAGTGCCGATTGGAGCTCGCACGTTTCGCTCATCCGAACGTCTGTTTCATCGTCTGCGCGAGGTTCAGATGTCGGCTCGTCTTCCAAATGTCAGGCTTGTTCAGGACTGATTATTTATGGGGCACATCTTTTGCGGAGGGGGTTTGATTGCTCCGGAGGAGGAACCCCCCCAAGGGTGACCAAAGTTGCAGGTGCCAAATACCTCTGGTACCCAAAAGGGAATGCGGTCTTTTCTTGGACCTTGCGGGATACTACCGAAGTTCATTCCTTGACTTAAGCAAAGGTTGCACTTGCCCCTCAATGAACTGGACGAAGGGAGAAGCCAGAACGTCTGATTTGGGATGAGAGTGGCACAACAGGCTTTTGACGCTTGGAAAACGGCATCACTACTAGACCAGTCTGGCTCATCAACGATCCTAGTATACCTTTTGTAATGCGGACTGATGCTTCTGCGGTGGGGATTGGGGCTGTGTTTGATTCAAGATCAGGGGAAGGGACTCAACCGCTGCCTTATGCGAGACAAAAAACTCACTGACGCCCGCAGTATAGGCTACAACCGATTGACATGTGTGTTTAGACAGTCGTCGTGGGGATCGCGAAGTTTTATCACTATTGTTAGGACGTTTGAGTTTGTGCTGGGAGAGCGATCATTTCTTCTCTCCAGTACTGGGACCGAATACACCGGACAGTAAGTAGCTCGACTCATGGGTGGGAAGTGGAAGCTGCAGAGTAATGCGTTAACTTTTTCCGTCATATCTAAGGGTTCCTGTAATAAGGATGATGTATTTCTTAGCCGAGCTCCTTAGTTTGCATATTGAAAAATCAGTCTGTGGGACACCTCCTCAACCAGGGTTATATCCCCTTTTTGGTCTTGTATCAGGTGTAGTGACAGTTGTCACTTCAGTGAGGTTAACCGTAGTGAATCAACAATCGGTTCGTATTGTCACTTTCAATGGTTGAAGGTTTGCTCTAAGTTTTGTTGCTATAAATGTCAGTATTATGTATTTCCCGTGTTGATTCTATCGTGAATGCTTTGTTTTGGATTCATTCGTACCTCTGATCGATCACAGTGTGTTGGGTTCACACTCGGTACCTATGTTGTGAAGTTGCAATTGCGTCAAGGTTCAAAGGAGCACTGTATCTACAGAGCAACAGATGCTTTTAGAAGGTGGGTTTGTATCGAGTTTTGTCACGAGGCCTACGACGTCTCGACCCACCTGGGTGGCGGAATTACTTATTTGTTGATTGTCGTTGCTGTTGTCGTGTATCCGTCCATCTAGGGGGATGTGGTGCAGTTGCACTTGGTGTGCTTTCAGCTCTACTTCGGTTTGCTTTCTCTCTCTTTCATATCTTAATACACAGCCCGTGCTATTCATACTGCAAGGTTCAAGGCAGTGGACGGCTACTACTTTATCTAGAACTTTCTGTTATCGGCCATCTAGCTGCTCTTTTTACCTGTCGCAACGTGCTTCGTTCCTTTTTGTTTGAAGTTTGCTCAATCTGTGAAGCTGCATGGCATTTGGCCGCCATTGGCTGAGGGAGGTTAGCTCTACACTGTAGCGGATGATGTCTTGGGGGCGCCTGCTCAGTCCTGGTTCTTTACCTTATCGTAGAGGAGTACTGTCGTTACTTTCAATTCCTGCAGTAGGCCTGTAGGGAGAGGGACATCATTTCTTCTGTTTCCGCCTTATTCGCTCTGTCATCTCGACCTGGACTGAGGTTTAGAGAGATGTCCTTTGACCCGCCTCTTCGGGGTCTCCCAAAGCGGTAGCTGGTTCGCATTCAGTTTTCGTGGTCTGTTTGTTTTGATTTGTTGTTGTTAGCGGCTTAGTCCCCTTCCAACTTTTGCGCATTTCTTTTGTTTCGATATTGTAAGAGGAATATTGTGTGGAGACCTTTTTATTGGTTAATTCAATTCTTTTAACCTGGCCTTTAAATTATTTCCAAAATTATTTCTCTGTTTATGTATCTGGTGATGCTCGGTTGTCGGTGGGGAACGGAGAGAACCTTGTTGACTTCAGGGTTGGAACTTGCTTGGTCTCGCTCGTCCGCCCTGTCACATTCGCCGGACTTTATCCTTCGGCCACGTCTGTTTGTGTGTGCAAGGAGAGCGAGTTTTTATGTTCACGAGCGTGCGTGCGCATGATTTGTCGTTCGGATGCGTGGTGGAGATTTGTGTTATTTTGAAATGTGTTTATTAAATGTGACAGTTGTGCCATTGAATTATTATTTGCAAATGTGGTGGCAGTTATTAAGCGATGGTGCTGTGTTGATTTATTTCCTAAGGAAGGAAAACGTTAAGCGTGAGTGAGAGAAGGGTGAAGATAATTCATATTTGTTTTATAACCTGTTGATTAATGCAGTCTTTTACCTGCATCGTGTGAGAAGACTTGATTCAATGGTTTACTGTGTGCGTTGAATACACTTCCCCTCGCCACATCATGCGAGTGGTTAAGACTTGACAAGCAATGGTAGACGGTACTGACGGCAGGGTTCCAGTACCCTTCTTCCTTCCTCCTTCCTTCTTCTTTTCCTCTCTCCGACTCTCCTCCCAGCTACGTCCTCCCCCCCTCCCGGGGGCTTCACCTGGAGCACGAATGGATGGTGCCACGTGCTGGTCGAGGCCACGTTCTGGCTGAGACCACGGACGGGATGGTGCCACGGCTGGTCGAGGCCACGCCTTGGTCAGGACGTGGACTGCTAGAGGAGCCGCCGTCTTGACTGGCGGCCTGGACACCCGTCCAGGACCTCCAGTAACAGCTACGTCCCCCACCCCCCCCCCCCCCGGGACACGCTCTTCACTGCCCGCTTGGGAGTCGAGGGTGTCGGCTTTGGGCGACTCCCTGCGAGAACCAACCCGGCTCGGAGCACCTAGTGCGACAGGGTGCTCCCTGCGGACTTGACAGGGGCAGGGATGTGGACGCACTCCGTGGTGTGAGAAAGGGTCAATACTGGAAATATTTCTTTATAATTGTGTACGTCGTATGGTGAAATATTTATTTATAATCGTTGCATGTTGTGGGTGTGGTGAGTGCTTGATTGCGATTGTGCATGTTGTGTGCGTTGGAGTGCTTGATCGTGATTGTGCATGTTGTGTGCGTTGGGTGCTTGATCGTGATTGTGCATGTTGTGTGCGTTGGAGTGCTTTATTGTGATCGTGCATGGTGCGTGTGTTGGAATGTTTATTTTGCTGGTGTGATAAATGGGGTGTTGTATCGTTAATCTTTATTGTGTGGTCTCTTGCGGAGCGTGTGAGGTCAGTCACTCCCTTCATCCCACCTAGACCGATCCTGTCAGGGCAGACCTCCAGGGGTCGGTCGTGACAGTAATCCAGAAAAAAGTGCAGGCTGACTTTTCTTTTTTCAACGAAATTTACCCACTTTCCTTCCAGCACAAGAGGCTATAACCATGCATGCCCCTCACTCTACTGATCTCACCTGGTTGCTGCATAGGAGGGGCATCTCCAGCTCCAGGTGTGATAAGCTCAGGTGGGGCTGCTAATCTTCCATCCAGTGCAGCTGTGGACTCACTGGACGCATGGGACCTTGTTTGCTATGAGGTCTCAGCATGCTGGGAATGTGATTCACTGGCACAGAAAACTAGTCTCTCACAGGTGTGGATGGCGAGAAAAAGAGAGCAAATAGTATGCCATCTTTGCAAATATTACATCTGCACTCATGCTGTTTATCAGCAACATTGTGCATAAAATGCTTAATGATTTTAATCAAACTTGGTACAGAAATGAAACGTGACCTGTTGACAAATTCATTCAGTGTTCTGCATGTTCCTCACAATTTTTCCGTCAAGCGTAAACACAATGTAATTATATAAATTAATGTTTACAAATTTATAGCATCTATGGAGTAATACATACAATAAATGATAAGTAAAATGTGTAATGCTTTATTTGCTTTAAAAATCCTGTTCCAGTCTTTTGACCAGGTTGTGATTCTGCAAGTTTCCGCTTCGCACTGGTGGCATTAATCTTACAGCAGGTTATAGGAAGCTAATATTTGCAGTAAGCAAAGGGTCGCTATGTTTTTCCTTGGATTCTGTCAATTCTAAACTGCTCAAAACCTGATCATTCACGTATTGGAATGAATTTTGTGGCTTGGACAGGAATGATGTTCAACATGATCCAGTGAGAGAGATAAGGACCAGTTCCCACTCAGTACTGCTACAAAAAGCATATGACAGCCTAGTGCACAAGTATGAAATTTCATGCACCATTTCAAAATTTCACATGACATATGAGGCGTGCCAGCAGTCTGAAGCCCTGGACCAGTCAGCTGTGAGAAAAGAAAAAAAAGAGATGCAAAGATGAAAAAAATAATAATAATGAAATAGAATGAACTAAAATAAAGTAAAGTAAAATGAACTAAAATAAAACAAGACAAAATGAAATGAAATAAAACAAAATCAAATGAAAGGGGGATGATGGATATCAACACTGAAAAAAAAAAAGTCCAGACTTATCTTCCACAATGACAGGTGGAAAAAGGAAAACACTGTTCAATCAAAAATGAAAAAAATAAAATTAAAAAAAAACCCGCTGACCTGCAGCAGGAGGGGCTGCAGTGAAACAGGATCTGTGAGCTGGGGGTCTTTCAACACCATTTCTGCCGCTGAACCATGGCCACGCCTGACATAGAACCACCCGCACACGAACGTGTAGCTCCACTTTGTTCACTCTGCAGTACCTCCCCGCTCTTGCTGCCCTTACCCGAAGATTGTGAAAGCTGACTGGGACTGGAGAGGGCGGTGGGGGCCAGCACAGGCATCCTGGGCAACGGGATCCGTGGCATCAAAGGCACCGTGGTTTGGGAAGTTTCTCGACGGCACGATCTGGCACCACTCAGGATGGACATGACTGCTGACCGCACAGTGGGGACTTGGGAGGGGGAACTTTGAGGGGAGGGTCTGGGGATGCTAATCAATGGTACAGACAATTGGGGAGGTGTGGGTTGCTGTGAGATGACACAAACTGCAGGATGTTTGTGGCTGGGGCGATTTCTTTGGCAGACCAATGATCTTGGGGGTAGACACTGGCAAACTTGGATCTGATAGAAACATACATATCAACATACATGTACACAAAAAGGCATAACTCAACCAGTTAATGAATGAATCTGTCATCAACTAATTCCTTGGTTAAAAAAGAGGTAGTCACTGTTGTGTGTCAATTCGTTCTTACTGTTGTTTCCTTTGTTAAATTGAAAGTATCATTCCACAGAAATCACTGAAACAAAACAAAACGACGGATAAAAAAATATATCATGACATATATGAGGCTACCAAAAGAAAAACAAGTCCATTCGAGTCCATCCCTAATCTCACTGCAGTTTCAGCTTTCTTAAAACAAACCAAGCCTGCTCTATGTGATATGGCTGCTCAGCATGCAACAGACTGGAACACTTCAACAACTGGATTGGAGGAACATATGGCTTGTTCGCTTCTTTCTCTGTATGCTTGTAAACTGACCTTTCCCTCCTGATCTTTCTCTGTACACCTTAGACCTGCAATTATATTATGACACTGGCTTTTCTCTACATACTTCTGAATTTCTGTATGTGGTTGAGTGTGCGTGTGCATGTGCATAAGCGTGTGTGTGCTTGTGTAAGAGTGTGTGTGCGTGCATGCGTGATGTAGATGTTGTGTGCATGTATGCATGTCTAGAAGCATATCGGAAGAAAGGGGAAAAAAAGAGGGTAGCAGAGAGAAGCACAAAATGTGAATCTGCCACCTCCAAATGTCTGCAATCTCAGTCAGGTCTGTAAAAAAAAAGTTTGGGATCACCAAGTGGGGCAAAAACATTCACCCACAGGAAAACCTGCCAAATTTGGATCGCACCGACCAAGCATGAACACAGTGATACTGTAACAACATGCACAAGTTGGAACAATTGTTTCTAAACCAGATTTGACACAATGTAAAAATGTATATATGCATAATACAACGAACATTAGTAAAACCAATCCCCACGTACTGTGTTTCTGATACACTCCCATCCTGATTTTGGGAACAGTGAGCACTGGAGGCCTGTAAGGAATTCTGGGAGTGGGTGTCAGCTGTAGGGGCTGAAGCGGTCTCCTTGGGGTGGGCCTCACCTCTGTGACTGGAGTGGAGGTGTCTGAGGGCTCAAATCGACCCACATGCCTGGCTTCCGGGATCTTACCTCCATCCTCTTCCATTCTCTCTTCCATCACCACTGGACTGATCTGAAGTTGACACAATGCAGAAAGAAGCTAACAAAAACACCTGCCAACATCAGCCAGCCTGCTGATGGTCATCTTGGCACATCTCACACAGTAGCATTCAATCCAGAAAGAAGTACAAAGTTGCCAATAACAATGTTCAAAAAACTTGTCTGACCACAGGCCATCCAGCCAATCTGTCTGTCTCTGCCCTGTCTATCTATATGTGTGTGTATGGTAGCATACAATGGCAGCATACAATGAAGCTCAATGACAACTATGTGTCATGTCATTTCAGCCATGTACATTATGAGTACTGATGTACTCCATCTCAGCATCCAGAGGAGGCTGCGTTTATATTGTGCTTCTTTGATTCTGCTTGTATATTTTTTTTTTTCTGTAAATGAATATATACAACAGACAAACTGCTTTGAAATATATTCTACATGACAGAAAATTGAAATATACAACTTCCTTGCTTGAACATGTTTTTCAATGTAAAATGTGGGCTACTCTCTCTGTGAGGAGTGCGTAGCCACAGCATGGCACCACCTTCTTTTTCCTTCTTCCTGTCTGCTTGTTTTCATTTACCAAAGCCAGTATTTTCTTATGAACTTTAACAGGGACAAATCCCCTCTTGTCGTGGGTTGTTCTACAGCTATATCCATGATTAGTTCTGTCATAATTATCACTAGACTGAAAACAGACAGAAGGAGATCCAGCTCATTTGAATGTTTTTCAGATACCAGTTCTGGGCTAGGACTGATCAGACTACATTAAAATGTCCATAGCAAAACAGCTTTGTCTGCAGTGGTTCAAAAGCAGTGATTAGCATGAAGATGGAGCTACTTGTAACCCATTTAATTCATTTCGTGTTGTTTATAGGCCAGCAAACTGCGGAGTTCATGTGGGGACTATTGCATATATATCTATATATATATATATTTAGTATATAGATAGAAAAACAGAGACGAGACAGAAAGACAGATGCAAACAAAAAGGAACTTCATTCCTTATACCCTTTAAAATGGACTAACATCAGATCTATTCCCCTCAAAATCTCGGGGGAAAAATTACCTTTATAAAAAAAAATCATCAATATAAATGTTTTTCCTTCTCTTCCGTGTGTCTAAACGTTGGTCTCTTTGTGTTCATCAATTTTTTTTCTTCTATGGGCTGATATACTTGTTCTTTGCCAAGTCCAGGTTGCCTGGAGACACACACAGCACTTCTTCACTTCTTTGGACCAAGGCAGACAAGAAAAGAGCTTATTTGGCTACTATGTCGCAATGAATCAGTAGTGGTTATCTGAACTGGCACAGTTTATTGAAGGCAGTACCACAGTGCACAGGTCATCTTTTTCACTTCTTGTCAGGTTGCTGTTTGCTCCTTCATGTAGTATTAGCCGCAGGAAACAACTTTAGCTGCCCAAAACGTCCTGGTTGGGCTTTTTTTTAAGGAAACTTTGTGGTTTTAAATTCAGAGATGACACATTTGACTGTCAGATAAACAGATCTGAATGTTACAGGGCAGATGTCATTATCTATATAGCCCGAGCTTAGCGTTGTCTCTATGCAAATGCCTTTCTTCGGGCCAACATAGTATACTCAATCACAGTGTGCATTCATCTTCATCTCCGTTTATTGAAAAAAAAAAATGTTTACACAGATTTCAAAGATGTTGTATTGAGAGTACATTTAACTCTGTCTCCGGGTATACCAAATGTGGTCAGATTCATAACATTCTAGGCATGAAAAATTGACAAGACTAAATAAGAATATAGCCTCTTGTATACGCTGCACATGGGGCTTTTGTTACTTACCTCATCCAAAAGACAACCAACGGCAATCTGTAGCACTAAAGGAGCAGTAATGAGAGAAACAAAAACCGTCAAAACAACTGATTTTTCTAAAACCTACCTAACTGTACACAATGCTTTTACCCAACTTAGAGACACTTGACTAATAAGATGGGGAAATCTGCCTTGGCTTAAGGCTGTGTCAGGCTAATTGACATAGGCTAGAACACCAAGGCTACATCAAAATGTTGTTATGCTCTGCATAGTTATGCGGGGATTGTCTTCAGTTGTGACAAGCTCCTAGCATAACATTATCAGTCTCTAAAATCCCCCGAAGTCGGAGTGTGGCTGCCCATGTGGCGGGGTAATCAAAAACGGTCACACACGTAATGTTCTCATCCCCAGGTGATGCATTTGTACCATAGTGTTCAAGTACTTCGGCTGTTTGGATGATCCCTGGAGTCTTTTAGCCAGGGTACGACAACAACAACAACAACAACAGATGGGGAAATGAAAATGACAAATTACAATTATGCTCCCCAAATTTGGAAGAAGTGAGCAACGTTATGGGCACAATATGGAACACATCTAAAGTGGTTATATTCAGTTTTTCAACCCTTTGTTTGGTACAGGCTGGCATGCATTACTATCAGAATAAGTATGGAGAAACTCCCTCCCTTGCATTGCAAGATTGAGACAACAGACATGCGGTATTCTTGTTTTCCAAGATCGCCCATGGCAAAGTTTTCTCCAAAACTTGATGCAAACTCAGGGTTTCACCAAATCAAACTGGACGAAGAGAGCTCAAAGCTTACAACTTTCATTACTCCCTTTGGGCGCTACAGGTTCAAACGCCTTCCTACGGGCATCTCTTCAGCGCCAGAATATTTTAGAAAAAAATGGACCAAATTCTTCAAGGCTTGAGGGAGTACTGGGGTCACATAGATGACATCCTTGCCCTTTGGCAAAGACAAAGTAGACATGATGCAAAGCGAAGGAAGTTCTTGACCGATTGTCACAAAGCGGGTAACCCCCCAACTTGGATAAATTTGAATTTTCCATCCCCCGCCTCAAATACTTGGGACAAGTGATCGATGCGGGAGGGGTGAAGAGGGATCCAGCAAAACCCAAGGGGCAATCGCTGATATAAAGGGAAAACCAGAGAATGTAGCAGAAATCCGAAGATTCCTGGGGATGGTCAACCCAATCATGAAGTTTGTACCCAATGGCTGAGAAAACCAAGCCCCTGAGAGATTACTACCGAAACAGATGCAGATGGATTGGGGACCAGATCAGCAAAAAGCCTTCAAAACCCTGAAGCAAGATTTTGCGTCACCAGTGACTCTTGCTCTATACAGCCCAGAGCGTGGACGTAGTTTCAGTGACTCAAGCAGCTACGGACTGGGGGCTGTCCTTCTCCGCGCCGGGGACAATGGCATGCTTCCATCCAGTCGCCTATGCAAGTCGCTCGTTACGGCCACAGAGCAGCGGTATGCCAGATCGAAAAGGAGGCATTGGCGATTCCCTGGAGTCTTGAACACTGGTTGACCTGCTCATTGGCATGTTTTCCGAGTACAGACGGCCCACAAAGCCCTTGGTACCTCTGTTCTCTTCCAAGCTGATTGACGAACTGCCATTCGCATCCAGGTTTTTCAGAATGAGACTGATGGGGTTTTTCCCTTCGAGATCTCCCACGTCCGGGCAAGGAGCTTCTACTGCGATGCCTTGTCAAGAGCTCCTTTGCCAACGACAGACACTAAGGACAACAACCTGACAGGCCATGTAGAGGCATACGTCAATTCTGTGTTGTGACCATTGCCAGTCAGGACAGAAGACTGGAAGAAATAGGTCAGAGTACAGAAGGAAAATATCCTGCGTGTGGTCATGCATCATGTTCAGACTGGCTGGCCAGATAAGATACCTAAATCGTCCTCTCAAGACCTACTTCAATGGAGAGGCAGCTTGTCTGTAATTGATGGTCTCCTACTCCGAGGGAAGAGGCTCGTCACCCCATCATCAGTGCCAAGATGTCCTTCGACACCTCCATGATGGGCATCAAGGAGTCAAAAAAACAAAGGAAAATGCTGCCAACTCAGTGTGGTGGCCTGGCCTCTCCCAAGATGTCGACCAGATGGTGAAGACTGCCCGGAGTGCACCAAGCATCGAAAGGCTAGGGTGGAACCTATGAAGGGGACTCCTTTTCCGGGAGAGACCTTGGCCCAGGTTTGCTGCAGATTTTTTCCAGTACACGGCAAGCTCTTTCTGCTGGCCATTGACTACTATCCAGAGACATCGAAATGGCCTGGTTTCCAGAGAGTCACAACAGCAGAAAAAATGCAAGAATGAAAAAGATCTTCAGTCGCCACGGCATCCCAGACATTGTGTGACAGAACGGGCCGCAGTTCACTGCGAAGACTTCAAGTCCTTTGCACAGTCCGGGGGATTCGCCACGTCACATCATCACCCACTATCCCCAGTTAATGGAGAGGTTGAACGGGGCCCGTTCAAACCTCAAAGGTCTCATCAAGGGAAAAACCAATGTGAATACCTTGGCCTCCTAATGTATAGGAATACCCATTACCCAATGGTTTTCCCTGCCAGTTAAGCATGGGACGCAGACTCAAAACCAGAGTCCCATTTCCATCCAACCTCCTCTTGCCCCGACCCCAGATTTCATGACGGTGAGAAGAGGGAAAAGAGAGTACCGTGAGAAGATGACAACTGGCTACGACAGAAGACACGAAATCGTCACCCCAGAAAAACCTGTCACTGGTGATGCAGTCTGGATCCCGGACCCGAAAAAAAGAAGGCACAGTCATCCCAACGCCATGAGGCTCCAAGATCTGTGGTTATCGAAACATCTGACGGTGGCCTCCTACGCAGAAAAAAACGTCGGATTGACCAGGAAGCTCCCAGCCAGCAGACCAGTCCAACCCAAACCAAAATACCCCCTCTACAGGTCGCCACATCCTGGAAGGAGGTGCCTCCTACCCAACTCCCAGAAGACGGGACCACATTGGGAGAGATCCCTGGCCAGAGCCCCCTTTCGCAACAACGACGGGTGCCAGAGGAAACACCCACATCCCAGAGGGACTTCAACCCTTACCCAGAGATCTGCACGGGCCCACAAGAAGCCACAGCGCTCATCGAACAGTTGTGAAAACAAAAAGAGACGTGGTGAAAGACCCGGTGCCACGAAAGGCAAAAGCAAATAGACACTGGTGAAAGACCCGGTGCCCCAAAGGCAAAAGCAAATAAACATGGTGAAAGACTGGTGCAGTGATTTACATCTAGTCAGACACCCTTACCGGTTCTAGTCATGATATAAATTAAAGTTTCAAAGATTAGATTAATCTTGCATCACAATTCTGTTAATTTTAAAAACAGTTTATTATGATTGGAGACTGAAACTGATTTGATAATGAAAAAAAACCATTTAAGATGTTTTCGTCAGACAGGGAACCTTTAACGGTAGAAAGATAACTTTCCCGCCTTACAAAAGGGGAGATGTAGTGTATTTCTGTTTTAAGCATGGACTGTACGGAACGGTATACCAGCTTCGGCTCTGCATGTTGGCGGCGACCGCATCTGTATCTTCGTGTACTTAGCAAATAAAGGGCCCTATCTTTGTAATCAAGCACCGCCTTTACCTTATGAGGTGCGGCTTTCCATACAGTGTGCGAGGCCACCATTCCATTTGGACACATCATGCTACTGCATCATGTGACAAGAAAACCTCTTACCACTGAAAGGAAACAACGGAGGGGGGCCCCTTTCATTGCACTGGCTGGTGGTAGTTGGTGGATGGAAGAAACCTGCCCACAGTGTCTGTCCTGTCGACTCCTGCTGTTCTGTGTCCAAGTTTTCCCTGGGGAAAAAAACAAAATATGGGTTCATGAGTGCCATGATCCAACAACTTGGGGTTTTGGCTTAATTAAACTAAAGTGGATTCAATGCCACCCATGTCCCTTAGATCTGGCGATGTGCAGTCGAAAGAAATGATTGGAGTTTTTTTCTTCCATCACGAATGCACTAACATACTTATCAAAGTCTGTTAGATTGTCTGAAATTTGGGTATGGACACTGGCTTTAATCATTTGTTGACCCGACCATATTTCACCAAGAATAAAGTATTATTTCTGTTATGCATAACTATGTTCTATTCAAAAGAATTATTTTGAACGGCAAGGCATGAGGCCTGACTTAATGTTTTTGTTACATTTCTCTGGAAAAACTACCAAAAGTCTGTATTCAAAAAACATTTCTCTGGGAGACAGTACTAATAGTCTGCATAAAAAAAGCACCGATGCAAATCAATGTCAACATGGGTATCAATACTAACTAAGAACAGAGAAAAAAATAGGAAGCAAACTGACAATTCAAATGATACAATCAAAAACACATATAAAAAATGTAAAGATTTAAAAAAAAGGTGAAACATTGCTTCTGAATGGGGGGGTTGACACCATATGCTGTTTTACACACAGATTTTTTTTCTCAATCATACAATATATAATCATCCACTGATTTTGTGTGTGTGTGTGTGGTGTGTGTGTGTGTGTGTGTGTGTGTGTGTGTGTGTGACAATAACAATAATTTAATATCAGTCTTTGCAAGCCATCCGGCCCATAATGACAAGGAGAATTGCAATAATCAACATCTAGTTATAGGTGAACCTTTCATACAAAAAGGAAAGAAAAGACATGCTGCAACTTTTACCACATCAACATCATACTTTATGCATTCAACAATATAAAACGCAGTTTTCAAAGCAAGCTTACCTCCAAGATTTTTGACAAAGCAATTGTACTTTCAGAGTGCTAGGAAAACGATATGAATGATTTTACAATTGTGTGTCTCTGTGTGTGTGTGTGTGTGTGTGTGTGTGTGTGTGTGTGTGTGTGTGTGTGTGTGTGTGTGTGTGTGCGTGCGTGTGCGTGTATGTGTGTGTGTGCATGTATGTGTGTGTGTGCATGTATATATGTGTGTGTGTGCATGTGTATATGTGTGTGTGTGCATGTATATATGTGTGTGTGCAATGTATATATGTGTGTGTGTGCATGTATATATGTGTGTGTGTGCATGTATATATGTGTGTGTGGTGCGTGTTTTCATGGGGGCACAGGGATCTAAGGGAAAGGGAAAACGCAGTGCATGCCATGTAAGAGGTACAACAACTGAGGGATTACAGTGTTAGACCATAAATCATGCAGTCACAAATTCAAACTCATGTAGTGCTTTGCATGCTGGGTTGTGATGGAATCCCCCCCCCCCCATCCCATTTTCTGAGGTCAAAAAATATATTGAGACCTTTGAATGGTTGAAACCCTTCCATATGCAACGCAACAGGGAGGGAAAGATCCTCTAAGACAGTGAGTGATAGGTAGTGACATACATGCAGTACCCAGCATGTTTTAGGCTAGATTTCACCCCGCACATTCCTCCATTACCCACAGAAGTGCCATGATGGACATTCAGCAATCTTAACCCTGTTGCAAATATCCCAGGGCAGTGTTTATCGCTGTACCCCATGAACCCTGGTGGGGATGCTTGCCAAATCCTTCTTAGGGATGCATATCCATCTTCGGTCCTCACTTGGCACTCAGCTCTCACCTGTGGCTCCCTGTAGTTGTTAACATGCGACAGCGGCCACACCCCAGGAGACAGCTTTGGCAGGCTGGCAGAACCAGGTGAGGGAAGCCGACGGGTCTCAAACCCCCGGTGAGAAAGGGCTTGTCCACCTAAGCATGTGAAGACTGGACTCAGCTGACTGCGCGGAGGAAATCACAAACTGATTCAACGGACTGAAAAGTGACTGCCAGCAATGCCTTGTGAAGTGCATAGAACACGGTGAGACACAAAAGAGATCATGGTCATCCACTGCACCTGAATCCATTTCCAGCCATCTTGACCCAGTCTTGCTGCTGAACTCGGATGGTTTAGAACAAGAGAGTGACAAATTGTGCAACTCCTTCTCATTTCAAACAAAATCACTGCATAAGTCACATCTGTCATCATCATCATCCATCCCTATTTAAAAAGAGACAGGCAAGGAAAGCCAGTGCCAGCAATCACGACCAGGTCTCCCACGTTCCTTGTCCAAGCTGTCACCGCACATTCTGTGCACGCATCCACTTGATCAGCCACCTGTGTATCCCCAAATCATCTCTTCCCCCTCAACCCAAGATGATTTAAGTGGTTCTTGTGGAATCGACGGATGAACAACCCCTAGGACCAAACCGGTCAAAGGATATGCCATGACATGATGTGATGCATGCAACTTAAGTATCAGGGATCTATAGCCAATGAGCACCAGCACTAATCATATTCAACAACATTTTGATCTTTAGTGAACAAGGATTCAGGCTGTAGCAGGTCCATAGAAATGTTGGCTCTAGAGATCAGGTAGTAAAAGAACAAAAAACATGAAAAAATAAACCCACTTTCATCATTTGCCTTACAGCCTTCAGCAGGATTCAAAAACCAAGATCTTCAGAACTGAAATCTGATGGGCTGACCATTCAGCTACATTCCTATTATGAAAAAGGAAATCATTTCTGGACATACTTACCATGTCTCACAGGTGAAGACCTGGCACGGATCTGGATTCCTGTTTTGTTCAAGGTACAAGTTGGTATGAGATATCACACTCTTGACACAGATCCGGTCCACTGGACAAACTGAAAGGGATGCCCTATGTGGTCCTCTCTTTAACCCTTTCCCTGCCAGCCTGCCCAAGTCACTTCTTACCGAGTGTCTGCCTGCCTGCAGGACAGTGCCTGTACAAAGCTGTGTTCCATTTACTCTTTGCTGTTCAGCCACAGAGAACCACCATCTCTAATTATTCTCAGTACTCTGCCAATACCTTTTTTCCCCTTTTGTGTTTTGTTCAACAGATCTACAAATTCAGTTGACTTTCCATGTTTTGAAAATGTGGTATTAAAATGGTTCTGACCTTCCCTGACAAAACAATCATAACTGTTGAAAAGACCGGAAATGTATGCTTTACTCACAATTTACTGTGAATCCGAGACATTTGAGAGTTAAGTGTCCAAGTATAATCTTCCTGATTTTTAATTAAGAAAACTGGAAAATCTATTTATTATGCCCTGCCGCCTTTTAGGAAAAATACTGGCTTGGGTTGCTCGTCTGTACATCGACAAGGATTACTGGTGGCAGCTTGCAATATTCTCCAACTTCATGCCAATGGCAGTAAAAATGTTAACTACACAATATGAACAAAAGAGTGTGGAGGCAGAAAGGCTGTTTACATGAGCCAATGTATGTTAACTGAACACATTTTTAGTGGGAAAAATTCTTTACCCACACATAGTCTATCAGGTGTTACTGGTGCAGAAGTGCACAAGAACTCACCTTCATCTCTTCATGGGAGGATGAGAGAGTCAGCTGGATGACACTGCAGCAGTTATTCCAGCTGATCCATCTTCTTCAAAACAGACATTCCACATGTAGAAGTTGATGAAGAAGCATTATTCTGCCAGTATGCAATTTCAAGGCCATACTGAGTGGCGTCTAGTATGAATGAAAGCCAGCGACGATGCCCAAGCTCTAAACTCATTAGCCTGGGTTCAGAGACTTCCAAACCAAGTTCCGTCAATGCGTAAGCAATCACAGTAACTTCTACTATCCAGTGCTAGTCTGTGGTCAAGATTTTAACTAATAAAGAAACACTGAGATGATCAAGGTCTAAATCTGTTCAGACAGAAGCCTACCCCCCTCACCCCCCAAAAAACAACATGAGAGAGAGAGAGAGAGAGAGAGAGAGAGAGAGAGAGAGAGAGAGACACCTTTCCTAAGGACAGATGATTGAGAAGTTTGATAAAAATGACAAAGGACAGTGGGTCACAGGGTGTCCGATTCTTGCCCCTCCCTCCCCCCTTTCCCTCCCCCTCCAATCTGGAAACAGTACTGAGACAGCTTGATCCCGATGAAATGTTATATTGATGAGAGTCCAACTGCGGTGTGAACTTCAATATACCTCCTGCCTAAGACTCGAGCTATCAGAAAATCATCTTCAAGTCAATCGCTTAAAGAAAAAACAATGAAAATGGCTGGAAAAAAGATGCCTGAGGGAGCTAAAAATTAGAAACTGATTCAAGGTTGGAGATTGCGAGGGAGTTTAGCTTCTTTCAGAGCAGTTGTGTAAACCAGAGCCTTAAGATTGAGAACGTCTCTGAGAAGTCAGATGTCCTAAACTGGTCTAGTATGATGCATACTGATAGTGCTGAAGCTAAACTGAGAGACCTAGGGATGAGAGCAAAGCTAGGAAGTTTGTGTGATGAACTGGTGACTGTCTCAGGTGGTTTACAGAACAGGCTTGATATTAGGACAGCCAATTCTGTCAGTGGGACGAAATGAGTGTCACCATACCTGTGTTGACAGATGAGGTCTGTGGCTCCTTATGAAGAGCACGAGTCCTGCGCAGAAGACCAGAATTTGACATTTAACTTAGCAAGTCAGAAAAGAGGGCGCTTTAAGGGGAATGCAAGGGACATCACTTCCTGACCGCTACTTTCAATTTTTCCATGGCACTGGATCTGGGTCAAGATGTCATTATCTTACACAAACTCATATGTCGGACAAGACAGGAGTTCAGATCTGTGCAAGCTCTGCATCCATGAACTGAGACAGATCATGTGTAAAAAATGTTCATTCTGAACATGATATACACTCTCAGGAGCAAAGTCAACTGATTTAACCGACACACACATTAAGACAATAAACATGAATAATTTCACACACATGCATGCACACACAGACAAACACACACGCACACACACATACACCAATAACAGCAACAATAAAACAATAACACCAGCATCAACTGACACAGCTACTCTATAACATTAATGCCATCTGAAAACTAAATCGTGAAAGCACCTTACAGTAAGACAACATAAAAACAAGCAAACAAACACGAATAGAAATAATGCACAGGTTCTCATGTTCTGTGTATTTGCAAAGCTTGGCACGCTGATGATGCATGTGCATGTATGCATGAATGCGCTTATGTCCATATGCATGCATTTACGTACCTTTTTTCTTTTTATTATGAGTAAGTGACCATGCAGCATATTTTTTTTTTGTTATTAGCAGTGATGATGATGACAGTGGTTGGTTCATCAGTAATAGATTTCATTCTTTTGTTTTAAATCTCTGATGATTTGCTAGAATATTGTAAACACAATTTTTGCTTTCATGAAGCTCCAATCCACTTGGGCATAGCACTGGGCAGCATTACAGAAATCTAGAGTCAGAATATGCCTGTATTGTGGGAGAACACCCTACAGTAGGATAGACTGTCCTGCCCAAAAATGAAAATGAAAATCATATTTGCCATAAATTGGGACATACACCAGAGTTTTGCCTCTCAAAAAAAAGAAAAAACAGATGCATCAATTAGCAGAAGGTGAAGATAAGGGGGAGGGGCATTTGTATCAAAGGATGGTGTTGGTGAAGTCATAGCAGATTATCCATGGAAAGTTACCATGGATGTAGCTATCACTGGACCTGCAGATTTCAACATCTGTTTAGGTCCTAGTGTCACCGTCATCCCAGAGCAACAAGTCCCAGTCAGCAAACACCTTGAGAAGACAAACAAGAAGCTGTTGGACCAAGGCAAGGAGAAATTCAAATGACTGGAAAACTGACTTCAAAACTCATATAAAGGGACTTCCACCAACCAAGAAATGTTTATGATCAAAGGACTAGATGAGCAATACTTCCAAAGACCAGCCATCTCAGCCTTTCAGCTGATGAAAAGAATGCACCAACTCAAGGATTCATCAAATGCTGCTCATCAGCAAGACTTTGTAAACTTAGGAAACCTGAAGATCAGTTTTCAAAGAAAATTCGAAATCCTTTGCTGTTGCCAACACAAGGCACTTGGCTTTGCCCCTCACAGTCGAAGGAGAATTTGATAGCCTCAAACAGCAGGACATATTTCATTGGTAAACAGATTGACGTGCAAAACCTTTCGCAGTTCCAGCCTTCTTGTAAGGTCAGAGTGTATGAGGACCTGACCAGACTCAATGCAAGTATGAAGAGAGTTTTCTCTTTCCGGCCTACAGATGAACTTTTGCCCCAACTTGATGGAACACAAATTAAAAAAAAAAACTACTGGAAGAAGAAAGTCAGCTACTTACAACATTTATCACATTTCTTGGGAGGTTCTGTTACAGAAGGCTTCCATTTGGCACCGGTTCAGGTCCTGAAATCTTCCAACAGTGCCTGACACAGTTGCTGGCAGGACAGCATGGAGTGATCTGCAATACTGATGACCACCTGGTCCATGGAAAAAATTAAGCAGGAACATGGTACCAATCTAAAAAAACGTTGCTGAAGAAACTTGAAGATGCATGACTGGCAATCAGTCAATCTTGACAAGTGCCAATTCTTATGCAACAGTGTGAAATATCCAAGTCATATCAAATCCAAGGATGGCATTTCTATCAACCCAGAGAAAGTGAGAGCAGTCACTATAGTTTCCCATCTTCAGTGAATCTCACAGAACTGAGGAGGTTCTTGGGAATGGTAAATCAAATTCGCTGGATGCAGTCTAGCTGATGATACACCAGTACAGAGGGATCTTCTGAAGCAAAAAAAAATTAGTAAAGTTGGGACAGCAAACAACAGACAGCATTTCAAGCCATCAAGTGGAGGCTACATGCAACACTAGTCCTTGCTCATTACAGTCCGGGCAAAAACTATCTGCAGATGCCTCATCTTTTGGTGTTGGTGCAGTCTTGTCTCAGAAGAAAAAGGACAGCAAATATGAATCTGTCCTCTAGGCAACCATGTCTCTCACTCCAACACAGCAATGCTATGCATAAGTACAGAAGGAAGCTCTTGCCATAACTTGAGCATGTGAGAAATTCCCTAACTGAACCATAGGGCTAAAAGACCTCACAACAGAGAGAGACCACAAACCAATCCTTGTGCCCGTAAAGATCAAGAACTTAGATGAACTTTCACCACAAATCCAAACATTTAAAATGAAGCTGATATGAAGTACACACAGTCTTGGGCCCCTAGTGGTGACCCTGCTGAACACGATTGCCAAATCGGGGTCATCACAAATTTATTTGTCCAATCCGTTATGAAGACGTTTCCGGCAACCAGCAAGCAATTAATGTCTCGCAGGAGATGAACAAAATCTGCAGTGAATTAGAGTAATACTGAGAGTCAGGATGGTCAGATTATGTCCAGAAGATGCTGTCTGTAGGTATACGGGACAGCCAGCTTTGATCTCGGTATACAGGTATGCCTCTCCTATTCCAATCAAGAGAGTTCATTTTTAGAAGCTCTCAGAAAAGAAATGAGTCGTCTATATAAAGGACATCTAGGCATTGTGAAATGCAACCTCTGGCCAGAGAATGTATGGTGGTCAGGAATGCTTATACGAATCAGGCCTTTGTAGAAAAGCATATCCTCTGCATCCAGCAAAGACCTATGCCACCTGAGCCAAACTCATACCCCAGAACACCCTTGACAGAAAGTGGGTAAATATATTGGAACTAAACAGATACACATACTAGTCAGTGTCTAACTTTCAAGATGCACCAAAGTGGCCCACCTGAAGAACGCCAGTTCAACTCATGTCATCAGCTACATTAAAAGTATCTTATCCAGGCATGAAATATCAGAAATCCTGAATGTCTGACAATGGATCACAGTTCAGCAATTCAAAAAAGTTTGCTGAAGACTGTAGATTTCATCATATAACTTAAAGTCTTCAATTCCCTCAATTCAACACTGAAACCAAACGAGGTTTTCAAACCATCAAAATCTGGAGAAGAAGACAGAGGATCCATACTCAACCATGCCCATGTTCCTTTCTAAAGACTGGAAAAAGCCCATCATCACATCAACACTGAAAGTGACACCTTCATAAAACTTTCTGAGGAAAGACCATCACCAAAAAGGAAGGATGGAAGCATACTTCGACAAAGCCAACATGGCCAGAAACGCTCATCCATTGTCATCAGGGCAGCCAGTGTGGGTGAAACCCCACAGTACCCACAGGTACCACTGTCCCACCCCTGGGTGATCAATCTTACGAAGTCACCACACCTTTCCACAGCATCAGAAGGAACAGATGTGTCCTGATCCCATGACAGTTGGAAGTGAACCCCATCACCAACCAACCCAAAGAGAGCAGCCTCCGGCAAAAGGACATCATGAATGCAGTAAAGGGGAACTCAATACCGACCACATGCCCAGAGCCAAGTAACGAATGACCACCAAGGTCAGAGTATAGCCCTGTGGTGGCAGAGTGATCAAAAGGCCAAAAGCTCTTAACCTTTACGATGGCCAGAATTGATTGAACATACAAAATTGAGCTAGTCAGTTTGTTTTGAATGTTCATTTTGTCTCAGAAAGAGAGATACGAGGCTTGGTATCCCAGTTTAGAATATCCACAGACAGAACAAGGAAAGATTAAATCACTGTCTTCGGATGGCATATGTAGTCTGGTCTTGTATCATTTAGTGCGCAAGCATCTAACACACAATAAACCCCAAATCCATTCACAATCACCACAGGTGATACAGATACTGATGCAACCACATACTTAAAAAACCAAGACGCCTCCCCTCCCCACCCTCCACCCCTTCCCTTCCCCCTCCTCAAACATCCCAACAATGAAAAAACAACAAGAAATATTAAAAATATTCAGTGATAAGAAAAAACAAAAAACTACAACATTAGGGAAAGATCAGCAATTTATTCTTGATAATGCAAACATTTTATACACAAAATAAGCCAACAACATTGAAACTGTGTTCTTAAGGCATGAAGTCAGTCAAAACAAACAGGGAATAATATTCCATTCTATAACATTCAGTCTACTTTACCCAACCCTACCTCCATTTCTTGCCTGCAACCTTCCTCCCCTTCCCTTCATTCAAACACAAATAATGCACACAAATAACCATGCACATTCATTTTCTATCCAGTATTTCTGTGCAACATGTGGGTTAAAAAAATCCATATTTTGTAAAAAAAAAAAAAATGACCTATCAAATAGTCTGTGTTAGCATCAGACATAAGAGTCCAAAAAGATACACCTCACCAGCCTGGAACCTTTACACAGCCGAAGTCAGTGGCCAGATCGGAAAAGCACAGTGTGCTGCCACCAAAGGGTGCTAAACTACCACCATCAAATGTCACGTGCAGATGAATGTTCATCCATCGGTGCTGTATCCCGTTGAGAGGTTGCAAGACTTCCAACATTCTTCAAGACATCCAGCATGGAAAGGTTGCCATCAACACACTCACCTGCAAGAAAAGCAGCCAGTTCCACCAGCTGATCTCCATTCTTTGTGCTTTTAAGTCCAGCTACAGGAGGAACTAATGCTTTCCAAGCATCATCACTGAGTGGAACTGTCTAGCATTTGCGGCAGCGTCACTGTTCTTGAAGGAAGGCTTCAAACCCTGGGTTTTAACCACTTCCTCTTTCCCCCTCCACCAAGCCTTTCTCTCCACCTTACTTCAAACCTTATCCACATCCCCTGCATTTTGATCTATTGAAGCTGGTCTTGTGGGTACACCCAATTCAGCCACAACCCACACACAATGTCAAAAAACATCACACAAATGTTGATGGATACTAACAAAGATTTACTCTCCCTTCCATCTAAAAACCAACCAACCAAACAAACAAACAAAAAATGCATTGGGAAAGAGGATGTATAAGTAAAAATATCAACCTCTCCACTGTTGAAGATGGCTTGTTGACTGAGCCCTTTGTTGAAGTTAGCACAACTCCGGTTTCAAAATCAAGGTGAAACTCATCAGTAACGCATACAACTGCAGTGATGATCAACATACAGGAATATAGTTTACAGTCAGCTCTCAGCTTGTCACCAAAATTATTTCCATATGGTTGAAAAGTGTTTTCCAGTCGCTCATGGGCAAAATGTTTTCTTAGCAAATATATGCCTAGGGAGTTTTATCACATATGTGACCAAAGATGGAAAAGCTATGACAACGAACGAAGTTGTTAAAATAAGTAAAAATGGGCAAATCCCATAAGTTTTACACTTGGGATCTAAAAGGACAAAAAGAGAATAAAATATAAGTACAACAGACACAGATCTGATATGATATGCATGCATATATTTTCATCAAGTAAAAAAGAAGCTCAAATTTTGGATCATCATAGCATCACTATAAAATAAACAGTCGACTGACCATCATTCCATCATACATATATATATGTCGATCAGTTATTAATAATCAATCCAATTTAGCCATGATTTCAGGGAAATGGACATTTGTGGAAAATAAGCGAGTGTACCCGGGAGTGTGCCTAAACCATTCAAGTCAATAACTTGACTACATACCACACAATTTAAGCATTGAAAATTGACAAAAGCTGAAACATACAAGAATTTCTCCATAGGTTTTCAGTTCCCTCATCTTCTGATTGTGGAGTAAAAGAGGCACACATTTACACAGACAGGAGAGAATGACAGGTGGGGTGGGTGGACTGGCTCATTTTCTATAGTTTGGAGACGCTTCATAAAATTTTGTAAACATGCCATGCCAAATTGTAAAAGCCATGAGAATGATTATCCCCCTTGAAACATGCATCATAACTTTTTTATCATCTTCATGATCAATTGCCATTTCAGAAACATAAATTTCTTTACATGCGCAGCCAAATGTCCTTACCACCAAAAAAAAAATAATGCATATCCTACCAATGTTTGAGTATCCAATAGCTACCACAGATTTACCCTTGCAGAACAGTGAACCACACGCACACACACTTTTGTCAATGACAAATCAGAAAGTATTCATGGAGCACACAAAGGGTTGAAACAGAGCGTAGTCACAACTATTCCCGTCAAACGCAGAAGCCAACACAACAAAGCATACGAGAAAGAAAAAGCGCGAATAGAAATGGTACTTTTCCCCCTCCACTTCTTCTCCCATATCTCCTCCATCTCCAGCAACTAGAGCCAGGTCCTCCTCCGATGGATTTCCTCCCTTGGCCTCTTTTTCCCAGGATTCCATTTGGGAAGAGTCTGTCTCCATGTCCTGAAAAACCATACGTACATGCAACACAAAACACCACTGTATACCTATCTACAGTATGAGTTTGCTACCAGGACACTGTGCAACAGAAGTTTGTTTTCAGGGTCCTCAGGAGTGGTATAAAATTACAAATACATCAGTGCTTGCAATAGAACAGAACGGAAGTGAACACGACAGAACACAACACACTAAACACAGCAACACAAAGTCATCAATCACACAGCTGGAACAGGCATGAAGAAGAAAGGAAAGGAGGACATTATACAATTTTTGTTATCTTGATATGGCAATTGCCAGATACTGCGGCACAGTGGCTAGCATTACAGATCAACAACTGAGTTGTGAGCTTCACTCTTTATTAGCATGGCATACTTTGAACTGTTTCCTACCCACAGATGAGTGTGCTCTGAACTTGCAATGGTAAAACTGATGTAAACAGGCAAGCGTCATCCACCGACAAAATATACTTTGAGGATTAAAAAAACAAAAATGAAGCACAGGGATGTGCTCAATCTGTAATCTTAAACTATGCTTCTGGGAATGGCATGAATCCCTACTTCTGCAAGTGTAACATTTATATTTAAAAGTAATATTTTATCCACATCTCAGAGTTTTGGAGAAAGGTTAAATGGCGATTGTTTTCAAGCAATAAGCTTGACTCACACAGCAGCATTTCTTTACGTCTTTTACTTGAAAGACGTCCACATTGCACATAATGTCTTGATCATGTTTAGACAAGAAGAAATCAGGGTGCCTGTTCTTTTCTGCATCTTCTAAATGGCATTTCTGCCATGCTGCTTACAATGGTTCCCTCTTACACACCCACATGTGTCCAGGTTCTGTTGCAGATCAAGGTAATGGAGTCCACAGGGAGCTACTGATATCAATTTGTCATGGCGCATTCTACCAGTGAAGACACTGCACTGCTGCTGAGTCACTTCTGCTGGGTTTAATGCTACTTACCCTAATATAGATACCATGTTATCTGAAGAATTTCAGCAGTTGCATTTTGACTTATCCAATAATTTTGCCAGCAATGTTCACAATAGAAAACAACATCCCTGCTTTTTTCCAATCATGGTGGACTAATGCACCTTGCATAAATAAATTCATGCCAGAAATCATTATCATTTTTGAACAGGAAAAAAGAGAAAATTGGCAAATGCATTCTACATTTTGACCAGTGATATGTTTTTTTCACCATACATGCAACTGTCAAACCACAAGTCAGATCCCATCATTTTCACACAGTAATAAAGCAGTCTCAACAAGCTTTGTTAACTCAAGATGAATGTAGGTATCACAGCTCCTACAAACACAAAACAACACTCAGAGTTAAGTTATGACATGAATAACTGGTTGGTGAGATAGCAAATTGGGGCTGGGACTGGTATGCTAGCCTAGATTTTTTTTTTTTTTTTCAAAGCATGTGCATATTCAACTGAAGAATCCTACTGACTGACCTGGGCAGATTCACTTGCAGTGACCATGGATGATGTATTTTTCTCTCTGATTTCCTTCAGTTTTGCTTGAAGAGTTTCCTTCTCTCTCACAGCGGACAAAAGTTCTTCCTTCTTTCTGTTAATTGCCCACCACTTCTCTGCGCTTCATTTCAGTTAAAGAGCAAACTTGTACGGCAGTGTGTACCTAGTATCATTTAATATATTTCCAGTAAGTGCATTCAGAATATGGTCTTGAAATCAACAGCATTTATAAACATGTATCTACTGACAAGTCCCCTCAAAATCTCCAGTCTCCTTCCATAGTTCACTGAGAAAAGTATTCAATGGAATTTTAAGAACTGCTTTACTATACAACTAAAGAAACAGGATATTTGTCAAATTTTCATCTGCGCAAAAGTTTTTTTTTATGTCTTTCAATGAACAGTGTAAATAATGACAGTAAAGCTTCAAAAGTTGTAGCTTTTAGCGTTTAAGATATCTGATAGTCAACAAATGTAATTGTTCGAAAAGACATTTTCTATCCAACGACACCAAAAATCATTTTAAAATCTATCACCACACAAGGATACATCTTGACACAGAATCTGCGCCAGTCTCTGAAGTCAAGTTCATCTGCAAGTTAAAACAAAATCTTAACAACAAACAACAAAGTTTGAAGACAAGTATGAAATAACTCATTCAGACACAAGGGTTTCATAGAAAAATTCAGCTAACTAGAAGGCAAGATTGTCTCCTTCTGCCAAAGACTGATGGTTGGCATAATTGTCAACTGTATGCATTACTTTCAGTGAATGTCCATAAAGCACACATTACACAGAATTCTTCAGGAATGAAATGTCGTCTCCTCACAGACCTGCTGCTTAGCAGCCATACCATCCATACAAATGTAGATGGTGATTATGCTACAAATGATGCCTGTCAGTTTTGCCCATACAGCATTTTTTACTGCTGACTGAAGAAGAAAGTGTTCCAGGGCAAAGAAAGAATACTTCTATACCACCTATTCCTATCAAAATCAAAGTGGTGGACAGTATCAAAGCTTGATTTCATCCATTTTCACCTTTTCACACGGCATTTTATCAGATGTAGCTGATTATTGAGCTAACTGCAGTATCTGTTCAATCTTAATTCTCAAGTATATGAAGACACACATGCTCTGTTCATTTCTCAGCAGCCAAAGCCCTCACCTTGAGCCCTCCTGATCTTGGTCAGCAGCTGGGTCTTCCTGTGTTGCCACCTGCACTGTTCTGCCTGGGACTGGGCCAGGCCTTCCTCCTCCATCAGCAGCTGCTGGTAAAGGGCCAGAGACTGGTACTGGGCCTCATAATCTGCCCAGGTCTTCTCGTACATCTGCACCGTGTCTTCCAACTCGTGGCTGGCATGCACAACAAAGAAATGTTCCTCCTTGTTTCTCTTTGAACCTAAAGAGCCATGCAGAGTTTCAAATTCTGATTTGAATGGTGGGTGTGCTTTGTAAAATGTTCCTAGTTTTTTGGCACATGTGTAAATTCTGCATTCAAATTCAGGTCTTACACTTCCTTTAACTCCAAACAATGATCCTAAAAGAAAAACTATCTCTGGCTTTAACCCAAGTGTGACAAAGATATAGTCGACATTTTCTTTCGAGGCAAAACTGAGATGCTGACAAAGTCAGTTACATGTCATTTACACTTTTGAAGCCTTGTAATGAGAGTAACAGTTTGCAGGGTTTAACCCCCAAGACTGCTGCTACTGGCAAAAATGCTGATCAGTGAAGACCGTCGCATCCTTGTGAAAGAATGCAACAGACAGATCAGATGCCCAGGTACCATTTTCTGTCCTGTTCACTTCATCTGTGACAAGTTAAGCTGACTCAGATGATGCCGTGACACCTTGAACCCTTTAACTACCATTCCATCTTACACCGCACATCCACCATTACTATGTAACTACCACTTCTCCCTATACCCCCTGTCAAAGGTAACACTCTACAATCACTATTTCTGAAGGTTTGAGCATTAAGATGCATCATTTAAGGACAACAGTTGTTGCAGAAGCGGCTCCCATTTGCACAGGGCTTTGATTCAATTCTTAAGTTTTTAAATATTTATCAGCTGATGTCCGGTGTAACCATATTGACAGTGTTACATGACTGTCCATTCAATAATTCTAAGGACAATGTTGCACCAAAGCCCACCTAAATTGACAACAACAACTCAGAAAGCAGGACAGATTGTACAAACGAATCCGCACTTGTTTGAAATTTTAGAGGTAGTTTGTGAGATAAAAAAGACGTGAGGAGTCAGCCTCAAGATTACAGATAAATTCCACATTTTCCACAATGATCAGATTTAAAAATTAACGTTAAACAAACAGACACATCAAGAGCAAACTGAATCCATTGGTTGATTTTCATACAAATCTGAAGTAATTCAAACTGGGGGATTGGGGAGAGGTGTGGATTTGTGTTAAAGAGTGACCACATACGACAAAAAATTGGTAGCTGTAAGAATAACAAAAAAGGCAGTTGAAGAGAATATACACAAAAGTGTAATTACTCTCTTTCACTGACCTGCCACTAAAATGGTACAATACTCACAAAGGAACAAGTAACTTTACATTTACGAAGAATGATCTGCCACTAAAATGGTACAATACTCACAAAGGAACAAGTAGCATTACATTTATGAAGAAGGAATGAGGCTACCTTAATCATGGATTATAAAAACATTGCATACACAGGGACCTAACCACAGTCTACCTGTGCGTTTTTGCCATGGGAGGGAGAAATAACACGAAAAAAAATCAGGTCAGCACTTTATGCAGACTAATTTGTCTTGTTGAATAAACCATGCAAGAACTAAGTGACAACCATGAATTTGAAACCACACAGTGTGTGATCACAAAGATATACACATGGACACACATATGTACAGTAATATGCATTTACAGAGGCTAACAATCTCGATTACTTACTCCCATATATGCATCCACTACTTACCTTTGCTTGTTGTTAACACTCTCAATCACACACTCCAATGCATGCATCCACTACCTACCATTGCTCGTTGTTCTCAAACTGAAGTGTATTCAGGTGTTTCAACAAAGCATCTTTGTGGGCTTGAAGCACACACTTGCTCTTCTTCAGACTGCACACACATTATTAGTTGATTTATTTGCTTCCTAAGTTTGGTCTTTTTCTTATGTACTGTATCTGCTTATGTAATACATTTCACATCAGTTATGATACTTATTTCATTGTTCTGATGTCTGAAAACCAAAATCTGTTTTGTACTGAAACAGAAGGGCCCATGTACAAAATATGTATTTATGATATTAATGTTCTTTCTATTAGCATTTCCAACAAATGTACACACACACACACACACACACACACACACACACACACACACAGAGCGAAAGCGAGATAGATAGATACAGAGAGAGCGATAGATAGGTAGATAGATAGATAGATAGATAGATAGATGTATTAAAGTCTTTAATCTGAACTGATCTGGGCACTATGTCATTTCATTATCTAAAATAAGTCTGCTGTACCTGCAGTATACTTCAATTTTCAGGTAGGTGCATCAAATGCAAATGAGATTTGTCATCCGTTGGTTTTAGACTGTGTTCTCAAACAGAAAGAAATATGTTTATTGCTTTTACTGTTTAACATTGGTAAGCAAACTGTGGATACAACCACATCTGCAGGCATACACCCACATTACTGTCTGATGATAAAGTAACAACTGCCAAAGACTTGCAATGCTTCTATAACAGACAATAACACAAGAATTACAAACACATGGCATTTAAGCTTCATGTATACACCAGACAACTGTCTCCTTCCATAAGCAAATCATGCTCCAAAACTGTCATCTTCTTTAATCAAGTTTCATTTGAATGATTTCTTTGCCAGGAACAAATGAATAGAAATAGCGTTAGGTTCTCTATGCGGCTGTGCCTCCATAACTTAACCTTATACATTCAGCTGAAGTTTAATGTTATAATTTATCATGGCACTTGCAGTGATGACAGATTTGTATTGTCTCCCACATTTTCAGACACCAGTACTCATGTGACGACACATTTATGTGTAGTTAATTGATGGGAGGGGACTGGGAACAGAGTCCTTCCGTTATGTTGCAAGTCAATCTCAAAGGAAAGTTGTAAATTTGTATATGAGCAAAGCTAACTGCTTTTCCTTTTTTCCTCTTTCTATCCCTTCATTCTTTGTCAGCATATGCAGTAAGTGGGTAGGACAGGGTGGATTTTCATAATTACATCTTAAATCTTGTAATATGCTAATAACTTAAACTCTATTCTACTTTTTTTTATTATTATATAAACATGAAATGAGTGCAGCATTTTCGAAGTGTTCACGGCAAGTAAATAAACCGTTTGATTTCTCAATCCCCATCCCTACCTTTCTAATGTGTTTTTGTTGTGGACAAGTTGTCTGTGGTTGTTCTTTGTGTCCCCTTCCAAGTTGGTGATCTGGATTTGCAAGTCGCCAATGACTCCCAATTTCTCCTCTTCCTGGGTCTCCAAGTCTGCAACCAATCAATGCCAGGAAGCAGTTCCTTTTAAAATAATTTACAGTTTTGTTGAGACTGAACCAAAGGTCTCCAACTGCACAGTAACATGCAAAACAGCATCTCTGATCCATCATGGTCACTATTTAGCTCATTATGTTTAACATGACAGACTTACTGCAACTTGTTCATGCAATATTTAATACAGAAAGAGAATCCTGCCTCTTGCCATGTCTGCATAAGATTAGATCTAGCTCTATACTCAAACATAGTATAAAAATGAAAAGTAGCATGAAATGGTGTAATAACTTGCACCCTCAAAAGTATCGAACACAAGGACTTGGCCCACAACACGAAAGCTTTTTTTGGCTGGCTGGCGAAACGTAACCAAGGACCAAAAAACTGTTATAATTATTCAGTTCACCATGACTCAATGGGGTAGGTGTGGAACTCAGTAATAAAGATGATCAGCTTCACAGCTGTAGGATAGCACATGCACATTACATGCACTAAACTTCAGCTGGAACTGAACACTGATACATCACCAGGAATGTGATGCTCCCTGCAAGGCAGACAGCAGTATGGAGCAGTTCAGCCACCAGTCACCTACAGAGAGGCCAAAACTATCATCCACAACCAATACTAAAACTAGTGGAAGAGAAGGTATCTGCAGAAAGTGGTGTTGATCCAATACATCAGCTCTAGAGATACCAGTAAAAAATCTTCAGACTGAGAACCGGCCACTGCTGACTGCTGAGCCACCTCAGCCAAACATCCATGCAGCACTGGATCTCAGACCAGAACACATCTTCCAACACTGTCCAGCTCATGATGTTCTGTAGCATTAAACCTTGCCAGAAGGTGCAGAGTTGCAGATGCAGCTTTGGAGCAGAAGTCAACATCTAGAGAAGACTGGAATTCATTGTGGCAGCAGGATTGAAGATCTGACACAACTAATACAATTGAACGCAGAAGAAGAAGAGCACTGATATAGTCATAACAATACTAACAGTTTGCCCCAGAGAGTTCCAGGGGACTGTAGTTTCTGGTGTAGGGTCTCCTTCTGATCAAATCAGAACATTAAAGCTAGATATGGACAATTTCATATGCAGCTTCACAAGGAGATATGGCATAATGAAACATTATAATAGACAAATCCTCTCCATACATAAAACTTCAGAGCCAAATCATGTGTGCATGCTTGCATGCGTGCATACGTGTATGCATGTCTGTTGGTCTATGTGCTATGTGCATCAGTGCAAGCGTGCTTGAGCAAGTAGGCATGTGTGCATACATGAATTTGAGTGTACACATTTGATTACATGCTTCCATGTGTTCATGCATTTTTATGTGTGTTGAATTCAAACATTTAGTCTAAGTTACATTCAACCCTTCATTTCATTGTACTTACATGCGTTCCTTTGGTTTTCTTTTTCAATCATTTTAACATACTGCTGATTTTCATATTCTGAAAAAGAAAAAAAGAAATTTCCTAAACCAATCCCATGGGAAAAAGAAGCAGAACAAAAATATTCATCAAGACCGGAGTTTACTTATCAGTTGTGCATTTTAACCCAACTCCTCCCTAAGCAAAATAAAAGTACTCTATAATTAGATGTAAAATCTCTTCATTCTTACATAGCACTGGAACTATCTGGTGAAACAAAATCGTAAGTGTCAGGACACTTATCAGTCATTACATATAACCTTTGTTGCACGTATCTCATGGATGTGAATTCTGCACACTCTTTACTTTTCTTCATATTTCACTTGACATACTATTTCATGACATTTCATGACTTTATCAAAGATTTAATGAACATCAAGGACAACAGGCCTTGTTCACTCAGAATTGTTTCTCTTGGGAAAGAACTAAATTCCCAAGACATATGGTATGTTCTACTTCTTTGGGAAAAGTATCCCTGGTCAGCTGAACATCCAAAATGTGCATTGCTTTAAAAGTGTGCCAGCCTGGGTAAGTGAACATTTGCGACCCACTCAAGGTTTATGATCATGCACAGATAGGTGATGACATATTATTAAAAATCTATTACATATATCACTCATCTGAAATCATGCATGGGAAAGGTATGAATGGATATAACACATTCAGGCTATAAATATAACCCATAAATGTAACATAATCAGGTTGTGAATATAACTCATCAAAATCAAACTGAATTAACTTTTGCTGCACATATTTAAGTGCATAATGCTTCTTGCAGCAAAGAGAGAAAAAAGAAATAAACTGACTGTAAATGATGATGAGAATAATATGAAAATGATGATGGAATGATGATTATGATGTTATGAGGGAAAAAAGAGTGAGCATTGTCTCAGACCTCAAGAACAAAAGGTGTTCTTAAAGACAACATAAAGACAAAATGGTAAAAAAAAAGAAGAATAAAACCATTTTAGATACTAAAATATCATTTTAAAAAAACATATAAGCAACCATTATCATGACCCAATTCAAAATGCAAAGCCAGTTTAGAAAGAACATGTTCTGATCCATCCAGGCAGACTTGAACATTTATGTACATGATCAATATTCTATAAATACTATATTAAATACAGAATGAATGTGCAAACAAAACAAAAAAAATCGAGTTGCTTTTCACCTAAAGAATGAATGAGGGAATCTAGATCTGATCCTGTATTTGACATCATTTTCTCTTGAGCTGCCATGACTGGAGATCCTGCAAATATAAAGGAAAACAAAACCATTTTTATATAAAAGGGCATTCCGACAAGGTTTCTACAGCACAGTTTTAACACATCATGAAATCGACTTTGGTGTATCTATTTTTGAAATCAACTCTGAGCTAAAATTAACTTTTTGGTAAGACTGTTCTTTCAGAATTTAAGCCTTTACTTCATTCTGAAATGAACTTTTTTGTATGGCTTAGAAGCCTTTTTCTGTACACTCTAATGCTAAATTTGGCACAAGTGCACTCTTTGAAACAGATTCTAGAGTATTCTTCATTGAAATTTATCAGGTATGCACTTAGGAACATTAGCACATTATCAAAATAAACTTCCAGGACAACTTATATCAGCAATTAACATTTTAATTCATACTGATGCGACCTCTTCGAGCAAGAATACCCTTAAAAGCTGGTCTGTTATTAGTTTTTATGAGGGATGTTTGGTGAATATTTTGTGCCTCTTTAATTTAGTTTGCATAATCTGAATGTGTGTGTGTGTGTGTGTGTGTGTGTGTGTGTGTGTGTGTGTGTGTGTGTGTGTGTGTGCGCGTGTGACTGAGAGTGAGAGACAGATAGACAAAAATAAAAATTGTTAATGTGTGTGAGTGTGTATTTGTGTGTGTTTTTCTCGCTCAAGTATTTGTCACATGTATCCAGAGCATTCCATCGTTAAATTGTCTGCTGACTTGAAATTGCACTGCCGGTGGTTATATTTATCAAGTCTCTTTACTTAAGAAAGGTGACCAGAAATTTGGTGAGAATAAATGGATCTTTTTCTAATCTACTTGTTCCAGCGACACCTAAAAATTATCTGGGAATTTCTAATCCTGCTGAATGTATCTGGATCTCTCAGATCGACTGATGCTGGAATATATTAAACCAGGAAGTGTAGAGTACCATCCTGTCATGACATCTCAAACCAACACAGAACTCAAGAGCATCATCTCCATCCTCCCTGGTCATTTGTCTGCCATTCATGCCCTGCTGTTGTGGTGATCTCAGTATTGATTTTCCCTCTGGGTTCATGCCTGCAGTGAGTTCGTGGTCTTTGGTATTCACAAGTTCATCAAGATTGGCTTTGGACATGGTGACACCATCCTAAGTGGGACGCTCATCAACCTGGCTTTGTGACTAAGCATCTGTTGTGGTAGTCAGTGGGGAGGGGATTGGGGTGAGCGTTAGTAGGAGTTGTCCTGCCTGTGTTGAATTACAGCAGACAACACTGAAGACCCAAAACTGACTTGGAATCAATGTAGTGTCTCCCTGTGACATGACATGACATTATTTGCTCCCAGCTGACTGCCACGCTGATGCTGAACATGGTTGTGGCAGTGTGTAAGGGTGGTCAGAATGAGTGGTGTGAGAGTAATGCCACTGGAGGGGGCAAGAGGACAGGGAGGCACAGCACAAGAGATTAGACAGCCACACACACACACACACAACCTTGGAGTGGCTCTGTAACACTGTCTCAGGCTACCCAATGTTGAGACACCACAAGGAAGGAGTCCCTCTCAAGTTCATGCATTCTTCTTATGCAATTCAGTGCTATTTACAGTAACAATTATCTTAAGATATCTCTCTCTCTCTCTCTCTCTCTCTCTCTCTCTCTCAGGAAAAACAGGAATAAAGACAATTCCCAACACATTTCATTACAGTAACCCAAAGTGCTTTTATGACTTGGGTCTGGATCTGGAAATATGCTGGAGATCCAGACTAAAACTGGCGTTCATGGTAGCAACATACGGAGATATAAACCAGATGCATTTATAAAATCATTTTCTTGTTCAGACTTTCTTCTACAATGTTCTCCTTTTTATCAGATGAGTTATGTCATAGTCTATAAACATTAAAACAGGTATCTTAAATGAGTTTCAATCAGTTATATATCACTGGATTACACAAACGTTCAATGACTGGAGTTACTGTGCAGAGGTATAGCCTAGATTGAATTGTCAGTTACCTTCCTTAGGCTTTGTTCCAAGCCATGTGCATCAAACATCCCCTTCGACTCGGCCCAATAAAGATATTTTTTCATAATGAAGACGTTCTAGATTATTTTTTTCTGATGATGACTACTTGTTTACATCCGTTTTCTTTTAAAGGGTACTTGGTTTTCCTCTTTTATTGGGTCTTACGCACAGTTCAAATTATCTAGACTTAAGCAACCAGTTAATCTTTTTCTAAAGTTTAGATCCAGACTCAAAAGGCCGGATTGTCCAATCTAGAACTGTCATCTTGCAACAATTTTTTTTAAAAATGCTTATGTCAGCAAGACACACACACACTCGTACGCACGCACGCGCAAGCACGCACACACGTATACACACACATGCGCGTTCACGCACGCATGTGCACGCATGCGCTTTAACATATACACACTTTTCAACAAATACAGAGGTAGAAAACTGTATGGACAGAAAAAGTACACTGACCTTAATCGTGCAAATAAAGTTATGTGTCATACAAGATTAATTTCAAGCTATCATTGCAAACATTGGAAAATGCAAGTATATACCTTTACCTCAGAATAGATCATGGTAGGAAAATGGGATTTTCAGTTTTTACTGGTTTTAGATCTATGCATTTAGGCTGAATCAGACAATAAAGCATTCCGTGGATCTAGGGCTTGTAGTCAGTGATGATTAATGGATGGCTGTGATGAGATTGTTTTGTAAAAAAAAAAAAAAAAAAAAAAAATTAAGAAAAAAAGGAGAGAGAGAAAGAAACCATGCTGACTTCAATCAGGAAAGTCAACTGTGGACATTTAGCTCTTGTATGTGTCTGGAATGCATTAAACTTTGAACTTGTGTTTTCTGGGCCGAAAATAGCAACACAGTTCTGTTGACAAAAAGAAAACTGTCCTGTCCGAGGCATGGCCTCTTCACCATACGGCAGCGGGAGGCACTGTACTTTTTTGTGAAATCACCACACACACACACACCATGAGAGACAGAATGAGAGAGACTTGCATAGGATTCGCATCAAACTTGATGTGGATTAGGCCTACACGTGTTCTGAAGCTATTATAATGTGTTGATGGCAGCTTTCGAAGTGCAGTTGTATTGAAATTATAGGCCTACATACATGTAATTACCCAACTTGTTCTTTTGTAACGAAACTTTTCAACAATTAACTTACCACCTTTGCACACTCATTAAGGTCACTGTTTACATTTTTGTTACAATTTCAGTTACATTTACGTTGGTGTTGCCTATGTCCACAAAGGTGATTGATATCCAAGGAGAGCACTTGGAGGAACTCAGGGCGTAGGCTATATACCCAACACTACTACTGTTTGAGGCTGTGACACCACTTTTCAAACTCGCAACGTCTTACTGAGAACACGGGTCGTTCGCCAGGTCCATCAGACAATGATCAAGTTAATGCGGACCTTGTTATTAACAAAATGATGATTGGGACACAAAAAGCTGTGAGGCTATCAAAGTCCCAAGTGAACTGAACTGAACTGAACTGAAAAATAAACAATGTTAGTTGTTGGAATAATAATCACTGTTACAGTCATAATAATTAGTCAACCAAAACGCCTCTCTGGATATGACCATTAGTATAACTAACTCGATCGCAGTTGTTCACTTGAAAATCTTTTCTTGCTGGTTGCTACCTAGACAGATCTATTATCGAGTATAAAATAGGATGGTGTTGATGTTGGACAACACTGTTGACAGTTTAGTTCAGTTGTCCCGCTCCTCGAGTCCTTCGCTTTAGTCCCTGAAAAGCCTGGTGCTCAACTGAATCATCACCCAACAATTTGTTGCAACAACAGAGCAAAACTGCTTAGAATAAAAGAACGTTTTCTTCACAAATGGATCAGCACTCTCAATTTTTCAATTGTTACCGTTGCTTTAGCTGTCGTCTGCACTCAAATGATTGTTTCAGGATAGATAACTGGAATCTTATCAGCCTAGATCCGGTTTTTTCCCGCCACATCCGCTCTGCTTTCCAGCACATTTCTGTACCCTTCCCCTTACTATTTAATCTACATACACGAATAAAGACAAATACAGAACAATCACATTTGCTTGTATTTTGTTTCTTTATTGATTTGACGATATTGTTCCATCCAAGACTTGGAATCAAACATCAACAAAATTGAAGCGGTCCGGAGGAGAGCCGCCAGATTTGTCATTAACAGGTGTGTCACCTGCATGATCGACAAACTTAAATGGCCCTCCCTCCAACACCGACGGAAAGTAGCCCGACTTAACATGCTGAGGAAGATCCTGAACAAGGAGGCCGCATTCAGCATGGACAAGATCAAAGAAAAAGCAGGTGTAATAAACAGCTTCTTTGCCAGTGTTTTTACTGAGGAAAGTAACATAAACGTTCCAGAGTTTTCATGTAAAAAAGAGGTTACAGAATTAACAAAAGTGGAGATCACAACCGACCAGATGGAAAAAAACATTAAAGAACTTAAACCCATCGAAGTCCCTAGGACCTGACGAGATTCACCCAAGGCTACTGAAGGAGCTGGCTAAAGTCATCACTTACCCATTGAAGACATTATTCGATAGAACACAAGAAAAGGGTGTAATACCAAAAGATTGGAAAGAAGCAGAAGTACGTCCTATTTTTAAGAAAGGAAACAAGAACTCAGCAGGAAACTACCGTCCAGTCAGCCTGACATCTGTAGTCTGTAAAGTTTTCGAGGGTTTTATTCGAGACGCTCTTTGCCAGCACTTAACCAAACATGACCTGTTATATAGAGAACAATTTGGATTTACCACGGGGCGTTCATGTGTTACACAACTACTTGTTACTTTACAAGATTGGTTAGTTACATTGGATGAGAAAATACCAGTTGACACAGTCTACCTAGACTTGAGGAAAGCATTTGATAAGTTCCACACCAAAGACTGATAAATAAACTGGGAGGCTACGGTATAAAAGGCAAGCTACTATCGTGGATCAGAGACTTCTTAAAAGGAAGATCACAGTTTGTAAGTGTAAACAGTAGTAAATCGTCGAAGGTTAACGTGACTAGTGGAGTACCACAAGGTAGTGTTCTCCGGACCGACCTTGTTCATATACTTTATAAATGATATGCCTGAGGAGGTAGATTGTAAAGTAAAAATCTTTGCAGACGACACCAAGGCTTACTCTGCCATCCGAAATATAGAAGACAGAGATCATTTACAATTGTGTGTACACAATCTAGTGAAATGGACAAATACTTGCTATTGCAGTTTAATAGCGAGAAATGCAAAGTTCTGCACCTTGGAAAGAATAATCCACACTATCAGTACACAATACTGGAAATTGGGGTTAATAGAACACCGGAAAGTACTATTGCTGAGAAGGATTTAGGTGTCACCATGGACCCAGATTTGAACTTTGAGACTCATATAAATATAAATAACATTGTGAAAAAAGGTAATCAAATTGCTGGTCTTCTTGTGAGGACTATTACAAATAAATCTCCCGCAATCATGATTCCATTGTTCAAAGCTCTAGTTAGACCAATTATTGAATATGGAAACTCAGTATGGTGCCCCTATCTTCAGAAACATGTAAATATGATTGAAGGTGTTCAACGAAGATTTACAAAGTGTATAACTAGAACGAGTACTTGTGATCTTAGTTATGAGGAGCGCCTAACTCTGTTTAGGTTGCCTAGCCTAGAATTCAGAAGACTAAGAGGTGATCTCATTGAAGTATACAAAATTATGCACAATATTTATGATCCTTGCACCACCTCTTCCTTGTTCACTATGGCTAACTATGAAAAGACTCGAGGACATAACTTCAAAATAACCAAAACTAATTTTGCAACTAACCAGTTCCACAAGTTTTTTACTAACCGTATCATAAATCACCTTTCCGATGACACTATCAACGTGCCATCAGTAAACGCATTTAAAAATAAAATTGACAAAAAGTTTAAAGACCAGGTATTTTCCACCAAGTTGGATCTTTATTAAGATGATGATAAATGTAGTATACACTATGCCTGACATAAGCCATTGGGACTTTCACGAGAAAGTGATCCAAAAGCACATAAACGGATACTGATTATGAGGGCAAAAGGCTATCAGCCTATAGCCATACATTTCTGTGATTCTGTGAAGATCAACTATGCCCCCTCACGAAGACGACGTTGCCACCCTCAACAACTTGTTCAGATGCAGTGCAGGACAGACTACAGACGATATTCTTTCCTTCCGAACACCATCCAGGAATGGAACGAGCTGCCTAGTACTACCGTGGCAGCCGACACTCTGGACACCTTCAAGTCCAGTAGTTAGTTTAGTTAGGTAGGTTGGCCCCCCTCCCCACTCTTGCCCCCCAAATCCCCCCCCCCCACCCCCCCAAAAAAAGCGAAGATGTAGTAGTCTGCCAGGTAAACCCACTTAGTATTTAGGAGTTAGGGTTAGGTCTTATTCTCACTATCTAGGTCTTTCACTTTCTATCCACAATTCTTTTTTCTCACTCTGCAATCATCAAAAAAGTTCTACAATGGCAGAAAAATCAACATGATGATTGAGGCCATTCAACTGGATGATGATGACGAGTACTCCCTCAGCCACTTCAAAGTCTGCGTCAATTTGCATATTTCTCTAGTGTCCAGAAACGTGTTGCAGTGGTCGACTGTTCTCAATCTGTCTGTCAGTGTGAAGCCTGGCATCCCAAAAGGATCCATGCTTGGACCTTGCCTCCTCCTGGTCTATATAAATGCCATGTCATAACATTTCCTTGCCATCCAGATTTTTCGCTTATGATACTGTGATCTACCACTTTTGTCACCTGCTCTAAAGACCCTAGCCAATTCCAGGAGGACCTCAGCAAGTTTGAGATTTGGGAGAGTAAGTGGGACCAGGAATTTCATCTTTTTGTTATTCTACCCGTCCTGCTCTAGGAAACCACTGAATATGCAACCCTGCTGGGTTCTCCATGACCATGCCTTAGGCCATGTGTCCTGTTAGAGGGATGGGTGTGGGAGGGAGGGAGGAAGTCACCCTGCAATCAGATCTTTCTTGGGAGGGGGGGTGGAGGGCTCTTCAACCGCTGCTCCTTTTTGCATCCCTCTGCCATCCACCCCCTTTTATCCTCCAATACCATCCTTGCATCTTTTTGTTGTGCAGTGGTCTCAATCAACAGAGAGAGAGAAAGGGACAGAGACGGAGAAAGAGAGAGAGGTTGTCCCCCCCGACTCCGTCCCCCCTTCCTCCCCCTCCACTTCCATCATAACACAGCCATCTCTCTCTCTCTCTCTCTCTCTCTCTCTCTCTCTCTCTCTGAGAAACACAAACACATACATGTTCATATGTATTTTGTAATGAATATACATTCATGTTTACATGGGTGCCACAGACAATGCAGCAAAGTATGTAAGAAACTCTTTCACAAATGCAGTTGCAGCTCTTGACAGACAAATCAATGAGCAGAGTGATGAACGACTCCAGATTTTTATGTTCATATTGCATACAGTTTCAGCGACCAGCAGCGAGACAGAGGACTACAAAGAAAAAGAAAATGAAGGACTACAAAGACAAGGGGGAAAAAACACCCAAAACATCTAGATTACTTAGAAATATTCATGGACATGAACTGTTGAATACTGACATTATTCTTACATATGGGGGAAAAAATCTAAACCATCGGAAAAGATCTGCACCTTGCCCCTCTTACTTTTTCATTAATAACTATTGTGAATTTCTGAACTTAAAGGCATGTCTGTTGATCTGAACCTGTCAAAACAAAGTTTGATAAATACCGTTATTTATTAGCCTATACATCAGCTTTTTCAAAAATGACTTAATTTACACTTCTATCCAACTGAATTTCCATATAAAGGAGCATATAATGAACAGTCAGCTGTACCTGATCTTTGTAACTACGTGCAGACATTTTTTTTTACTTTCTAAACATGCTATATAAAAAATAAAATAAAAAAAAGAGTAGAACACTGTGCACACAACTACAAAAAGTAACTAACAACTTTGTGCTGCAAAAAAGACATTTGACATATCAGGTTCTACTTCAAGCACAGAGCGGGATATAATTCATACACAACTGCTTGTCTCTCAATTTATCTCAAATTAACACACAAACATATGTTTTCCAGCTCAGGTAACGGTCTGGCAGTCTCATACTTCTTCAGACATGTCACTGAAACTTTCAAAATAACCCAACCTGGAGCAAAAATAATTAATGGTGCTTTTCATATCAACTTCAGAACGATACACACTTCAGAACAATACAGACTTATGTTTCTATATATTTCTCATATGTTTATGTTTTCTCATATAGTTATATTTCTATATATTTCTCACAAGCATGCCAATTATCTGAGCTGGAAAACCTATGTCAGCTTGTTAATTTGCGATAAACTGAGTAAAGTCAGTACAAACCCCCCTCATTGACAATGGCATATCAACTAGAAATGATACATATAAAATCTTTCTTGATGAACCAACACTGCCAGAGTTTTTCAGATGCAGGACATACAGCTTGAAATGACAAAACCTTTCAAGACAATCTTTACAAACATCTCTCAAAGGAGAAAGCTGTATACAGTGCACACAGTCCTTGCCTGTGTTCTTTCCCCCAACGGTTTGTGAGTGGGTTCACTATGGTTCAGATACACTGTGCAACACTGACTGTTGTTCAATTCGAACATTACACAGAGTGTCATAACCACTCTGAAAATAAAAAAGCAAAGAAAAAGGCAAAGTGAACCTTGGCCATTTGAGCACTTCGTAAATTCTGGACAAGTATTCAGTTTTATTCATTGCTGAAAATTTTGCAAAAAGATACATTGAAAGCAGGACGGCAAGTGACGGTGATATCAAGACAAGATGAAAAGAAAGATAATTGTATGTTGACTTCCTTACTATTTACTGAAAACTGGATACATGCACAAACTTGTCATAAAAACTGTTCCCATCTACCTAAAGTGTTTACTTCCAAAGTGATAATGCTAAAGTTGAAGTATCTTTTACATAGAAAAAAACCCAATGTCACACTAAATTTTGAAACCAGTAAGATGTGTTCAATCAGATGTACTTTACCCATGCTGCTGTATTATTTAAGTTATCCGTTACAACCCAGTCAGACATGATACTGATCTGAGGCACTAAGAGTGGGGTTGGATTACATTTAACATATATGTATTACACTTAAAATGAAGAACTGCTAAATATGAACCTAATGATACAAATCTACAATACAGATAAGCAATGATCAAATCAACTAGTTAACATCAAAGAATGGATCACATCCTGTACACCAATAGAAGTGGATTGTGAGCACAGTGAAAAACAGATTATGCCAATCAATACATGTTTACACACAGGACAGAACAAATCACCTCTCGATGTATATCACCATAATAAATGCGCAGATTCTGATCCACCTCAAAAATTCTGCTGGCAAGTATTACACACATGTTACATATCATCAGATACATCATACAGTAAAAATGGAACAGGACTAACCAAGTGAAACAGTGAAACCTCCCAATAATGATCCCTTCCTTTTCAAGACTAACTTTTGTGGAAAATTTTTGTCGTGCATCTTGTCTGTACTAAACTGATTTTCCAAAACACACTTCCACCAATGAGAGATTTGGGGCCAGAATAGCTCAGTAAGTAGAGAGCCAGACTTGTGATCCTGGGCTGTGAATTTGGATCCTCGTTGGGCTGTTCGGTATTGGGGATCTTTCACTTTTCCCCCCAGTAACTCAGGTGGGCAGATCACTGTGTAAACGAGAACGTAGACTGCAAAGCGCTTAGAATCTAACTGAGGGTAGACACTATACAGGTACTCTAAATTAATTGCTTTAAGCGCAGTACTTTTGTCTTTGCCTATGCCAAACTGACCTGATGAAAAAATGCACTTATCTTAGATGTGTTTTTACAAGAACACCATCACCTTTTTCTATATCAAATTCACCGCCCAACAAAAACTCCCCAAAGTTTAAACCAATAATCATTGCCAGCCGACCATGAGGGCCTTTTTCAGGACTGTCAACACAAAGGTAAAAAACCTCCCATTCTGAAGAAGAAAAAACCCATGAAAACATTCTGTATACATACTCATCAATTCAAGACACGGTATCCTGGAGCCAGAGAAGTTTAGGCTGAGATTACAATGCCCACTATAACGCTTAATTCTTCAATCCCAGTTGGTATAAAAAAAGTGTTTAAAAATATCTATTTCAAAAGAACAAAATATTCAAACATGTAAAAGGCTCTATGGGCAATGTGCTGACACAGATAAATGACATCAAGCTGGTATTTAAGTCATAAGATAAAACTCATGTGTTTGCGTAGTATGTATAAATTTTGTCAAAAATGAACTGAAAGCCTTTTTCCCCCAGCTCATCCTTCATTCACTTGTGACCAACGCCTTGGCTTAAGGCTGTGTCAGACCAATTGACATAGGCCAGAACACCAAGGCTACATCAAAATGTTGTTATGCTCTGCATAGTTATGTGGGGATTGTCTTCAGTCGTGACAAGCTCCTAGCATAACATTATCAGTCTCCCAAATCCCCCGAAGTCGGAGTGTGGCTGCCCATGTGGCGGGGTAATCAAAAACGGTCACACACGTAATGTTCTCATCCCCAGCTGATGCATTTGTGCCATAGTGTGCAAATGCTTCGGCTGTTCGGATGATCCCTGGAGTCTTTTAGCCAGGGTACGACAACAACAACAACAACAACTTGTGACCAAGTAATTTTTCCTTGTCTGCAACTCAAAGTCAATCCTTCATGGCGTCACTCAGCAGAATATGTCATCAGTGACCAGAGAGCCAAATTATGTTCATGCTTCAACCTTCAGAGCAGGTGAATTTCATAAAACCAGCAGAGTACACTAACTGGAAGAACTGTTTCCTTTGTTATCAAACAGCTGAAAAGTTAACAACTGAATCTCCTGAAGTTCAGGTATCTTCATCGATATACGCAATGCGCACCCAAGATGAGAAGTTTTCAAATCTTCTGCTCCTTTTCTACATCTCTGGGTCAATCCTTCAGGTAGATGACCACAGAGAATGGATAGCTAAAGTCCGCTTTGTACAGTGTGCTTTGTCTTACTACCTATTTGCTAAATCAAAGAGAGAAAAAAAAAAGAACAGATAAAAAGGTGTAAGAGAGTTTCCTTCACAAAGACAAAAGAATGGGCCAGAAAGACACTGGAGAGAAAAAAATGGCCATCAGGGAGTGACATAAAATAGGAAGCATCCAGTACAGAACTGAAAGAAAGTATGGATATCACTTGTACTGAAAGAGCCCCCGGTTCAGTCCAACCCTTAAAAGGACCCAGTTTCAAAGGTTACTGGTGATCATAATTGTGAGGTTCCACTATACATGGTAGGTAATGTAGATTATAAGCTGAAGGCAAATGGCAGGACAGCGTTAAACAACCACCACACAATTGTATTTGTAATGTAGAGTAAGAAATCTGAATAAATCAATAATCAAAATTTCAAAACAAGTTTACAAATGAGGTGATGGGAAACTGAGAGTTGATGGGAGGGCCAGAGGAGAGAGGATGGATGGATCGTTTTTCGTTTGTTTTTGTTTTTTTTATCATCTGTATCTTTTTTTCAATCCTCTACTGCATTTTCTTCACATTTTTCATGACATTCTGTTCAAACTCTGACAAATCTTGACACCAACACATGAAAGCTTTATGATTTAGAAAGGCACAAAGTAAACTTTACAGCCCACAATCGATCCCTCTCTCTCTTCTGGACAATCAAAATAAAATGGCATTACTTGATTTGTATTTCTGACTGTATTTTCCTCTGTCAACAGGGAAATGATAATCGCCCACTTTCCTAAGACATATGACCCAAAAAGCAGACCTACAGTCTCCACACATTATTTCTATGTATCTATCTATCTGTCCATCTATCTACCTACGTCTCCACACATTATTTCTATGTATGTATCTATCTGTCCATCTATCTACCTATCTCAACATTGAGAAACAGGCAGATATTCCTGTACATTTGCCGTTTGATATTCAAACTACATTGACTATATAAAGTCAGTTTTGTTCACGTTTCCAAGCATTCCTACTCGTTGGCATAGCATTATATCTACTATACTCAGTCATTGCTATTTGCATCATGATTCAGCAGGTTTTTCCCTTACTCTGTTTATACTTACATGTCTGTGCATTTTCTGATCTACTGATTACATAATTAGCAGGGCTGATGAAATGCTGCCTTTCCAGTAGTCAACCTGTCTAGCTCATTAGAAAAGATTTTAGCCAAAGTTTGATTTACAGACTGCAGTACAAGAAGCACCCCCCCCCCCCCCCCCCCCCCCCACACACACACACACCACACACACAGAGGCCAACATTCAAGAACTTCATACTTGATTTTTTCTCCCGAGTGACATCCCTCGACTGCCTAAATTTATGGAATGAACCAGACAACATTTAGCACTCCATAATGAATGGGCACAAAATACTCTTTTTGTCTGATGCGGCCGACTGTCAGAGAGGGAGTAGAGATCCCTTTGATCTTGCTTCGGAGGGTTGGGGGCTTACTGTGTAGTTGGTGTCAAGGAAGGGGTGAAAAAAAATCATCATCCAGGATGTCTTACAGAAAACATGGCTAACGTGACCAACTTTCTGATGGCATTTGGCTATCCGGCCAATGCTTTCATCACCCCCAGTTAGTACTTTCATATTTATGTACAAATGCTTTCTTTACATATGTGCTTTTAACATCCGATTGCTTAGAAAATAAAATTTTCAACTGGTTTAGTAGAAGTATAAGTGCTTTCTGTACATTTAAGTGTTTTGTATGTGATGGATTAAAGATAACTTTATGAAATGTACATTACACAAAAATTCAAAGTGTAACTGGCTTAGTAAAAGAAATGTCAGTATACGAATGGTGCAAATCAGACTGACTTGCTACTTATTCTGATTATAACGAGGTAGTAGACATTCATCGGTGAGCCAGCTCATCGGTACCATCAAGTGGGTTAACTGTTTAAAACATGTGCACATAAACATGCACACACACTCACACACAAATTAATGTTATTGTTATCACCGATTTATATATTCATAGGTTGTTTGTACATACATGGAAGAAATATTACATTCAATGAATGTGACTTACAAATCACTTCCTTTCTAAGCTTTCTATTTAAAGTGTGGTATGCGAAGGTGAAGATGCCATTTTAAGATTTAAATATTCAAGACCAGAAAACGGAGTGCAAATGCTCATTCTCTGAACAGAATAGATCAGAACAGAATATTCCAAGTTGTCTTTTTTCAATCAGACATAAAACCATTCTTCGCAGTTTCTGCTTTTTCTTTTTATACCTCTATAGATATTATCAACCGGAGAAATATGAGCAGAGGCTGATTCAGAAGAATATGAAGCAAGTACAGGTACACATACATAAATTTTCTGGTACATGATTTATCACTGAAAATTATAACACTAAATGTATATTATAAAATACTGAAAAGACAGATCCATGTTAACACCACAAAACATACTACACAAAATATAACAAAACTACATTAGGTCCCAGACCATTCTGATCACATGCTTTTCTAATACCTGAACAAAATCAACAAGAAAACCAGTTTATATCACTAAAAACATAACAACACTTTAGTACGACAAACACTGATTTAACGTTAAACAACAAACAGTAAATATTATGAAGATTATGAAGAAAAAAAAACTCCACATCACAGTTACATGAAACCGTTAACGAAATTGCAAGCAAATGAACAGCACTACAATGACACTGAAATAAACAGATTCAAAGTGAAGCTACACTTCTTAAAATATTGGCAATGTTTTTCAATTTGGCAATGCTTTTTCAGCTTCCCAATGCCTTCAACATCAGCCCAGTTTTTAATTCTTTCACCCCACCCACCCCCACCCACCCCCAATCTTCTTCCATATTCTATAATATTGGCAAGACTACAAAAAAACAAACAGAAAGTAAATGTAGATTCTGAAACCTTGCTTCATAGGGCTTTCAATCATGTAAATGTCTCGGGTACTTATATTCAATTATTAGTCAATGATTATGGTTCATAAAAGCCAAGATCTCAATACTGAATGCCTTTGGGGGGGGGGGGGGGGGGGGGGGGGGAGAATCCTGTATACATATGTTTTAAGTTTTCATTACCATATTAGTTTGCATTTAGGTTACTAAAACTTGAATTAACCAAGAAAACAGAAATCATTACATAAACATCCTCCGATTCATTGACTGACACAGAGAATATATAACAAAACGCTATAAGCTAGATCAACAGACACGCAGTAACATTTACACTCTTCCTTCTTTGCCTGTTTGCATTCATCTGTTCAATGATATACTTTATTTTGCTAGACACAGTAGCTGTAATAAAGGTCAATCAATTTATGACACACTGTATGTCAAAGTTCTTTTTGCCAGCTGCTTATACACCTCTGCTACAGTTCAATCAATTCATGACTCTCTGTAGGTCGTACGTCATTCCGCCAGCTGGTTACACCCAAGGAGCTGTTCAACTTCTGACCATAACAGGGTTACTATCAAGATATGGCTGAAGATTTTCTTTCTGGATTCCCCCACCCCCACCCCCACCCCCACCCCACCCCCTTTTCAAAATATTAGGTGATGATTAGTTTAGCAGATCTTGTCTCGACTTCAGTCTCGATCTACAGGTCTGGTTAAAAAAAAAAGGGACGTCAATGGCCACAACCATCACATTTAAAGTAGCAATTAGTTTATACATGGAATGCTTCCATCCACAGTCCTTCTACAAAACGATTTGAAAAACACATTCCAAACAAAAAAAAATTGATCTAAAAGCTTTGGCTGAAAGGAGGATTACAAAACAAACAAACAAACCAGAAAACAACAATGTGTACACCTAAGAATGATGAACTTTTGACACACTGCTATTAACATCAATCAATAAATTAAGCCAAATCAGTGTAAATTAGAACACGTTCAATTTCATGACAACAAAAAGGACATCATGACATCATCACTTTCTGACTAACAATTACTGGAATGTCAACAAGAACAGACTCCCCATTTCTTCCATCACCCTGCAACCACCACCTCTCCTCCCCACCCTCATTTCCCATAATACACACTATCCCTTTCTCCATTCGCACTAACTTTTAACATTTAACCTGGCAACACGGAGCACACACACACACACACACACACACACGAGCTAAACTAAGATGATTTACAAATGAAGTGAGAACATTACCTAACACGTATGGTAAGTCAGTTTGGCAAACTTTGTTTTGTTCAAGTCAAAATGAACCTCTTGTCAATCACCCACAGTTCTGAACTCCACCTCTTAAAAAAGCAGTCAGACACATAGGCTTTCATAAAAGCCGGTCGACTCCACAAAAAGTACGAGCCTGGATGTTAACTTCAACTATATATACATACAGCATTGCCACTTTTAGGTCTTAAAGCCGAAAGTACGCATAACAAATATATACACATACATATCTTGTGCCAGTTATGACTTGACCTTTCTATCTGAGTTCTCAACCATACACACTGACTTATGCTCACTCTACAATGTGCTCTGTAACAAAAGACAGGTACTATAAAATGAATACACAAGATCAGAAGCTGTCAGTATCGAGCACCCTCCGACCAGAGCTTAACCAGAACATGTGATCAAATAAATACTCTTTTTTTTCTACCAATTGTAGCAATTGTGAATCTGGTAATTGACAAAAATATGGACCTCTTAGGATTCATGGAGGAAGAGGCTCAAAGTTGATTCAGTTTGTACATTCTTTTTAAAGACAGGCTTTCGGACATAAAACCACTGAATTTCTCTTCGCAACGATTCAATCTATCAAATCTTCTTGTAATATGTGATCAGCCCCCACCAGTGCAGGTAATCTCTGATAATGCCAGGAATGTGCGGGACATAGACTGCCTCATTATGACAATCGCAAACTGCTCTTCACATGGCTTTTAAACTTGCAAAGAGTTAAAATTCACACACACATGCACACACACACAGAGAAAACGATATTTGCACATACCATCGGGAAACGTTTTTTTCAGAAGCCACAAATATGACCATATTTTTCATTCCAAACGTAATATTTAATTACATGATGATTCTTAAACCTAAGAAAGAAAGCTTCAACCTTAAAGTATTTTTTACATAGAAACAGATTCATTTATTCTGCAACACATATATCCCTTCCTCGCCTTTCCTGTACATACACACTTACCTTCTAATTTCGATATCATATACAAACAAATGCAACTGATAAGGAAAACACTCAAAAACACATTTCAGAACACAATCATTGGATATCTTTTTTTTCTTTCTTTTTTTTTACATGTAGTCATTAGCTCATTTAATCATCATGTTTAACTTCAGCAGGCAATTACTATATTTAAAGGACAAACATGTCTTGATGGCAATACTGACACGACCCAAGAAACAGAAATTACGTCTGCACGATGACGGAGTAAAGAGAAAGGTATACCGTCCTGCTGTTTAATGACATCCCCCTTATGATGTCACATCACCAACAATTAACTTCTGAATCTTCAGCAAACGTCATGTATTTATAATTGCATAGTTTTCTGCATACTTGATCATGACTGGGAAGAAAACTGGATTATCACAAATCAAGATGACAGATGAAAAGACAATCATTTTTTTTCATTATGTATGAAACTTGATACAGGTTTTTAATCAAATCCAGAATGGTTCTGCTGATTAATGTAATGCCGTATTTTGTGCACAATAAAAAAAGTGTACATAAGCACGTAACTTTCACAGATTTTAATCAGTGATCAGAAAATTGGAAAGTAAATGAATAAAATCAATGAGTGACCAGTAAATGAGATTGTGTGAACATCTTCAGACATTTTCTCGAAGAGACAATTATTACTGATGAAACAAGAACACAAACATAAGAGAATAAAAGCTGCAAGCTTGCCGAGGCACGTACTATTAATGTAAAAAAAATAGGAAAATAAACAAAAGGAAATCTACAAAAATATCGCTCTTTGCAAAAGAATCTTTGTCCAGGAAAAAAAAGCGCATTTTCCGCAACAGTGAAAGCATAGCAACATCTCTTTATCTCCCACCAAGACATCGATCGTGTGAACACAATGTTGCAAACCAAAAGCATTTTCAATGCCCCCATCCATCTTCAAAGCAAATGCAGTTGAAAAACCTGAGCTTTATTTGCAGATTAATTTGCTGTCTGGAATTCCATTGTTTGTGGGAAAAGGAAGCTGAGTGGTACTTCTTTTTCATTTTGATATAACCCTACATGCATGTCATGCATCACAGAGCAGTGTACTTACCCGTCTTATCTGCTTGTCTGTCCACAGAACGTGACAAGTCGGGGTGGACCTTTAATTCATTTCAAAGTGTTTTTAACAGGGTTCGCTTTTACTGGTGATTTGGTTTTCAGTTCTCTGTAAGACTAACAGATTATTGAAGCGCAAAAAATGTCGATGCCATATTTTCATTCAACTGGGAATGTCATTTAAAGTGAAAGATTTATCTCCTGTTCTTGAATTTTTCCCTTTCATGCACATGTACACATTTGTTAGTGTTTATGCTTCAGTATGTGCCTTTTCTGGAACGTATGGAGTTGCGATATCCATGTGGAGTAGTCTCGGGGTGCAAGCACCTTTTCTCGACTAACTATGTCTTTTGCATGCTCATTCACTCATCGTGTTCTTTGTGATCTTGAAGAACGTGAAACACCCTCAGCTTGCCAGAAGATAAAAACAGTAAATCTTCTTCATCATTTATGAGCATTGATGGCAGTGTTGTTCGTTGATATCTGACTCATGTTCATATCCATATTGAAACAAAACCGACCATGAAGTAAAAGATGTCAGATGATGAGGTGTTCCGTCAGAACATCAGTCGATGAGAGTGGTTAACATGTAGGCATGTTTTGGGATAATTTTTTTTGCGTTGCTTTATCAATGTCTAAATGGTTGGGTGGAATCAGTTGTAATTACCCAATCACAAGTACGATGACGACTGGCACAACCAATATCTAGAATAAGCACCATTTCTCTCTTTCTTTCAATTATATTTCAGTTATGCATTTAGGAAGCATTCGTAGGTGTTTATGCTCTTTTAGTATATAATTTCATGTCCTACCCTTTGATCTAAACCCGTTTCATCTTCTATGATTCATCATAAAGTATATCTTCCTTTCACATCCATTTCTGTGAATCAGATGTTTTCCATTTCCCATGCATTACCATGTAAAACAATCAAGTCGTTCCAATGACTAATAACGTTGTTTAGTCAAATTTTGTTATTCTAGACTAACCTTCTCCAAGCATCAAATTTGGAAGGATTTCTAAAAGAAACTGATCAACAGATGTTCCACAGCATTTGTAAATTATGAAACAGAGAAATCATATGCATTGGAAAGAGGACAGTACTCTCAGAAAACATGATAGTAGAGCTGGATGCATAAAAGAACTATCACTGTCTAGCACTTGAGCAGGGCTAACAGGCACAGGCGGTTTTCCACAACCTCATAAACAGCTAACAAAATTAAACATCCGCATAAAAACTATCAATAATCTTTGACTCGGCAATCCTTCCATGAACACAACATTGCGCGACAGGAAAGGTGTACTACACTAACACAGTGGACAGTTGATTTTAAAACACTGCACCCCACACACGTTCACACACACACGCAAATACCAATGACAAAGCTATACTATGTATGACGACAGACAAAAATATCGTAATTCATCTCACTGAATGACAAGATACTTCAAAGCAACAGTGGACACTTCACAAACGCTTCTCTCGAGAAAAAACACACCACATGTACATACAGTGCAATGTTTGTGCTTTTTCTTCACTATACCACCTACTGTCCGAACTGCTGAAGCTCCAGAGTAATAACCAAACGATTCTGAAATGACTGAAAAGGGCAATACGGCAGAACACAATGCACCCCAGGCTCCTATCTTTCACTGCATACATTCTTCATCAACCAGACTGACAGTTTTCTCACATTTGAGTTATCTTCCTGGGACTGGTTGGGGGAGTAGAATTTTAACTTGTCCAAAACTCAACACATACAGAGTAGGTTCACTTCAGTGCCACTGTCAAAATGCTGAAATGAAAGTCCCGAATACGACCTAATGCACACACACACACGCATGCAGTAGTGAATGAAAAACTTGGAGACACAATAACATAAACCAAAAATGTCGGACTTCTTTCACACAATGGGGACTACACAAGCGACTGTGCAAGTTTGCCAACAATGGAAACCTCTGTGATTCTCTGTATCACCACAGACTTGCTTAATATGATGCGTATGTGTCCCAAAAGTTCCCAGTTGGGTTTACCTGGTGACCAGATCATCAATCCTACAAGTCTCATCTCCTTTACTTTTCAGAATATTTGACACATGGAAGTTAAGGTATTTGTCATGAACCCGGAACACACAATGCCCTGGTAATCATGGAGTTTGCACAGGCAGATCATTCTTTTTAATGAAGAGCATGATAAACAGAACATCTGGCAAATATGCACACGCACCATACACAAAAACCGACACATATAAAGCTCATTATTTGCCTATAAGAGAAATGAGTAAGCCATGAACAACATTCCACCAAACATACAAGTCTTTGGAAGGAGAAAAGAAAAATGGAATGCAGTGTCAGCCTAGGACCAACCTTCGTTGTCTGTTCAAGTGGCATAACAAGCACAGTAAATGTCCAAACCCAACAATGATCATACAGCAGGACAAGACACCATGAAAAAAGATGACAAACTTTAAGCGACACACACCAGGCAGCGGACAAACACAAAAAATGGCTAAGCCATTAAAAGACTTCAATTGACAGAGGCAGACAGAGAAAGACAATTATAAAAAAAAAACTTGTTATGGAGAGATCTAAAGTGATGACATAAAAGCAACATAAAGGGGGAAGCGAGTTGAGACTGGAAAAAAAAAAAAAGAAAAAAAAAATCCTGACTGGATAAGAATCAGACAGCTGGAGACATCAGACCTGAGAACAAGAATAAGACAGAGGAATGCTACACAGCAAGATATAAAGATCCTAAAAATAGTTTTACATAAGGGATAACAAACATATAAAGAACCTTACACATTTAAGATTGTTTTCAATAAGAAATACAAAAAGAATATGTATGTAAACAAATAATCATATTGACACAAAAGAGGATAATCAATGACAGAATAAAATAATATCAAAGATACAGTGATCAAATGTTAAAAGGGAAAGATGAGACACATTTGCCAGATACAATGCGAAGAAGATTATGCCAAACCGTACAAGACAGAAATCAAGAGTAAGACAAAAACGCTGAGAAATATTGATTCAGCAGAAGAAAAGAGACGGAATAAATACAAAACATTGCTCAAAAATGAAACTACAGTTAACACAGACAGCAAAAAGCTTCCATGTGGCATTGAAAAAAAGTTCAGGCATAGAAAGAGATTGAAAACCAAGAGTTGGCTTAGCAGACAAAGATCAGTGGAACACGGGATCAATTTTTGCATGATCAAGTTGGGTCAGAACAGATTTTCTCCCCAGAGCCAATATCTGAGCAGACCCCATCACCCCTCCAAGCCCTTTGATTAGATTTTAAGCAAGGTCCAAGATGTAAGTCCTTACATTTAAGAAATAAACATACAAACAGAAACAAAAACTTACATGTAAATCAAATCTGATCCCATCCTTTATGGAAGAACAACCAAGTGATGTTGCGTGACCTCCCCACCCCTCTTAAAACACACATGCACACACACACACACACACACACACACACACACACACACACTAGTGTTGCATTTAGATATCATCCCCTGATAACACCTACGTTAAAGATGGGATTATAAATGGTCAAAAAGACACAAACATTTAATCAGTGAAGGGCCTCAGAATTCTAGCTGAGGAACATAAAATGTGGGAAAAAAAATAAACAGTTCAAGAAAATGACAGAAAAGGAGAGGGGGAGGAGGGAAGGGGGTGTTACACAGAAGGAAAAGGAAGAGAGACAACCTCCCTGGACGCATGACAATCAAGCTTAGGCACATATTACCATAAAAAGAAATGAACTATTTACAAAAGCAACAGACTTGCAAGATATATATTGCCCCAATTCTTCAGTTAAAAACAAACCAAACAAAAAAAAGCACATAACAAAGCTGCGTAGCCATGCAAAGTTGCATTAAACGTAAAATGTAAACAATGACATAGCAACTCTGCTGTCAGAAGAGTTCAGGTCCACATTCAACAAAAATACTGGAACGAACCATCAGCAGCCGACATGGATTTGGTATTCAGCATGGCTATGACACGGTTTCTTAATTTGCAAGTATTCTTCTAACAGAAAATAAGATATAACAAAGTAACAGCAAAGATGGACTTAATGGACGTACGCATGTGTGACGTGCATACCCCATAAGACTGCACGCAGTTCTTATTGTCAAGCACAGGAAACTGACACATGAAGCATACAATCACAGAGAAAGCGCTGAAGTCAGCTATGCATTTTCATATCTACAGGAAGCTTTATTTTTTCTGAAGTATGGGCGCCGCATAGATCAATGATTAGGAAGCAGGAAAAATCCATTATCAACATTGTGGCATCTCATATATATATAATATATATGTACACGTCTTCAATGCATCTGACCAAAGCATGATAAAAATAAAAGATCTCGACACTTCACCATAGGTAAAGCGAAACATAGAAGTGTTCGGATGCATTTAGCGAATACAAAATGTAATCAAAAGCATGATCTTGGACAGAGATCAAGTCTTTTTAAAACCACACCTATGGATTTGTTGATGTTATAATTTTTTCCCCCAACGGACAATAAAGCTCATGTCCAAAATTAAACTTGGGATGTAGTTCCAATACACAAACATATCTGTATGTTTTAAACACACATTCACTTATATATCAACATATTCCTTACATGTCACTGGTCTCATGCATAAAGTGTGAAAGGGACCCCTCCAGACGGCATCACTATACCAAGGGATCATTCCGAGCTGCCATTTCACAGAGTTTGGACAGTGGCATTCCTCAGCCCTCTGTCCACATGGCAAAACACAGTAATTCAACTGTTCCTTCATAGCGCCCTGTGCATTCCATACACACACTTGTTTTCCATCACTGACACAGGATCAGAAACGGCCGAAATATTTCCCCTGGAAGAATGCAATCAGGGTTAACGTCTAATCCATGGACGAAAATTTGCCTGATATGCAAAGCATAGAAAACTGAATTCTGTCAACGCCTGGTCCTGTAATGACAACAAACAAACAAAAAACCTGTGAACTCTATAGCCCACACATCAAATCTGAATTTTCATTAACGCATAGAAGGGCCATATCTTGTTCATAAAGGCTATGCTTGTTGTAAAAAATGTGATATCTAGCCTTGGTTTACCGTTACATGTTGCCGAGTCCAAATTATACTCAGGTCTTTTCTCTTTTTCTCCGTTACTGTATATCAGTTCTTATTACAGACACTTTCATCCCTCTTCTTCTCAACCACAATATTGAAGTTCTTGTCACACACTGTCCGCCCATAAATGCAACAATGTCTGCAGCTGAGTGTACGTTTTCAGCTGTCAACAACAGGACACCAGCTTCAAAACACAACAGTGAATGAAACCATATGGGATGACAGGAGTTCAGTTGCCGAATTTCATGTCGGTGTATTCTTGGCTTGCAATCATCAGGCGGTATCGGAGGCGCAGGTTGCGTGCTCGGACATGGGAGTTGTTGATCTCCTCTGTGTGGTCAGCCGGGAACCAGCCTCGCTCTCCATCCCTGATTCGCTCCCCTTCATACCAACCTGCAGACAACCACATCAGGAGCCTTACTCTATGTATGTGCGCGCACGCTTCTATGCATACGTGAGTGCATGTGTGCATGAATGCATGTGGGCGTGTCTACAAGACTGTCCGAGCGTGTTTCCTTTATACCAACCTGTGTGTGTGTGTGTGTGTGTGTGTGTGTGTGTGTGTGTGTGTGTGTGTGTGTGTGTGTGTGTGTGTGCATGCGTGTGCATGTGTGTGTGTGTGCCCCTTTGAAAATAATACACTCCCTTTCATACCAATCTGAAAACAAAACAAAATGAGACTGGTCTCTGTGTGTGCCTGCGTGCACATGTATGAGCACGCACATGCCTGCGCAAGCATGCATATGTGTTTGTATCCCTTCGAAAATGATACACTCCCCTTTTTACCAACTTGCTGAAAAAATTGGTAAGGTGGCTGGGTATGTGTGAATGTGCATGTGTGTGTGTGTGTGTGTGTGTGTGTGTGTGTGTGTGTGTGTGTGTGTACCTGTATGTCTGTGTATCGGAGTGAGTGTGTGTGAGCGTGTGTGTGAGTGTGTGTGTGTGTGTGTGTGTGTGTGTGTGTGTGTGAGAGAGTGAGTTCAGTTCGGTGGTTATTTCAATGCTGTTAATCACTAATGATATTAGACTACATTAAAAGGCATCAGAGATCACTGAGAATGTCAGACCTACTTACGCTGGTCATTTTCTCCCACCTCTCTCCTTCTCATGTTAGAATCTAGACACTACTAATAATACTTCTGAAAATTTTTTTTTTTTTTTTTTTCAAATCTCAACAGTCTGCCCAGCTCTGTATTTATGTGTCTGTCATTTTTGTATGCCTATGTGAGAGCATGTCCAGAACGACTGCAATAGTTGGGACACCTGTTGATGACCTTGCGGCTGATGAATTTTGTTAGTTTTATAAGTCCACATGTAAATGCAATTGTCAAAGACAGGACAACAGCTTCAAAACACAACAGTGAAAGAAACAATATGGGAAGACAGGAGTTCAGCTGCCGAATTTCATGTCAGTGTATTGTGTGTGATTTCCATAATACTTGTTATACAAAATCTGGTCAATGCTATCAAAATGTGCAGTATTCATACCTTTTGATTTGTATTGCCTTATTACATTCCCCCCCCCCCCCCCCCCCCCCCCCCAAGTGGAAAAAACACACTACTTGAGACTTGAATTCAAGACTCAGGATTCTCTCATTTCTTGCATAAGGGTGCTAGCCACAACGTTACCTACCAACTGTCATATTCCTTTGACTAGCATACAGGTCCCATCAAAATTGTGCTAGCTATGAGTGTGGCATTTTTTGCCAAATCTTATTCTCATTGTTGTTGTTGTTGTTGTTAGCATGCAACTCACCATCTCCCATTTTCTTGAAGACGTTGATGACATCGGATTCCTCCAGGGTCACCTCGTCAGGCTCTTGAGCAATGTACTTCTCCACGCACTGCACTTGGGGACAGTCTGCAATCACCACGGTCACAATCATTTTTCAATATTTACCTTTGTTCCTAATTGCTTTCAGGTCTAACAAAGAAACAAACACCTTCTTCCTGCTTGGGACAGAACATTGCCATATTGTCAGGATCCTCGAACAAAAAGAAAAAACAAACAAAAACAAAAAAAGAGGTAGACAGCTGGGAGCTCATCATGCCTCCATAGTCAGCTAGGCCAGAAATGTGATGGCCCCTTGTTAGTTCACTTCATTGCACCACATTCAAAGACATTTAAGGTTTCAACTGTGCTACAACTTAGATGTGCATGATCTTTTCTTCGTTTGGTACCCTAATTTAATTAATTTGCGGAAAGTTCTTTTGGTACTCTTAAAAAACTTCTAAGCTGGTATTTACGAAAATGTTTTGAGGGGAAAAAAAAGTTGGTAGCTAAAGGGTTAAAATATACAAATGTTGCAGATGTCCATGTTGGAGTCATTTCATATGTTCTGATGGATCAGCTAAGAAAACAAGTATCATTTCATATGTTCTGATAGATCAGCTAAGAAAACAAGTATCAACTCACCCCAATCTTCATATATCCTCTCATGTTCAGGGTTGGCTTGTTGAGGAAGGATAGCATCAAGCCATCGCGTTCTTTCACTCCTGTTACCACACAAACATTTCCCGTATATACACACAAAACATTCTTGTCTGAGGGTTTCTTTTTTCTTTTCCTTTTTTTTTCATATTTTAAAGTCACAACCCTTCTCATTGTATGAACACTCACACACACACACACACCATCACCACCACCACCTGCATTTGCCAGTGTCCTATCTTTTCAGTTTTTCCAGGTTCCTCATTTGAAGTAACAAAGTAGCCTACACTGTGAACACATTTAAAGGTAATTAGTGTAGTTTGGTCCCTTTTTGCTTTTATGGAGTAGGGTTGCTAGTGTTGTTTTCATTATCTATATTTTCATTGGCTGAAATGAGAAATGCTTTTGGATTGGTCTATGAAGTAAAACTGCGGAAACCAATAAACATATTAACTTCTCCATACAAAAGGATTTTTGTTCATTTTGAAAATGCAGTGTTTTGGGTTTTTTTTTTCATACGTAAAAATGTTGAAGACAAACGAATGTAAAATACTTTAGTTATTTCCTCATAGCAACGTCAGTGTTTAGCCCTGTGGACCAATGGGAATTAGATCTAAAAAAGATAACCAGCATGCACCGGAACTCTGTTGGTTTTTTTTCAATGTTTTTTTTTATTCGGAGATCTGACGGCAGATCCAGCAAAGCCTGATAAAAAAATTGTGAAGATTCTGAATAAGAAAAGAGGGAAGTGGCAGGAAGATGTTACCAGTTCATTGATAGTTGGATGTCTCATAATGTGTTGAAGCGATTGCAAAGAATTCCGTAAAGACTGTGCTGTGCCGAACCGATTTGAAGAATTCCATAAAGACTATGCTGTGCAGGACCGACTGTGAAGAATTCCGTAAAGACTGTGCGGCACTGGACCGATTTACGCCTTGGCTTAAGGCTGTGTCAGACCAATTGACATAGGCCAGAACACCAAGGCTACATCAAAATGTTGTTATGCTCTGCATAGTTATGTGGGGATTGTCTTCAGTCGTGACAAGCTCCTAGCATAACACAGTCTCCCAAATCCCCCGAAGTCGGAGTGTGGCTGCCCATGTGGCGGGGTAATCAAAAACGGTCACACACGTAATGTTCTCATCCCCAGCTGATGCATTTGTGCCATAGTGTTCAAATGCTTCGGCTGTTCGGATGATCCCTGGAGTCTTTTAGCCAGGGTACGACAACAACAACAACACTGGACCGATTGTGAAGAATTCTGTAAAGACTTTGTTGTGCAGGACTGACTGTGAAGAATTCCGTAAAGACTGTGCTGTACCGGACCGATTGTGAAGAATTCTGTAAAGACTGTGCTGTACTGGCCCGACTGTGAAGAATTCTGTAAAGACTGTGCTGTACTGGCCCGACTGTGAAGAATTCAGTGAAGACTCTGCTGTACTGGACCGATTGTGAAGAATTCCATAAAGACTGTGCTAAAATAACATTAACATAACCTGTTACTCTGAATTGTATTCTATGAAATATTATTTATGACTATTGGTCTTTGCCCACCATATTTCCAGTTGTCAGTCTGTTGTGTTTACAGAGGTGGAAGTGGTGACTGTGTGAGTGGAAGTGTGTGATTCGGGGACATACAGAACACGCACCTACATACACACTTTAAATCTTCTTTACTCTGTTTTTTCTTCTTCTTTTTTCAAAGACTCGCCATAAACCCCCCTCTGTAACATACCTCTGGGCACTGATTATACCTGTTCTTTAATTGATCAGATTAGATCATTACGTATCAGCAATGCATGGATCACTTTGTCTAAGGTTATCACAAATCCTCAATCTTCTCACTGTCAAGACTTTAACAGCATTACACTTACTCTGATTTAGCCGAAAGGACTGTTTCTACTTGTTTGCCCTGGTGGCTGGAGAGAGGACCAAGGAGAAAGAGATTATCAGACTTTCATGGCAATACACTCACTCTGATTTAGCCGAAAGGACTGTTTCTACTTGTTTGCCCTGGTGGCTGGAGAGAAGACCAAGAAGAAAGAGATTATCAGACTTTCATGGCAATACACTCACTCTGATTTAGCCGAAAGGACTGTTTCTACTTGTTTGCCCTCGTGGTTGGACAGAAGAGCAAGGAGAAAGAGATTTTTCACCCCTGCTGCACCCTGTGGCAGAAACTTGCTCTTCTCTGTGCTGTCAATGGCCTCTGTGTGCAATGCATTGCGCTGGCAGTAGTCTCTCACTTGGTACACATTGCTGTCGAATCACACACACAGAGTTTGTATCAATAGGTTGAAAAACATCGAGCAAACACATGCCAATGGATGAAAACACACATGCACAGGTGCAAGACATATATATAAACTAATAACTGACCAATTAGAAATGCACCGAATTAGAAATGCACTGCGATCAGCGCATTCCCCACATAAAAAAAAAGGAAAAAGAATAACATCTGCGACCCACAGAAAGAGAGAAGAAAGCAGTTAAAAGAAAATCTCCGACACCCACACCCACTCACATACATACAAAACTACACCCACAGATTAAGCGAGAAGACCCTGAAGAACAGCCCCCTGTGGGCTGTTGGTGATTTAACTGCAACAAAAAAATATCCAGGTGTGGCTGTGTAGGAGGAAGCCTGAGTGAGCAGGACAGGAGTAATTCCCAGAAAATAAGAACAGAAAAAAAGCAAGGTAAAAAAAAAAGAAAGACTGCAAGACGAAAGAAACGAACTGACCCCCTTTTCTTGGTGATCAAGAGGATATCATTGAACAGGAAGAGGTAGACATGTTCCTTGGATTTGCGGCCAAAGGGAATACGACTGGTGCCCTCCGTCACAATCTTGTTGAGCTCCCCTTGTTTCACCAGGTAGCGAGATGATGAGACCAAAGGGAATTCCTAGGTGGAAAAAAAATAATACTGACGTGAGTCGATCAATGTCATTCTCGTATATGTGTGTGTGTATGTGTACCTCTGTGCTACTGTGATTATCTAATCCGTTCTATCCAATTCTCTCTTCGACTATCAAACATTCTTCAAGCAAATCTTAACAAATATTTTTAAGGCTTCGGCAAAAAATGTAGACAAATGAATCACAAGACAAAACAACGCGTTTCGACTTTTTAGGTCTTCTTCAGAAAAAATACACAACATTCAGGACGATGAAAATGAACGAGCAATCACCTATCTTCATCCTATTTTGGGCCTTGGCTTAAGGCTGTGTCAGGCCAATTGACACAGGCTAGAACACCAAGGCTACATCAAAATGTTGTTATGCTCTGCATAGTTATGTGGGTGCGGGAATTGTCTTCAGTTGTGACAATCTCCTAGCAAAACATTATCAGTCTCCAAAATCCCCCGAAGTCGGAGTGTGGCTGCCCATGTGGCGGGGTAATCAAAAACGGTCACACACGTAATGTTCTCATCCCCAGCTGATGCATTTGTACCATAGTGTTCAAGTACTTCGGCTGTTTGGATGATCCCTGGAGTCTTTTAGCCAGGGTACGACAACAACAACAACAACACATCCTATTTGGCACAAGATTGGCGTTGATTCAAAAATTCGTTTAAAATGTTTTTAGATTTCCACCTGCATTCGCCTCACTTTGCAACTAGACCATCAAGCTGACGAATCCTAGCTGACCTACGCACCTTGACCTTGGTGAACTCCAAGTTGGAGGCCAGCAGACACATCTGCTCAGTCTGCAGCATCTTCTTGGCCCCGTCGTTGCACTGTTTCACCACACGACTCAGGTTGTCCAGAGCCCTACCAGCTGACTGGTGACGCTTGGTCGCCGGGTCCAGGCGATGGCGCACCGCGTCCACCAGCAAGGGGAGACGAGTGATGCGCTGCATGGGCAGGAGCAGGAAGGAGGACATGGGAAGGAACTGGCAGTCAGGATTCTGTTCCAGCCGCTTCACCGCTTCTGAGAATTCTGCCCGTTTCCTGGAAGGCAAGGGAAGGGTCTGTGGATTTTCTGGGTCATTTTTCTTGATCAATAAATTTTGTAGATGTTATAATGCTGTCCAATGAAGGGTCTACAATTTTCAGGTCACTCTTGTTTTTGATATTTGTAAAGCATTGCTATTTCGTAGATATAACCAAGTAATTAAGGGAAACAAAATCATCTTCTGGTTAATTTTTCTGGTTGGTAAATTTCATAGACATGTCTTTGTTATGGGTTCTAATTTTTGCACAACTGAGACAAAGAAGGCAATGAAAAGCAATTAAAAAACACATCAATGAAAAAAAACAACCTGACTGTGCAACCTGAACCTTTAAAACGAATCCGATGTCCCAGTCTGTCATTTCAGGTTTTTCACACTTCCTCCAAGATTTCTGGCTCCGTTTTCAAAACTGTACACCATTCTCAAATCACAAAGTGCTGTGGCTGCAGTCTGTCAAAGGAAACATCCTCACAACATTCGGACTCAACATACCAGACCTACACTCTGATGAAGCATACAAAAATTATACCCTCCCCACAATCACACACAGTACCAGAACTGTAGTCTGTTAAAGAACACTCTGATGAAACACACACAAAAATGATACCTTCCCCCACAATCAGACACAGTACCAGAATTGTAGTCTGTTAAAGAAGATACCCTTTCCACAAATCAGACCAACATTCCCAGTGCTATACTCTATTAAAGAAGAGACTCTCTTCACAATCAGACACAATGTGTATAATATTCCCAGTGCTACACTCTGTTAAAGAAGAGACTCTCTTCACAATCAGACACACTGTGTATAATATTCCCAGTGCTACACTCTGTTAAAGAAGAGACTCTCTTCACAATCAGACACACTGTGTATAATATTCCCAGTGCTACACTCTGTTAAAGAAGAGACCCTCTTCACAATCAGAAACACTGTGCAAGAGGTTTAAATAAAGAAGATAACCTTCACAATCAGCTAAACACTGCAAAAGCTACTGTCTGTTACAGAGGAGATCTTTTTTACAATCAAACAAATCCATGCTTGAACTACAACCTGCTGATGAAAGAAGAGACCCATTCCACAATCAGACCAACAGTGTGTGAGCTACCGTCTTTACAGAAGAGATCCCCTCCACAATTCATTTCAGCATTTCAACTAACACGGCATTTCTTTGTATCTTTCATTTACATAACTACCAGATTAATCTTATAGATCGAAACTGTTTTTTTAATCTAGTCACCAAATGTTTATAAATCTACACTAGTAGATGTACTATGGAGTGCATATATTTGTCTGTGTGTTCTTGATGTTTTTTCTACCTGCGATGCCTCACCTCCAGTCGAAAAACATTCAAATTGATTCTAAAGAGACACCCATGACCTACTTCTTGGTAGTCTCACACACTGCTACTGTAGTTGAAACAATTGCAAACACACCCATACAGTCTACACTAACTTCTGATCTGTCGCTATCAATTCATCAACATCTGGACCAATAAAACTGTCCACAACTATGTAAAATGGACAGTTCTCTAGCTCTGTTACTCACCATCACCTGAATCGAAAAACTTCTCATACCACGGACGCTTTCTCTCTAATAGACACTTGAAAACGCAACATTTTAACGCAAAAAGAAGTAAAAAATGTTTTCCAACTGTACTGAAAAACTTCCCAAACCACAGACACTGTCCCTCTCATAGACATTAAGAAATTTTACTGCCTTCTCAAATAACCTACAAGGGAACAAAATGCAAGTCACTCTCAACAAGCAGATACGTAGTTAAATGGTAGTGACAAAAGATGGATCAGTAGTTACTAAAGGACAAACTGTCTTGACCATCCATTCCACAACTCACTGCAGAGCCTCCAGAGCTCTCTCCTGAAACGCCTGGTTGCTGCAGTAGCGGATGTACGGTTCAAAGTTCTTGTGCGCGTGCTTGGAGATGATGTCGCATATGTCGTTCATGATGCATGACTCTTGCCACCGTGTTTCCAGGTCTGCCAGAAACCTGGTACATATAGAACACCATTTTGTATGGTTTTCATCAATCTCCATTAAGACAATAACCAGGTTTCAATGACTCGTTTCGATCATCCTCAGTTCTGTTCTTTATCCTAACTATTCAAAGTGATTAAAAGTATGGATTCGTTGCTAATGATAAGATATCTATGGACCACCAAAATGAAAGGTTGTAGACTCCAAGGTGAACAAATAGGATAAAACTTTCACCTTCTAGACATCTTCTGTACACAGCTTCAATTACACCAGTCTGTCCACCTTCTAGCCATGAAAAGAGTGGAGAAACTGTTACCAACTGTTTTACACTGCCTTTACCCTGACATCTCTGACTCCTGACTACAAAACTCACTTGGCGCTGATGTCCCGGATGCAGCCGATGTTGGAGAAGAGGAACTGTCTCTCCCTCTTAGTCACCACACACCGGTCGTTCATGTCCGAGCTGAACTCGGGGGCCATCAGGAACACGTTGATTAGGACATTCAGACTCTTCAGGTAGGACGCCTCAGATGTCATGATTTCAAACATCGACTGGAATGAGACACACACACACACACACACACACACACACACACACACACACACACACACACACGCATGCTCACACACACACACACACACATGCTCACACACACGCCCGCACATGCACACACATACACTGAACTTATTGGAATATATTTCATCCTTTACATAAATGTTAATACAAAAATTAAACAGTCTTCACAATGACCACAAGTTATTCCACATTCAAGAAAGTTTCTCATTTTTTTCTCTCAACAATACCAATACATTTTGCAATGAATATGCTATTTCATTTAAATTTGCAAATCTCAGTTTTCTTTCTATTCAATCTATCAGTTTTATTTTTAAATAATGTAACTCTAACTAGCGCTATGCACCGATTCATGTGTGTATTTCTTTGAGAGCATGTACATGTGTGTGCCCGTGTGTGTGTGTGTGTGTGTGTGTGTGGTGTGTGCGCGTGCATGTGCATGCATGTGCTGTGATACTTTTGAACATCTTCCCATCAGAGCTGGTATTGCTATGTCAAAGGAGGTTCCTGACAAATAAAATTTCTCTGTTACATCCATCTGATACACTTATAATCTTCTCCAGCAGTAACTTAACAAACTAACGAAACTCATCAGCCACCACCTCATCAACCAGTGTCCAACTGTTGCAGTCGTTCTAGACATGCTCTCACACAGACATGCAAAAGTAACAGACACACACATACAAAAAGAGCAACTCTTCATACAGTTTGCAGCTCTGCAGCCAGAATCTGAAGCAATATGTGCACAGAGAAATACCTTGCTTTTGAAGTGGCAGGTACCAACTATGAGACGAAAACCTGTCTGTTACATTTTTCTACGCAGGAATGAATATCTCCTCAAGCACAAAGTCCAGGACTCTATCCAGTTCAATGATAATGTAAATCACAGAGCCAACAACTCACCTCCTGCACTTTCTTCTCCTGAGGATCCATGCTCACTAGCACACCACTCCGGATCACCTGAAAAACAAGTCAAAGAAGCTTTACAAGCCAGTCTCTAAAACACAGGTAAAGAAATAGGCTCGTGATCACCTGAAAAGCAAGTCAAAGAAGCTTTACAGGCCAGTCTCTAAAACACAAGTAAAGAAATAGGTAATCAAGAAAATAAACTTTTGGGGGGGGGGGGGGCTTTCATCCTAAACCTTTAAACTACAATCTATCCCTTTGCATTTCTCTTCAATCTGCCCATTGAAATGACTCTACATTTCATTTCAATACTGTTTTCTAGAATGGATCGGGTTGTTTTTTTCACTCTTGGGGAAAATATTAATGAACTTACAACTCACAAAGATCACATACACATATGTGCATCCATCGGACACGTACATAAATACATACTCACACACATGACTACACACCTACACAAATACACGCATGTTAAGACATAGAAGAACTGCCAAACACATGCAGCAAAACACTGGCTCCGGTGTACACAGAAACACAAACACAAAAACCATGCACACGCATTTTACATCACCTTCACCTTCTCAGGGGAAAAAAAAATGAATAAGGGGATACATGCCCAGTTATACCACAATTGTAATCATCACCATCTCACCTGGGGTTTTTTTCCCCTTCGTTTGCAAATGGGTTTACTTTTGCCATTTCCTCAGTTTTGAGGCTAGAGACCTAAAAACTCAATCGTTTGTAAATACTGACCCTTACAATTTGAGAGAGAAAAAAAAATCCACTTAGCAGTCTGAGTTGTCCTGCAGCCCCACGCAGGACCAAGAACAATATCCAGCTAAAACTGAATCACATGCAAATTTTGATCCCATAAAATCCAACTAAGATCCAGTCCACAACCTTTCAGTTGTCATGATTCAGACTCAGAGACGGACTCATATGTCCAAAAGCAATGAGTTATCTTGTTCACGCACACACACACATGTGCACGCACGCACGCGCGAGCACACACACACACACGCACACGCACACACATACACTGTGTTAAAACAAAAATTAGTCTGTAATCTCGCTCCCTGTCATCCAACATATGGATCACAAACTAGTGTACTTTTGGTGACCTCGTTTTACTCCCATCCTCCCCTTCTGCCCCCCCCCCCCCCCCCCCCCCCCCCACCCTCTTCAAAATTACTAAGAAAAAAATAGTGCGGTCAAAATGTTCTTACTGAGGTTTGGTTTAGTAATTAGAAAAAAAAAAAAATTAATACAAATTTGTGAATGATTGGAAGCTTTGCAGGCAGCGTAAGGGTGTTTCAATGTACACTGAGCAGACACTGACCTCAGGCATCTCACACCACAGGGCTCGATGTAATGACCCTGATCTGCCAAACACGTCCATGATGACCGACCTCCTGGCCGGGGCGTTACGCTCAAAGTTGTCAGGGGGCGCACGCCTCGTGCTGGACCTTTGTAACAACCTCTCCACGTCTTCATACACCTTCTCACCTGCAGGGTTGTCACAACAACACACCTGTTAATTATATCAGGTTAAAAAAAATTTTAAGTCAATACAATAATACTGTTTGTAGAATGATGGAAGCATATTCTTTGTGACAATGACCGATTAGAATTTTCTTTTAGGGGCCAGTTTTCTTCTTTGTTCTTACAATAATTACAACGTGTGAACATCAAGTGAAGGTCTTATGGACAAGTTTGAAACTTTCATTTTGTGGACGTTTCCTTCCATCTCCTTTCTTGTGTGTGTGTGTGTGTGTGTGTGTGTGTGTGTGTGTGTGTGTGTGTGTGTGTGTGTGTGTGTGTGTTGTTGTGTTGTGTGTGTGCATCTGTACATGTAATGTGTGCTATTCATTCTGATGTGCTTATTGCTGGGTATCACAAACAATACTGATTTGGAATTACGCGCCTTGTTTGATTGATGGAGCCCAGGTTACAGCATTTGTTCATCATTTACATCATGAGAACATATTCTACCACCCCTACTGCAATGAATTACAAAACCATCAATACAGTGATAGGTAATGCCATTAAAAACAAAACAAAAAATGCTGTTATCGTCCATAACTTCTCGAAGCATTCTCCCACACCATTCATTCCAACCCCCAAAACAAAGCCATATCTAGGCTCATCCTGACTCAGTTTACAACACTGACAGAAGTTATCAATATCAGGTTGTCACAAACATGTACTCTTTATAACACTGGCTGATGAGAACGGAGCCAATCGTTTCTCTGTGGATTCTCTTCCTGTCCCCTGACACTGCACACACGACCTTCACTCACATACACACACATGCACGCGCCAACACACACACACACACACACACACACACACACACACATCAGTTGACCACCATTCCGATTATGTCAGTTATGCAGTATTTGCGGATGGGTCCAGTTGTGGCAGGGACTCTGATTGAAAAGAACAACATCTGAGGACAGTGGGGGAGCACTGAAAGGACACCTGAAGGGGATGGAGATGTCCTCGCCTTCCATGGCATTTGTGAACTGCTACTTCCAGCAATTCTCAAAGGAACTGAAGGCCTGCTTTGTCAAGTCTCATCAGCTGATCCCGTCTTCTGCACTGGACTCAAGTCCTCCAGGAGAAATTTTATCCTACTTCAAGCTGTCTTTGATAGTCCCTGTGTAGCCTGTGAAGGTATCCAACCTTACTGAATGAGGACTTTGAACTCAGTCTGTGACGATATGGAGGAGCTGTCCCAGGCCTCAATGCTGACAAGGCTGGGTCTGTCTAACATCCCCACACTGGTCATTTTGTCCTGCCATCTGATGCCCAGCACTGAGCTTATCGCTCTCACTCACACATGCTTACATACATATACATGAACACATACACAGGCACACATACATTCCAAGATAAAGAAATGGTATGCATTCTATCCCTATTCATTCCACTTATATACATATACATGAACACATGCACAGGCACACATACATTCCAAGAAAAAGTACTGGTATGCATTCTATCCCTATTCATTCCACTTACATAATACACACAAACATACACTACAAACCCTATTCATTCCTCTTATATATATATACACACAAACACATACACAGGTACACATACAGTGCTAACCCTATTCATTCCACTTATATACATACACACAATCACATACAAGGGCACACATACATTCCAAGAAAAAGTACTGGTATGTATTCTATCCCTGTTCATTCCACCAGGCACCTTCTACAGCCTGCCAGGCTACAAACAACATGACATTATTTCCACATTTCACTCACACAGTCTACCACTTTCTACATTTCACACATTTATCCCAGTGCTTTCTGTCAGTAGGTCTATGCACTGACCAGCGACGGAGTCATCTGTGGAACTCTCAGTGTCCTCCCCGCCAGATCCCGAAATGTCTGAGGCAGACAGCTGTCGATTGGTCTGTATGATTTTGTCCTTGGCGTACCACTGGTACAACGGCTCACTTTCAAACTTGGTGCTGTACAGACGATCCTGCCGTCCATAGATCTGATCGTCCTCCTGTTGAACAGACATGAAATTACTGTTACTACGTTCAACAGATGATCCTGCCATCCATAGATCTGATCATCCTCCTGTTAAACAGGTCTGAAATGACTGTTACTAAGGTCAACAGATGATCCTGTTGTCCATAGATCTGGTCATCCTCCTGTTGAACAGATTTGAAATGACTGTTACTACGGTCAACAGATGATCCTGCTGCCCATGGATCTGGTTCTCCTGATTTCAGATGAAGTGACCGCTATTACATGAAACTTTTGCCTTCTTTTTAACATTGCAATGAATGCTCTTCTTTAAAATAATTAAACCTTGTCTCCAAACATAAAACACACGTTTCACCCCTTAAACTGAGCAAGTATGCATTTTTGCAAGTTTATGTAAAAAGTGAGATATCCATAGCTGCCCACCCCCCTCCATAACTTCCAGGGACAACTTTGCCCAAAACCAGTATTCTGAAAAAATTCCAGGGACACTTATTTTACACGGACGTTTACACACGGACGTTTACACACACACATCACAATAACGACTGTACAACACAAACTTTGGTTCATGCATGTACTCACCATAAGCGTTTCATGATGCGGCACATATATATTTCTGCTACAGTTTCCCTTTCTTTGCATGAGGCTGTGATCCTGAACAGCACTAAAGTAATCCACCTACAAGTGCATCGCACACAGTCACTTTCTGGTTGAAAATAGCAATCTTTACTGAACATTTTCAGTCTCTGTCTGTTTGAAAGTATTATAATATTAAAGTCTTTGTGATGGTGCCTGTAGTTGGCACTCTTCAGATCCCGCAGTTGGCTGTCAGTGTAGCTCCTCTCCAGTGCTGAGCCAGGTCTACTCTTAGCTACCAAGAGAGCTTCCAAGGTGTCCAGGGATGAAAACAGTTTTTTAAAAAAAAGAGGAGATTGGCGGAGATCTGGGGGTTCACCATGGGCCCCCAGTGGGGTACATAGGTAACAGCCCGGCGGGGGTCAGGGGGCGGTGCCCCCTGAAGCTGAAGCATATTTTGTATTAAATAAGGCATAAAAATCTTTAGAAATTACTTTCTTGCTTCTAAACAACTCATTCTATAGAACAGCTTTCAACACCATGAAGACCGAGACTGATGTGGAAAGAAACTATGTCAATTGAGACAAACATTTAGTATGATGAATCCTCAGAACTCTAGCTAAAGAACATTTCACAAACAGTGCTTTCAGGACATAAAGAATAAGGCCTGTAGATAAGTAAATCAGAGTGGGAAATCAAACTAAGTAAATCAGATGTATGAAAACGACTGCTGGACTTCAATAAACACAATATGAAAAATGATTACTTTTAAGTCCTTTAAAAAAAAACTGAAGCTTTTGGGCCTTAGACCCTTCGTCAGGAAACACTAAACACAAAAAAGCACAAATGACATAAAAACAAACTGATGTCACAACAGTACACCCCCCCCCCCCTCCAACTTCCCTCTTACAACTAATCATACCCCCCCACCTCTTGACAATGTGTGTGTGTGTGGGGTGGGGGGGGGGTGGGGGTTGTGTGTGTGTGTGTGTGAGGTGGGGACGGGGGTGGGGGGGTGGGGGCGAAGTGTGTGGGGTATGTGTGTTGTGGGGTGAGGGTGGGGGTTGGTGGAGAAGGAGGAGGAGTAGAGGAAGTATTTCTGTAGTGGGGGGAGTGGGCTGGTGGAAAAGGATTTCATAGGGGGGCTGTTAGCAGACACCTAACAAATGTAGCAAACGTTTGCATTATACCAAGGGAAAAGTGTTACACAATACTGTTGTGACATCAGTTTATTTTGATGTCATTTGTTCTTTTATATTCTTTTCGTCACTTTGACGTTTTCCCCTTGCTTTGAAGACTCTACGAGTGGAAGTATTTAGAGTAGGAGTCAAACTATCTTTGGAAATTAAACGTAGATTGTTGCATACCCAATGATCTGAAAACATGCTGTAATGGTGTGGGAAACACACACATTTTCTGTTGGTGACTGGGACGCTGGATGTGATCTCTGATTGCCACAAAGCCATGACTACCAAAGCAGACACGTTTTTGGCAAGGCTCGCAAAACACTTCAAATTCGCCGTCTTTGTCATGTTTTCTTATTACATCCGCGACTCTGCGGTCACACACGTCCTTCTGCTGCCACTCAGTCTTCTAGTGGTTCACATACTTCTTTCTTTCTTTTTTTCGTTTTGTTTACACTCACTGGCGGAAAACTCTCACCGTGAATCGACGCCATGATGAGAAATGATACTGGAAGGAAACAGAATGAGAACTACGCCGTTTGAGAACATTACCGACAGAGAAGAAATTCGCTGTGCAGACAAGTTGAGATCGTATCTGAGCATCATTCTTCGAATAATTTTTCGGCGGAGACTTTTTCTTTCGGCGGAGATGCGAAAAAATAACGGTGGAGACGGCGGAAACGGCGGAGGAGTTTTCATCCCTGGTGTCCCCACCCATACTACCCCTGAAGTCAGTTTGGGTCTTTCTCACTCCAGTGAAGATACGTTCACAGTGGGCTGAGGAGTGGGGGATGGTCAGGATGTTTAGCATCACTTCTGGCAGAAACTGGAACTCAGCCTCCCCTTCTTCAGTCAGCTTGCTGATTTCCCTCCAGGCAGCATCCACCCTGCTGGTCTCACTGATGCACCTCCCCAAGTCAACACTCTGGTATTTGGCGAACTCCAGCTGTAGTGCAGACACGCTGGCATCAGGGTGGAGGAGCTTGGGGTATCTGGTGAGGAAGTACTCCAAAGAAGAGAAATGACTTTCCAGCTGTTTCCGTGGGTTGGCCACCTCTGCATGCAGCAGGAGTTCATCGGAGAGGGGGAGTTTTTTTAAGATGTACTGGCAGCTGACCTTGTAGAATTCCTGGGCAGATTTGTAGAATTCTTCAATTCGCTCCTCCTTCAGATTTTGATTTTGCTTATTCTGGATGTACTGTCTCGCTTTATCTCCGATGATGAGATCTGACTTCTCCTTGAGGTTGTAGGCAGTTTTGATGTAAACCTCTGTGACCGTTTTGTACAGCATGGCCGATGGCTTCACAAATTTGAGAAGCAAGCTGCGAAGAAACTTGTGAAGAGTCTCTCTCAGGACATGTATCAGGGGCTCCTCTGCCTGCAGCTTGGTGTTGACTTCATCAAACTGCTGTATGGCATCAGCCAAGAACTTGGCACACAGCTTGTTGGTGGGTAACTGCAGCTTGACTCTGAGGTTGTGGGCTTTCTTCTTGCTTTCAGAATCAGGGGCATCTTCTTCTTCAGCCTTGAAGAAATCGAACAAGGCGGGCCAGTTTGTGATGAGTTTTGGAAGGCACTTTCCTATGCTGAGCCATCGAGTGCCAACATGTTTCACTATCTTGGACTCCTGCAGATTGTGAAGGACCTGCATGCACTTGAATGCTTTGTAGCGTTTACTGCTTTTGTCTAAGTAATAGTAGATTTCGATGAGGAGTTGACCTATGTCCACGGGCAGGCAGCTTGCACCTTTTTGGGCGGCAATGTGTATTAGGTGGCACACACAGCCAGAGACGTAGAGGTTTGGTTGCTTTTTCTTCATGAGACCGTACACCCCTTTCACTGCTCCAACCATGACATTGGCATTGTCACATCCTAGTGACAGACAGTTTTCCCAAGGGACATCATGGGCACTCAACTCTGACTGGATAACTTTGAAGATATTCTCCCCTGTTGCGGAACCTTCAACAGCTGGGACAGCTAGGACATCTGACCTCACTTCCTCGCTTTTAGGATCTACTGTCCGCACAACAAGGGGGAACAGTTTTTCAGCCCTTCTGTCATTGCTGCCGTCAGTTGAGATGGTGAATGGTTGAAGCCTCATCCTCTCCCCAAGGCTGAGAGTTGTTTGAGCTGCCATCTCCTTCACCAGTGCTGTCCCCTTAGTACGTGAACACTGGAATTTCTTGGCTATTTTAGAGTCCGGAAACATCACCTTAACAGCCTTGTTGAGCTTTTCCAGGCTATTCATGGACAGGTTAAGTTCAACTGCTAGGTCAAGCATCATTATTTCAGCCCGAATCACAGCTAAATTGAACTTTTCTGAAGATGCAGAATTCGTGAAAAACGATGTCATCTTCAAATTAGCCTTCTCATTGTCTCGTATCTTACTGTTCTTCTTGTGTTTGTCCGTAGCCACATGTCGTTTTATATCATCTCCGCCTCCTGAACCTATCGCTACATCACAAGAGCAGATACCACAGAAAGCGAACGTGTCGAGTTTACCTTGACTCATGAACGGCCATGTCTCCTTATATTTGGGGATAAAAAGTTGCTGTCTCTTCCCTTTTTTGGGTTTAGAAGGCCCAGGTAGCGATTCCGCGGCACGTTTCGACGCCATTTTGCAACCAGGAAGGAACAGGTTACGACTTCGCGCATGCGTAGTGCAGGAGTTTGTCGAAGCCAAGATGTTGTCTGCTACTGTTATGTTCGTTCGTCTTTCGTGTTTTACTCGGTGTATTGTTGGCTATAAAGTCTGTTTTAGAGAAATGGATGGAAAAATAGTGGTTTTGGTCTTCACAGCAAAGATGCTTTGAATGTTTTCAGCGCAAAAAGGCATGATCGATGCCAAAATTTGATTTCCCGGGACACACTATCAAAAACAGTATTCCCGGGACAGGTGCCGACTTTTTACCAAAACCCGGACGAAATACGGGTACTCCGGGACAGTGGGCAGCTATGGATATCTAAAACGACTAGAAATCAACAGTTGAAAGTCAAGATAAAGCCACAGTCACCTGCATCCGTCCAGTACATGACCACTCACTACTTCAATGAACAACAATACACACTTCTTCAATATACAGCCCGCTTCAAACAAGTTAAGTATTTACTAGCAATTAACAGTATTTCACTGGTTCAGAAGGCAAAACATAAACGAAAATATCAGCTACCGGTGATGCTTACCAATTAAGATTTATCTGAGTCGATGTCCATAGTGGGAAGTGGACTGTTAGGTTTTCAGCACCTGACTTTGACAACCGCTACAATCACGCTACCAGTACTGTTCGACCATCTTGCCTTTATGTCCATCCACACTCACAACTTCAATATGCCACCAAACTCACCACTGCAATATACTGGCACTCTCACCAGTTCAGCATACAGCCATACTACCCAGTTCAGCACACGGCCACACTCAGATGTTCAACATCCAGGAACACACACCAGTTCAACATACGGCCACCCAACACGTTCCACATACAGTCCACTTTACCAGTTCAATGTACAAGTCCTCGTCTTCACTGTCGCCGTGAAGCTGAGGCCAGTCACAAATGTTGTCAGGGTACAGATAGGACGCAGTTGACATCCTTGGTCCCTGGCTCCCTGATGTTTTGCTGCAACAAAGCAAACACCTGGTATCAGCTTGACCACAAATTAAAGCTGACATGGTTTGAAAAACTTTTAATTTTCATGAAATGTCATGCCTTCCCCTCCCCATCCCTCGCACGCACGCACGCACGCACGCACGCACGCACGCACACACACACACACACACACACACACAACACATTCTCTTGTCTACCTTCAATGAAACAGGTATTGTGAACTGAACTCCAAATCTCAGGGTATGTTTGAAAGAGATCTTGAACCGTGCAATCTTCAAAGTAATTATCACAGATGAATGTGGTTCTCTTTTTGTTTAGAAAACGTCAATCCCAGAACACTACTACTGCTGAATATTTCTAAAACTAAAATTTCATTAGAGCAGACTCTGAAGTTCTGAGTAAGTAATACTGACGCAGACGAGTTAAACTGCTGCAGGATTAAAAAATAAGATGAAAATATTCATGTTATTCCTACATCTCAACACATATGCATGCATATTTCTAAACTAAGTAAGAAATGATGTTCAGTCCTGACTGCTACGTTACATAGATAACTGGCAGATGACACGTCAGTTATGGATTGGATTACAACCATTAAAACAAAATGAAAAGAAAAAAGACAATTTGTATCAGGATACGTAGCACCCAATAAAACATGAAAAAAAATCAACAAACCTACTCTTTTTCTTGTCTAATTATCAAACAATCCAATTATTTCTTAAACGCACCAATGTTAGGAGTCAATGTGATCTAAAACAATGCCAGGCTCAATCTTACTGCAGAAGTTGGTGAACATAAACAAATAATGGGATTTCTTTCACTTTTTTTTTTCTCCTGATGGCACTGGTAAACAATTCAGTACAGTAAAATGTCACATCTAAAATTACAGAACTGACCACAATGATAAAACCTTAATCACATATTCACGCATGCAACCTCCACCCCCACCCCCCCACCTTCACCCACACACAAGGTGCTGCACTGAGTGAACCCTGGTGATTAATATGATCCAGTTGCAGCTAGTCTGCTGATGCTGTGTCTCACATATCACTTTATATATGACCATAGGGCCTTCAACTTCTAAGTAATACAAATATGATTTGCGTGGAACTGGAAGTATTTCTGCTGAATGACCCAAACTAGTATTACTAGTAGTACTCATAATCATTTACTGAACAACTTGAAATGCTGACTGGAAACTGTGGACCTTATTCTGTGCCACTTGTACTCACCCCTCCCCTCCCCACACACATCTTTCACCCCCAACCTTCCTTCTCCCCAAAACAAAAACAACAATAACAAAAAAAACAGTTTTAAAAAAATCAACAGAAAAGTCAAAATGCAAGCAAACCGCATGCAGTCATGCAAAAAAGAATTCTGCATTCAAAGCAGATAACCCTTAATACAAAACCGTTTTTTGACATTAAAAAAAAAAGGAGGTGATCATATACAAACACTTTGTTTAAAAAAAAAAAAAAAAGCACTGTGAGGGGGAGCACTCTGAGGGGAGACAATGAAGGATTGATGATGACAACAAACGGGAGGGGGAGGTTAATCAATCACGCCCACACAGCCCTGCTGACCACGGTGGCCATCTCAAGGCTGTAAAACAACTAATTAATATTATAACAGTGGAGAACGGAAAAGCACCAGGGGCAGATGGGGTAACAGCAGATATGTTGAAAGCAGATATTAATGTGACAGCCCCTATTCTGACGGAGATCTTCAGACAGGTTTGGGAAACGGGCCAGACCCCTGAAGCGTGGAAAACTGGTCTTATCTTCAAGTTGCCCAAAAAGGGAGATCTTGGAGACTGCAACAACTGGAGGGGCATAACACTTCTTTCTCTCACTAGCAAGGTATTTAGCAAGGTTGTGATGTCAAGGCTGACTGAAGCCCTTGAGAGGAACCTTCGTCCACAACAAGCAGGCTTTCGCCCTGGACGATCCTGCTCAGATCATATCTTCACTCTGCGCCAGGTTCTGGAACAGAGCAATGAGTGGAACACGCCTTTATACATCAACTTCATTGACCTGGAGAAGGCATTTGACAGCATCCACCGAGAGTCCTTATGGAAAATCCTGAGACACTACGGAATCCCTGCAAAACTTGTCCGGGTCGTTGAAATGCTGTACAGTGACTTCAGTTCACAAGTGATCTGCAACACAGAGCTCACAGACGCCTTCAGTGTCAGCACGGGAGTGAAACAGGCTGCATCCTATCGCCTTTCCTCTTCATCCTGGCCATGGACTGGATTATGAAGAACGCCACAGACAGAGAGAAGAGGGGAATCAGATGGACCACGACAATGGTAGCAACAACAACACTGAAGACTTGGACTTTTGCTGACGACATTGCCCTGATGTCACATCGCTACCAAGACATACAGGAGAAAACAGATCCATGGCAACAACAGCTGGAAACCTTGGCTTGAAGGTCAACACCAAGAAGACAAAGAGCATGAAATGAATGCCAGAGTCCAAGACAACATCAAACTGAACGGAGACGAAATGAGGAAGTTAGCGACTTCACCTAATCTTGGATCCAAGATGTCTAATACAGGGGATGGGAGGTGGAGATCCGGGCTCGACTTGCAAAAGCCAGCCAGCCTTTGCCTCACTCAGGAGCACATGAAGGCAAGGAATATCCGCCTGAAGACCAAGTTACGAATCTTCAAATCAAATGTAATAAGTACCCTTCTTTAATGGATCAGAATCATGGAAGATGACCAAAACCATCAGCAACAAACTAGATGTCTTCCAAAACAGAGCCTCAGACGCATTCTACGCATCTATTGGCCGAATAACCATCACCATGAAGAACTCCACCAAAGAGCAGAAACTGAACCCATCTCAACGCAAGTAAAACGAAGGCGTTGGCGATGGATAGGCCATGTGCTCCGCCAGCAGACAATCAGCCATTTCCAGAATCGCCCTACGATGACTCCTGATGCCGAAGAAGAAGAGGACGCCCCAAGGAAACTTGGAGGAGAACAGTGGAGAGGGAGATGAAGAAAATGGTTGGACATGGGCCGTCTGGAACGTGTTTCAGCCGACCGACATCAGTGGCGGGCTCTGGTCGAGGCCTTATGTGCTACCAGCACAAAGAGGACTAGATAGATAGATAGGAGTAATTAAAGTTCGGGGCAACTAATATTATAACAGTGGGTAATTAAAGGTTCGGGGCAACACTGTGACCATACACAGAACAACTGCGTTGAACCAAATCAAAACGGCACCAAATCATGCCAACTAAGAAACATGGGGAGTTTGTGTTATACTCCCTGTTTGGCTAATATACTTACCATGTCAGACCATAGCATTCAACGGCAGTTAGCCAGCTCTGTCAGCCGAATTTTATCCGGCCAATGCAGTCATAAGACAGTCACGTGACGTCACCCTACTTCCGCCTCCGAAGAAGCCGGTGTCAACTTCTTCACCTCATCAGCGAGGCCTGTGTGCAAGGTAACCCCGAGAACCTGCGCTAGAGGGAAGGTAGGAGGGCATTAGAGTCTGACATGTAAGTATATAGCCAAACAGGGATATAAACACAAACTCCCCCATTTTGGCGTCATATACTGTACCATGTCAGACCATAGCAGAATTTAAAGAATCGGAGAGGGCGAGCGCCCTAGTGGTTCTCGGGTTGGCCGTTATGGCTGCATTGGCCGCCACAAAGGAGATCCCTTTAGAACCGTCAGCCCTGGTCATGCGGATATCCCTCAAGTAGAAGTTAATGAAGGGATTTTCCGAACGCCAGTAGGCTGCCTCCAGGAGATGGCGCACGGGGACAGAGTACTGGAGCGCCGGGAAGTGGCCAGTGCTCTGACCTCGTGGCCCTGGTGATTGGGCGGGAGATCCTTGTGCGCCTGAGTGTTAGGCCGATACTCACCGTCTTGGAGAGCCACCTAGAGATAGATCCCGCCGAGATGTCTCTAGTATTGTTGCGGTTGAGAGAGATAAGGAGTCGCCTCTGGGAGTGCGCCTGGGCGAGTGCGCTCCCAGTACATCTGAGACACCTAGCAGGGCAAAGTTAATGTGTCCCGATTCCTCTCCCTTTCCCAATGATATCCGTCAGGGAGCGATGACGAGGAGGGAGAGGGGTGCCCGGTTCCTGATTTTTAGCTAAGAACTCTGGAAGGAACTGAGGAAACAGAGCCTCCCTGTGGAAGGCGATATCTCTGGATCACCGCTGAGGGCGTGGATCTCACTCCGCTCCTGGCAGAGGCCAGGGCAAGGAGAAAGGTGGTTAAAAGAGAAAAGTCAAAGGAAATCGATGTAATGGGTTCAAAGGGGGCTTTCTGAGGCGTCGAGGACGATGAAAAGGTCCCAAAGAGGGGTGCGCCTAGGGACTGGCTTCCCGTAGAGCAACTCCTCTAGAGACCTCTCTGAGCAGAAGTCATTGTGAAAAGAAGGCCCGCCCAGTTGGCGGATGGTGGTACAGATAGCCGATCTGTAGCCCCGATGGAGCTATCTGACAGCATAAGCGAGGAAGATAGGTGTGAGAGGAAATTGCCTATCTGGATGTTGGAGGGCAGTCCTGGGGAACCGAGTTATCTGAGCACCAGGCTACCCATTTCTCCCACCGGTAATGTAGAGGACTCGGTGCCGGCTCTGCGAGATGCCGAGGCTAAGTCCCTCAATCCCTGAGAGGCCCCTGCCCCGCTAGTGTGTCCAGGACGGACTGGGGCCTGTCCGCGTGGGGAGTGGATGAAGATGTTCGCAGTTGGCTGGCATAGCAGCCACGCGTGTAGGCGAAGCATCTTGGATTGGAGTGAGGAGACCCGAACGGGTTGTCTCAACATGCCCACCGAGGGCAGAGCCGTAAGGTGGAACGTGAGAGAGGGACTTGAGGTCTGGGAACCAAGACTGGGTCGGCCACCACGGGTTATGAGATCAGCCTGGGTTTCTCCAGCCTCGCTTTCCTGATCACCTTGTGTAGGATGGGAAAGGGCGGAAAGGCGTACGCCAGTAGGCCCGTCCAGGGCAGATGAGAGCGCATCGACTGCGTAAGCCTGAGGGTCCGGGACGGGGGAGACGTACAGGGACAGGCGTAGTTGAACCTGGTGGCAAACAGGTCTATCATGGGAACAAACCAATGTTCCCATACCACAGACAGGGTTAGTCTGTTTGAGGTCCACTCCGTGTGGAGTAGAGACTTTCGACCGGCTGAGGGAATCCGCCAGGATGTTGCGGGTTCCTGCTATGTGTCTCGCCGGAGGGTGATCCCCCGCGCGTGACACCAGCGAAGGAGGCCTCTGTTCTGAGGGAGAGGCTGATGGAGCGTGCCCCCCCCCCCCCCGTTTGTTGACATAACAAGCTACCGACGTGTTGTCCGTGAGAAGGAGAACATGCGGTGTGCGACCTTGTGCTGGAAGTGGAGAAGGGCTAGCCTGACCGCTTCCAGCTCCAAGAGTTGATGTGAAGGCGGGCAGTCTGTGAGTCCCACTCCCCTGAGGTATGACCGTCCTCCAAGTGGGCCCCCCCAGCCCCGTGGAGGCGTCTGTGTACAGTTCCAGGGTTGGGTTGGGAGGGCATGGGACCCCGGTTGAGAGAGTGCCCGGAGTGAGCCACTCCTCTATCGCCGAAGAGAACCAGTGACCGAGGGGAATGACCTGGTCCCAGCGGTCGGAGGTCTGCGACCAACGTCGACGGAACTCCCTCTGAAGTTGGCGTTTGGGGACTCGCCCCAGGGGAATGAGGGAGAACAGGGACTCCATCATTCCTATGAGGGAGGACAGGTTTCTGGCCGAGGTGTGGGGTGCCTGTGATAGGCGGAGATGAGGTCCAGTATACGTGTGGACCTCTCCGGGTCGGGGAGACTATCATGGAGATAGTGTCGAAACTCATCCCCAGGAAGCGAACCTCTGGCTGGGAGTGAGTTCACACTTCTTGGGGTTGGTGACAAACCCCATGTGGAGCAAAGACTCAGGAGGCGGGTGGTGTGGGCTGGCACGGCCCTGGAGAGCCAAGACGAGCCAGTCGTCCAGGAAGACTAGGAGGCGGATGTCCTCCTGCCTGCTAGGGAAGCCATCTCCTTGACAACCTTCGTGAAGAGGAAGGGTGCCATGAGAGGCCGAATGGGAGGGCCCTGAACTGAACACTCGGCCCTGCCAGACGAACCGTAGGAATCGTCTGTGGGCCGGTGAATCAGATCTGAAAGTACGCGTCTTTCAGGTCTATGGAAGTGGCCCAGTCGAGATGATGGATAGAGTCCCGATCTGGGTGGGGTGTCCACTTGAATTTGACGGGCCTGAGGAACTTGTTGAGGGGGATAGGTCTAGGATGGCCTCCATCCTCCTGAGGGTTTTGGAATCACGAATAGGTGAGAGTAGAAGCCGGTTGGGTGGGACACCTCTGTGATGGCGCCTTTTAGGAGAGCTCTTGGACCTCCACGTGGAGCGCCTCTGCTGAGCGGGGGAGGGTTGGGCGAAGGAGGGGATGTGCATGAGGGGGGTCACTCGTGGATCCAAGGGAGACGATACCCCTCCCGTACACCGCCACTACCCAGGGGCTGAGGCCCATACGTCTCCACCGGTGGGCGTGCCTGGAGAGCTGCCCGCCAGGGGGGGCGGGGACTGGGTAGAGAAGGGCGAACGGGCGTGTGGGGGTGCCGCCCGATCGAGTCCTCCCTCGGGTTGCGGCCCCAGTCCATCTCCGGGCGAGACTGTTGGCCGACCGAAAATTCGCAGCTGTGCTTTAGGTTTGGGCCTGAGGGAAGATTGGGACGCTTAGCGGGCCGTGCGGTGTTGGAAGGTGATTGCCTGGGTAGGGTTTGGGCCTGGGGAAGGACCTATGGGTGGGTCTATCAGGGCGTGGCAGTGGCCTGGGCGCAAAGATGCCGCCATGCTTGCGTTCCTCGACTGCTTGTGTTATCACGTCAGTCGAGTATTCGCCGAACAGCGATGGTCCTGGCCCGGACACACCGCAGGCTGCCTTAAGCGCCGGGGAGAGAGAGTCCTGCCAGCACGGCACTCTGCCACCAACAAACAGTTGAAGTGCTCGTAGCTGCGCTGTCCGCCGCAGCCGAAAGATGATGCGAAATCCTGTTGACCAGGTGTCGCATAAAGGGGTCGCTAAACAAGCGAGAATCATTCTCCTGGTACGCCTCGGAGTCCATGTCCGAAGGCCCAGGGGCGGCACCATCGCCCCCGGCCATAGAGCCTCCAGTTGCTGTAGAGCATACCTAAGTAGGTATGTCCCGCCGGGTGTGGAGGATGCCCATCCTGGCTGTTCGTCCCATTCCTTTAAAATTCTTAAAGAGATGGTGCCCGACGTAGGGGGGGCAGGTGGGGATCAACCGACGGTCGGACTGTGAAATGCCCATCTCCCTGGTAACCGGGTTGTCGGTGAACAGGGAGGCGACCGAGGGTTCTTGCGTCCCCAAGGAGGGTACCGACTTGGGCTGCATTAGTGCTGAGAGGGGTCCCTGTCCTGGAGGGGGACGCCTGCGCACCCATGGCGCGAGTAGCCGGTCCTTCCCAGAGTGAGGTGAGTGACAGGGGGCGACGATCCTTGGTTTGGACCGCTGGGCCGGGGGGGCCGCGTGAAGAGGGAGAGGAGAGGACTTCGTCGGCGGGTGCGGCCTCCCTCCTAACGAGGTCTGGCGCCACCGTTCCACCGTGCAACATCATACAATGAGGTGGAGGCTAGGTCCTCCTCATCGTCCCCTCAGGAGTAAAGGTCCTGGCAGGTTCGGAGCACCCCTCGTCGGAGACCGTCAAGGGTACTTGCGGTTCTCCAGTGGCTCTATGATCGGCGGACGGGACCTCATCCTGCCGATCGACAGCGCCCGAGGAGGGGACCAAGGTCGACCCAGGCAAGCGTTGCCGGGTGCCACATGCGACCATACAGTTTGGTCGAGCTGGGTGTTGGCGTTTAGCCACTGGTCTCTCCGGGGGCATAGAGCCACCGTCCCCGGGAGGAAAAACGGGCTGGGCGGCCCTGGGTGTCGGCAGAAGTTCCCCGGGACCCGGGTAACCTGAGCCACCATTGTGGGGGTAACGAGAGGCAGTGGCCTGTCCTCCCCGCACAGGTCCGTTTCACTGCGCCTTGCACGTCCTTGGTGGGGGCCTGTGAGGGCCGATCTGCTACGGAGGAGGATGTGGAAGCCGAGCCTCCAACCCACGAACGTGCGGATTGGTCAGGATGCGGTCCCGTGTCCCCTGTGTCCCCCCCCCCCCCCCCCCCCCCCCCCCCCCCGGATAGGTCAGGTTACCCGCGGTCCCGTGGTAGATCCTCCCCCCGGAGGAGCGGGACCGTGGACGCTGCCCAAACGGGGACCCGAAAAGGTCTGATCCCCAACGTCCGATACCCCTAGGGAGAAGGTGATGGTCGATTGGGTGGGTCGACCTTCCTTGTGCGAACCCACGACCGCGCTGATGGCGCGATGTGACCGCACGCCCAGAATTATGGACACCACCGAGGTCGTGCGTCGGGGGGACCATAACCCTGCGTCCGGAGTCTAAGCGCTCCTCGGGCTCAGGTGTTGGCTGCACCTGTGCCCGGTGGGGCAGAGCGCTGTGAGTGCACGTGTCGATTTCGGGGAAAAAATGGACCTGTGACTCACCAAGGCAGTGACGATGGCGATTCCATACCAGACCCGTCACCCGTGCTGGTCCGCGGCTCGGCAATGATTCCCCAGGGACCGAGTTCGCGCGACTCAGCATGATAGAGATAGTCTCCGAACGCGTCCAGGGGGCGAGAGGGCAAGCTTGGCCGATGGAGAGGAGGGGGTGAGGGCGAATTCCCGTCGTTTTTTCTTAGCTCGGGAGGCCCCTTGAGGGCGCCTTGCCCTTAACTTCTTGGATATACCTCTCTTTCCCGCAGGTCAAAAGAAAGCATTTAGAAAAGGTGGCCGCTTGCCCATACCGCCTTCGGACGCCGCGATCGTGCGTCCGTCGGTCGGTAGAAGAGGAAGGGTCACGCGTCCCCCCGCGAGCAGTCATCTCTATCTACCCGAACCGAACGTTCATCAATGTGAACGGACTGCTCGGAGACGGAATCGACCCGCCGGTTCTCCGGAAACTGAGGACGAACCTCCGAGCAGTGGAGTGGGCTCGACCCGCGGTGTCCTTCACCATGTTGGCACAGGTGGCAGAGCAAACCCGGAACACACGACCGCAAAGAGGAGACAAGGTGGTCGATCGAGAAAGTAATTAATCTCGATCGCTCGTGTGGTGTCGTGCAAGACCTGAGAGATCGACCGAAATCACAAGGACCCGTACACGCCACCGATCGAGAAAATCACGCACACTTAAAGAACCACGTTCTAATTGAGATGGATAATGGTCTTTCTTCGCGCACAAACCCTAAATGAGGAGTCTTGCGACAAAGGGTGACAAACCCGAGGCTCGGAAATGGTGGGGAAACACGACCGGTGAGAAAAGAAGATGGCCGCCGCCGACCGCGAGGAAGTGGCAGTAGAACAAAGGACGACCGGCGAGCAAATCGCGAGATAACCAGGAGCGTGTAGCCCGATAAAGAAGGAGGAATGCGACAGTAGGATGCGACCGTAAAACCCGAGACGGGTAGGGTGCGATCCGAAAAAATTTTGATAGAAGTGAACCACGTGGCGATGATAAAACACCACAAGTGTAGCGACGATCGAACGACCCGACGATCGTGAACGCTAAGTCGCGAGAGTATGGGAAAGTGGTAAATCTAGCAATTGCGCTCCCACCAAGAGCCTCACGCGGCAAGAATACTCAGGTTTAGCGCAAGGCAGAACTGAATCAAGTATAGAAACAAAGACACCAGCAATCTAACACAAAGGCAAGTATAGGCGAGACAGAGCACAAGACTATCTTGCTTTGACGGCAGCCGAAGGTGAATGAGGTAGAAGAAGTTGACACCGGCTTCTTCCGGAGGCGGAAGTGGGGTGACGTCACGTGACTGTCTTATGACTGCATGGCCACGGATAAAATTCGGCCTGACAGAGCTGGCTAACTGCCGTTGAATGCTATGGTCTGACATGGTACAGTATATGACGCCAAATCTCTTACAAACTGTGCACATGGGGCAGTCAAGCTGGAAATCTACTGTCTTATTTTGTCGGAAGATCCCACATTAAACCCAACCTTCCTTGTTTTTCTATGGAAAGACTACTGTGACTGACCAAGAGGTAACCAAATACACGCATGGTATAGATCACACATGTGATTAGCATCGTCAAGGGAAATTAATGAACAAAAACAACTCTTGGGTTCACAGAGGGGAGGAAAAATCCTGAAATTAGTCATGCAGATGGGATGTACAGTCTCATTACATCATCCACTTGTCACTCTCACAGATTTGCGGCTGTTTCCAGCTCCCCTCCCCTCACATTCTCCCCCCCCCCCTTTCAATCAGCCTCATACCCCCCCCCTCCCTCAGCCCTCATACCCCAGCCCCTTCCCTCTCATCCCCCAGTGCCTTCTAAAAACAAAACATTGCAGGTGCGTACACAGTCAGTAAACTGCCGGACAAGTCCCCCGGGCAAGCCACACATCTATAGTGAACAAGCAGCTAGCTTTTGCATGACAGTGGATTGTCAGCCACATCGCCTCAACGCAACACAACGCATGCTTTGTGCCACATACATATAGTGCCACAGACGCCGAAAGCCACCCGCGTCGCCGCGTCTGAAAACGTCCATTATGCCGTGTGATAATGAGACTGGCAAAGAGCAGGGTTTACTTTGGCTGCTTTTCTGCTATGAATGGCCACTGAGATCTTTTCTAGTCAGTTTCTCTTCAACATTCAGCAAAACTCCTCATGTGCTGCTATGATTCTCCACCCCTACCACCCTCCTCCTTCTCCCCTCACACTCACTCTCATCCCAAGCTCTCAAAAACAACTAGGTACAGAAACTTTTTTTTTTTTAAAAGAAAAAAAAAGACTTTTTCTTCCTCAAAGGTCCTCACCCATCTTCATTTCTTTATTTCTTTGTATCATAACTTTAAATCTCTCAAAAACCTAACATCAAAGTAATTCTGTTATGCCTTTCATGGTCATAAAATCTATTCATAATCAAACACAATAGCTTCCTCATTTTTTTAAGGCATGAGGTGTCTGTTGATCATAGGCTTGGATTTTTTCAAAACGTTACACAGTGCCAGCCATGTGACTTGTTTTGACACTTTGACTGCTACTGGCTGCAATGAATGTGTGAACTTGCAACAGAAAAGATGTGAAGCAGAACAGAAGAGTGAATACTACCACAGCTTTCAAATAAACCTCTGAAGACTGTGAGAACAGTACAGGCAGCCACAACAGAGTACCTGACGACTATAAACAGCTTGGCAGGGAGTTGACAGGAGGGTGGACAGGACACAAACGACAAGCTGCTGAAGAGAAAGGCAGCTAAGCTCAGCAGTAAACAATCCCTACCACAACAGCAACCCAAGAACCACAGTCACCTTACGAAACTATATACATACCTGAATATGGACTTAAATTTGGTTCGTTTGGACGAACTATGGTGCAGCAGAAGAAAGAAAACAAACAAAACGAAAACAGAGGTTAAAGAAAAGTGCTGATAACATCCTGGAAATCTGATTTCCTTAACAGACTGGGAATGAGACTGATAGAAGCGAGGCACACGGAGACCACTAATGATGACACAGCACATGTTGAAACCGACAGATTCCTACATGACAGAAACACATTCATTTATTTCAACAACCACCCAAAACAAACAAAAGTAAATAAAATAAAAAGCATACATTATACCTGTATTAAATTCTTTAAATCATATGTAATGAAACTGTGAGTACTGTGTATTAAGAAACACTTCTATTTTCACATAACATTTTTTTAGAAAAACAATCTTACAGGTTTCCTGAGAGTGCCAATGATTCTTTCACATTCTGTAATCTCAGCATAACAATTCAGATGAAAAAGAATCATGTGGCAATTGCTATGTACAGCTGTACATACTTTCCTTTCTTACATAACACTATTACATGCATTTTCATTTCACATTGCAAACCCATTTTACAGTGCTTCACAAATGTCATAAATGGTTATAAACACTACAAAAACATAGACAACACACAAACACCTTTGTGTACAATAAAATACAAACATCCAATCATATACACTATGTAAATATGAATGAATGACAGGAAATCTGTACTGACAGTATTCAAAGTAAAACCGGTCTGATGCTGAATTCTACTGCAATCACACATGTTAGTTGTATGTTTTATTTGTGAAGTACTGATGCTTATGAAAAAAAAAAGTAAAGGCTTGTAAATTAAATCACCAAGTATTACTCTAACCACCATAAATGCCCATTTAACATAAGGCTCATCATCGATGAGAATACAATTAAGATAATGATATGGGTGTTAGATGGTACAGAAAAAAAGAGGGAAGAGCAATGGTGTGTATGTGCGTGTGCTTGTGTGTGTGGGGTGTGTGCTTGTGTGTGTGTGTGTGTGCGTGTGTGTGTGTGTGTGTGCGTGTGTGTGTGTGTGTGTGTGTGTGAGTGTGTGTGTGTGAGTGTGAGGTGTGTGTGGGTGTGTGTGTGTGTGCTTGTGCGTGTGCGTGTGCGTGTGTGTGTGTGTGTGTGTGCATCCATTACTCAAGCACATATAAATGCTTTCCAGTGTAAACGAATAACTGTTCATGTTGATCATTATCTCCAGTAATTTGAGATTGAAAAAAGAAAGACCAGGAAGAAAAAAAACAACTCTATTTTGATTGCTGGTGGTTGTTTCTTTGGCTGTTAGTCTTTTCCTTATGAGTACTACCTTTATCATCCTTATAAAGGAGCAACATTTCCACATGCATCCCAACTCTAACTGATCCTTCATGACCAGCCAATCAATAAACGATGTTCAAAGATTTACAAGGGACATCATCCTTATTTGAGCTCATGTTCAGCCAGAGTGAACCTGCCCTTTTCCTGGACAGATGCTGCTGGTAGGCATGCCCAAAGTAATTCTGCTCCATCAGTCAACTTAACATTCAAATCGGAGAGAGAAAATACAAAAACATGGGTTCATATCCCAACCATTTTTCTGGTGTGCCCTTAAAATCAAATATCTGACTCTCCAGATCCATTTGTTTGACCCATAAAGTGAGAAAAAAGTAACTCTCATTTTGGAATACAAAGACAACTGATTATCTTCCCCTGATTTTTTTTTTCTTTCTGGAACTTGTCTCTTCTGTTTGTATGTGTTGTATGGTTGTATTGTGCGAGCATTATGTCTATACTGTTTAATATTACTGTACTGTATTATGTTGTATTATACTGTTTTGTTAACTTGTGAAATTCAGGCTGCTCCCCCTGGAAAGTGTGTCATCACTACATACATTTTTGTTTTTCTATTACACTGAAATGGATTTCTATGCAAAATTTTGCATCCGACAACTTCCTTGCTGATGTGGACAGAGAAAAAAAAAGCCTGACTGCACCTTCTCTCCAATCAAAACTGATTGAGTGTTGCTTGAGAAAATCTTCCAAACATGACATTACTGTGCCTTTTTTTATTTTATAAAGCGCAGTTCAGCTATGGCCACATCTCGGATGTAGTTCATATCTTGTCATATCACTCTCCAAATCTAATGACAGAAGCTTCCGATTTTGCCACTCTAAAGACAGAAGTTTTTGACATTGCCAATCACTTCTGTTTTCATGATTTATGTACACACCTCACTTTTAAAGGATGTGTCAAATGCACAACACAGTATTTTAAAGAGTGAATCTCACCCATGCACTGAAGATAAAGGAACTGAATTTGAGCTCTAAAGCCTGAAATAATTCACACAAAGTGTGCAACACCAAGAGTCCTATGCATGGACAGGTATTTATACATAGCATGGTTCCACTACAGCCTTCTCTTTTCTTTCCACTCTCTACTTAATAAGTGGGGGAAAATGAATAAAAGAAAACAATATTCACAATGATAACTGAATTATCTTCATCCATGAAAACTTGTTACTGATCACAGGCTGTTGTGAACAGTTCTGTGACAGTTTCTGACCCTCGCACTCACACCAGCATTGTGGAAACTCAACACAAGACCCATAAAACACCACAACTGACCTTACACACAGGTTGTGACTACATTTCCCAATCCTTATTTCTCTATCAGATATCAATGAAAGGGGAAAAAAACACAAACTTCCCATCACATTCTTCCACTCAACTTTCTTGGCTAATGACACATGCAGAAAATACAAATGTACACAAAATCTGTGGCACAGAAAGGACCCAGGGATTGGGGGGAAAGGCAAAACAACAGCTTAAAACTACTTACTCTTTTCTTTCAGATTTTTCACTAGATCTGAGAGAAGCTGGATCAAACTCCAGGTACGATTCTGAAAAGCACACAAACGTTTGGCATGAAACACTGCACAAAACCAACATAAATCATGTGCATCTTAATATGTAAGCCCATGTGTGCTGATTTCGAATTCCAGAAGAGATTAGCATTCACCAGCTGCTGTGCCCAAGTGGTTAGTATTGCCGACTCTTGGCTGTGAGTTTGTGGGTTCGATTCCCATCAGACGTATTTATTTGTGGGATTTTTCTGCCCTGGCCATCTCCTACCCAGGGTGGAGTTTGCTATGGGTTCGGTTGGGAAGACTGGGACCACAGAGACGAGTTTCATCCACTTAATGGATGCGTCTCTGAGAGCGTTGCTAAAATTTCCTGAGCACCACTGCAGGTGTCTGTATCTGCATCTCTTGGGCCTGACTGACACCAGGATATATTATTCAAGTAAGCGTACAGTACAGCCCTGTCATGTAGTCTCAGACCCGAATAGAAAACCATAGCATCATCTTCATCATCCTCATCTTGATCGATCAGCATTAAGAAAAAAAAAAGGTCTCAAATTTATGGTAGCCTCAGTTTCAATATCCTCTCTATGTCTGTGGTCTTGATTTGGTTTGGTCCAAGTCGACAGTATCGACAAATTCAGGGGGCTGTTGCTGGACAAACGTGGTGGCGCCCTCTGGGGGAAGAGCACACTCATGCCAGCTCCATGACTAAGCAATTATTGTCATCAGAAGGAGGCTTAACAGGTGGTGTCTTGCAAATCCTGGATCTGAACAGGCATTACTCAACACCACCGAAGTGACTCAGCAGCAGTGCAGTGTCTCCTCCGGAGGGTAGCCTCTTGACAACTTGACACTGACTGCCCCCTGTGGATTGTCAGTGCCGGGGCTGTGACGGACCGGGCCAGGCTGTTGCAATGGACAGGGGGTCGGAATGAGCGGCCTGAGTGCAATGCCACTGAGATGGCACAAGAAGATGGGACAGCACAACGGAAAAAAAAAAAGAAGAAAAAAAAAAAAGAAAGAAGCAATCAACCTGAATACACAAATATTGGCAAAAGACAAAAATCTAGACATTAACATTAACAAAACTTCCCCGAAGATGGAGTATGGCTGCCTTAATGGCGGGATAAAAAAACGGTCATACACACAAAACTCCACTGCCTGTCTATACAGGCAGTGTCCGCAGGAGTATCAGCCTGCGTACGCAGAAAGAAAGAAAGAACATTAACAAAACCATGTCAAACTGGTACTCTGTCTTTACTAACAAATACAGGAGTAAGAACAAGAACCTTTTAAATATATCAAATATGCATCAAGGACTTATACACTGACATATTTGAAAAAATGTAAACACATCTTTATTTTACTCATCTCATTTTTACATACAGCACACCTGCGTCCAAATGCTAACACACCACACACACAGACACACCAACATGTACACACTGCAAGCACACACAACCGTCTCTCACCCCCTCCCCATCTCAGAATTGTACACAAACCATTCAATACCATCTATTTCTAACTCTATAATGTCACATTTCATCAAATGGAGCACATACAATTAACATTTCAACCTGATCCCGGTTAATAATTTGACTTAGCACCAACCAATTCAAACATCTGGCCCAGAGCAAAAAAATGTTTCTGCCCAATATACAAATACACTTGCCATTACTGTCTGCTTGCCTTGGTGAGCGAACAGATACTGGATGGGAAGAAGAGCCACAAATATTTTCACATGACTTTTGCTGTTCTGGGCATGGGCAAGGAGGGAGGGGATACTTTCAAAGTTTGTCAATGTTAATAATAAGGCATTCTCCTATGATAATCCAAATGAACGTATGAATATTTACCAGCACAGACCAGCGCTGAAGTATAATCTAAGGATATAAATTATCAGCATAGACCTCCGCATATACAGAAACAAGGCAGCCTGAGTTACCCATGACCTACACAAAGCGACTTGCCCCTCGTTACCTAAACCGCACAACCTGTTGTTTGCACTGACATCAAGAGCCAAAATTTTTAAAAAAAATAAAAGAAGCAACAACAACAACAACAACAAAGATAGTATGTTAAACCAGACACAGATGATACACGATTACAACATACCTGGTTTGGCCAGTTCATAATCGGGTACCTCTACAGTCATCGGAATGCATAAAGACAGACAACACAAGGTTAGAACACACTCACTTTTGTTACTTCATAATCCAGTATAGCTAGTGTCACCAGAATGCACACAGATGAACACAAGATTAAACACACCTAGTCTTGCCAGTTTATTGTCTCTTCTGTCTAAAGAGACAGCACAACACAACCCATAAAGACACAAGCACAAAGTGAAAACCTACCTGGTCTGGCCAGTTCATAGTCAGGTGCATCTACAGAGTCCCCAGAATGCATCTCCTGCCCACCAAGGTAGCTGTCTTTGCCAAAGGAGAAGCGGTCAGACTTTTTCCTGAAAATATGGCCACACTTTACTGGTGGTGCACACCTCGGAGACATGTTCACCATCAGCACCTCAAATCAGTCATCATATCAGTAGCTCACCTACTCCAGAGAACATGATCAAAGGTGTGATTTGTATTTAAAAAAAAAAAAGAATATCTGGGAACGTTACTCATAAAAATATACATGTAGTTCTGAAAAGAGGTCTTTAAAAATGTGGCCAGAAAAGCCAGTACTTATCAACATGAGCAGAACACACTTAACTTGTAGAAAACGCAATCTGGAAAGTCCGTTTTCAACCATGCAAGCTTAAATCTTATGTCTTTTAAAAATCTTGTACAATGAGCATGAAGACCCATTAGTTTAAGCAATCATATCCGACTCCTTTTTCTAAAGATCCCTTTGATTTTTTCTACAACCAATGCGCTAGTATCTGACTGTTTGCTACTATCCGTTACCTACTAATCCTGATGTCAAGGCTGATTAAACATTTTGATCCCATACAAAGTATCTGGGAAGCTTTGGGTGTTAAGACACAGCAGTGTCCACGTAATTGGCCGCTATTTGCAGAATTCTTTGATACTGGTTAAAAAATATTAACCCTTTCACTGCATGAATATATTGTACACATGGGCTTCCCCAGCGCAAAGGAATTTTGAGGAATCCTGGGTCATAAATAACACCCAAAAAAATCTATTACACAAACTCCAAGAAATACAGTAAACATTTCTCTTTCTTTGCATCAGATTTACTTAAAAACAAAGAATCATTTCCCTAAAAACATTCAGCTTTCAAGATTTTCTGGGCGTTGTTAGACAGAGGTTCACCGTCTTCCTTTTTTTATTTTCTTTTAAATGAAAAAGCAAGTCCGTGCTCGTAAGTTGCCACATACATACACATAGGTGTGTGTGCCATGTTTAAGCAAGTCAACAAGTCGTGTTCATATTTTGCTTGTTGCTTTTTCTGCCTTTATTCCTTCCTTCCTTTTCTTTTCCTTCCATTTCATTTCATGTAACTTTCATTTAGTTTCAAAATGAGGTGACTGACGGCAGAAGTTGAAACAAATTTGAAAAAAAAACTGTTGGAGGTTCTGCAAGACAATACGGACAAACACATTACAGGACAAACCCATGTTGTCATGCGGAACCACTAACAATTTTTTTTCAAACAACTTTTACTTGTTTGTTTGTTTTTGCCCCATTGCTCTCAGACAGACGTATGACACACACACGTACTTGCTATCAGCAGATGACTGGCCCCGTGCTGGGGGCGTGACGGGCACAATCACGTCCAGGCTGACCCCCAGACTGCCTGCTGGGTTGCGAGGAGGAAGGGGTGGCGAGTTCTCCACGTTGATTTCCTTCAGAACTTTGGATGCCCGTGGGGAAGTGGGGGAGGCGGGGAGGCCAGAGGGCCGTCATTGTCCTCACCCTGCTGCATCTTTGGAATGTCGGCTGCAATGTGGAAAGACACAACACATGTGTAATGTTTTGTGTAATCTCTGGGCTGCAGCTATGTGACAGCCCGTAAGAAAATAACGTAACACTATTTTGTTGTGTGGACTGATGTTTTGTACCCATACTGTACAATTAAAATCACGACGAAAAAAAAAATGGTAGAAAAAAAAAGAATTCATGTATCTTAACATTTTAACTACCATTACACACTATTCCACTCATCTACCAGAATCCATTTAGCCACCCTCTTTTACCCCTCTCAAATGACCCTACAGTTCGTTTCCAAATGGGGTACTTGGAAAGCTTTAAGTGTTATGATGCCCTACTTGAGAACAGCCGTGTTTGCTGAAGTTGCAGCCCATTGGGAATCTTCTTCAATTCATCTTAAGAAAAGAAAAAAAGAAAAAAGAAAAAGAAAAAAAGAAAGAAAAGAAAACGCATAAATATATTTTGGGGCTAACAACAATGAGTGACAGTAATAGGTGACTGTCCCTGGCATGACTGCTATGATCAGACAGTGCAGCTATGACAGAAGCTGAAATATTCATCATCAGAGGGAAATAACACAGTACACTGGCTTACACATTGCTGCACTCAGAGCAACAGACCATAAGGGGGCTATTGGTGTGGAGTCATCTCGAGGCAACCCACCAGAGTGAAGTGCTTCTTTTAACCCTCTGCCCCTTGGATCGCCCACTGTGGCCCGAAACGCGATGCCTTTCGTATCCTTGTAACGCCCGCTGTGGCCCGAAATACACTGATGCCGTTTGGCTGCCCCTAGCAGACGAATTTTTCCCACAATGCTTTGCGGCGTTATACAGTGACGTAGTTCCGGTTTCCAACTTCCTTCCAGTCCAAACAGCGCGTTTTTTCATGGAGTACTTCGGTCGCAGTGATTTTTTGAAGTTGAGAGCAAGTTTGTGATCAAGATTTTTGCTTCGGCAAGATGGACGACGAAACTGTGGAGATGTTGGCGAACATTTTTGGTGGCAGTGACAGTGATGAGGAGCTATTTACTGGCTTTAGATTAGAAGAAATAGTGAAAGGAGAGGAGTCCGATGTCGATTTTGGTGGCTGATGGAGGCGATCTCAGCGAAAATCTTAACATTAACTATGCTGATTACGATGGCGTTTCATGCAGTTCGGTGAATAGTGTTGAACTTAATATAATTTTTTTACACCATTTTATCAACAAAGATATAAGCTTTGATGCATGTGGAATTTTACTTCAAAATGTTAACTTAATTTTGGAGCAAATAAAACATATTTATGACCAAGGTTTGTATTTTTTCTGATTTTTTATTTAACATCAGTACATCCAATTTACGGAGTTACTTACCTTCCCTTAAGATTTTGATACTAGTAAGCACTCAGACGGTCCAAGAGGCAAAGGGTTAATTATTCTTCTTTTTTTCCCTTTTTTACAGAAGTTTTTGTCCTTTTGTTTGGCCAAGAAACCACTGCCGACTTCACAACTTATCTTACACATGAACTCTCTCCAACTGCATCTTTATTTTTGAATATATATACATAAAAGAATCAGAAATAATCAAGCAAAGCTTCTTCTCTTTTCTTTCTTCTTCTTTTCCCATTTTCCACACTAACAGTAATTTTATAGAGCAGTTTGAAATATGTTCAAAATTTGATTTTTTTTTAAAAAAGTGTATGTTAAAAAAAAAAGGTGGTTGCCAGCTATGTTGACAGAACAAAGCCACAGACGTAATATTATTCTGACTGTCAGTCATTCTGTAGCATTACCTAGTGTGCAGCCATTATACTCTGAGATCAGTGGGGACGGCTGGCAACAAATTGTGTATCAGGATTCCCTGAAACTGGGTCAAGATGAGTGACAAACTATCATCCCTTCTTTCAATCATTTGTAACCAGCAGATTCTTGCCTGCGACAAGAAATAACTGTTAAAAAAAAAAGACAGCGCATTTTTCTCCATCATCATTCAAAAAGCCATGTTAATACTGTTCTGAATGTTGGCCGATTTTAATTTTCTTAAAACCAGTGAGCCTCTGCCACATTAAGAATAGTTTGCAGTGCTGCAAACAGCCTATTCTGTGAAAGGCTGCAGTACTGAAAAAAAAAGGATGCAAAACAGAGAGTTCTTACACTTTCATCTTCCCTGTCCTCTCAGCCGCATTAATCCCAAGCCAGTCACTCTGATTCAGCCACACACAGCCGCATCCATACAGGTCTTAAGGCAGTTCCAGTTGCACTGTCCAGAAGGGGCTATGAACATCACACCATCATGAAACAACCCGCACAATGACACTGCGCTTTACTTCTACTCACCCGAAATATCTTTGTCCTTGATTCTGGTCAATCGACCACTGCTGCGTTCACTGCTTGTGCGAGACAGAGGTGAAATGTCACTGGCTGCATCGTCGTCGTCTAGAACATCTGCCTCCGAGTCAGTGCCGGTTCCTGTGATTGGGCCGGATATCACGACGAATGCCCCGTCCTGTGTGAAGACCAAAGACAGTGTCATGCAGGTCAAGTTCCGTGACTGTCATTTCAGTTCTACCTTTCATCATAACCTCTTGGCCAACTACTTTTTTTTTCATTATGGTTGACAGAAAAAACAAAACAAAAACAAAACAATACAAAAAAGTCTGAATGCTACAAGACATATTAGAGAAAAGTTTTAAACTTAAACTGCAATTCTTCTGTTTTGGCATTTTATTCGTGGATGGTGGGGGGGGGGGGGGGGAAATGTTGCTTTATAACACTATACCGTAATCTCAAATTATCTCTGACATCAGATGCATTGTGGCACTACACCTTTATCTCAAATTATCCCTGACATCAGATGCATTGTGACAATGTGCCTTTATCTAAAATTATCTCCGATATCAGATGCACTATGGCATTGCGCCTTTATCTCAAATTATCTCTGACATCAGATGCATTATGGCACTGTACCTTTCTCTCAAATTACCTCTGACGTCAGATGCATTATGGCACTGTACCTTTATCTCTAATAATCTCTGAAGTCAGATGTATCATCGCATGTACCTTAATCTCAAATTATCTCTGACATCAGAAGCATTATGACACTATACCTTCATCTCAAAATTATCTCCGTCAGATGCATTATGGCACTGTACCTTTATCTCAAATTATCTCTGTCATCAGATGCATTATGGTACTGTACCTTTATCTCAAATTATCTCTGACAACAGAAGCATTATGGCACTGTAACTTTATCTCAAATTATCTCTGACATCAAAAAAGCACTTTACAGAAACAAACAAGTATATCAATCCAAGTCCCTCTTCTCCTTGTGACTACCAAGCATCAATGTTCATTTGATGTGTGAAAAGGAAAGATGTACCTTGGGATTCTTCTTTTTGTTGAACTTGGTAATCTTGTTCAAATAATTGGTGGCTTTGTCCACGTTCTTCTTCAGCTTGTTGCCTAGCGACTGCCCCCCATCTTTGTCCTCTTTTTCTTTCTTCTTTTTCTTCGTGTCGTCCAGACCCAGAGTGTCAGGGTCCTCGTACAGGTTGTCTTCCCCTACTGGCTCGTAGTCCGTGCCACTGCTGTCAGAGGTGCACTCGTCTTCCCCTGATGTAATCTGCAGCATTGGAAAAATGCTTACAAGTCAAATACCGGCCTATAGGCAGCACCAACATACACTGGGTCGCGTTGTGTTCTGCTGATGCCTTTTAAAGTCACATTTTTTCTCCTCACAGGACATTTGCAAGCTACGATGATATTGCATTTTCATTTTGTTGACTTAGGGTATCTTGTTTTATGTTATCTTAGGTCATGAGGCAATCACGTTTTGAGAACGTTGAATTTTATTAATTTCCTCTCACAAACAGATTTCTCTGCTAAAGTTGTGGACACTGTTACCCACTGTCTGCAACTAATGCTTATTCCCCCTTTCAAGCCACCCTGCCTTCTTTTTATTTCGGTGGAAGTGGTCTAGGAACTAGGGAAGCGGGAGGCAGGGGAAAAGAGGGAGAGAGAGGGGCAGGTAGAGGGGCTGGATGGGGAAAAGGAAAGGGCCAAAGAGGTTGGGAGTTATGTGGGAGGGGGTGGGGGACAGTGCCTGCCCCCTCATCCCCCCTCCCCCCACCCCCCCAAAAAAAAGTTGTGGGGAAGGAGGAGGGAGGGTGTGTGTGTGTGTGTGTGTGTGTGTGTGTGTGTGTGTGTGTGTGTGTGTGTGTGTAAGCAAAAGCCTCTTTTTGTCCCCCACCCCCACCCCCCCCCCCCCCCCCTCCACCCAAACTCCCTGGCTTGTAAAGTGCCATTCTAAACACATACTCATAAGCTGGAGAGAAAAAAACAACTGCTCAAACTGTACCTGGCAGTGCCTGTGGTAACAGCAACCACAGAAATGACTGGCACACGCCTAGTCAAGCTGCTGCAATTTCTCTCCACTTTACTGACTGGTGCACTCACTGTCAGTATTAAAAAAATCCAGCTACTTTCAATGATGACCCAAGGAGATTCAAACTGACATTGCATGCCACTCCAAGTGTTTCAAGAGGAAACAGAAAATATTAACTTTAAGCAGATCACATATGTCTGTGTCAAGGTAAGTCAGGAGAGGGGCGGGGGAGTGGGAAAGGGGGGGGGGGGGGGGGGAGGAAAAGATGGGTAGGTCCTAGGCACCAACCCCCCCCCCCCACACACACACACGAACACAGGTCCTCCCCCTTCTGCATCTCATTTTTTGTTTGAATAGGATTAGGTTTAAACACGCATTTAGTGAATAAAACAATCATGTTCTCTTCTATGACAGGCCTCATGTGCACCTAAAAAAAAATGCACATTATGCTCAGAGTCTGGGAGGTAAAGCCCTGTCCCCCTGTCCACAGACCTTGCACTTAAACTCTACTGAAGTGATCCATGGACCCCTACCTCGGCTGGAACATCCCCACTCCTCCTCCATTAACATGAACCACCTCTTTATGAACATGGCTATTTCTAATTAAACATTTGTCTTTGGCAACCTTTATAAATATGAACTATCTTCTTTCTTTTTGAACTCTTTTTTTTTTTTTTTTTTTTTTGTTTGTTTGTTTGTTTTTTGTTTGTTTGTTTGTTTTTTTTTGCTGTCCCAACCTCTGCGCCACCTCAGAGGCAGTGTACCCACACCGCTCATTCCGACACCCCGTCCACAGCCACAGCCCGGTCGGCCCCGCCGCAGCCCGGCACCAGCAATCCACAGGGAGCAGTCAATGTCAAGTCGTTAAGAGGCAACCCACCGGAGGAGACACTGCACTGCTGCCGAGTCACTTCAGTGGTGTTCAGTGGCGCCTGTTCTGATCTAACATACGCAGGACACCACCTACTAAGCCCCCTACTGACGACAATAATTGCTTAGTCGTGGAGCCGGCGTGAGTGAGCTCTCCCTCCGGAGGGCGCCACCACGTCCGTCCACCGACAGACCCCATGGACTCGCCGATACCGGTGACCCCGACGGAACCAAACCAAAGCCACAGACGTGGAGAGGACATCGAAATTGAGGTCACCATGAGAGCAGGGCATGAAGGGCCACAGAATTTGAGACTTTTTTTTTAATGCTGATCAATGAGAATGAGGATGATTAAGATGATGCTACGGATTTCCATTTCGGTCTGAGACTACATGACAGGGCTGTACTCTACGCTTCCTTTCATAATATATCCCGGCGTCAACCAGGCCCGAGAGATACAGGCACCTGCAGTGTTGGTCAGGAAATTTGAGCAACACTCTCAGAAACGCATCCATTAAGTGGATGAAACTCGACTGTGTGGTCCCAGTCTTCCCAACTGAGTCCGCAGCAAACTCAACTCTGGGTAGGAGCCGGTCGGGGCAGAAAAACCCACATGACTTCTGATGGGATTCGAACCCACGACCTCCCAGCTGGGAGTCCGCGACGCTAACCACTTCGCCACGGCGGCTGGTCTTTTTGAACTCTTATTTAACCCCCTCCCCTTCCCTCCTCAGCCTCACTCTCT
>CM031611.1:48777762-48895262 GCA_018398815.1 Conus ventricosus | reverse complement strand
GTACTGAACAGCTGGTTGTTGTTCTTGATGTGTATTTTGTATGGGTTCACAGCTTGCAGATGCTTCTCGAAATCATCAAGCATACGAGAAATTTCTGGTCCTGCTATCATCCAACGACGCAAAGCATTTGGGTTGTTGGTTAAACCCACTGCTCCACCTTCGCCTTTGATGAGTGCATTGCACTGCTCGTGCAGTTGATCCATGGCAATGCTTGAAAACTTGCGTTGCGTTTTCCTGACAACAAAGGATCCTGAGCAAAATTCATGGAAGATTTCAGGATGGATGTTGTTCAGCTGCACCATGTCACGAATGTGGACAGACAACCACCGGGCATAGTTTTTGTGGTCCAATGCAGACAGCCAGGGCATCAGTTTTGACAAACGTTCCACGTATTTGACAAACTTGCCAGCACGAAGTGAATAAATCATTTGCAGGATGGTGACTTGAACGTGAAGTACAAGTGTCCAGTACTTGAACTGTGGCTGCTCTTTTGATTTTCTGTCCTGCCATTCCTGTATACCAGTGGACTGTTCAGCAGGATTGACTTCCTTGTATGCTTGGAATGCTCGCTGTTGTAAGATATACAACGCAGCTGCAGTGACTTGGTGTGCATGCCTGGTTCTGGTGACATGGGAGGCCTTTAGGAACGAGTCAGCCACACCAGATGTAGCAATGCCAGCAGCTGTGAGAAGGCTTGTCCACCCAGATCCGTTCAGCCAGTCACCCAGAGTTTTTGAAAGCGGACATCTCAATGTGCAGTCCTCCAAGAATAAGAACGCAATTCTGTTCTCCGTGAGTGTCAGGGCCATGTCCACTGTATCTCTTTTGCTAAAGCATACAGAGGCTGATCAGCAGCAATGACTGGTTTTGTGTGGGATTCAAGTACTCCACTGTTGATTTGATCAGCCCCATCACATGTTTGACAAGCACAGGCGAATGAGCATTCTCTAAAATCAAAGGTAAGAGAGAGGAATCTGCCACAGGAAGATGCAAGGAAGGTTGGCATGAAGCATGGTAAGCAGCCCATGAGATAAAGTCTTTGTCAGAAATTGGTGCTGTCTCCACGACACTATACATGCCTCAGCCATGCATACTCAGGTCTCATAATTTTCGGGTGTCAGTACTGATACAAGGTTTACAGGGTCCTGGTAGATATGGCGCAGTCTGTTCCTTTCCTGGACATGGCACAGGCATGATGGCCGTATACTGAAATGGAAGCTGTGGAATAGTTCTCTTTTCTGCTGTGTATCTTTACTACGTGGCACTAGGGCATCTTGTTCTTTTCCTTCTTCTTCTGCTTTTCTGTGTTGAGTCAAAGACACACTTGTCCCATGGAATGAGTCAACAGCTGTCATAGAGCTGGGGTTGTGGTCGATGTTATCAAATGCAGCAGTAGTAAAAACACCTTTTCGCATCTGTGGAGGAACGACGACTCCTGCTCGCTCAAAACTGCTGCAGACCTGGTCAGCAATCTCTGAAGAAATTGATAGAACTCCGTCATATGAAATTCCCAAACCAAGAGCAAAGAGTGTATCAACTAGCCCTCGTTTTCTGTCTCTGCATGAACTTTTAAGCTCAAGTAGAGAGGCAGGTGTGTTTCACTTTTTTGGTTGTGCCTCTGAAAGGTAGAAAGTCTGCGTGACTGCTTGCAATTAAAGGCAATCAACTGTGAGACAGATAGAACAGCTTTGTTCTGTTGCATTTGAAGTATCACTTTCATCAACTGTAAGTGTTGGTCCACACAAAATAAATTTTATCAAAGTTTTCAAAGAAGACGGGATCGAATCCTCTGACATTTTCAGTGAACCTGCCATCAAAACCTTTCTGACGCTGAAGAATATCTCTACGAATCTGTTGAGCTGCTTTACTTAGATGCACTGCGTCAGAACTTCATTACATGCCCTTTTGACTGCCTCACTAATATCCTTGTCAAACATCATTACAGTTTCTCGGCCTTGAACAGCTGACGTAAGCCCCGGAATGATTTCAAGTAACTTGTTACGAAGGCGTGTGCTGTGAACGTTTCCACCTTCCAAACCCAGTTTCTGCACACTCGAACTGTATAGCTTGCACAGGAAGGGCATGCTGAAAACAGGAGCATCATCTTCAGCCTCGCGAAAATTCTCTATGTAGGCCACTAGCTCTGCCAGTGCAAGCGAGTGGATTTGGATTGGAGAGTCCTCACTTAAATTCACTGAATCAGATGCTGGTTTACGCCTGTAGAATGCTGCCAAACAGTTTTTGTGATATTTGGCTTCAGTCGCCACCATGTCCCTGGAGCAAGTTCCGTAGAAGTTCTTGGTCTTTCAGTAATGCTGCTTGTTTTCTAACTTTGCAGTCCATTTCAAGAGTTTGAACACTGTGAACTTTGGATGGACTTGAGTGAGATGATGACTTGTTACAGAAAAAGCATATGTCTTGCAGTTCTTGAGAGGAAGCTGTCAGTCGTCTTGTTTTTGCTGGACTTGCGGTTGAGATTCATTTCTCCGCTTTCTCAACAGCACAGTTGTATCCAATTCGGCTTCTACAGCTTTTGTGCCAGCAGGCATGGTTTGTACGAAAAGTAGTCTCATGTTCTGTCTTGTTCATCAAAAGCCTAAGAACAGGTGTACAAAATGGTCTCTCACCAATTTCAAGAAAGCTTTTCAAGATGTCAGCAACATATTTGTACCCTACACCATCTTTTCTTGCTGGACTTATCAATGTTTCTGAAGTGTCTTTCTGGCACAGAACTGCAAATGTTCCAGTTGATAGGTTCATCCTCTTGAGATCCTGATGGGGTTGTGCTTCAACTCGCTTAAATTTTATAGCAGATGCCATGGCCAGCTCCTTATTTGAACACCATACACCTACCATAGAACGAAAAAGTCCATAGTCATAACAACAATAATATAAATTAAAATTAAAATATGCTACTTATAACATATCTAAATTACAAACGATAAGTGAGATATAATAATGAGAAGATGCCTTACAACAACGACCATCCACACACACACACCACACACACACACACACACACACACACACAGATGTTTTGACAGCAACGGATCACCATACAAAGTGAGGCGGCTTCGTTGACCGGCATGGCGCCAGCCTTGGGTGGTATAAATATTACATGGGAATTAGCGTCAATGGGTCGCCCAGCTTTGCCTTATTTTTAAGTTTTTGTTTCTGTACTTCAGTCGAAATAAAACTGTGGAAAGGTTAGATATAAACAGGGGATGCAAGGATTTGTGCAGATGATGGAACAAATCGCTTGGGGGGAAAACAATCTAGGTCGCTCCGTCTTTCGCTCACTGCCAGGCTGGCTCAGCCGGTTGACCGGTTTGAGAGATGAAAGATGTTAACCAAACAATCGCTGGCTTTAAATACAATCAGGCAATCAATCTTTAAGTACAATCTGGCAATCAAAGGCATGCAAGAAACTGACAGGCTTACTTTGCAAGTTGCAGGACTTTAAATGTTCTAATCGGACTGACTCGGCATCTCGACGTGTGTAAGAATTGCACCGGTGCTTGCTCTAAAATTGTTCTCAGATCAGGCGTCTTTAATTTAAATTGTTCGTAAATTGTCCTGCTTGTTTCGTGATTTTGCGAAGAAAGGGTAGCAAAGACACTTATTAGTTTTACAGAATTTATAACAGTTCACGAAAATACATCAGAGGCGGTCAAATACCGGATATAAACATCACAAAATACTCTATTTAACGGGGAAACAGTAAACTGAAGCACCGGCTGCGCGCGTGTAGCCGATGATGTGACGGCGCGGCCTCAAGGCCGGCTAGTGGCTGAATTCCTACAGAACAGCGAGCGCATCAAAAGTGCACAGTTATGCAGAATTGCGCAACTTTTTATGTCTACCATGTCTCCTACAGTTCACGGATTCGGTGTTTTCTGACGCTAATATTGTTAACTATGGTCGAAGTATTTATGTGCAAAGTGGCTTGCTTCACTCTTCATGTCAGGGTTTTTACCTTAGCCGCTGCACTACAGGAAAAGCAAGCCCCATAAACTGACAGTGTACACTAGTGTTTGAGAGGCTGTGTGCGTGTGACTGCACACACGTATACACTAGAACCCTCATCCTGAAAAAGCAAACAACTGAAAAATCATAGTTACACTGATGAATAAGATAGCACTTTTGATGCGAGTGCACACATGCATACGCTTGCATCCTCAATCCTGAAAAGGAAACAACTAAGAAATACATATTTACACTGACTAATAACATGGCACTTTTGAGAGCCAAACTATTACCATCCTTAGGGCAGATACGACTGCGCTCAGAGTGCCAACCATTGCGCTCACTTTTTCGCCCCCATTTTATCAGACAAAAAAAGTAACCCCAAAAAAATAATGATAAGCATTTAAGAGTGTATGTGCGCGCGTGCACACACGCACACGACACACACACACCACGCGCGCACACACACACACACACACACACACACATGGGCAACAAGACAAAAAAAGGATGGACAGCAAGCATCCACTCTGAACAGTGTGTACAGTCTCACTATCTGGTCACCAGACTGCAACCAAACATAAGCTGGGATGTTGTACGCAACGACCAGAGAAAAATATGTAAAATATCTTCTACGAGGTCTGGGGAATGAGCAACAAAAACTGAAAGAAATAGCAGATGACAGCAACATAAAAAAAAAAAGTTTGATTCAAAAAAAAAAAACAAAAAAAAGCGAAGCCAAAGAGTGACAGGAGAGGAAACTACAAGCCTAAAATTTCTAGAAGGTGGCGATAAACTTTATACTGAAAGACAGGAGAGGAAAGCCTATCCTTTAGAACTTCATCGTGAAAAAGACAGAAACTACAAGCCTAGATTTCTAGAAGGTGGCGATGACTTTATCCTAGAAAGAGAGAAACTATAAGCCTAGAATTTCTAGAAGGTGCGATGAACTTATCCTGAGAAGGAGAGGAAACTACAAGCCTAGAATTTCTAGGTGGTGGTGATGAACTTATACTGAAAGAGACAGGAGAGGAAACTACAAGCCTAGAATTTCTAGGTGTGGTGATGAACTTATATACTGAAAGAGACAGGAGAGGAAACTACAAGCCTAGAATTTCTAGAAGGTGGTGATGAACTTATACTGAAAGAGACAGGAGAGGAAACTACAAGCCTAGAATTTCTAGAAGGTGGTGATGAACTTATACTAAAAGAGACAGGAGAGGAAACTACAAGCCTAGAATTTCTAGAAGGTGGTGATGAACTTTATACTGAAAGAGACAGGAGAGGAAACTACAAGCCTAGAATTTCTAGAACGTGGTGATGAACTTTATACTGAAAGAGACAGGAAACTACAAGCCTAGAATTTCTAGAAGGTGATACAGCAATCCTTTTCAAAGAGAGACAAGTCATTTATCGCTACGGTTCCTTATGGAAGTGAAAAACAATAAAGAACAGGAAGGAAAGAAAACCGATCCATCAATCTGAGTGGAAGAAACAATCTATTCAGTTTTTCAGCCTAAAAAAGATGCGACTAGTCATATAATATTCTACATTTTGAGGCTTTCCGGGAAACGAAAACAATGACCAGAGAACATGAGGTGGGAAAAAACATTCTCCACAGTAAAACATAGTTGTGACAAGTAGTATTGTTCATGGTCCATCTGATGTGGAAGTTCACAGTATTTGGAGGGGAGGGGGGCAAGGAGGAGAGACAGACAGACAGACAGACAGACAGACAGACAGACAGTTTCAATTCTTGTCATTTAAGTCTACTACACAAATGTAGGAACGGGGAAAAAGAGACACCAAGGATGGTATTGCAACGACAGTGAACAAGAAATGTTCCTTTCAAATGGGACGGACAGAGACCGGAAGAAAGATCTAGAGCAGGCTCTCTTCAATGCACATGTAATGTATTCCTGACTGTCGGGTTGCACTTTGTTCAATAACAAGGGGTCTAGCTGGAAGGATCAAAATTCAGAGCTAGACTATCTGCCTTCAGTCACATACAAAAAATCCAACTACGAGCTGATACTGCAGTCAAATCAATAAAAACACTTTCCCATTGAACTTACATTGCAAGCAAAAAGTGTACTCTTGCTAACCAAATGTTATATTTATGTGTGTTATACACACACACCTACATACACACACACACAACACACACACAAGGCCCTTTGCGGTCGGCTGGACTATAAGCAACATTACCTTACCTTACCTTACCTTACCTCCCCCCCCCCCCCCCCCCCCCCCCCCCCCCCGCGACACACACACACACATACATACATATATCCTCTCTTCCACAGTGTGATGGTTACTCATCCAACATGTCACTTCTCCCCTGGTAGAGGCAGAAATAACACCAGGTTAGTCTGGACTCTTCTGAACCTAATTTAAGTTAGTACATTGCCTGTCAAGGATGAAAACCTCTTTAGTTTGGGCCAGATCCCCCTATCACGCCTGTCAGACAGTCCCAGAAACCCTGCTCTGAATCAGTTCTAATGGGAACCCTGTAGAGACAGACCCTGAGATAAGAGAGAGAGAGAGAGAGAGAGAGAGAGAGAGAGAGAGAGAGAGAGAGAGAGAGAGAGAGAGAGAGAGAGGGCAGGAGAATGAACAAGAGACAGACAGCCAAAGATTTTTTTTTTTCAATCAAGAACAGCCTTAACAGCCATGAGTTGGTTCAGGCTGTTACATAACATTCAGGAGACCAGTAAAATGCTCTTGTGCAACACTTCAAGAGACTAAGAGCCTGTTGCTGTGTAACACTGACACCGTTCCCCATCAAACTTTGCTACTGTTCCTGCCAAAGAGGCCAGTTTATCAATCGTCTCCATCTACCCCTGGTGTACTGTGATATCCAGTGCTGACCAGCATGCAACACAGGTCAAGGGCAGACAATTTCCCACAGTAAATGCTGCAGACTGCACTGCTTGCAGCCTTGTATTGGGCTTAAAGCCAGACAGCTGGGGGTGAAACCACATACACCTGTCTGCAAAAGATCCAGTAACTAAGTTGCAGGGAGATGGTAGCAGAGTGGCTGACTTCATTTACCATTAGCTTCACCACCACTGTGCCAGACTGGAGCACCTGGCTTGCAGCCTATCAAAGGCCTTCAGTTTCCGACTCAAGTTCAAGGTTTATCAGGGCGGTCTTCAAGATGCCAATTGTCCTGTTACCCTACATCTAATCCCAGCAACCACCCCCACCCTCACTTCCCTCTAACCCTCTCTTCTTTGCCTGGCCACAAAAAGCGCCCTTATCTCTCCACAATGCAGACCTAATGGGGCGGAACTTCAAACATGGTGGCAGCTTCATCCAACAGCAACCCCTCCTCCCCTGCTAACCAAGACTTCCTGGGCTCAGGCAAAAGATGTGCAGAGCTGTGTACAGACCCGACCCCCCCCCCCCCCCCCCCCCTAACATGTGCAATAAATCACGCGTCCCCCTCTCAGCTTCTCCTGTGGGAACACATTTGTCACACCACTTACAGATTAGGCGGAATTTCTGAAGCAGACTGAGACTGATTTGGTTAGGCTATGCACCCCCAGTATATCATAGGACCAAATTTTGGAAGATCCCCAAACAACATCCCTCTCCCTCTTCTTCCACATCACCCCCATCTCTCCCCCCCCCCCCCCCTCTCACCCTCAAAAAAATCTTAACAATAAAGACCTATCAGACTAGGTGCTGCTTGTGACGCGTTTTTCTGTCGTCACTCTTTTTCCTCATTAAAACCCAAGACTTTCTTCTACTTACACTCTGTCCTCTGTCTCAGCCCTGATGTGGCCCTTTGCGGTCGGCTGGGCTATAAGCAACATTATCTTATCTTATCTTTTTTTTTTTTTTTTTTTTTTTTTTTTAAATGACTGGTGAGTTGATTTTAACGTGGTGACAGCCCTGATGTGGCCCTCTGCGGTCGGCTGGGCTATAAGCAACATTATCTTATCTTATCTCCTCTGTCTCCTCACTCTTCCTCCTTAAGCCTTAAAGTGTAAGAATTTAATGTACCTAGTACATAATTAACGAATATGTACTAATAGATGTTCTCAATGTAATAAAATATCCACACACCACAACACACCGTTTACATATACTTTTGGAAGACACATCCCACAAAACACAGTTTGAAATGCATGATGTATATATATATATATATAATATATATATATATATATATAATATATATATATATATATATATATATACACACACACACACAGCCTGCCTGATACCAAAGAACAAGAATGAACTACAGGAATGCGGGAACTTCCGGTGGTTGAGAGAGGAGCTGTGGCCAGAGCCTACCCCCGTCGAGGACAAGCTGTACGGCACGGTGGCGTCCCTACAGAAGACCACGGCATTTCTGGAACGAACCGGTCTCTGCGTGTGAAGGCAACGAGAAGAAGAAGAAGAAGAACTATCAACCCTATTCACAAACAATGTTACCTAACAAAAAGCCCTAATGAAACAGAATGCTGAAATGTTAAAAGCAGCCCCAATCAAACAAAAAACGCTAAAAGAATCAGCCACAGACAATATCACATAAATGGAACAATCAGCCTCGATCAGCTCAGTCACAAAGAATGTTACATGTAACAATCAGCCTTCATCACAAAGAATGTTACATGTAACAATCAGCCTCATTAGACACAAATTCTGAAATGTAACAGTTTGAATCAAACAAGAATGTTAAAATGTAATAATCATAATGTGCCTATGACAAGAATGCTACGATGCAAATATACAGCCCCCCCCCCCCCCCCCCCACCCCCACCCCCCCCAGGCATGTATATTTATAACATGAAAAGAGTCAAGCTCAATCAGACCACAACTCTACAACACAAAAGAGCCTGGTTAAGTCAGACAAACAATGCTATCTTATGTCAACAAAGTTCCTGACCCTAATGATTATCATAGGAATGCAATCACGGCAGCATCCACCACACAAAGTGAACATGCCCTTCTCCTGTGCTAGATCTACTACAGAACTCTGGACCATCATGTCCATATTTTTATGGATGTCCTTGACACGACAGACAGGGACAGATTTATTATCCACAAAATAAACAAAGGCTGGCAAAGTCAGTTTCTTACACCTCCCCACCCTAACATGCTGAATCCTATTTCTTCAGACAGAAGACACCTGGCAGTTATGAAGGTGGACAGAGTCAGGAAGCAGTAGGCAGGCACACCAGCATTCCAGGGAGGGGAGGGGTGGGGTGGAGGTGGGGATAGGCTAGACAACCCTGTGAAGATGGACATAACATTGCCAGGAGAAAGGGCATGGAGGGGGATGAGGGGGGGGGGGGGGGGTGGCTGTTAAGGAAGTGAGAGAGGAGCATGGAGAAAGAATTCCTCACACCTGGTCTTCATCCTCTGAGAAAATGGATGGTCAATTTCAGAAGAGTTATAGGACCTAGTCAAGAGCCCTTGTCAATTGTTCTCTTTCCTTCTGATTCCTGACAGGTAAGCACTTCCTTGATTTCTAATTTATCAGGTGTTCTTGGGTACATTTTCTCTGTTCTTTCAAAACAAAAATCTAACTGAAATAAGAATAAGAGATAAAACTGTTAAAACAACATGAGCTCCCCTAGTTTCTCGTCTTGCAGTTTGTTGTTTTTGTTTTTATAATAAAAATTTCACAGCAATGTTATTTTGTCTATCTAATTTAATGACAATTATTAGCACTAGTACATCCTATTTTTCATCACACTCGGATACCTATACTTACAACAGCAAGCAATAATAGAACTTAAATGTCGAGTCAATGCATCCATAACAAGTATAACATACACAGTATGGTACATTCTGACATTTGATACTCAAAGATGAAAATAATCATGTTTCGTGTGCATCTGATGCACTCTTCAATATTTTTCTGCAGAAGTTAAGCTGAAGATATTACAAATGTCCGCACAAACCCAGAGTTATCTGTTGGGCAAGGTAATACTACCACAGATAGATTGATGCAGAAACAAAAAGACGCTTCAAAACCCAACACACTATTTCCTCTTTGGATATTAGTCAATATACCATGGGTTATTCCCCAAGCTTCCGGACACGTCAGGGCAGATCAAATATCTCACCGCCTCTGGCTACAGAGTCTAGTCTGCTAACACAGAATCGAGGAGCCGTATATTTTCTTTTATCAAATCAAATTCCACATCAAACACATCCATAACATTGTTATCATCTAGTTGCTTAAACTTATTTTACAGCACTTTCTTTTATCAAATTAAATTCCGCATCCAACTGGTTCCTTCCAGTTTCAGTTCAGCACCAGCAGAAGCCAGAAAGTTACATCTCCCAGATGGAGCCGACAGTCCGTGAGAATCTAGATTTTGCCACTGCCAGTTTTGGGAGGGGTTGAGAAAGAGAGAACAAGAGGAAAGAGATATGATGGATAGTAGATGTTGAGGAGATAGAAGACTCTTTCTGCGTGCGTGCGTGCGTGTGTGTGTGTGTGCATGCACGCGCGCCCATGCGTGCACGTGCTTGTGGGAGACGAGAGGGAGTGTGTGTGTATGTGTATGTAAGACAGAAAGAGAGAGAGAGAATGTGAGTGTGTGTGCATGTCAGACAGCAACACACACACACACACACACACACACACACACACACACACACACACAAAGACAGAGAAAGAGTCTTCTATCTCCAAAACATCTACTATCCTTCATATCTCTTTCCTCTCTTTCTCTCTATGTCCCTCCCACTGACTCTCTCTCCTCTCTTTTCATTTCCCTTCTGTTCTCCTTCCCCCCCCCCCCCCCCCCCCCTTCCCCTCCTCTCTCCTCCCCACCTCCTTCCTCCCCCTCTCTAGGCGTGTGTGTTTGGGTTATTAAATCTCCCTCTGCCATGTTTGGTGTCTTTCATCTAAGGGAGAAACTACCCTAAGTATGCTATAAATACAATTTACACTCAAACAGTAATACAGAGACAGGTAGGAAAAGGCAAAAGAGATGAAAAGGCTACAACCATTATCTTGAAAGCATAAAATGAAAAAATGAAAAAAAACTACACTAGCCTCACACCCATTTCAAAGTAACCCTAGAAACCATGAACTTGTGTGTGTGTGTATGTGTGTGTGTGTGTTTGAGAGAGAGAGAGAGAGAGAGAGAGAGAGAGAGAGAGAGAGAGAGAGAGAGAGAGAGAGAGAGTGTGTGTGTGTGTGTGTGTGTGTGTGTGTGTGTGTGTGTTTATGTGTGTGTGTGTGTTGTGTGTGTGTGTGTGTGTGTGTGTGTGTGTGTGTGTTGTTTATGTGCGTGTGTTTATGTGCGTGGTTGTGTGTGTGTGTGTGTGTGTGTGTGTGTGTGTGTGTGTGTGTGTGTGTGTCTGTCTGTGTCCGTGAGTCGTGTGTGTGTGTGTGTGTGTGTGTGTGTGTGTGTGTGTGTGTGTGTGTGTCTGTCTGTGAGTCTGTGTGTGTGTGTGCGCGTGCGGGTGTGTTGTGTGTAGGCGGAAGTGGAGGGAGGGAAGGAGGCAGCAGTTCAACCCCCCCTCGCCCCCCCCCCCCCCCCCCCCAAAAAAAAAAAGGAGACAGGCAGGCCTGCACACTGGCAGATAGAGACTGACAATCTCTCAGCCCTACAGCGACAAAAGCTGGGAAGAGGGAAAAGCTTTCTCTTGATCTTCCATAGTTGAGACATCACCATACAATCTGTCAGCCTGTGCAAAAGGCTTGGTGGGACTCCAAAAGCCCAAGAAAAACAGGAGTAATAGGGGGGAAAAAGGTGGGGACAGGCATCACCTAGTGGGGTGCATGAATGGCCTCACTGGGAACACACGGTAGACAGCTTTACTGTTGTTTCCTGATCCATTTCGATTTTGGTGCTATTATATAGCCCAGCTGTTAAACAGGGCCCCCTCACGGCTGTCATCACGAAAAAGAATAAAAAGTCCAGCCCTAACTTCTTCTTTTTTTAAATGCAACCAAGACAACAAACCTGGGTAGACCTATAAAATATGTACATCAGGCAGCAACATGATAGCTTACTTACTAATGAAACTGGGTGTGCTGAGGGTAATCAGCCATTTTGTTTGATTTTTTTTTTTTTCAATTCTGCTTGGTCCTGGAGCCAGTGATAGCAAGTGTCCTGATTGGAGGGCACCACCACATCCGTCCAATAGCAGTTCCCATGAACTTGCTGATACCAGCCACTCTGACACAGCACAGACTGGGAGAAGAAATCAAAACTAAAGTCAACACCACAGCTGGGCACCAAGGGCCACAGAATTTGAGACTTTTTCTTTAATGTTACTCCATGAGGGATGAGGCTGATGAAGGTAACGCTATGGCTTCGTACCTGTATGAGATTGCCTGACAGAGCGATATACTCTATGCTTACTTTCATAACATCCAGGTGCTACCAGGCCTATGAGCTACAGACACCTGCAGTGTTTGATAAGGAAATGTGAGCAACACTCTCAGATGCATCCATTAAGTGACGAAACACAACTGTGTGGTTTTAGTCTTCCCAGTTTAGCCCACAGCAAACTCAAATCTGGGTGGGAACTGGTCATGATTGTTATTGTTTTTCATGATCAACTCAAGAGATCTGATGGCAACATCACTATCTCATACAAGAACACCAATTTTGAAAATATTTTCTTTCTTTTTTTTTTCAAACCAATCGACCAGTACTGAGGTTGTATGACTTCAAAATTCACAACTCTGATAATCACAGGTGTCCCCAATAAATGTGAAACTGCCCATGAAAAAAAAAAAGTTAAACCAATGGTAACTGAGACAAAGAGGATAACTCTATCAGCAGGTGTCTGTGAATTAAAACTTCAACCCTCCACCTGAAACGATGCTAGCAATGCAAAAGTAGTTTCAATGCATGGACTTAAAGACGAAACAGATATAGTACAACAGATCAAACAGACTTGATGGAAACAGTCAACATAAGAAACTGATCGATATTCCATACTGAAAAAAGGATGTATCTTCACCTACATATACTGAGCTACATACAGTCGTAATTTTTTTTTTTTTTAAGCAAAGCTTTTAATATTTCAAAACATACATTCATTCCTTGTGACGGTAGGATGAAGGGGCAAAGGTTCATCATTTCAACCGATATTTTCATCCTTTGAACTTGTTTTCCACGTTCAACATACAACACTAGCTTCATTTCAGCACATACTTCCATCCAGTTTTAGTTTAAGGCGTGTACACTAATAATAATAATAATAATAATAATAATAATAATGAATACTTATATAGTGCCTATTCTCGGCTAGAGGCCAAGCTCTAAGCGCTTTACAATCAACACTCGTTTACACAACGGGCTGCCTACCTTGGTAGTGCCGACTGAAGAGCTGCCAGCTGGCGCTTCATTCAGTCGTTTCCCATGTCATCCAGTCATATATCGTTCAATATCGATCACTCATTTTCCTTACTTCCTTCATTCTTTCCATTTCTCACGCAGGGTGCATGCTATGTGTAACGTGTCATCCATACCAACGGCCAAATTCGCCTACTCTTCCGAAAGTTGGTGATGGGATTTTACGTGTGTGCAAGATGTTATGCGTGCGTTCACACATGGAACCTCGGTTTATAGTCTCATTCGAAGGACTGTATGGGAAATGGAGTCAGAACCAATGTTAACTCCGAGGGAAAAATCCCCCTGTACCAAAACGCCCCGGCGGAGGTTCGAACCCCCAACCCCAGGATCACCAAGATTACGATTCAGGCGCTCTACCAACAAGCTAGTGTACAACAAGTCTCCAAGAAAGAGAGCAAAGCAAGCTGGGAGAAAGCAGGAACGATGCACTACAATGCACAGGGGGCAGCCAGCTGCACCACCTGCCATCCTTCCTCCTGCTGCCAGGCCCATTCCAGACATGGTCAGCATTCATCAGTCTGGCGGCCAGCGCACACTATCATCAATAGGACAGATGAAGAGGGGAGGAGATTGGTGCCAGGACAAGACCCTGCACCTCGACTATCAGGGAGTGAGTGCTTGTCCATTAACCTTTGGCTTCGTTGGATGACCTCAGTGCAAGCCTCCCTGTATTTGGGAAGCCAGGTTTCCCCCTCTGTCTGCAAGTATGACCCCCCTTTCTGGTTATACACATGGTATAAAACACCGCCTCCCCAGACCCTGAAAGTTTGCTGAATTAATAGACACAAGAAAGACAAAAGTTAAAGAAACACCACCCTCCCGATAACCCAAACAGTCAATGATTCGATTGACACAAAATAAGAGATGAAAAAACTGGAAGGTCAAGTTTAACACGAAAAGATGCCGATACAGGTGTGTATATGCCAACCATGTTGACAGAAAGGAAGAAAGGGGGACATGAGAGAGAGAGGCAGACAGGGAGAAAAGGGTGAGGAGAGAGAGAGGGAGGGATGGAGGGGGAGAGAGAGAGAGAGGGGGGGGGGGAGAGACAGAAGCTATGATTTTACATTCATGCATGGTTTATGATTTTATATGTACTCTTTCTTCCCATATCAAACCTGAAAGTTCCTCATCAACAATATTTTCAGAAAAAAAGAAATGATGACATCAGGAAGAGAGAAAAAAGCCAATAATGCGCTGATGGTGTAAAACAATGGATTTTACAGCCTATCTGAGAACAACAAACAAAAACAAATGCTGCTCTTCCTGCTTCCTCTTCTCACTTTATAACATGACCACAAACACAAACCACAACTACTCATCCCTCATAGTCAACCTTTCATTTCCACCCGTCTTAGATCTGCTGCCAAAAGACTAAACAGAAAGTACTTTCAACGCATTCAAACTTAGGGCTGGGGGATAACAAGTGCTCACATTTATCTTTTCAAGGGAACAATGTTTTTAATAGCAAGCCATACAAAAACTTTAACAGTCCTTGAATGGAAAACACATGAAGAGTATTCTTTCAACAGAAACTGAAGATGGTTTTGTTTCCTGCTTCACACAGCCCTTTGAAGCTACACTCTGCATAAAATTATCAACTCCATATTACATCTGCTGTCACAAGCACTGACCATCAGACTTGCTTTTATACCCTGGCTTTAGTTTCTCTCTTCTTCTTGGCATTGGCAGCACTGCACAGTCAGTCCGGTCTGAGCGATAAACAAGAACTTTCTAGCTCCTGGTAGCAATTCAGTTGACAGCCCAACGTTCAGTGGCCTCTGTTAACCATACCTTTCTAGGACTTTATCTCTGGCCTTTCCCCTGCCTATCTTTCTGACCTTCTGACTGCCTATCTATAGTCCATCCAGGTAGCAGCCCCCGACACTGACTGACTCACAATTTTTGTTCTGCCTACACCTCTTAAGAAAACCACAACTTTTTGCTCCTTTTTCTTCCTACGCACCAGCTGTCTGGGACACACTGCCCTAAATTTGAGTAATGACAATGCAGTCGCCTTTTATACAGTTAAAAAAAAAGACAGAAAACAGACCACCACAACAATGGAGCAGGACTGGAAGGTGAGGGCACTTAATTCTTATCTATACAACAACTGTGTTAACTTTCAGTCTGCATTTCTGTCACGCTGTATTTTTCATGCTATTTGCTACTGTCCCGTGTTACAGGTGCAAGTGCACTGTATGAGATAAACTTGTACACTGTATATATATAGCCTTTGTCAAAAGAAACGCGAAAAACAATCCTTTACTGTCGCTTCTGGAAACAGACTATACTGTGGAGTCTGGTCTGTGGGTCAGGCATGCTGAAGACTGGTTTCTTATGTGCTTTCGTTTTCATCAGATTCGGCTGTGGTCAGTGTGGCACGTGGGAACTGCTATTGCCGTTGTTCAAGCTTCTACACTGTAGCCAAGACACAACCCGTGAAAAAGATGCTCCTGCTCAGAATACTGCTCACATCTCCAAACTGAAATGGGTTGAAAAACAGGAGCGCATCAAAGGTGCAACACACAGGTAAAAAAGCAAGATGCCGCGTCTCACGAAAAATGACAGAGAACGGGCCATTGGTAGTTGTACGCAGGCCGTCAGCCCAGGTGATCGCAGCCAGACTGAATGTCCACCACTCGACAATTTATCGACTGAGGAACCGCTATCTGGTGACTGGCTCCACAGCAGGACGCTCCACGAGCAGGCCGACCACAAGCGTTGACCGCACGGACACGAGAACAGGTGGTGCGCTCATTTAGGAATGACCCCTACCAAAGCGCTTCCACCACTGCCAGGCACAACAACACGTCGCCATCGACAATAATTCGTCTGCTGCGTCGAAACCACCTTTTTTGTCGCCGTCCATATCGGGTTCGAGATTGACTGCACAACACAGACTCCATCGGCAGAACTGGGCCAATCAACACGCGAACTGGGCAGCAGAATGGAATGAAGTGCTGTTCAGTGACGAAATGCCGAGTCTGCGTTGACAAGGTTGATAACAATGATCGGGTCTGGAGACCACGGGGTCCGCTTTAAATGCCCGTCACATCAAGGACACAATTTTGGGTGGACCATCAGTCATGATGTGGGGTGGCCATGTACGGTCAACAGCTTGTAGCCCGGTTTTTTTCAGCTGCAGCGAGGTCGGGGAGGAGGGGTGAATGCAGCACATTACATCAATCAGGTGCTGCAGCCAGTTGTCCCTTTCTTCCAAAGAAACCAGGCTCACGAGTTTCAACATGACAATGCCCGGCCACATGCTGCACAAGCCACGCAACAATTTCTACGACGGAATCAAATTCCCACAATGGTTTGGCCGCTTGCAGTCCAGACTTAAATCCCATGGAACAAGTCTGGGCATACTTGAAGCGCAGCATTAACAAACAACCCCGCCGACCAGGAAACGCCGTCGAACTCCAACAAGAAATTGTCCGACAGTGGAACAGAATTCCACCAGCTTTCCTGCAGCGCTTAGTGGTCTCCATGCCGAACCGCTGCCGATTGGTCATCAACAACGCAGGGCGTCAAACCAGATATTGACAGCATGCACTATCCCATGTCCCGTTCTGCTGTTACCTCGGTCCTTTTCAGGACCAATTCGAAATCCAAACAGAGTTGATTTCTGTCATGTCCCTTCAGACCCTCTCTCTCTCTCCCCTCTCTCTGTCTCTTTCCCCCCTCTCTCTCTCCCCCTCTCTCTGTCTCTTTCCCCCTCTCTCTCTCCCCCTCTCTCTGTCTCTTTCCCCCTCTCTCCTCTCCCCCTCTCTCTGTCTCTTTCCCCCCTCTCTCTCTCTCCCCCTCTCTCTGTCTCTGTCCCCCTCTCTCTCTCCCCCTCTCTCTGTCTCTCTCCCCCCTCTCTCTCTCCCCCCTCTCTCTGTCTCTTCCCCCCTCTCTCTCTCCCCCTCTCTCTGTCTCTTTCTACCCTCTCTCTCTCTCCCCCCTCTCTCTCTCCCCCCTCTCTCTGTCTCTCTCCCCCCCTCTCTCTCCCCTCTCTCTGTCTCTCTTTCTCTGTCTCTCTCTCTCTCACTTTTGTGTCTCTTCGTCCCTCTTTCTGTCACTTTCTCTCTCCGGATACACTCATGCGTGGAGTGTTTTTATCGACTATGCATGCTTGCACGTACGCAGACACCAAACACGGGAAATGTGACATTGAACTGTCTGCCGTCCAGGTCAGCTATGGTCCGTTTCAAACTAGCCTTTTGGGTCGCTTCGTTGGAGATCGTTTCGCGTTTCTTTTGACAAAGGCTGTAGTTATCATGGCGTTTTATGTGCAGATGTTATGTCTATGCATGTTTGAAACAATTTTTATATTTTGATACGATTACTTCAAAATGCATATTTTAAAACAATTCATATATTTTTTTTACCCGATTCCTTCAAACTCATGTTTATTCAATAATTCACATATACTGACATTTTTCCACTTGTTGTTCTTTGTGACTGTCATGCACCAAGCGCCAGATCATTATCTTGGGTATGGCACAATTGACCTTTACATCGACGGATTGAGGAACGTACATGTGCTACAACACACAACCATCCTCTCAAACTTCAAACGCATTGAAGCATGACCATTTAAAACAGCTGTTTTTGTCCCCTCTGCATTTTTCCTTCAGCTACAACTCCAGCTGTAAATGTCAGAGGAAATGACGAGTCAGAGTGCAGAGTTTAAACCATCAGGTATCTGAAACATAAACCCGCCCAGCAACCAACAATACCCATAGTGTATGGTGATGGTGCATCTCTCCTCCACTTAACTCTCTCTCCTGCCTTCACACAAACGCTGTCCCCCCTTACCATGTTCCTCCTCCTCTTTCAACCTCCCCCCCTTCTCACCCCCAGCTTCCTGTCATTCAGGACCCCCTGTCCTTCCCATCTTTACCCTCCTCCCATCCCCATTCCCTATCCCTTCTCTCCACCCACTCCCTGTCCCAAGTCCTCCTTCACCGCCTCCTCCATCACTCCCCAGACCACCCCTTAAAATGCGCTGATGCTGTAAATGTATAAAAAGAGTTGTTTTTTTTTTAAAGATACACACACGTACACACAAAGACACAGACACACACCCACTCCCACACATATAAACAAAAATAAAAGCAATAAGGAATAACTGGAGAGAAAAAAAAACACCCTTTCACACTTTCTGAATCATGTGTGACAATCCTGTCAATCAAACGCTCGCTCTCTTTTTTTCTTCCCCTACACAGGCACAGTTCAACAGCTATTCACCAGTCACACACAGCCAGTGTGAGGCAGATTAGGCAAGAGGATGCACAGACTTGCACGTATGTAAACCCTTGTGTACTGCACTTGCGCCCCTTCCCAATCACCTTCTTCATTCCTATCTATCTCCCCCCATACACTTTTTCTTTTTTTTTAAGCAAATAACACTAGAACATTCTACATGGGCCCTAATATGTAGTATTCAATCAAACCTTGTCACTTCCCCCCAGGCTAAGCACACCTCCTTGCTTATCTTCTTTTTTCTGTCTTTTCTTTCTTTCTTTGTACATTTTCCCATTTCTAATTTCTTTTTCCTCACTATGACAACAACAAAACATGCGTTCGGGTGACAGAGACAGAGACACAAGTGCGCAAACATAGCAAGTACATTTTGATAAGGAATCAGCACAATATTTGGCACAGAAATCAGTATGATGCACACCAACAAACACTTCTTGAGTGCCAAATGAAATACTTTGTGTGTGCCTTTTCAGAAATGTTCCCACTGCAATTACGACACAGCCAGATTCACTCCTTGAAATGTTTCTCCTCACTGCCAGACATTGGAGTATGACAATGCCCCCCAGGTTATGACTAGAGTGCGCTCCTAACTAATCATTTTTTTCTTTAAAGTTTTCATGTTGTCTTTTCCAATGGAAGAAGTGTTCACTTTCACCTCAAATGACATTTTTTCCCCTCTGAATTCAAGTTCACCCAGCACATATGGCAGATAACAGAATACAAATGAGTTGGCATTAGTATGTTATCTGCCATATGTGCTGGGTGAACTTGAATTCAGAGGGGGAAAAATGTCATGTGTGCTAGCTCTTGTCCAAAAGTTCTGATAGGTTGTGAAACCAGAATTTGGCATTTGTGTCTGCATGGTTCCAGTCCCCACATCTGAGCCCTTGCACACACTACTCTAGGTAGAAGCCAGCTAGGACTGCTAAATCCCATCAGAGAATACCACACAATCACCCTCTTTGTTCCTGCCTATCTCCCCCATCCACAAAAAAAGAGAAAAAAAAAGCAAATAACATTGAACATTCTACATGATCCCCATTTCATAATATCCCATTAAATCTTGTCACTCCCCTCAGGCTACTCACATCTTGCTTTTTTTCTTTTTTTTTCTGTCCTTTTCATTCTTTCTTCGTACATTTTCCCCTTTTGAATTTTTTTTTTCATGATCGCGACCCCCCAAAAAAATTACAAGCTCTTAGATGAGAAAAGACACCAGGGCGCAAACATAATAGCACATTTTGATTTTAAAAAATCAGCAAAATACTTGGCATAGAAATCAATACGTTTCTCAGGGCTGTTGACTTTTCACAAACATGTACACCAACGAACACTTGTGTTAATTAATCAGTCAATGTGTTTACATCAGCAGAACTCAGTGCAAAATGAAATACTTTGTGTGTGCCTTTTCAGGAATGTTCCCACTGCAATTACGACACAGCCAGATTCACTCCTTGAAATGTTTCTCCTCACTGCCAAACATTGGAGTATGACAATGCCCCCTATATTCTGACTAGAGTTCATTCCTAACTAATCATCAAAAACAAGTTTTCATCATGTCTTTCCAATGTAAGAAGTGTTCACTTTCCCCTCAGGACATTTCTTCTTCCTAGAATTCAAGTTCACCCTGCACATAAAGCAGATGTCATACTAATGCCAACTCATTTGTATTCTGTGTGCTAGCTCTTGTCCAAAAGTTCTGATAGTTGTGAAACCAGAATTTGGCATTTGTGTCTGCATGGTTCCTGTCCCCCCCCATCCCGCACACTACTCTGGATAGAAGCCAGCTGGGGCGCAAGATCCCACCAGAGAATCCCACCGATGGGAGTTTGAACTCACATCGACCCAGTCTGCAAGCCATGACACACAACCTCTGCACTGTGGAGGTTGGCTACAGGGCTATTTTCATACCCTGGTGAAATCTGATTAGGCTGATGGAGTCTTTGGCTTGCATGGTTTCTATCTCCCGCCTGGGGTTCATACAAAACCTACAGCACATATCCTGAACAGGAGAAGTTGACAAAAATACAACAATCAGCAAAAAAAGCGGACACAACAGAAGTTTTTTTCTTCTTCCTTGAGCCTTGATTAAATTTCAAAGATGATCAACGGCAAAATTTTTGGGTGATGTTTTCAAATCCCTACATGATGGTAACCACATTCTGACTTAATAAATGATGTTTAGACATTACACCAGTATGCATATTCTCGTTTTTAAGACCATGTCATCCGTCCCACTGACAAAAATTGGCTGCTTTTCTATGAAGGATGGCAAATGGTTTTACATGGTACAAGTTTTTTTTTGTTTTTTTGTCTTTTTTATTACTGAATGCAGCCACACACTGGACCTTGGTTCACAGTGTCATCCAAAGGACTTGGACAGGATGGGAAGAACGCACAGATTCCCATGCTAGCTGTCTCATGCCAGGATTGAACCAAAAACCTTTGGATCAAGACAGGAATGCTTTACCCATTCAGCCGACCACATCTCAGTTGAAGCTTTGAACCTCAGGCCTTCCAAAACCAAACTGTGATGCAGTGTTACCAACACTTTGCTGGTAAAATCTGGACAGCGCATAGCCAAAAAAAATGTCCTGGGGTGGGTGAATCTACATGGGGGCCTTTTAAACGCCTCACACTGGCACTTCCCCTGAGTGATGTCAAAGGTTGGGTCAATGCAATTAGCTCAGTCTGGCTGCAACCAACTCCCATCCATCATGCACTGACAGCCTAGTTACCTCCAATTCCCTCATCCTGCCCCAATGGTGCCTTGCTCTTTTTTTAACAAACAACTACTGTACACATCCACGTTTCTGTGTCAGTCTGATTCAACATGAAAGCGCTTGTTGAAATAATGATATCATGCGCAGTATATTTGAACTGTTGAATGGTTAAAAAATAATAACAAAAGAAGAAGAAACTCCAAAGAAACAGTCATCCCCCCCCCCCCCTTCCCCACTTCCCCCACCTCCATGTTCCTTGACTCAAAATGTGCCCAACAGTGACTTTAAAAATGGAAAGGAGTTTCACCCTCTAAAACCAATTCTGTGTCATCTGGGAATGAACATCAACATTAATGTGAAAGTAGTATGCCTTGTATTTTGAAAACAAAAAAACAAACAGAACACCTCCCTCTCCCTTCCTCTCTCACTTTCCTTCTCTCCATATATTGTATTATATTTTCTCACTCTACTCTCTGTAATTTAGGTAGCCACAAAAATCCAGCAGATCAAATGAGATACAGGTGTGCTTGTGTGTGTGAGCGAGGGATGCGAGTAGGAGGTGGGGAGGTGAGTTTCTTGAATGATTGCGGTTCCATGTATATGCTCATGTTCACTGCTTTTTTTATGTTTTTTTTTCCCACTTTTCCCCACAAGTGTACCTAGCTTCCTAAATTTCTTCCTCCCTCCATTCAGTTCCTTCTTTCTGAATAATCAGACAGAAATATACAGAAAAACAAAATCCAAAGGAAACTAGACACGATCATCATACAAACATGATATAGATGCTTCTCCATCCCAAGCTACACGATCTTTAAAATGTTAACATATTTCTGAAACTTCAGGACATTAAAATCACTTCTAAAGCCATAATAATGACAACACCCCTAAAGGTAATGGAGAAGGAAAAAAAAAACCAACAGAATAAACAGCCCCTTGATGATGGAAATGAAGTAAAACAAGCAGCAACTTGACAACTGAGAAAATGCAGCACACACTGCAATTTACACTTGCAAGAATTTCAACTCGATCTATATTTATACAGTATATATATATGGAACATAACGAGGGAGACACTTTCCGATCTGATCTTTGCAATGACGATAGTGGTCTGTAAAATGTAATGTTTAGTTCTCATTTTCTGTTAATACCATCTTATAAGTCTTAGCACCCAACTAAACTTAAAGACTTTAATATAAAAGTGAACAGTTTTTCTTTAAATTATTACATACATAAAAACATTACTGGTGCTTTGTTTCAATATGGGTCCCCTACAGGTGAGGTACAACGCGTTACTGCAGCATAGCAAGCAATGGCGTCTTCATCTGGGAGAATACTTCAGGCCTGTTAACCCCTGCAGAATGTAACTGCTCCAATACAATTCCCAGAAGCAGCTCCCTACACATACTTAACCTTTTGTCTTCCCTTGACTCAACTGTAATTGCTAAAACCTTTCCATCAGACACGCTATCCATCTATAACCTGTAACGCTTACAATTTTGATTTGGGTTTTTGTTAAAATCTTTCCATCAGACATGCTATCCATCTCTAACCTGCAATGCTTACAATTTTGATTTGGGTTACAAACACTCAATTCAATTCTCTAAAAACAAAATTACAAATAAAATTCTAGATAAAAATCATTCCTGATATGTATGGGTCGCTGGTTTCCCATGATCCCTAACTGTGGATATATCCACAGTTGAGAGTGAAAGGCCCAACTAGTGTAGATTAAAGAATACCTTGATAATGACTCTCTTCTGTATAGCAATGTGACCTATTAGGACAACCAGAGCGAGCGAATACCAAGAGCTCTGGGTACCCCAAAATTACTTTTTATCTTTAAAGCTATGGTTTCATTCTGCTGTTGGTGTACCTTTCCATGCTAAGGACAACCTGTGTATAAACTGCAAGGTGAGAAAGCTGCTCAACATGAGTTCCTACTGAACACGAGTATCACATGGCCACTTTTTACTCCTTGGTGATCCACGTCTTTGTCATAAAGCGACAACAATAATGAAGTAAAGACCGACTACATTCATTCTCTCTCTTCACTTGATTTTCCTGACTTTCTATGCGTCATTAGCCAACTTAATTGCATACACAATATAATCTTGTATCACTGGTTTTTCTTTTGAATAATCATGAATATGGACTGAAGCGCATATCTAACAAAACAAAAAAGTCACAGTCTGAATCTTCTACATGATGATAGTGACAACAATAAAACCCAGAACAAAGAAAGCTGTCATCCTCTGATTACATAATCTGAAACACCCAAACCCCTTTCCCATCCATCCCTCACAGCTAGAAATCACCACCACCTTTTGTTTATTCCTGGGCTGTGACTTCTACATGAATGCAGCTTTTCTGCACTTGACATAATTATGTTTGTATGACTACAGGTGTCGATTGGGGAGTCACAGACATTCCCTTACCCCCACCCCGTTCCCAAAAAAGTAAACAAAATAATCCTGCATTCCAATAAATAAAAGGTAAAGACACTATTACAGAGATACATCATCAGAGAACATTTTTTGTACATTTTTTGTAACCAGTAGATTAGAAGCAAGAATAAGTTCAGGTTTGCATACTCTGCATACTCATCCTCCTTTCTTGTCCTCCTCAACCATCCCCCTAGCCCCCATCCTTATACCCACTCCCCCCTCTTCTCACTGAACTTTTGGCCATCACAGACCCCTACAAAGGTACTGTAACACGCACTTGCTCACAGTCACACGTGTCATGCACGCACGCGCACGCACACACACACACACACACACACACACACACACACACACACACACACACGTGTGTACACACACATGCACATATACCCTTGTGCTCGTGCACACACACACACACTCACTCTCTCTCTCTCACACACACACACACACACACACACACACTCAGTCACACACACACACAATGTCCACGCTCATGCCCACGCATACTCTCACACACAGAGAGAAATGACATGAAACTCAAACATTCTTCTTATTTCACCAACCCAAAGCATTGTTCTTGCGACGCGACCACCTGATACCAATGAACTCTGGGCTGTAAACAGAGCAGCCTTTTTTCTTTCAAAACTCTGTCCATGAACTTTGCCTTCCCATTCCCGTTCTTTCACTTTCACTTCATGTGCTGGTCAGTCTATATTTGAGTTAAAACAAAGCTTCTGTCACTACAAACAATTGCGTTCGTGCACACACACACACACACACAAAAATGACTGAGACCAGTTCATTGTCAAGTTAACCCTAGACTGCACTAACACTGAACAAAAACGACCTAAAAAAAAAGAAAAAAAAAGAAAAGAAACTGATGACTAACCTTAAATCTGAGAAACTGAGATAATTTGAAAACTGACCAGAAGTGGAAAATTTTTTAGTTCTTAAGATCAAATATCAAATCAATCATCTGAGAGAAAAAAAAGGTGTGTGTGTGTGTGTGTACGTGTGTGCGTGTGTGTATGTGTGTGTGTGTGTGTCCGTGTCCGTGTGTATGAGCGTGTGTGAGTGTGTGTGCGTGTGCGCATGCATGCATGCATGCATGCGTGCCTGCATGCATCTGTAGGCCTCACCTATTTCACCTCTCCCTCTCTCTCTAACCCTCCTGTCTCTCTTCACTCACTCACTCTCTGTATCTTTCTCATTTGCCTCTGCTTTCTACTCCATCTCCTCACTCTTCTCTCTCTCTCTCTCTCAAGCACTTTTCACCTTTAAACGGTGATCACACTAATAATTTCAATAAAAAAAATTTTTAATCAGTTTGGAAAACTCCATGTAGGCAGCTGGGTCAAACAAAGCCAGCAGTATGGTAACTGCAATCAGTAAAGTCAAAAGGTACAAACACAATGGTCCACTTTCCCATCGCCAACGTCTGGTCAAACTAAAATTAAATCGATATGCAACACCACTGGCTGATTTTGTCTCCATTTTGTCATATGAACTGGTAAACACTGGTAGGATAAGATAAGATAATGTTGCTTATAGCCCAGCCGACCGCAAAGGGCCACATCAGGGCTGTCACCACGTTAAAATCAACTCACCAGTCATTTAAAAAATAAAAAAAAAAAAACTTTCACACATCTCGTTAAATGACATCGTCTACAAACGCACCAGAAACTTTGTTAAAAATCTTTCTGCCGTAAAATCTTAAATCAGATGAAAAATGTTAATCTCTCTCAAAAACTCAAGGATCACGTCAGGCGGGACATCCCTGAACAGGATCTTCATGGACTCCGCTGTAAAATGTTTGTGTCTCACATCGTGCAAGTCCCAACACTCTAAAAGAACATGTTTCATTGTGAGTGGCACATGACATGGAATGCACCACGGAGCTTCTTCACTCTTTAAAAGGTAAGAATGGGTAAAATACGAATGGCCGGTGTGCAGCCGGCACAGAACCGTTTCCTCTTTACGAAGATGGGAGGAAGTCCTTAAGGTTTGGACGGATCTGAAAGAGTTTGTTATTCGTCTGTGTGTTCCAATCCTCCTGCCAGAGGTCTCTCACATAATCGTTAATTTTGGGTTTTACATCTGAGCAGGGGATATAAGTGTTGGACAGTTTCTCTCTTGTGGCGTTCTTGGCTAAACGATCAACCATTTCGTTCCCGCCGATGCCAACATGACCAGGAACCCAAGCAAGAGTAATGTTGTAACCGTCCGCCTTCAACTTGCTAAAAAGTTCAAAAAAAAGTAAAAGTTCTGGATGCTGAAGGTTACGGCCAGCTATGGCCTCCAAAGCTGACAGCGAATCCGACAGAACCAGAAAGTTCCTCTTCGAAGAATGTGAGATTATCTTCAAAGCCAGAACCAGAGCAGTAAGTTCAGCAGAATAAACAGAAGCATCTGAATGGATATGTTCCAACAGTATCTGAGAAGGAGCCCCAGGGCAGTAGGCTGCACAGGCCACTCCATCTTCAGACTTGGAACCGTCAGTGAAAACTTTTTGATAGGATGGGAATTTCAAACAGAGCTCAGCATACAATGCCTTGTACGCCAGAGAGCTGGTAGACTCTTTGCGAAAAGCTGCAAGATCGAAACGAATCTCTGGTGTGAAAAAGGTCCACGGAGGTTGATCCGGAAACTTGGAAAAATCGGAAACTACTCCCAGGTCTAGACCTGCATTCCGCACGTGAGGCTGCATACGAAGACCAAACAGCGGAATACATTAGGGTTGTTTTCAAACTTACTTTGGAACGGAGGGTCAAAGACACAGTCATAGGCAGGGTTTTCTGGTTCTGAGAACAGTCGGATATAATAATTCAAAGACAGTTTCAGCCTGCGGTTGGACAATGAAGGTTCACCCGCCTCTGCGTACAGGCTGTACACAGGGGTGGTGCAGAACGCTCCAAGACAGAGACGAAGCCCTTGATGGTGGATAGGGTCCAAGAGTTTGAGGTAAGACGATCTTGCGGAGCCGTAGACAGCACAACCGTAGTCCAGTTTGGAACGGACCAAGGCTCTGTAGAGGTGCAGCAAAGTTTTCTTATCAGCGCCCCAGTCGGTGTGCGCTACGACCCGCAAAATATTCAGAGCTTTCTGGCAAGCAGTTTTGAGGTGTTTTGATGTGGCTGAGAAAGTTAAGTTTTTGGTCAAAAATGACTCCCAGAAATTTGGCCTCTTTAACAGCTGGAATGGGAGATTTCCCTACTTGAAGTTCAGGATCTGGGAAAAAACTGACGGAAATTATGGAAGTGAATACACTGCGTCTTTGTTGGAGAAAAGGTGAAACCGTTTTCATCCGCCCACCGATAGATTTTATCTACGCAAAGCTGGAGCCTGCGCTGGACACTCGGGTACAGGCTTCCAGTTGCGTAGACAGCGAAATCATCCACAAACAATGAGCAGTCTGAACCCTGCTGAACTGATTGAACAATGTTGTTGATTTTAATACTAAAGAGGGCAGGAGACAGTATGCTCCCCTGTGGAACACCCAACTCCTGCTCGTGGACATCAGAGAGAGTGGTGCCTACCCGGACCTGAAACTGTCGTTCTGCCAAAAAATTTTGAATGAAAAGAGGAAGATGACCTCGAAAACCCAGATCATGGAGATCATGAAGTATCCCCGACTTCCAGGTGGTATCGTAGGCCTTCTCCAAGTCAAAAAAAATTGCCACTGCATGCTGTTTGTTCAGAAAGGCGTTCCGAAGTGTAGATTCCAGACGAATCAAATGGTCAACTGTAGACCGATGTTTGCGGAAACCACACTGTTCTTTCGCCAAAAGGCCATCGGTTTCGAGTTTCCACATGAGCCTAGCATTGACCATTTTCTCCATCAATTTACAGACACAGCTGGTCAAAGCTATGGGACGGTAATTTGAAGGATTAGAAAGATCTTTTCCAGGTTTGGGGATGGGAATAATGAGGGCTTTTCGCCAAGAGGGTGGAAAAAAACCTGTATCCACACATGGTTGTAGACCTGTAGCAGTATGTTCAGACCTTCTAGCGGAAGATGTTTCAAGAGTTGATAATGGATTTCATCTAGACCTGGAGAGGAATCGCTGCAAGAGAGTAAGGCAGATTTCAGCTCGTTTAACGTGAAAGGAAGAGTGTAGTCTTCCATGTTGTCTGACGAAAAGTTGCAGGGTGATTTTTCTTTAAGGGCTTTGTTTTTGACAAAAGTGGCTGATTTGTTAGAAGAGGAAGAATTCTTTTCAATGGTTGAAGCAAGCAGATTAGCAACTGCTTTCTTCTCTGTTATTAAAGAGTCCGAAAACTTGAGATGGTTCACAGTGGGACAGGTGTTCTCCCTTTGATTTTCTTAATGATGTTCCACACCTTCTTCTTGGAAGTTTTTGATGTCAGCCTGGAGCAGAAGCTTCTCCAGGACCGACGTTTACTGATTTTAAAAGTGTGTCTTGATTTAGCACGGAGTTTCTGATGGCTCGAGCGTTGGGACCCGAAGGTCGTTGGTACACCTGACGCTGAGCCCGTTTTCGAACTTTGGAAATTTGTTGGCAGTCTGAATCAAACCAGGGTGTTTTTGGCATTTGAAGTTTATCGGAAGACACTGGAATACAAGCTTTAGCACACTTGATCATAGTGTTAGTCAGTGATTCTGCTGGGTCCGGACTCTGAAGAAAATCAGTGTCCTGGAATTCCGTAGAAATAGTGGCTGCAAATAGATCCCAGTTTGCTTTTTTATAATTTAGATGTTGAGAGACAGAGACGTGTTCAGTTATTACAGGTTGTAGAAGGACAGGGAAATGGTCACTTCCGTGCAGATCGTCATGGACAGACCACTCATAGTCCAGGACCAGCGAGGGGTCACAAACCGACAAATCTAAACACGAAAGTGAACCTGTGGAAGAGTGGAGGTAAGTTGCAGATCCGTCGTTCAGACAACACAAATCCAAATCCGAAAGGACATCCTCAATTAGCAGACCTCTGGATGACGTATTGACACTACCCCAAAGAGGATTGTGACCGTTAAAGTCACCCAACAGCAAAAAAGGTCGAGGAAGTTCTTCTATCAGACTGACAAGGTCCTGACGACAAACCGGGACAGAAGGTGGGAGATAAAGGGAACAGATTGTCACAGTCTTGTGGAGAGTGACTCTCGCAGCTACAGCCTGAAGGGAGGTAGACAGAGCGACAGGACTATACAACAAAGTTTTATGTAGGAGAAGGGCAACACCGCCCGACAGTCCCAACGTGGATGGTTGTGCAGGTTTGAAAGAATATTAAAGCCAGAAAGAGTAAAGGTCTTCTGGCTTTGAATTTGAGTTTCCTGAAGAGCCACGACGGAAGGTTTTATAGACTGACACAGAAGCTGCAGCTCCTCAAAGTTGGAATTTAATCCACGGATATTCCAATGGAATATTGTACTATCCATGGTGCAGAGGCGAAAAGGAGAGAAATCAGGTCATCTCCTCTTCAACGTCCGCTTCTAATGGAGCGAATTTATTAGTTAGTTTCACTGGACTGTGTTGGTCTTTGGACCTGCTGGCAGACTTGCCCGCAGGTGACAAAGGCCTGGAGTTTGGAGATGGTGGAGGTCTGGATTTGGGAGATGGTGGAGGTTTTTTCCTCATCTCCACCATCTCCACACTGGGTGGAACTCCCTTGCCCGCACGGGCACTGGATAGGAGAGTTCAAGGTGGAATTGCTGGTTTTTTAATCTGCCCAGCAGCAGATGTTGTAGACTGCTGGGCAGTCTGAGGGGTGGCGGATTTTTTGCCTCCACCAGGGGCAGTCACTTTGGTTGAAAGGTGGTGGACCTGCTTCCACCAGAGTTGACAATTCTACCTTGCAATGTTTTGGAAAACGTAAAGTCATCAGTCTGACAGCAGACTGACCGAGTGAGAACTGTGGGAACCGTCTTTACTGCCGAAGCATATGAAGCTGTTGGAGTCTGACTGCCCACAACCTGCTTGCGGGCTTCAAAAAAGAAGATCTTCTTTTCCGTTTTAATGCGTTGGATTGTAGATTCTTGAATCCAAAGAGGACAGTTTCTGGAAGAGGAGGGATGGTCGCCACCGCAGTTAGCACAATGTGCCGGATCTTTGCACGGCCCATCGTGGGTCGCCTTGCAGCAAACACCGCACACCTCCTGCCCAGAACAGCGGTCTCTGACATGGCCAAACCTCTGGCATCTGAAACACCTCAACGGGGACGGCACATATAGCTGAACACGAACATTCAGGTATCCGACTTTGATGACCGGAGGCAACACAGGGTTGCAGAATGTCAGAAAGAGGGTGTTGGTGGCCACTCTCTCTGAACCTTTCTTTACCGACACCCTGCGCACCTCCGTCACACCCTGGGACGCCAGTTCTGTTTTGATCTCTGCTTCCGAGACACCTGCTAACTCTCGACAGCGAATCACACCCTTTGACGAATTCAACTGTTTATGGGAGTCACCCTGATCTCCCTATCCACTAGTTTTGTTGCTTTCAACAGCTGTTCAGATTGTTTCTGTGATCGACATTGAATAAGAAATGAACCATTCCTCAACCTTTTTATGGACCTAGGTTCACCTGCTATACCATGAAAGCCCTTTTGGATAGCAAAAGGGCTCAGAGCTGAAAGGGGTCTTTCCTGCTCTGTCCCTTCCACCACGAGCCAGGAAGCCCAAAAACCTGTCCTCTGTCTTACCTCACTGTCAGAATCACTATCTGTTTGAGAAAGCCCTGCAATAGGGGATACTGCCTTCCTCTTCCGTTTGGGGGAATATTTTTTGAAAAAGCCATATTTATTTTATTGTGATTCATCCCTCCCTTACCCACCCACCTTGGAGTCCAACTAAGGGGCCAGGGCCAAGAAACCAATGTCTTGACCCCTTCCAGGCTTCCGGAGAGACATACGACAAACAGAAACCACCAACCCTATCCCCCCGATCATGCTCAACTCCCGGGAACAGAGAGCTGAGCACTGCAGGGGTTTACTTGGCCAGCAGGGGAACTGCCTGTCTTGACCCAGCCCCAAGAAGGGGAGCCGATTAGTACACCCGGCCAAAGTGTACTCCCTGTCTAGGAGAGGTCCGAGCCAAAGTGATGTGTTGAGAGCGCTGGCCCTCTCAATCACCAGGATCTCATTCCCCTCCGACACAGGTCGCACCGCACGGCAAACGCCGCGGATCTTAAGGAGACCACAGAGAGAAAAGGAGTGTGGAAAAGAAGACTTGAAGGGAGACGAAGATAGAAAAGGGCCAAATAAGGAAGGCAGAAAACAAGAAAAGGAGAAAGGCGGGTTACTCTTAGTCAGGATCCTCACCCTTAGCCTATCTGACATGGGAAGCCCTACCAGGGGCATCAACTCCTTACCACGTTACGCTTAGGCCAGACAGCATCTTGGCTTTTCGGACCTAGAAGCAGTTTGAAAAAAACCAGCCTATCTCCGAGTATTGATGCCCCCGCCAGCAAAGCCTAAGGGATCACTGGACCGCGCAAGCCCTCCGACCACGACAAGGTCGCAACCCCCGGAGGGTAAACACTGGTAATTGCGAATCCTGATCATAATAAAAAAAATCAGTGTTCACAAAATCATTAAAGGTGTTATGATGAAAAATCATGCATGCATGCCTACATAAGCAATTTTAGTCTAATTCGTTTAATTTTCTGCATTCACATATGAGCATCCACAATACACTCTCATAAACTAATTAAGAGATTTGCATGTCATATTCTCTCTCTCTCTCTCACACACACACACACACACACACACAAACACAAATACACATACATGCATGCTGTCACTTTACACACACACTTACTCGAAACATTTACATACACTGTAAACAAAACACCAACTGACACCAATAACTCAAATACATGCAGTTACTTAAAGCGCCCTATATACATACCTGAAACATACTTCAAACACACACACACACACACACACACACACACACACACACACACACACACACTCTCTCTCTCTCTCTCTCTCTCTCCTCTCTCTCTCTCTCTCTCTCTTCTCTCTCTCTCTATGAACCTACCACCCAACCTGGCCTGACTTCTGTCAATTTCTTCCTTGTCTAACATCATGTCTTACGCTTGCTAAACAAGAGAGCCCTAAATTCCATCATGCACAAATCCACAGTGCAAGGTGGTGGCAAAGGGATGGGGGGGGGGGGGGGGGGGGGGGGGGGGGGAGAGAGAGAGAGAGAGGAACAAGAGATCAAACAAGAAAGAGTGCAAGATATGGGGAAAAAAAAGAGACTACAATATTGAGAGACAGTATAATAAGAAACGAAAAGAAAGGGACTAGAGTCAATAAGTGAGACAGACTCAGAGAGAGCGAGAGAGAAAGAGAGACAGAGACTTGAGAGCGAGTGAAGTGAGAGACAGCCAGCCAGAGACAGAGAGAATGAGGGGATCAAATATCCACAGCCTATTCAAAACAAAACAGAACAAAAAATAACACTGAGGAAAAAGGGGCCCACAACAAAAGGCCCAATGCTGAAATTATGATGTATAAGCACAGTGGGGCAGGGAGGAAGAGCGACATAGACAGTCGCCAAAACACTGAATAGACGATGCCGTAACACACTTGTCCAGCATGTTTCTTTCAAATTCCACATAAAGTGTTTTCGTTTATTTCTAGTTTGGTTGGTTGGTTGTTTTTCTTTTTTTTTCCACTTTTTTGTTTGTTTGTTGCTGTTGCTGTTGTTTTTTTAAAGAGGAAATTCATAAACCAGCTAATAATAAATACTGAATAGATGGATGTTTCGATAAACTAAAGCACAGTGGGGTGGGGAGGAAGAGCGACACAGCCAGCCAGCCAAAACACTGAATAGACCGATGCCGCAACAAACTTGTCAAGCATGTTTCTTTCCAACTTCCATATATAAAATAAAGTGTTCTCGTTTATTTCTAGTCTGGTTTGTTGGCTGTTCTTTTCTTTTTAGAGGAAATTCATAAACCAGCAAAAAAAAAAATACTTGAATAGATGGATGCCATGACAAACTTGTCCAACATGTTTCTTTCGACTTCTGGTATCAAGCGTTCTGGTTTGTTTTTAGTTTGGTCAGTTGTTTGTATTCGGTGAGAAAATTCATAAACAAAACCACAGGAACTCATGTAACAACAAACAAGCACAACAACAATAACCAACAACAACAACAACAAAAACCCAGCAGGCTTGTCTCTCCATTTCTGTACTTTTTTTTTCTTTTTTCAAGCAGCAGGTGAGAGACAAGCGGAACTAACGAGCTGCTTCCTGGTCTTCCAGTTTACTGAGATCATTTCAACAAGGATGAGAAAACCACAGGCAAAGGATCCCAAGCCCTTCCATGTTTCTCTGTCAGCATGTGCTGAGTGCTGTGGTGTAAGTGCACATGGGTATTTCTGTGTGTGTGTGTGTGTGTGTGTGTGTGTGTGTGTGTGTGTGTGTGTGTGTGTGTGTGTGTGTGCGAGTGAATGTGTGTGTGTGTGTTCGCACAGGTGCATGTAAGTGAACATGTGTGTGTGTGTGTGTGTGTGTGTGTGTTCACACGTGTGTGTATAAGTGAATGTGTGTGTGTTCGCACATGTGCATATAAGTGAATATGTGTGTGTGCACGCATGTGTGTGTCTATGTGTGCATGTGCGTGTGTGCTCACACATGCAAGGCACACACAGACAGACTGAAGGAAAACAAAAACGTAACTTGTGGAGAACAGACAAGTGTGTGTGTGTGTGCGTGTGTGTGTGTGTGTGTGTGTGTGTGTGTGTGTGTGTGTGTGTGTGTGTGTGTGTGTGTGTGTGCGCGCCTGTGTGTGTGTGTGTGTGTGTGTGTGTGTGTGTGTGTGTGTGTGTGTGTGTGTGTGTAAGTGTGTGTGTGCAGGTGTGTGTTGTTTGTGTGTGTACATGTGAGTATAAGGCTGGGGGTTGGTAGGGTGGGGATTGTGGAGTGGGAGAGGGAACAACGGAGGAGAGAGATGGGAGGAGGGAGATGTTGCATTAGGTGTGGGGTTAGTGTGGGTGGGTGAATATGGGCGGTGTGAGCAGGGGAGAGCTCATGTATACAGAAGGGTTTCTGCCAGTCAGCTTGTATGTACACACTACATGTTTCAATATTTACTTTCATATCATAATTATTTGATTTAATGCATGTATGTGTATGTCTTTGACTTGCTTGTGTCAGTGCGGGCTGTTCAACTCTGTGTGTGTGTGTGTGTGTGTGTGTGTGTGTGTGTGTGTGTGTGTGTTTGTGTGTGTGCGTGTGCACAAGTAAACTGTGAACTGATATTCAAATGTGTGTGTGTGTGTGTGTGTGTGTGTGTGTGTGTGTGTGTGTGTGTGTGTGTGTGTGTGTGCATGTGTGTGTGTGCATATGCATGCATGTGTCTCTGAGTGCATGCATACATGTGAAAGACATTGTGAGATAAAAACAAATCCACAGGAAAACATTGTGGGTATATAGATCGCAGACTGCATTAGAAAAACATGTGGTGCGAGACCCCCCCCCCCCCCCCCCCCCCCCCCCCAAAAAAATCCTAACATACTAGGCGTGGGCCGATCAAATGTATGTCAGCAAGAAATGCAGCGACATAATACCTGTGAAAGTCATCATCTCTGTTGATATATGAGTTAGCTGCTTGGGTCAATATGAAGGTACATGTGTCTGTTTGTGTAGCATGAGGAACTCTGTGTGTGTGTGTGTGTGGTGTGTGTGTGTGTGTGTGTGTGTGTTTTGTGTGTGTGTGTTGTGTGAGAGAGAGAGACTGTGTGTGTGTTTTTGCAATTCTGTGAGTGTGTATGTTTGTGACTCTGTGTGTGTATGTGTGTGTGTGTGTGTGTGTGTGGTGTGTGTATGTGTTTGTCTGTATCAGTGTGTGTGTGTGTGTGTGTGTGTGTGTGTGTGGTGTGTGTGTGTGTGTGTGTGTGTGTGTGTGTGTGTGAGTATGTGCGAGCGCACGCATGCTTGTATGAGAATGAGTGTGCATACAGAGGGAGGATGAAAGTTTGTAGCTACTGTTACAGTAAATTCACCTTGCTACAATTTTACCTCGGGTTTTATTTCGCTGCCGTTTCACAAAATTATGCAAATGGCTTGGACCTGACAAATTACAACGTATAGTAGTTACAAATAATGGTCTTAAATTATACACTAAGGAGGAGGTGCACAGCTGACACTGACAGCAAGCTATTTCCTCCCCAGTCACTGACCTGTTCATTACTGTGCATTTGTTGGACCACTTGCCTTAAATCTCCACACGCACACATACATGTATACACACACATACACACACACACACACACACACACACACACACAAACACTCAACAACAAAGGACATACACACACACATATGCACAGACAACACACCCACATAAGCACACAGAGTCCACACACACACACACACACACACACACACACACACACACACACCCTCCCTCTCCCACACACACACACACACACACAGTAGGTCACACACAGTGTGCACTGGGAGCAGACAGACATACACCACACAAACACACACAAACCACACACACACACCTTCTCACATTTCCACCCTTCCAATAGCACATGCGCATGCACACACGCACACACACGCGCACGCGCACACACACACACACACAACCTTTAGCTGCAGGTTTTAGCAACCAAACCTCCATTTACCTACATCAGTCTCCATGCGCGGCAGGCACGCAGCACCCCCCCCCCCCCTCCCCCCCCACACACACACACACACACAGCCTTCAGTTGCAGGTTTTAGCAACCAAACCTCCATCTACCCTACATCTGTCTCCCTACACCTCTCACACCATCAACCTTAGGTCCCCTCTCTGACTCCCACAGCCATCAACCCTCTATGTGGGTGTGCCCTCTTCTTCCCCGGATTTCCTTGCTGTAGCAGCACGTTTCCCACACTGTCTGTCGCTACCATTTCCCACACTGTCTTCTCTACCGTACACACACACACTGCCAGTCCATGTTTCGTTTCCACAGGGAACCATCAAGGGCTCTATCTCCCATACCACCCCCCCACCTCCCCCTCCTCCTCCTCCCCGCCTTAAGATACTTTTTTCTTTCTTTATTCGAAATGTTTGAACGTCAGATCAGGACAGGTGTGAAGAGGTGGAGAATAGTGGATTCAGTTACCTACTTTTGTAAAGATGTAGAACCACCACATGTACAAACACGCATGTGTACATTCATGCACATTCTTTCATCCACAGCTTACAACCTCGCGATACACACACATGCATGCTCACACACATATTTACACATACTCCCAGTTTTCTTTTCTATGTCTCAAGACCAAAGAGACACCAACAACAAAGCAAAGCAGACACAGTTGGGGCTTGAGCCACATCATGTACCTAGTTTTCACCTGTATACACACACACATGTGCGCGCACGCTCGCACACACACACATACACAAACGCACACACACACACATATAGCTGTCTTCATCTCCCCTTCCTCAGGTTCCCCTTTTCCCCTCTCACCTACAAAAGCCACAGTTGTTCACAAACATTATTTTTCCCACTTTCAAAAGTATTTGTGTGTTATTTTTTTTCATACCTTGTGACATCTTACATACAGTTTCTTTTCATTCTGCTTAATGGCCTCTTTCTGAGAGTCGGCATTACTGGATACATGTTAAAAAGCATGGGATTGAATGTGCTCCTTCTGTTCTGTTACTGATCCCCAGTAAAAAAAAATTTTAATATGCTTTTTAATGCTGTATGCATATTCAAAGGCATTCTATTGTACATCTGAAAAGCTTGAGACAAGCAAAAAATTCTCTACATGACTACAAAACACACACTCTCTCTCCTCTCTTTCTCACACACGCATTCAACACACACACACACACACACACACACGCACGTAACACACACACACGCACATATCACACACACACACACACACAAACACACACACACACACACACACAGTTTCCATAACAAATGAAAGAACACTGATGATGATGATTAGGGGAGGAAGGGGGAACTGAGGGGAAACTCATCAACGATTTAAAAACCTACCAGACATAGTATGGGAAGGTGGAAGAACGAACCACACCCTGGAGCTGTCTGTACCATATCCAGATTATGTTTGGCAGGTGGCAGCGTCCAAAAAAGTTCATTTTGGAACGAAACTCACTTCAGCCCAAAAAGGCTCACTTTGCACACCAGTCTCCGTTTCACAGATCACATTTCTCCACAAACAACCCATACACTCTCACCAAACATTCTCCCTACATTCCCTGGTCAAGTCTGAGCACTTGAAATCAAGTCTCCCTACCCACACCACAGGCAGACGATCCATCAGATGTGGATTAATTTACGACATGAGCAAATCCGCATGATGACTTGAGAGACCACCGACCCCAGTAATGACAGGTCAATGATGAATGCCGCAAGTCCAACTAGTAGTACTTTTCAATCAACGGCCACCCACAATGACAAAGTGTTGCTTATATTAACGAAAGGCGACGTCAACCCTACATGTAGCTGAACCAATGCGTCAGCTATATCTTTCAGACCAAACTAAAGCAGCATGCAAATAAAATGCAGGTACTATCAGGTAAAATGACTATACAACAGTGCAATCAATTGAACTGAATGCCATCCTTATTTCCTGCCCATTTTCCCACTTGTAAGACTGAGAGGGGACAAAAACCAATGCCTTGTATTTCCCATTTATTATGTTTAAATCCAAAATTTTGTAATGCCAGTCAATAGAGCCATCAGCAGATCATACTACTCAGAGCTCTCTGTGTTTCTGTTTCAAGGCAGCAGCAAACCTCCTGAAAAAAAAGACAAATTAAAGGGTGTTTATACCTCAATTTACACTTTTTAGAGGAAAACTGGAAATAAACTAAAAGGAAAGTTTCAAATGCCGAATGTTTACGGTTTGATGTCCCAGTCATGAAAGCATTTCCTCTTTTGGCCTTAGCACAAGCAGCTGTTTTTGTATTGGTTGCCACACAGTTTCAATAGATCAACTTGCTGTCTTGTTTCCCGTCTCCAAGCAGGATACTTTGAAGGATCATCATAATGTCCCCTTCCCCCACCTTTTTTTTAATTTCAATTTTCATAGATGTTACACTAGAGTGTAAGAAGTTCACTTGAATCAATTTTGTTCCATTCCAATGATGCATACAAAGTAACACTTTTGTCAAAATGCAGTCTGTTATATTCTACTGAGGAAGGCTCCATTGAAACAGAATGTTGCTGAGTTTGATCGAATTTCCTCCTCTCAAATCAACCAGTGAGAATGGACACACTAACTGTTGATGTAATGTGTCAACATTCTTTTCGACAAACACTGTTGCAAGTTTTTACCTTAGTCTGCAATTTGAAACATATTCTGCAACTTCAGTAAGTGTATGATATGCAAATGTATGGGAAGCCCAGTCACTTCTAAAAGCCTTAACCTGGCACGTCCCCTGGAATGTTTTGCAGGAGTCGAGGTCTAATCTCCTCAAATGCAACAAAACACAAAAACTTCATTTTCTCTTATTTGGATGTAACTATTTCTGTTTCTAGAGATAAAAAAGCTTCCAAGAGGAACAAAAATGTAAGTTTGGTTCAAAACACTGTGTGTTTTCTTTCTGCTTGTTTGTTTGTTTTCAGTCCTCTGTTCTGTTATAGTTTTGATACATATCCATATTCACAGAGACCTAGAGTTTGACAGAAGTGTGAAATTTGGTTTGACAGAAGTGTGAAATTTGGGAGAGTTTACATACTTTCAAACAAAAACTGCCATCATTGGTCTTCTGCATAATTTGCTCTTTCCTACATTATTGCCACTAGAAATTAGAAAAGTAAAGAAAACAAGTCTTTTCTTCTACGTATGCAGGCTGATACTCCTGCGGACACTGCCTGTATAGACAGGCAGTGGAGTTTTGTGTGTATGACCGTTTTTCATCCCACCATTAAGGCAGCCATACTCCATCTTCGGGGAAAAGAAAACAAGTAAATAAACAAACAAATCAAGCACCAAAACCAAACAAACAGAAAAGGAAAGATAGCACTGAATCTTTCCTAGAGTCTGTTGCTATGCAGGATCTTAGGTACTTATTCTCTCTTTTCATCATCAAACATTCATGGGCATATCAAGTACCAATACTGCAGAAAAATGTTGACCCTCACAAGAGATCTTTCACAAATGGATTAGCTCCATTATTATTGCTTTTTACCAATATAAATCACTACAAAATATATTCACTAGAATTTTTCAACACTTTAGGTATATTTACGTGCAACTAATAAAAAGTATTACAGCTGATCTTCTCAATCCTTCGCTCTCTCTTTTCCTGACGTCAAACATTTCAAAATTACGTAGTTGTTTCCCCATTATATTAAAATAAAGCCCAAATATTCTTAAGACCAACAACAACTAAACAAGCATCTGGCTCTAACATTAAGATAACAGTACCAGTTTATGCTTTTAGGTGAACTGGGAAGGTTGTACCTGCCATCCTCAACTTGATTGCTTCAATGCTTTCTTCTGTGTGAGTTTGGTGCAGGCGGCTATTTGTAAACTATAGGACGTTTCTGCTGGCATTGATGAGCTGCTGGCATTGATGAGTCAACTTCATAGGCAAGTCCTTCTTTGCTTTAGAAGTTTTCATACATCATTAAGATGAGATAGCATTTACAATAAAACAATGCAGAACCCATTTTCCTGTTTCATCTGAAATGATATTACTGTTGATTTTGCGTGGGCTGAAAGAAATGCCCATTGTTCAGGACAGTACACCATTCATCAAGTGGTTAGCATAATTAGGGGTGATGCTAACTTTCAAGGTGCCAGAATCTTTATTGATTCATGGGTGTCCGCTCTTTACTCACATCGTGATGTGTGTTGTTCTACAGACAGTACATCATTCATCAAGTGGTTAACATACTTACAGGTGATGCTAACTTTCAAGATGCCAATATCTTTACTGATTCATGGGTTTCCGCTCTTTACTCACATCATGGTGTGTGTTGTTCTACAGACAGTACACCATTCATCAAGTGGTTGGCATACTTAGGGTGATGCTAAATTTCAAGATGCCAGGATCTTTACCGATTCATCGATATGGGTACCTTTGACACCAAAAAGGACAGTGTTGAAGAAGATGGAGGGACCTAAATGTGCAACTTGAACAGACACCTACTGACAGCTGCAGTGCCAGTTACATTTCTCCAGAATGCTGTGCAAAAAAAAAAAACTATCGGCAGGCAACCAATGACACAGAAATGTGGGTTAGCTTTCGCTCCAATCAGGAAACCTCCATTATTGACCTGAGTCCATGGGCCTGCATCCTTACAGGTCATCCTGCACCTATTCCGTACAATACACTTAAATATGTGTGCAAACAGTTTTGCACTTTTTTTCCCAGAAAAATAAGGACGATAAATGACCATAAATCTCAAATAACTGATTTTATTTTAAAAAAATATCAAAAAGCAATCTAAAACTTGTCTGGAGCTCTCTAAGCGATAGTGACCTTTGAACTCAACAGTTTGAAGACCTTTGAAGTCAACAGAGTGAACATTTGTTTATGATACACTCTGACATGCCTGTACCAACAAAGCAAACAAAAACAAAACGAAAAGACTCTTTTTTTCATAACTCCATACCACAGCTAGCTGCGACTATTCTGATTTTAATGTCAGTCAAAGCAAAATTACAAACTCCTGAAAACCTCAAGATAAACAAAATCTCTCTCAGTCATAAAAGCCACCAGCAAAAAAGGCCACTTCTAAAGACCTGAATATGAATTTTTTACATGGGACATAAATCAACATATGAAGCTGGAGAAAGGGGTTCGGGGAAGCCAAATGGAAAGTGTTGGAAGGGGTGGGAGTGAGGAAGGGTGGTGGGGTAGGAGGGATGGATGGCAGTGCAGTGGGAGTGGGGGGGGGGGGGGGGGGGGGGGGGGGGGGGGGGGGGGGGCAAGATGTTAAACACTACCAAACAAGTGCTTAACAACATATCTGAATGCCTGATCAGGTCAGTTGAAAGAGCATTGAACTGCTAGCTTTCTTCAGATCACAAGTTGGATCCTCAAGGACAACCTGAATAAAATCCATCAATCCTGCTGCCCGCCTTATGTGCTGTCTTTACATCACAGAGCGAACAAGGTGCTCTCCCTCACCTGGGAGGAATCTGCCTTTTGGGCATACAAGTTACATCCAATTCTGATCAGAAGCGCCTGATCCAGAGGTGACTATTCATCACACGGCTACCCTCCCTGAGTGATTAACATGTAAGGATTCTAGCTTGAAGAATGTTGTTCAAATCACAGCATTATTTCCTAAGTTTAAGTATCAAGAATTCTTCTGTGTATGTTTGAAAACAAATCTTCGTACGTTCAATACTACTGTGTCTTCTATAGGATGCAATGGATTGGTTTTCATTCAAAAGGGATCTCTTGTTTCAATAATAAACCATGTGTACTTGTTTTTTGTGCTCATAAAACGATATTCCACATTCCAACAGTATATTTTAAAAATCAATGTTATACCATGTGTACTTGTTTTTTGTGCTCATAAAAAGATTTCTCAATTCCAACAGTATATTCAAAATATTTCCTGTATCATCTGCAGAGCTGAACAAGTCACAACCTTAAGTAAGGTGTACAACCAGCAAACACACACACACACACACACACACACACACACACACACACACACACACACCACGCACACACTGAAGACCCTGCATTCCATCTTGAAAGTGAAATGGACGGTGGAAATACTGACACAGCCAACACAGTTACTCCCAGATTCCACAAAATATAGCAACTAGTTCAAATTTTCTTCTCACTTTTGCCCAAGGAATGTACAGCAATTTTACAACCTTTATACTAATATCTTTATCAAACCTTATTCCACGTAACCTATACACTTTATCATGATTTTTTCCTTTACTTCACATAACCTATATACTTTTATTCTTGTTAAGGTAACCTAAATACTTTTATCAATCCTATATTTCACATAACCTTTATATTCATATCTTTATTAAAGTTACAATGCAGAGAATGCCTGGTTACTAACTTTTCATCTTCATCACTGAAAATATGGATCTATCTAGCTGAAATTACTTCTTTTGTTGGTTCTTCATTATTTCATTAGAAAAATGCTGATAAAATCAAAACTTCATACTAGAGTTTTAATTAGCATGAGCTCCTTTATAAAAACAAGCATGGCTGGCACCAATGCAGACATACACACATCCACAAATCACGGAAGCTGACAAATGTTGAATACAAAGAAACCTGATGGCAAATACACGCCCCAACACACACACACACACTTATTGGAGGGTCCATACAGATTAACAAGATCAAGATTCCATGACCTTTCAACATTTTTTCTTTGCCATATTCAGAAATCAAAATCACCCCAAATTACCTATTTTCACACACAAAATGTATTTATTGTATAAAAAAAATGGCTGTATCAACAATGCCTACCAAAGGCTAAATGTTTACTTGAATTCTGCACAATTACACACATGCATGTATACTAGAAATAAACATTTATGTCGCTTTAATTTCTTGACTTTTCCGTGACCTGGGCCACAACCTTCACAACTTTCCAGACAGAGAAAACTACTGTTTTAAATCATTGGACTATTCATGATTTCCATAATCTGTGTGGACCGTGAATTAGCAACGGGCTCATACACTCAAATATCAATATGCACCATACGCACACACTCACAAACCCAGAACACCACTCCCCTACGACCAAAGAAAGCTATTTTCTCATCAGTGTATCATTTTTTTAAGAAGACAGCTCAACAGTGCTCTTCCACAGCCATTCTCTAACTGGAAGGGAAAAGCACTCCCTTGTTTGTATGCATATACCATGAATCGACAACAAAGCCATCAGAATTTTGACAGTTGCTATGGATAAACAGCTATACTAAATGGGTGGCCTACTACATTACTAAATGGATAGAATGTGTCGCCGTCAAAATAAATAATAGACTTACTTACACATAGGTTTCAATGATACAGAAAAACAAAAACAGTGACAGCAGGTTGTGATTATATCTGCTGCGCTTAAACATTATTCCAAATATCACATTTTAGAGTACAATTGCACTTGAAAACCCACTGGGTGTAGCCTACAGCAAGCAATATATTGGGGGATAATACAGGTTTTTGAAGTGAATGAAAAAAAAAGGACACCTCACAAAGGAAGACTACATGCTGATAATATCAGACTTTACAAGCAGGTCAGATAATTTGGTAAAGAAAAGAAAATAATGAAAACAAATGAAAGAATCCTGCCATTATACACATACCCGATCAATGATCAACTTTTCCCGAACAGTAACATTTCATACTGACATATCTGTGCTAGCATTGTTCCAAACAACCCTCCTTAATTAAGTCTCAAAAGTTCATGCAGTGTGTACATGCACTTGAAACCATGCTCATCCACAACTTTCTCAATCTTGACCGCAAGCTGTAATGAATTTCCAGAGAAACAGCCAATCAAATGCTCATTCAACTTCAATTAGAGGAAAAAGATGTTATGTCGCTGACAGTGATGCAATATCTACAGGGGGCCATGACAGCATCCGGCTTACTAGCACAAAGAACAAGCTGAAGAGAATCTCCACAAGGCCAACTTTCATGCAAACAGATCTCTGAAATGCGATTCCTCAATCCCTTTCCCAACCAGTGGACTGGTTGTCACAATGCACATTCTCTTGAAAGTGGAACATTCTGCAAGCAGACTAAAGAGGACTGATGCAGTAGATATATGCGGCCAGGTGAAGTCCACCTCATCAATACAAGGAAGAAAAACAGACAGGTGGGGCAATGATGGTATCTATACAGACAGGAATTGAAAGCAGTAATTGTCAGGAGGTATGTGAAGAGGCACATGCTTTCAGGGAAAGCCCACCTTGGGGTGTCTATTCCTTTCTGAAATGTTTACTCACAATTTCTGGGCCCAGCCTCGCAGGTAGTCCATTCCACTGCTAAACAATAAACACCAGTGGTCATGAGATAAACAAAGCCACCTGGCAGGAACAAAAACTATGCAGCTCTGTTATATTAGTGATAACAGGTAAAGCTCACTACATGTATAGGGTATTTTCTTTTCTTTCCTCCTTTCCTTTTTTAAATGTGGACCATTCGAAGATTATGTTAGGCTTAATTATACACTCTCACAGTGTGTGTATGTGAGAATGTGTGTGCGCGTGCGTGCGTGCGTGCGTGTGTGCGTGTGCATGCGTGCGTGAGACAGAGAGAGAGAGAGGGTGCGTGCATGCGTGCATGGGTGGGTGGGTGGCTTACTCACTTTCTCACACACACTCGCTCACCTTCTCATTCCAGAAATGATTACAATAAAAGCCAAAGAGTGTTCAGTACTACTACTCTCTGGGTTTCCATTAGTCCAATAATAATGCTTCCACCTTGCATAATCCAAGTGTTGCTATACTTTTCTCACATTCAGTACTTCAAAGGATTACAGTGTGTGAGTGTGTGTGTTTATGATGTGAGTGTGAGTGTGTGTGTGTGTGTGTGTGTGTGTGTGTGTGTGTGTGTGTGTGTGTGTGTGTGTGATGTGTGTGTGTGTGTGTGTGTGTGTGTGTGTGTGTGTGTGTGTATGATGTGCGCGTGCGTGCGCGCACGTGTATAGGTGTGTGTGTGTGTGTGTGTGTGTGTGTGCGCGCGCGCGTGTAGATGTGTGTGTGTGTGTGTGTGTGTGTGTGTGTGTGTGTATGTGTGTGTGCGTGTTCATGCGTGCATTCTTGCATGCATATCCCTGCATGTGCTGGTGTGTGGGAAAAAGCAAGTTCATTTCCATGCCTGTCAGTTTGTACTATATACTTATGCTTGCCTGCAGTTTCCCATGTTTCCCCTAGCACAGCCGCGCTTGTGCATAACTCAGCATTTTTGGAAGAGTGAAAAACAATCAGTTAAGTATGGGAAGAATGGTACACACACACTGGGCGACAAAAGGCATGGACAAAGAGCCTCCATCTGTGTAAGCCTTCTCCACAGAAACTTGAGCGTGTTGCCAACTTCCTGAATAGGTCACTGATGAGTGGACACTTGGGGTTTCACCATATAATGTGTATTACTGTACTGTTTTCGTAAAGTATATATCTGAATAAACTGACTCCCCCACCCCCACCCCACCCCAAGAAATACCGTCCAAATAAACACTACAAAGACTGTAAAGACCTGATTTTCTGGAATGCTTTCATTCTTTGTCTAAATTCACCCCCTATTCCCATCCCAGTCCCCTCCCCCACCCAAAGACTCCCCACGCTGTAAAGACCCAGAACCTCATATTTCGGGAGGTTGCTAATGTGAGTGTGCACTGTTTGCTCAAGGCCAACTCCAACTGATGAATGGAGACCTGTATAGTGTATGCCAATCAAAATGGAAGTCTTCTCTTCATGTCAACTTTCTATCATTTCATTGTTTTATACTAGGCTAGATCTTTAAAGAAACAAAAAAAAGCCATCTGATAGATCCAACAAAAGTTTGTTTTTTTGTTTTAAGCATCTATGGGGAGAAATTTTCCTGTGTCCACTTTCAATGGGCAATGTAATCACAATGAAAAGTACCAAAGGGGAAAAGATGCATAGATACCGTTTCCTCTTATTCCTTTTTTTTTTTTTTTTTTTTTGAGAGGGGGGGGGGGGGGGGGGGGCATAACATGTTCAGGTTTCCTCATCAACCCATTTCTTTTTTTATTTTCTTTCACTTACAAATTTCCTTTATGACTCTGAACATCAGAAGATACAAAACAAAACCAATAAAGAAAAAAAAAGTCCAAGGTTACTCTGACTTGCAACCAATCCAACAATTTTTTTTCCAGATACCCTAACAGCATTAACAAAGCACACAAAGAAAAAGAAAAAACAGAGGATGAGGAAAGGGAGTCTGCCAACCCCACAAGCCCCATTTTGCCCTTTCAGGGCCCTGGCTGAGCACCAAGCCCTCTCCGCCCTGGGAGATAATTGTCCTGACAGCTTGCACCAGTGAGCAGAGAGATCAAGGACAAGCCTCCCTCCAGTGAGGCACAAACACTGTGGTGAAGGACCACCACCACCCCCCACCCCCCAACCCCCAGTCTGATGGGTTGAAGACCTGCTGCCATTATTCACATGTAATCATTCCTTTAGGGATTACTCGGGGCGCCCTGGTTATTAAAGTCTGCTGCTCTTGGCGACCTTCACCTTCTCATCTGACCTTCTGTCTAAATGTGGAAGTCTGGGTAGAATCTTTTTTTCTTTTCCTTCATGGGCAATGATTCCAAGTCTTTTACCAGTGAATGTGAACTACCTAAATGAGCAATGACCCAGTATGAATTACGGGCATAGTCCTAGTGACAAGTCCTTAATTTGCTCGGTCAGGCACGCTTTGGCTTAAGTATACACCACACACACACGTGCACACACACATACACACACATAAACACATGCTCACATGTGCTTACAGACTCATACACAGCATACACACACACAAACACACACAACACACACACACACCTTCCTGTGCACCCCCCCACATAATCGTAACAGACGGAAACAGTCAGACAGCATACACACACACAAACACAAACACACACACACACACACACACACACACTCTTCCTGTGCACACCCCCACATAATCGTAACAGACGGAAACAGTCAGACAGAAGGTGAGAGAGAGCTCCAGACAGACAGAAAGAGAGAGAGAGAGAGAGAGAGAGAGAGAGAGAGAGAGAGAGAGAGAGAGAGAGGGAGAGAGTGAGCTTTCTAAGAACATGGATAGCAACGGGTCTCCTTTACATCACCATCTAGGGGAAGGAACGTCCCAGCCAGTGACGGAAGGAAGTATAATGACAAGTCTTCAGACCTCAAGTGAACATCCTCCAGCGCAAATCACCCTGTTGTTCCAATCTTTATCACCGCTCACCAGCTGCACTGGGTATTTACCACACACACACGCACAACCAGTTTGGTCGACTGTTCCTAAGGCTGTGACTGGAGCACATCATTACTGACTGAGGGAATACCAAACCCTTCATTTTGCAATTTGCTCTAAACGTTTAAACCGCTCTCCAGCCGATGAGTATCTGTTGCCCCCCCCCCCCCCCCCCCCCCCCCCCCCCCCCCCCCCCCCCCCCCCATTTTCCCCCCTAATAGTTGACAACTAGAAGGTGGGGCGCAAGGAGGAATAAGCTGTAATATTATGGAGAAACAAAAGGCAAGGGAATAGTGGGTGGAGGCTGGGTGCAAATGCCACCTACCTATGACCTGAGCATTTATTTCACCGCAAGGTATTCAGACACACTGTCGTCTTTGCTTTTTCAAAATGCTTCTCTCTTTTTTTTCTTCTTTTTTTGAGGGGACAAGGAATGATGGAACAGGGATGGGGTAGGGTGAGGAAATAGGAGAAGAAGATGAGAGGGTGAAGGGAAGGAAGATGAGGAGGCAACTTGGGGGGGGGGGGGGGGGCAAACTCGTATAACCACCCCAACCCAAAGCTCCATGACTTGATGGGTGATTATACTTTGTTGCTGTTTATGCGTGTCACAAAAAAAACATTTTTCTTCTAATCAGCATAAAAAGAACACACAGACAACATTAATTCTCCTGTATCTTCAGATCTGGAGCAAATACTTCGGTGACGTGTCCTATATCCCAGCCAACAATAAAGCATGTCTGAGGGTTAAAAATCACACCTATCTGTGAGCTACTATTTATTTTGTTCTTGAAAAAATACACCACAAACTACATCACTTTGACATGTGGGAGAAGGTATGACAGGCATACACTGAGAGATGGTAAGAACTCAAAGAAAGAATAATGCAGCTGGAGAACTTTCTGGCTCTACTCAAGGTTCGGCAGACAGATTTCTAAAAATAAACAATAAATAATCTTAGAAGAAAAATGCAAATGACATATATATGCATGCATATACATATACATGGTGCTGTCCCCACTAACTGACCAAATATTACTTTAAAAAAATAATGGAGCAAAACAACTGGAGTAAAAAATCATGTTGTCATTTACAACTATTTATGTCATACTCTAAAATTAATTCAAAGGAGGGAAAAAGGATAAAGGACAGGAAAGGGGATATCAAAAAACTTATCATAAGAGGTTGTTTATGTACGTTTTATTAAACTCTTCACCCACAGCATACATGAGCCACTGATTTTTATGTGAAAGAAATATGCACATGTTCATATTCTGATATCATCACTCACTCGGCAAACATGCGCACACAAACACTCACACACATGCAAACCCACAATAAACGGGCACACTAAACCATTAACCACCAATAACTCGTTCATTTTCGTTGTTCTGAGTGTTGTTTCTCTTGCCTGACAAAGACCTAAGAGGTTGAAACACGTCATGTTTTGTCTTGTGATTTGTTTCTTCATGTTTGACGGATACGGTACTTAAAATCTGTTTTACACACCAGTAATTAAATCAATATGCACACATTTTTGCATGTTTGAGTCCATGTTACTGTGATTAACATTGTTCTTTGCACATCATGTGAACCCAAGAGGGGTCGAGATACTATTTTCTACTTGGAAGGTGGAAGTTGAAATGAGGAGGTGGTGGGGGATAAAGTGGCTATAGTACCTCCACCAAACTCCTCCTCCCAACCCTTTCCAAATTCCTCCCCTTTCAAAATTCTTATACACAAGCAAATTCCATACATGTGTACCTCCTCCTACCTACAACATTAAAAAAAAAAAAATCATAATAATTCAGTGAGAGCTCTCATCCAGCATGCTCTCCCTTGTCCCGCACCATAAGCATCCTAGGGCAGTACGTCTGACAGCACATTACATGGGTCAATCAGGCGTGCCCTGTGCTCAGCATGGTGCACCCCCAGAGTGGCAGTGATCTGCGCAGTGCTCACTCAAGGGTACACTGGTGGTATTACTTATCACACAGTCTTCTACCTATCTCTGGGTTGGGTACCCACAACAGGCGTTTGCTTGAAAAGGAATCTTAAATGAGGCAGCAGACATCAGCAGTAAATAACAGACAAGGGTAGTCACAGCAGATTTTTCTCCCATGGTAATACCATTCCATTATCTGTAATCTGAAGTCATGGGCAAGTAACTGTTTCACCTTGGAACCAAATGTTGTTGGCTTCCTCGTTTCTTTACTGGTTTAGGCTTTCTGTTGGTAATAATGTGTTCTCTTCCTTGTGTGACTGTCTCTTATTTCTTTGAAGTCATATATGGTTATCTAACATACCAGAAACATAGCATGAAAGTGTGAACGAATGTGTGTGTGTGTGTGTGTGTGTGTGTGTGTGTGTGTGTGTGTGTGTGTGTGTGTGTGTGTGTGTGTGTGTGCGCGTGTGTGTGTGTGTGCATGCTTCAATGTACATGTGCACAAACAGCGTATGCTTCAAGTCTCTCAATATCTGTGCAAAATGAACATTGTGTGTGTATTTCATTCTCTCTGTGCACACACACACTTGCTTTGCATAATCTGTCATTTGTGTAAAGTGCAAGGTTCATGAAGATCTGGCTGAGCAAAATTTCTGTACTTTTTCCTGTAAGCTGACAAAAAAAACAAAAAAAATTACTATCCACTTTCAATTAAGCAATCTAACTACTGCTCTTGACGCTATTCACAACCAAGCCATGTAACTACTAGTTTTGACTCTCCATTAATTTGTCACTATGTCAGACTCTATAATTAAGATAAGGGTGTAAGGTGTAAAGAGTAGGGTGTCAAAGTGCCACCTGCCTGTGGCTAGATAGGGGGTAATTATAATGAGCAGAGTGCCATGGCAAAGGCTTAGACAATTAGAAGGCAAAAAAAAAAAAAACCTAAAAATTAGAAAAAGACACTTGCCGCTGACATATTTTGATTTTTTTAAAGTACTATAATCCTATCGAAAGGAAAATAATCATGAGTCATTTTGATCTTTCTATGGTCATTCTCACTAAGTCACACATGTTTCTTATTCTACTAGTTCAAGCTTGAAAAATATATTGTATTCATACATTTTAAGAGTCCCTTTCAGTGTAATGCAAGAACCTAGTCAAAAAATTCCACACTTTACCCAAATCATCAGACGCATATTTTTTCTTAATCCCCCCATCTGATCTGTCATCTTTTTTGTGTTTGGTTGATTGGTTGGTTGGTGGTTGGGTCTGTAGAAAAATATCTTCAGTTTGACAGATTTTCTCACTTTGTAGGCCATTAAAAGTATACAACCTGAAAACAAAATAAAACTCCATACCTGGATCCCAAAGTGAGATCTATCTATTTTAAGTTTGACAAAACATTACAAAACAAGAACCAGGTGTAAGTACACAGATCAAAGCACCAACAATACATAAAATAACATTGTCCTACTTTGTCAGTGACTTTTTTTTTAAACAACAACAAACACATAGACTCGGGAACTGAAAAAAAACAAAAAAAACTAGACATATATTTTCAACATCATTCTAAATATCAATGAAATTCTTTAAAAATAATTACCAACTTAACACGTGGGTTACATTTAAAGAAATATCAAAACACAATTTCAAGCATATAGGTGTAGTTACTTTGCAACAAGTATGACACATGCATACATTCAACTAATGCCAAATTTTAGTAAAAACAACATAATAATAATAGCCGTAGGTTTTGTTCATTGGTTTGACTGTTATTCTTTGTTTGTTTGTTTGTTTTTCAAAATAAGGTACCGCAGACATGCTGCTTCATGATTCATGAGACGTCTGAGAGGAGCAAAGGAAAGTTAACATTACCTGTACACTCCATGGCGTCGACTTGGGGCTTTCAGACTGGAACTCTTCTGTTTTACGTCCAAACCTAGAATTTGTCAGATAGGACATTTTTCAAGTACACATTCATGTTCAATAATAATAAGCACCACTCAGATTATTGAAAAATATTCTCTCCCCTTTCTTTTTCTAAGGTATCCCTCCATCTTTGTACTTATACATTTTACTTCAACCATTTAATACAGCAACAAAAATTCTCTAAGTTCGATCTGTTGATTTTGATTTGATCTTAAAACAAGACTTGAATTAGATGACTGAACATATAGAGGTAGTTCATACACCTTGCTTCTGCTGATAAATAACAATTCTTAAAAAAGGACTGGACTTATATAAAGAAAAGTTTTTTTTTCCTTAATTTCAATGCAATAAACGTTTGATACTGGCACAGCCTATCTGTAAATGTAAAAATGTACACAAAAAAGGTCAAAACAAATTACTCACATACAAATATGCAAATGAAAGGTATAATCTTTCATAATATGAAAACAAAATTCAAATTAGACACATCTCACTTAATGCACAGAACACTGATGTTCACACAGACACACAGACACACACATATCAGTACATACAAAAAAGTTTCAAACACATGTAACATGCAGGAAGTCACGGGTTGTTCTTCACATGCAGGAGGTTATAAAAAAAAATTCACAATCAAGTGTTATCCTCTAAACTTCACAAGTGCTTTAAATTCATCAGCTATTTCAACAGGGGCTTGCAACTGGAGGTCACTGGATCACATCCTGTCAAAACCGTTATTAACTGTAGAGATTTAAAGCCTAAATTAACCCCTACCCACAACAGACGATCAACTCATACAGCATGACCATGACAACACAAACATTTCATGCTTTTTATACTTCTGAAAGATGTGCACAGATCTTTTGACTACCACAGAGAGTTTCTGTATACTCTACCTAGGTCAAAGTCCCTACTAATTACTATCCTTACCAATAAATATATGATGAAAGGTTTTTCCATTTCTGTGTTCTGTCTTGTTTTTATAGCTCTTCAAATTTCTGAGATTTTTGTTGTTGTTATTTTTTGGAGTTGGGGGGAAGGAGGTTGCTTCATCTCCTGTTTAGCTGAAGTGGATTACTCCCATGATGTACATCAAAGCCACTCAATATAAGAAGAAAAAAAAAGAAGAAAAAAAGCAACATCCAGGTCCATGCAGTCAGCCTAGCACCCGCAATCCACACACAGCAATCAATGAGGTCATGCTGTCAGAGGAGACACTGCACTGGTACCGAGTCACTTTGGTAGTGTTCAGTGGAGCCTTTTCAGCTCCAACACACACAGGACACCACTTACTAAGCCTGCTACTGACAACAAGTCCTCATGAATGGGTGTTCTCTTCCAGAGGGTCCTGATGGGGGACCATGAAATGGTTATATAACTCCCTCCTGAGGTCATAATGGTGCTTAACAAGCCGAAGAGCAGGCAAACTGCCACAGGATAGCTCTAGAGCATTTTGTGGGAGGAAAATGGAGACAGAATGTGACATTTATCTTACGACATACTGGATCAGGAACAAGCCAGTGCATTTTCCTTCTCTCTCTCTCTCTCTCTCTCTCTCTCTCTCTCTCTCTCTCTCTCTCTCTCTTATATATATATATATATTATATATATATATTTCTTTTCTTTTTCTCCTCTATTTTTTTTTAACTATGAAAAACAATGAACATAACACTAATCTTATAAAAAGGATTCAAAATAATAATGAAACAAAAAATTACAACTAGTCACGTTTGACTATCATGGTGACCTCAGTGATGCTTGTGATGAGGTGGTATCTACTTCAATATCAATCTGCAGGCCCTGAAGGCTGGGAGTGGACTGTTACTGGACAGACCTGGAGATCTGTCTCCAATACCTATAGGATGCTAGCTCTGCTTACACAACAACAAAGCAATTATTGCACACCAGACCACCACCAAGAGATTCACCATTTGCGTGGTGTCCCTTCTGGTGGATGGCTTCATGATCACCTGATAGTAATGCCAAAGCTGCCGACCGTCTGGAATCAAAAATTGCAATTCAGGAGATGAAGGGGTATGTGGCATTAAGGAGGGGCATTTCGGCTTTTGATTGAAAGCATTTCTAACCCCTTCTGTTTCAGATGACAAATGTGGTGTTTGAAAAATGAAAATGCATTATCTAGACATGTATAGAATTGCCAACATCCACATAACATCATCTGGACTCTGTTCTGAAATACTTTATCATCTAATCTATGTCCAAAAACGACACCCTGCACTCCTTGCCCTAACACCACATTTTTACACAAAAATTTTAAATTCTGGATTTTTTTTTTTTCACTATGTTCAGGACTCTGGGAATAATTTATACATTAGGGGACAACTCTAGAAAAAAAGTCAGGGGGGCTGAAAACTATGTCATACTGACAATGATAGCTGTCTGTGCACAGCTAGCACTGGGACAGTGACAAGATGAGCTTAGGTGCGGCCATGCATCACAGCAACAAGGGAGTGTTGCCAGCTGACACAGAAGATCGGGCAAACAAAAAAAAAGGGGAAGGGGGGAAAGGGTAGGAGGTGCGTGCATGTGTGTATATGTGTGTGCATGTGCGTGTGCGTGTGTGCGTGTGCGTGCAAGAGTCCGGGGCACCTAAGTTGGACTATTTCACGAATTCTGCCAAAGAATTTGATGTACGTTGCCCACATAAGTTACGTCGCCCACATCAGTTGGACTATTTCACACAAACTCTGCCGAAGAATTTGATGTACAAGGCTTACTGAACAACACAGATGAGGCAAAAGACTCAGGAGAGGGAACACATGACAAAGGTGATTGGGGCATTGCGGAGAGGGTGTGTGATGCGAGTTCAGGAAAAAGCACTGGAATCTTTAACAAACTCTGCCGCAGGATTCAATGTAGAGTTCTTATTTCTTGCATGTAACACTAACAGGCTTACAATGTGAAACTGTTATAGTAAATACGGGACCAGGATGGGGGTGCGGAAGAGACAGAGGAAGGAATGGGGGTGAAGAGGTGCAGCAATATTCCCAATAATGTACAACTGCTATTTACCTCCGATCTTCATTTTCAGGCAAATTGTAATGCAAACTCTTTACACAGGACTATGCATTATGTGGCTTGTCTTTACAGGTGCTTGTTTGTCAGACTTAAACAGCAGTTCTGGAACAAAACAATTTGAGTAAAGTGCTAAGCGCAACAGAATCTTACTTCATAATTCTATCATAATTTGATTTGAAGTTCGGTGAATGTTGATGTTGACACCCTAAGCCCAATCTCAATAATCATCACAGATGACTATTCATCACTTTGTGTCCTGTACCTACATCATTCACAGACAATTTCTCACCACAAAAGAACACATGAATTTTTTAAAAAAAACAACAGTTTTCTGTCTGTTTGCTTAAGTGATGTTTGTTTTGGACAAAACAAGTGACACATTTTTTACCCAGTAAACTAGGTTTTTATTTTCTGTAAAAACAAGAATATAAAAATAAGGGAGGGGGGGGGGGGGGTCATATGAAATATAGTTTATATATCAAATTTTACGGAATGGCTCAAATTCTTGCCAAATATTGATGCATTAAAGACTGACAACAGACGAACTTAAATGAACATGAGTAAAACCTATAATCTAATTACTATAAAAACCACCACTAACACACACCACCAACTCTTCCATGCCATTACTTACTTTAGTACCTCATGAAATCATTTTCATTGATATCTACCTGAAGAATAAAATTTCATTCATCCTTGACAAGTGAAGCCTATTTATTTATGGCTATCGTAAGCCAAAAACATGAATGCAATCATTCTGAATGTCAAATCTATCAAAAAGGCTGTCAGGCGTATCAAGCCTTCTCTCCTCTCCCTCCCCTCCTCCTAGTCCGTCAGTGACTCAGGCCCTCTCCAGCCACCAAGGAGTTGGAGCTGGTGACACTGATGAATCCCATTTTCTCCACAGTGAAGAGGCTGGCAGCCTGGCCAGGATGTGACAGGCTGTCTGTGTCAGGCTCCCAAGATTACCCCATCCCTTCTTTGTCAGGGCTGGGCCTCTCTCAATCAATAGCCACTGCCTTTGAAGGGGGGTGGGGGGGGTGCCCTCACACCACTCACTGTTGCTTTAAACAAAAGCTTGCAAGTGTCTGACTGCCCACAGTCACGATCTGCTCTTAAACACCTGTGCACATTACAAAGAGACAGTCATTCGGCTGGCACAGTCTTCACCACTCTCACAGACGTTGCATACTCCAACGTGTTCACTGTCCCCCATAAAAGGCAACTCAGGAAGCCAACATTTCTTTTAGTTTTGTACTAGATTGCTTAGTTAAACCATATTTTTTGCCAAATTATCCACTGACAATTTCATACAAACTTGTCGCTTCGTAAGTCCGGTTAACGTAATGAAAATTACAACAAAGTTTGCTTACATATCAGTATTCAGATGGCTTTAAAACATTACAAATTTTAACACTGCAGCCCGGAAAAATTGTTTGGTATATCATATCCTTCAGAGGTCAGAACTATTTCCTAAATATGGTTTGTGGACACAGTCTTTCAGAATTTTCCGGTAGTTTCTCGCAAAAATATCTGCACAGTAAGAAGTGAGAATCATATGTTTAAATCAAACTGGTAGTGTTTGGGGTTGTTGTTGTTATTGTTTTTTCCACCACATATACATAAAAAAAAACACCCTGTGTTAAGTGTGTAAGTGTGTGTGTGTGTGTATTTATGTGTGTGCGCATGCATATGGTTGATGCAATGCACATGCACATATGGATGTCTGGGCACTGTGCCACACACAAAAAACACAATTATTTATAACATTTTTCATAAAAAAAAATTTTTGGTCTTATCTGTCCTCGGTTTCACTTCATATGAAATCAGCGTACTTTATGCAATGAAATGGGTAAATCGTATTCTAAAACATAGAAACATGGAGAAAAGTGTGAAGATATAACAGAAAGTCACAACAGTAACTGTTTTTGTCAAATCAGAGAGTTAAGAACGTGCGAACTGATGCTGAAATAAATCAAAATTTGCGTAAGTTCAGCTTTACCTTTGAGTGATATTACCATATAGGTAAAGAGTTTAACACAGTTCCATTCAACATAGTTTTGATTTATGGAATGTTTCATATTGTCAACTAACACTAACAGAATCAGCTCTACACTGATCAGAGCTGTCGTGCATTGAACCAAAATGCTGATTTACACTACAGACATACATTCTGTAAAAGAAAAGTGCCACTTTGTTTAATTCTCTATTAACCCTACACACCCACCCCACACACACCCTTCATCCCCTTCTCAAAGGATATCATTTAGTTTGAGTATCAAAACTTGATCTGCAGGTGTGAAAAGTGTCTAAAATAGTTTTCGGTTAACTGAAAACATCCATTTCATTTGACGGTCACAGTTGCTCACACCTAAACCATGTGTTAATGCCACAAGCTTGTCATGCATACAATATTAATGAACATTCATAAAATGAAAAGTTATGCTCTTCCCCACACAAGCAAAACTCATTTTGAAACATTAAATGTTTAGATCACTCTTTTTTTCAAGAATTGATATGCATTTAGAAATCAAATTAGACCGATATTGAAAATCAGCATCCCCTTAAAAATTGTTAATACACCCACAGCTCTGTGCAACTTAAAAGGCAGAAGCACTGAAATTCGCATTGTTAGTATTTAAGCACTATAACTGAGTTATGTTATCATCATCAAATGATAGCATAATGTCTCATTCTCTTTATATGACAGAGCTACAAGTGAAAATGTGCAAACCGCAATCACAAGTTTATAAAAAAAAAAAGGCAAGCGCAATTTAAAAAATGAGAGCGAAAAGCAAACAGCGAAAGTGCAAACAATAAGGAAACTCAGGAGAGCAGAAATCTTCACCCAGGTCAAACAGATCCTAGACTGAGCCTTACAGTAAGTTCATTGTTAATAACAAACTCATGAATCTACCAGGGAAGTAGTAGCTGGAACATACTAAAAGAATTACTTCCCATGTGCTTTTTCATACAATAATAGAGTAAGAAATGTCAACACTTATTTCACAAGAAAATTTTAAAATTTAATGGAAAAACACTGCATTAAAAGGTAGCTTTATCAATCTGTACACAGTAACTTCACAGTGAGTGTTCATGCTCACTGGAAAACACATAATAATCTTGCTAAGCAGATCCTTGATCCCTCATTTTATAAGGATCCACACAATAGATCCTTACACGAAACTTTAATGTTTCTGTTCTTGAGCCATTGATTAAACAGGTTCAGTAGTTTTTTTAGTTTTTTTTTTCTTTGTGTCTGTGTAATCTTGTTTATAGACAAACATGCAAAGAAACCAATGGGTGGGGATGAAAATATATCGTTCTTGACAGGCAGAGGTAATCATGTCTGAAGCAACAAACTGAATAACCCTTTCGGAAAAAATCAAACCAAAACATAGAAGGAAAAGACTATTTCATATAACCTTAACAGACACAGAGTACATACAACAAACACACAGTACATGTCTCCACACACAAATGTACACACATGCCTCTACACATTTCACATGCACCACACATAAAATGGTAAGTGATAATTTATACATGAGCTTAACATCCAACACTGACAATGTTATGTACAGCATATTTTAGTCATATTCTCAGAAAAATAAAACTGTATCATTTGCAACCACTGTACAACATAATATAACAGATATTCCATAAATTAATCATGAAATTCAACTATAATTCTAATTAGATTGTCAAGAAGAAGAAAATAAGAACAGCAGCAACACGGGTATTACTGTTCTATTATAGTGGAAGCTTTATGAGAAAACGTGGAAACATTATCAGAAGGAAACAATCATACTTTAGTCTTCATCAATCACAGTGATATGGGAGATTTTATCAAACAGTTCACCACACAACTTGATGAAAGCACACATCCTTACCCACCCAAGCATGACACAACCAAATCATCTACTGAAACCAAATTCAAACAGGATGTTCCACAGTACTGATAAGGAATCTGATCAGAAATTATATGCTACTTTACAGTAGATGAAATCACTGAAGGGATACATTTCTTAAATTTTTGCCTGTACTGTATTTTGTTACGTGACAGACAGTACAAATTTAGCGTTGTCCATTAAATTGAGCACATCAAGTGTATACTGACCGGGTCAAATTCAACTGATGAAAGCTTTTGATTGTGGTAAATAGATGCAGAATGAGCCTTTTCTTAGACCTTTCAAAATTGTAGTCTAACTCGCAAGGTCAGAATTAAATTTCAGTACAACCTGGTTTATCCTTTCGATGACCTATTCCAGCAGAATTTTCAAATATGCTCAAGGATCAATGCATTCCAGCAGAATTTTCAAATATGCTCAAGGATCAATATGTTCATTCAATAATTATTCACTGTTTAAAACAACAACAAACATTCTAAACTGAAGTACTAATTTTGCATTGTTTAGTGCCAGACTTAACAATTAACATAAAGTTATTAATACATGCTTGTTAAAAGCAAGCAAAAAATTGAATGTATCTGCTACTATAGTACATAAGAATCTGATCTTTAACTAAACTTGACTTCCAGCTCCAGTATAAGAAACTATGACATAATATGCCGTTATTTTTGCATTTCTTTCTCAAATGCAATGGAAACATAACTTATTGTATTTGTAAATAAAAAGGACTTTGCTTTTTCATCGCCATATTTCTGCCTTGGAATTCATCTCACCCCCTATTCAGCTTTCGTTGGTGTTTTTATAATTTTGTATTCACCTTAGATGTAGGTGTGTTCAGTCAAGTCCTGTATAGCGAGACCACAACAGGGCTGGATGTCAAAAACATAAAGTGTGTGCGGTGTGTGTTGGTGTGTGTGTGTGTGTGTGTGTGTGTGTGTGTGTGTGTGTGTGTGTGTGTGTGTGTGTGTGTGTGTGTTTTAATATATGTCACTGATACTGTAGCCAACACAGAGACTTTTTTCATCAAGACTAAAGTTTGTCTCATTTTCCCTATAAAAATACGCAAGATAGAATGCTCAGTGTCAACCAATGACCAGAACACACATCACCTACCTCTACCACTACACGCTTAACCTGACCTAACAGGATAGCTATCATAACAGCTTTACAACTTACCTGAAAGCAAACAATCTGTGACACTGAAGCAGAAACATTTGTTTACACTAACCATGCACATCCCTGAACACAAGAATCAAATGCAAATTACCTTCAACCTCGCCTTCGCCCACAAACTCGTAGATTTCGTCTCCGGCACCTTCCGGCATTTCAATGTACTCATTCTCTCCCCCAGGGTCTGACAGGGATCTCTGGTGAAGCCTGTCGCCTGGCTGCGTCTTTGGGCCACCGCTTTTGAACTTTTTCACATTGGCTGCTTCTAAATCCGACGGAGGGTGCACCGTGTTGATATGTTTCACAAAGTCAGACACTTTCATCCCTTTGGCAAAAATGGACTCCTCCTTTGGCGGTTTATCCTCTTCGGGTTCTGCTTTGGCAAGTTGCAAATCTCGCGCTTTCATCTGTAGCTCTATGTGATCAGTTGTTTCTGACGCTCTCCTCTCTTGGCATTCTGTCGGAACTCCACGCTCAAAGTCAAATTTAAGGCGCTCAAACCGCTCACTGCTCATTTGCCTTACACTCAGCATGCGGGGATCAGAAACTTCTGAATTCCTTGGCTTTTGTAGGGAATTTGGATTCTTTTCTCCTGATGACCTTAACTTGTCACTCTTTGTAAGTTGCTTACTTTGTTCAGTGGTTTTAACACTACCTTTGTCGTTTTTGTTTGATTCAGAGGGAAGCCTCTGCACTGGGATTTCACGTCCTTTCGATCTGATACCAGCTTTGCTTGCAGAACCGTTTTGGTCTGTCGAAGATCTATCAGAAGTTACTGATGATGCAGACAGCCCACTGTTCTTTTTTGTCACTGTCTGTGAGCTGGGAGATCCTTGCAGTGTTTTAGCTACGCCAGCTGTTGTGCCTTTTCCAGAGGTCTTGGTCAGTAATGATGATTTGGATGATGAGGTAACAGAGGAATGAGACTTTGACTGATTGTCATAGGGACCACTGAAAGTTCTCTTGGCTGTGTCATGCTGCACTGGAATTTCAACTATTTTCTCTTCACGTTTCAAACCACTGCTTTTCAAGCCCAGATTTGTTTTCGAGTCTGTCTTGGTCTGCTCTCGGCTTTTGGGACTCCATGAGCGCGCAGCTGCCGACGACGAGGTTGTTGTGATGTTGATTCTGCTGGGAAAGGCATTATCTCTAGAAGACACACTACTACTTAATACACTGGACTGTGATGAATTTGTAGCAATGCTTGATGGTTTCGACACAGATTTATTATCCACACCAGTTCCTTTGGATGGTCCTGTGGTGGATGTTGAAGACAGAACCCTGGAGGAAGTTGAAGTGGCCGATTCACTCTTCTTGAAGTTATGCCCGCTGTGCCCTGGGCTGGAAGATCCAGATCGTGGACTGGTTGTTCCAGATCTTGGACTAACAGCCCCAGATCGAGGACTGGAAGCTCCAGAGGATGATGCAGTTCCTGCTCCTCCTCCACCCCCTTTCTTGTCATCAAACATAGCCTTCAGATCTTGTACATTGGCTGGTTTGAGTGGAGTGTAAGAGGTCTTGCGGACTCTAGATGCCCCTGAGGATCCTGATGAGAAGCCTTTGTCATGGACTGGATCAGCCCCAGTAGGCTTCAAGTTGACCCCAAACCTTTTGGGTTCCATGATTTCTCAGTTTATTGCTCTCTGCCGACAAATGCTGCCCTTGAAAATTGTGACTCTTGCAAGCCTCAGTCGAATGTGTCAGAATAATCCATAACTGTGACAATTCATTTCTCTGTTCTTTCTGTCATCTATGATCCATCTGTGAACAGCAGACTGAAAAGGCAAGAACCGAAAACGCAACACATTACACTATGGCTGCTGTCAAATGCAGCAATAAAAAAAAAGTCTCGATTGGAAGGTTATTCAGTTGATCCAATAGTGCTGAAAATACTGTTAATCTGTGTTCAACTGAGACACACAATATTAACTACGGGTGGGTAATGTACAGATCTGCATTCTGTAAATTTTGGTGAAAATGCTACACAAGATATCACTCTACTCACTGGTATGATACTGTTGCTATTATTCTAAAGTTAAAAAAGACACTCATGCAACCATGCCTGTCACTCCAACATAGTTGCAGCTTGCAGTAAACAGTTAAGGAGTATGCACAGGGATGCACTAACACTTTCCGAATACCAAAACAGCGAAGGAGCACACACAAATGAAGTGAGGAATTCTGTCCACAGAATGCTGGTGCGGCTCTACTTATCTCCACTTCGTCTCCTTTGAAGCTGAAAGAGGAAAAGAAATAATAATAGACCTGTAGCAACAGAACATCCAACAATATCTGTTCAGACAAATCAATTCATCTAACATGAAACAGAACAAACATATCAGAAAAGCACCATCACCGCAAAAATTCTAACTATAAAAAAGCAAAGCAAATTCTTTATTACTGAAATTTAAACATCTATTATTTACTGGAAACAACTGAACATTACAATCTTGATTCTTGTGGAACCTTTCAATGACACTTGAAAATGTTGCGAAAAACAGATCTTGTAAAGAGGGGTCATTCTATACTATAGGAAGATAGACTGACCAGCACATACGCATGTGAATAAGTTAAGATGTGTGTGCATAGCCACACGCACGAAGACAAGTTAGAGTGAAAACAAAACTCAGAGAACATTGGAGAATTTTGAAATCAATCCAGCCATGAAGGACGAAACTGATGTACTACATTATTTCTTTAAATTCTTAACCCTAGTCGCGAATGAATTGGATGAAGGAAACCGAAAAGGTCACAGTGACCTCTTAAGTTTGAACTCGAGGCCTGCATCCAGGTGTTCTCGGCAAGTAAACAATTGGATTGAACTGGACTGTTAAAGATATTAATGCTGGTACTGGCCATTGTTTTCAACAATTTCTTAACAATGAAAAATTGCTAGTGACTACAGGTAAGATGGTGGTGTGTTGCTACAACAACGAGGGGTCGCACAGGTTGAAAATACAGTATGAAAGGAAATATAATTTTCATTCTGATTTTGTATGCACTAAGCCTTCAATTACATTTGTGTATCCTTCAATTTCACCCTCTTAAAAACAGTTATACAAATTATCATCAAAGTAAACAACACAATATTAATTGTTCATGTAAAATATTGGTTTCTTGACACATTCAATTCAGAACGTTATCACATTATAGTGTCAAGGAATCGTTTCCAAATATTAGTCACAGATATACTACTCCAGTATATTTATCCAGGTTTTTTTTTTAAATAAAAATTAGGATCAAAACTAAAGCTAGCTTGAGCAAACTATTAGTGAAGAAGATTAGAGCAATCTGAAAACTAAATCAAAGTCCCTACATTACAAAGTCTGCCATACATTCCATAAAGCTCTTTATATTCCATGTTCACCCACAGGTTACTATTCTCAGATCTATTGTAATAAAAATGCAAAAGCAAGTGAAAGAATACTGATCTCACATACATCATACATGACACGCTACAAGTGTCTGTGCACATGTCTATGCACTACTGCACACACACACACACACACACACACACACACACACACACACACACACACACACACACACAGTCACACACATACTTATATTATGATGAATACACACAGAGACACCATGTCCTTTTGCTGAATTCTTTGTTCTATGACTAGTTGTCTCAGATGGTCTCGTGATCAGAAATTATTTTTCTCCACTTGTTAGTCTATGAGACAGCAACTTGTACTGAACTCATTCTTGTCAGTGTAAAGAATACTTTTACCCCAATTCATACAGTGAGTGAAAAACGAACTGCTCAGAAAAGGCAGATATTGCATATCACCTTTACCTAAAATGCCATATGTTCAACATTCTTTTTCTAACTTTCAAATGTGCATAAAGGCCGAGTTAGACAAAGGGAGAGAGAAAGAGAAGTAGAGAGAGGTGGAGACCAGGAGAGAGAGAGATGCTCCTTCTTACACACACACACACACACACATACACACACACATATGTATACGCACACACATACACCATTGTAAATCAGAGAGGGAAGACGAGCAGAGATGAGCATTCGCAGACAAAAAGAAAAGAGATGGGATGAAATGGCATCCTGCAGAAAATTAATTTTTACCCTACATCATACGTGTATAAATCATCCCCTCTACCAGTACTACAAAACACAACCAATATTATTTGAAACAATGTTTTCTTCTTTCAATATTTTTTTTGTCTTAACGTTTTGTCAACAGTTTTAATTTTCTTCACGTTACCAGCACAAAACTGCATGACAGGTTGTACTACTGCTTTTCATTTGTTTTGGTTAAGAACTCTGTATCTAGTCATTTAAGTGATCTCGTTTCCAACACACACACACACACACTATGAGGAGGGAAGGAAGGGAAGATGAAAAATCGACCGATTCACGAACCTGCATTATGGACACAAACTTGCAGTAAGACATAATGACATGCTCTTAATTATGGGTTAGAGATTACATACTTGTTTTACAGTATTCTTAATGTTTGTCACAAAATGTCAGTGTTACAATCACTGTCAATGCATGTGTGTGTGTGTGTGTGTGTGTGTGTGTGCGTGTGTGTGTGTGTGTGTGTGTGTGTACACGTGCGTGTTACTTATTTTCTAGCATGAATGTGTTGTTGAATGGCAAGAAACAGGTCAAAAAGCGGATACAGTTCTGCACATTCAGCCTTGGTGTTACTCATCGTTCTGCTTTAGCTGCGAAAGTTAAATACACAGACCAAGCGAACTGCCTCCTTCTTGCACACATTTTACCTGGCACAACGCAAGCCCTGAAGATATCTGATGTTTAGGAGAGAAAAAAGCTAGTCCTTCAGTTTTTACTTTCCATTCATACTGATTGCAAAGTGTCTGATGATAAGTTAATTTAAGTAATGAAGTCCTTTCTCTAAATCTGAATATGTCTCTGAAGACTGGACAAGCAGTCAGGTAAGAGGTTACATGTGCTAGTAACATGAATGCTCATCTCTGAAACTGTTTCACGCTGGCAATTATACAAAGTTTATTTATGATGTGATGAAACTAGCATACTTCTGATAGGCTTTACATTGCTTTGTATCAAATACAGACTTAAAAAAAGCTCATAGCAAGATGATAACATGTGCTTGAAAAAGATCCGTCAAATTACATTCTATTCCACTATCAAGTTACAGTCCACTGTGATTTCGTTACTGGGCAAGATGTCTTTAACACTGGCATTGTGCACCACATATACACTGCCGGTGTTGTAAATAATTTCAGGTCACTTGAACTACTTTACCCCTATGCTGTGTTGATATCGACAAACACCTTATCTATCTACATCCTTTTTCTTTCCCCTGAAAAGTTACTATGCAGCACCACTTCAAATGCTGGTATGGTGTTGTTTGTTCACATGAAGAAACGTCACTGCCTTTGCTGATTTTTATTTTTCTAACAAATTTTATCTGGGAAACCATCTGTCTACGGTCTGTCGAGTCGAGACCACTAAGTCAATCCGGTTCATGTGTCGTCTGCTCCAGCCAGCCATGTTTTAACAACTGCCCGTATTGGTCCAAACACATTAACCCTACCAAACTTTGCCTCGAGCAACCGCACAGCAATGGCATGTCAACAAACTGAAGACATAAAGGATGGCTGGACACTGTTGCACATCAAACTGCCGTTGAGTACTTCATCAGCGGCTGGAGAGTTTCCAACCGCAATGAACTAGGCCTAAGTCATCGCTTCCGTGATCAGTCACTGTGCGGCTAAACGTGCCGCGTTTCTTCTAGTCGTCTGATCTTTTTCCTTACCGTATGTTTCTGAAGGAGATGATTGGCCATGTCTAGAACAGTTGATGTCGACAGAATTAGAAACCGTACTATCAGGAGTTTTCAATTGCGAGACACTTTTTTGCACTTCACAGGTGCGCAATGTTAGCTTGGTTCTTTCCCGGTTGCTCTCACCACCGCTTAGGGGCGCTGCCTATCTCCACTTCCGTGACTCTGCCAGCCACAGAAAAATGGCGAGACAATCCTTCCATTCACAGGCTATCTTGACCTTGTCGCGGGCAGCACAAACGATCGATTCTCTCGCAGAGAAAGACGGGTTATCTGAGATCAGGACATGCTGAAGGATTTACCTAATAGTACGCTCTGAGAGATTCGCACACACATCAACATAGAGGAGGGAGGGTTAAAAAAAAGAATATATAAATGAATAAACAAGGATAAGCGCGACACGCCCACTTCGTTGGTTGGTCATTTCGGAGTCCACAGGTTTTCATTTTCTCTCGATTTATGTAGTGTAGACCATTTTCCACCTTTGATTTGCTTCATTGTCATGGTTTCCTACCGATGTGATTGTTATACATGTGTTAACAAAACAATTATCAATGATCGTGCGGTGCTCTTTCGTATTCAGTTGACTTTCCCAGACTCATGCAGACTCTCGTCCCTCCCCTCCACACACACACACACACACACACACACACACGACATTCTTAAGAACATGTAAGTTAAATTCAAAGGCTGTAATACAGAAAATTGACACCTTTACATTATTGTTCGGTTGCTTTACTTCTGCAGAATATGCCTAGAAGCAGACGCTAGGGAAATGAACACTTCAGTTTTTGCAAACTGGTAACAGAACGAACTCGAACTTTCATATGTTACCATTCTTTGCATGATTTTTTTTCAGCAAGATATCAAATGTCCCGTGAAATTTCGCGTTTTCAAGCACTCTCAGTGAGGATGAGCTCTAACGGCCAACTGAATTTCAAGGGCTTTTCTAGTCCTGGAAAAGGGTTCTCAAAATTCAAGTATTTGAAAGGACTTTCAGGGACTTCTGTGTACTCTGATTCCTGGATCGACAGACATAGCCTACGTATGTCTGTTACCGTGTTTCTCTTCGACACAAATCAGGTGTAGCCTATCTTTTTTCCCCGTGCAGTAAAGATATATCTGGGGTTAAAAAAAAAAACAGAAAAACAGGAAGAAAGAAAAAAAAAAGAAGAACAGAACAGAAGTGCTGCCCGCTGCCACCGTGACATAACACCCCCCCCCCCCCCTCCCTGCCCCGTCCCCACACCACCACCACCACCACAACCCGCTTCCCACTCTGCTTGCCTAGCTAGAACCGGCGGAATTTGGGCGAAAATAGGGGAGACTAACGCTATTGTCCACAATGGAACCGACAGTTTGGACAAGCCCAAGTTATCCTTCCCCTACTCCGCTTCTCACCCCAGCCACGGAGAGAGATAGGAGGGCAGGATGAAGGACTGGAGAGCAACATTAAGAAGCAGATAAAGGAATGGAGAGAGAGGGAGGGGGGGGGGAGACAGAGGCATAGGATCGAAGAGTCAAGATAGAGTCATGGAGAGGTCAATGGTCTGGATGTAGGAATGAAGAGAGTGGTTGTGATTTACAAATGGAGGTAGAGCTCCAACAGGAACTTGAGAGACTGAAAGGAATGGAAAGCGAGTTCAGAAAAGACGAATGGGTGGAAAAAGAGAAGGCCGAGGTAAGGACCAAGGGACAGACAACGGGATCAGGGGAAAATTAGGGGATGGTATGGTCAGAGGTATATATCCAAGGCGAGGACTGGAGGGATGACTACAGAGTGAGGTCACAGTGGAGGAAGAAGTGATGAAGAGAAGTGAGAGAGGAGCATGAACAGATAGAGAGATGAAGAGAGAGATCAGAGGGGAGGACGAAAGGATAGACAGAGGTCAAAGGGGAGGACGAGGCAATGGAGAGAAAGGTCAGAATGGAGGATGAAGACGGCAGAAGGGAAGATGGAGGAATGGACGGAGGTCAGAGGGAGTTGAAGATGGAGAGAGGTCAAGGTCACGGAATGAAAGGAGGAGTGAGGTCAAGGAGAGTTTGCAAGGATGGAGAGGAAGTCAAAGGGACAACGAAGGGACGGAGACATCAGAGGGAGAATAACGGAATGGAGAGCGGTCAGAGGGGAAGGGCGGATGGAATGAGAAGGTCAAGGTCAGACAGGAAGATGAAGGGATAAAGAGTGGACAAAGGGAAGGTGAAGGGACGAAGACAGGTCAGAGGGGAGGATGAAGGATAGCAAGAGGTCAAAGGGACGAAGAGAGGTCAGAGGGAGGATGAAGGATGGAGAGAGGTCAGGGGAGGATGAAGGATGGAGAGAGGTCAGAGGGAGGATGAAGGAATGGAGAGAGGTCAGAGGGGAGGATGAAGGAATGGAGAGAGGTCAGAGGGGAGGATGAAGGAATGAGAGAGGTCAGAGGGATGGATGAAGGAATGGAAGAGGTCAGAGGGGAGAGAAGGATGAAGGAGGTCAGAGGGGAGGATGAGGGATGGAGAGGTCAGAGGGAGGATGAAGGGATGGATAGAGGTCAGAGGGGAGGATGAAGGAATGGAGAGAGGCAGAGGGAGATGGAGAGAGGTCAGAGGGGAGGATGAAGGAATGGAGAGAGGTCAGAGGGGAGGATGGAGAAGGTCAGAGGAGGATGAAGGAATGGAGAGAGGTCAGAGGGGAGGATGAAGGGATGGAGAGAGGTCAGGGAGGATGAAGGATGGAGAGAGGTCAGGGGAGGATGAAGGATGGAGAGAGGTCAGAGGGGAGGATAAGGAATGGAGAGAGGTCAGGGGAGGATGAAGGATGGAGAGAGGTCAGAGGGGAGGATCAAGGAATGGAGAGAGGTCAGAGGGAGAATGAAGGGATGAAGAGAGGTCAGATGGTGAGGAGAGAGGTCAGAGGGGAGGATGAAGGAATGGAGAGGTCAGAGGGGAGGATGAGGGATGGAGAGAGGTCAGAGGGGAGGATGGAGAGAGGTCAGAGGGGAGAATGAAGAGATGGAGAGAGGTCAGAGGGGAGGATGGAGAGAGGTCAGAGGGGAGGATGGAGAGAGGTCAGATGGGAGGATGAAGGAATGGAGAGAGGTCAGAGGGGAGGATGGAGAGAGGTCAGAGGGGAGGATGAAGGAATGGAGAGAGGTCAGAGGGGAGGATGAAGGGATGGAGAGAGGTCAGAGGGGAGGATGAAGAGATGGAGAGAGGTCAGAGGGGAGGATGAAGGAATGGAGAGGTAGGGAGGATGAAAGGAGGAGAGAGGTCAGAGGGGAGGATGAAGAGTCAGAGGGAGGATGAAGGGATGGAGAGAGGTCAGAAGGGAGGATGAAGGGATGAAGAGAGGTCAGTGGGAAGGATGAAGGGATGGAGTGAGGTCAGAGGGGAGGATGGAGAGAGGTCAGAGGGAGGATGGAGAGAGGTCAGAGGGGAGGATGAAGAGATGGAGAGAGGTCAGAGGGGAGGATGAAGGGATGGAGAGAGGTCAGAGGGGAGGATGAAGGGATGGAGAGAGGTCAGAGGAGGATGGAGAGAGGTCACAGGGGAGGATGAGGGATGGAGAGAGTCAGAGGGGAGGATGAAGGGATGAGAGAGGTCAGAGGGGAGGATGAAGGGATGAAAGAGGTCAAGGGGAGGATGAAGGGATGGAGAGAGGTCAGAGGGAGGAAGAGATGTCAGAGGGGAGTGAAGGGATGGAGAGGTCAGAGGGGAGGTGGAAAGAGGTCAGGGAGGTGAAGGATGGAGAGAGGTCAGAGGGGAGGATGGAGAGGTCAGAGGAGGATGGAGAGAGGTCAGAGGGGAGGATGAAGGGATGGAGAGAGGTCAGAGGCCAGGGAGGATGAAGGGATGAGAGAGAGTCAGAGGGGAGGATGAAGGATGGAGAGAGGTCAGAGGGGAGGATGAGGAGAGAGGACAGAGGTGAGGATGAGGGATGAAAGAGGTCAGAGGGAGATGAAGGATGAGAGAGTAGAGGGAGATGGAGAGAGTCAGAGGGAGGATGAAGGGATGGAGAGAGGTCAGAGGGGAGGTGAGAGGTCAGAGGATAGAGGAAGAGGTCAGAGGGGAGGATGAAGGATGGAGAGAGGTCAGAGGGGGATGAGGGATGGAGAGAGGTCAGAGGGGAGGATGAAGGGATGAAGAGAGGTCAGAGGGGAGGATGAAAGGATGGAGAGAGGTCAGAGGGAGATGGAGAGTGGAAAGGGTCAGAGGGGGATGGAGAGGTCAGAGGGAGGATGAAGGGATGGAGAGAGGTCAGAGGGAGGATGAAGGATGGAGAGAGGTCAGAGGGGAGGATGAATGGAGAAAAGGTCAGAGGGAGGATGGAAGGATGGAGAGAGGTCAGAGGGGAGGATGAGAGAGAGTCAGAGGGGAGGATGAAGGATGGAGAGAGGTCAGAGGGGAGGATTGAAGAGGTCAGAGGGGAGATGAAGGATGGAAGAGGTCAGAGGGGAGATGAAGGAGATGGAGAGAGGTCAGTGGGGAGGTGAGAGATGGATAGAGGTCAGAGGGGAGGATGGAGAGAGGTCAGAGGGGAGATGAAGGAATGGAGAGAGTCAGAGGGGAGGATGAAGGAATGGAGAGAGTTCAGAGGGGGGGATGGATGGAAGAGGTCAGAGGGAGGGATGGAGAGAGGTCAGAGGGGAGGATGAAGGAATGCAGAGAGTCGAGGGGAAGATGAAGGAATGGAGAGAGGTCAGAGGGGAGGATGGAAGAGAGTCAGAGAGGATGGAGAGAGTCAGAGGGGGGAAGGATGGAGAGATGTCAGAGGGGATCGGAGGATGAAGGATGGAGAGAGGTCAGAGGGGAGGATGAAGGGATGGAGAGAGGTCAGAGGGGAGGATGGAAAGAGGTCAGAGGGGAGGATGAAAGGTGGAGAGGTCAGAGGGGAGGATGAAAGGATGGAGAGAGGTCAGAGGGGATGGAGGAGGAAGGGATGGAGAGAGGTCAGAGGGGAGGATGAAGGGATGGAGAGAGGTCAGAGGGAGGATGAAGGATGGAGAGAGTCAGAGGGGAGGAGGGAAGAGGTCAGGGGAGGATGAAAGGATGGAGAGGGTCAGAGGGGAGGATGAAGGGATGGAGAGAGGTCAGAGGGGAGGATGAAGGGATGGAGAGAGGTCAGAGGGGAGGATGAAGGGATGGAGAGAGGTCAGAGGGGAGGATGAAGGATGGAGAGAGGTCAGAGGGAGATGAGGATGAAAGAGGTCAGAGGGGAGATGAAGGATGGAGAGGTCAGAGGGGAGGATGAAGGGATGGAGAGAGGTCAGAGGGGAGGATGGAGAGGTCAGAGGGGAGGATGAAGGATGGAGAGAGGTCAGAGGGGAGGATGGAGAGAGGTCAGAGGGGAGAATGGAAAGAGGTCAGAGGGGAGGATGAAGGAATGGAGAGAGGTCAGAGGGGAGGATGGAGAGAGGTCAGAGGGGAGAATGGAAAGAGGTCAGAGGGGAGGATGAAGGAATGGAGAGAGGTCAGAGGGGAGGATGGAAAGAGGTCAGAGGGGAGGATGAAGGAATGGAGAGAGGTCAGAGGGGAGGATGGAAAGAGGTCAGAGGGGAGGATGAAGGAATGGAGAGAGGTCAGAGGGGAGGATGGAGAGAGGTCAGAGGGAGAATGGAAAGAGGTCAGAGGGGAGGATGAAGGGATGGAGAGAGGTCAGAGGGGAGGATGAAGGGATGGAGAGAGGTCAGAGGGGAGGATGGAGAGAGGTCAGAGGGGAGAATGGAAAGAGGTCAGAGGGAGGATGAAGGAATGGAGAGAGGTCAGAGGGGAGGATGAAGGGATGGAGAGAGGTCAGAGGGGAGGATGAAGGGATGGAGAGAGGTCAGAGGGGAGGATGAAGGGATGGAGAGAGGTCAGAGGGGAGGATGAAGGAATGGAGAGAGGTCAGAGGGGAGGATGGAGAGAGGTCAGAGGGGAGAATGGAAAGAGGTCAGAGGGGAGGATGAAGGAATGGAGAGAGGTCAGAGGGAGGATGAAGGAATGGAGAGAGGTCAGAGGGGAGGATGAAGGAATGGAGGGAGGTCAGAGGGGAGGATGAAGGGATGGAGAGAGGTCAGAGGAGAGGATGGAGGAATGGAGAGAGGTCAGAGGGGAGGATGGAGAGAGGTCAGAGGGAAGGATGAAGGGATGGAGAGAGGTCAGAGGGGAGGATGAAGAAATGGAGAGAGGTCAGAGGGGAGGATGAAGGGATGGAGAGAGGTCAGAGGGGAGGATGGAGAGAGGTCATAGGGGAGGATGGAGAGGTCAGAGGGAGGATGAAGGAATGGACAGAGGTCAGAGGGAATGATGAAAGGATGAAGAGAGGTCAGAGGGTAGGATGAAAGGATTCAGACAGGAGGATAAAGGGGTGGAATATTAGGTGAAAACAGATAGGGAGGGATGGGGAGAAAGGTGAGAAGTCAAGGATAGAGAGAAGTCGGAGGTGAGTATGATGAAAGAGAGGACAGAAGAGGATGAAGAGAGCCATAAATCTCGGTGTGTGTGTCACCCACGGTGATAAATTACAAGGTCATTGTATTTTGAAGTCGCATGTTCTGTACATCCTAAATGTGAAAATGGTCGATAGACTTTGAACATCCAAGTATTGAATATGATCAATATTCTGAATGGCTAAGTATTCAATATGATCAATGGATTCCCAATAGCCAAATATTTGAAATGATCGATCATTCGGCTGTTTTTCTCGATGTGGCAATAAAAGTCAAAGCAAAGTCTTTTTCAAAAATAAAGCAGTTGCAGGGTTGAAACGCTGGTGAATTCGATTAATGAACCATTGCTGCACAACATTCATTTAGTTTGAGATCGTGACAAACGCGGCAAGAGAAGCAGTAAAATGGGGACTTTTTTCCCATTTTCCATGTTTGGCTTTTACATACAGTGTCACGCTCTTGTAAGCTACAGCAGCAGATCAGCTCTCTTTGGCCAAGTTCTGGTTAACGCAGTAAAGACACCATATTCAATGCCTCCCATTCCGAGCAGGCAACACGAAGTTGCTTCCTGTGTCCCGTCATGCTTTGGCTAAACCAAAGAACTCCCTCGACCACCACAGTTCAAGACAGGGGAAGGACAGACAGGACTGTTGAGTTTGATGTGGTGCGCATATTTAGCCATACTGGGAGTGTGAGAAAAACTCCCGATTTGGGCGTCATGTCCTGTAGAATGAGCAAAACTCCCGATTTTGGCATCATGTCCTGTAGCATTTCAAACTCAAGCAGAATCTAAAGCAAAAGAAGGCAGTCGAACTGCCCAATGGTTCGCAGAATAAGATGTATGGGTGAATATGGCTGAGTTAGCCACCATGAAGGAGAGCCTCCTGAAATCATCAGCTGCAGTCATGTGGATATCCCCGAGGTGAAAGTAAGTGGAGGGATAACCCAGATGTCAGAAAGCTGCCTCCAGAAGGTGGTTTACAGGAACCGAGTGTTGGAACACAGTTGAAGTAGCAATCACGCTGCACGTCATGGACTCTTTGATGAGGCCATTCGTGCTGACCCGAGCTGGAAGTACGCTCCTCGGATGGTGATGGTGAGCCAGCTTGAGACCATGTATCCGTACTGATGACGTAGGGAGGAGCACCTGAGATGTGACCTCTCCTAATAATAAGCTCAGGCACATCGAGGGGCAGAGGTTCATGTCTCTCACACACACACACCCTTCTATCACCCCTTATTGTCCCGACCAAAAATAAAAGAGAGAAGAGGAAGGTGTGGAATGCCCAGTTTCTTCCTTTTGGCCCGAACTTTTGACAAGAAACACAGGGTGTCAAAGCTGTCCTGATGGAAAATAATATCCCTGGGGTTACAACCAAGACCATAAATCTCACTGCGACGCCTAGTGGACGTGAGAATGAGGAAACAAGTGGTCTTGTAGGACGGGAAGTTCTTCTTCTTCTGCGTTCGATTTAAGCTGGATGCGTCAGACTTGTAACCCGGCCGCCATGATGAAGCCCGCGGTCTTCTCCAGGTCAGAACGGGCTCCCCAAAGCTGCGCCTGTAACTCCGCTTCCCCCGGCCAGGTTTTGTGTCGTAGAGCTGCGTGACTAGGACAGCGCAGGAGGACATGTTCAGGGGTCTGGGTCCAGTGCCGCATGGACACTGGTCAGTGTAGGTGATCTTCAGGCGGTTAAGGTGGCTCAGCAGTCTGCAGTGGCCGGTCCTCAGTCTGAAGAGGATTGTCTGCTGGTGCCTTTGGAGCTGGTGGATCGGGTCAGCACCATTCTCTGCACCCAGCCTTCTCTTCCACTGGGACTGAAACTGGTTGTGGATGATGGTCTTGGCCTCCTGTAGGTCACGGGGTGGCTGAACTGCTCCATTTTGCTGCCTGCCTTGGAGAGAGCATCAGCTTTTTCGTTGCCCATGATCCCACAGTGAGACGGAATCCACTGAAGTGTAATGACAGACTGTTTTGAGAGTTCATGGAGGGCAGCCTTGATGCCTTGCGTATGTTGTTCATTTCTTGTGTTCTGAAGTCCCTGCAGCAGAGATCGGCAGTCTGTGAAGAAGACAACCTTCTGTGATGGCTGCCTGGTCTCAGAAAGATCCTCACTGCGTGGAGCAGTGCTATTGTCTCCGCTCTGTAGTTGGAGGAGATCTTTCCGGTGGGGAAGGCCTTGTGTGTCAATCTTCCATTGGTGTGTCTGATGAAGAACCCTGCTCCTCCATTCTTGACTGCTCCTTCTGAGGATCCATCTGTGAAGACGTGGGTCCACTCACTGGGGTTGTATTGGTTGGCAATCATCTCCTGTGCCAGAGCTTTCATTACTTGAGGGCTTGACGGTCCATTCTTTTAATGCCAGGAACTTCAGTGATGATTGCGACATCCTCTAGGTGATTGTCTGGTTCCCTCAAAATCTGGAAGCATCTCCATTTCGGCTGGTGAAGCAGGCAGGTCTTCATTTCTGCGATGCAGGCTCTTAGACAGGTGGTTGAAACTTGTTCTCTTTAGCCTGTTTTTGGTGGGGTTCTGCATCTCGGTGTGCATGGGGTGGGTAGGCATACGCAGTAACTTTTCACTGTGGATGAAAACCTTCTCCTCGCGTCTGTCTTCGAGGGAATGTAGGCTAGTAAGCTTCTCCATGGCTTGGATTGGGGTAGTCTTCATCCCACCCGTGATCAGTCGCAATCCTGCATTCTGCACTTTGTTCAGGCGACTGGTGTTGGTCTTGGATGCAGTGGCCCATGCAGAACTGCCATACTCCAGGGTTGGTCTGACGGTACCCACGTACACCTTCTGCAGGATGCTGCTGTTTGCGCCCCAGGATGTACCGGCCAGCTTCTTCATGATGGCGAGCTTCCTGACTGCTTCGTTTTCAATGTTCTTGAGGTGCGGATTCCAAGTAAGCCGCTTGTCCAGCTTGATGCCTAGGTATGTTGGGTTGTCTTCTTGTTTCAGCTCTCTTCCATTTATTTTCAGGCTGATGGTTTCTGGCAGTGGCGACAGCGAGAAGACTGTGGCCACTGTTTTGGTGGCGTTGATTTCTACGCCCCAGTCAGAGGCCCATCTTCCGACGTGTTCCAGTGCTTCCTGCATCCTGTAGCTGGCTGTGGTTAAATGTTCTGCAGCACTCCAGGCAGCAAAGTCGTCGGCGTGGAGAGCTCTGGAGATGTGCTTGGTGAGCTTCTCAGCGATGTCGTCAATGAAGATGAGAAAGAGTGTAGGGGAAATGACTCCTCCTTGTGGTACACCTTGTTGTAGAGTGATTCGATGGCTAATTTTCCCATCAAGTTGTACTCTTGCTGTGCGGTACTGGAGGAAGTTGCGTATCCAGTGGTACATATTCCCTTCCACTTTCTTGTTTAGCAGCTTCAGGAGCAGTCCTTCCTTCCATACCTTGTCGAAGGCTTTGGTCAGGTCCACAAAGACAGTGAGTACCTTTTTCTTCTCCTGAAAGGCGTTTTCGATCTGTAGGGCGAGGTACACAAGCTGGTCTTCCGTACTGTGGTTTTTCCTGTAAGCCTACTGTGTGTTGCTGAGCAGGTGATTTTCTTCCAGGTGTTTCAACAGTCTTGTGTTCACCATTCTTTCCATCACCTTGCCCAGACAACTGAGGAGGCTGATCGGTCGGTAACTGGATTTCTTGGTTTTGTCTTTCTGTTTCTTTCTGATGGGGATGATGACTGCTTCTCTCCATCGGTCTGGGAATATCCCTGAGCTCCATGACTGTTGATGATCAGAAGAAGCTTCTGTTTTGCTGTGGTTCCAAGTCTCCTGATCATGTCATTGGGAACACCATCTTTCCCTGGGGCTTTCTTTGGCTTTAGTTTTTTAATGGCTGCACTGAGTTCAGTCATGGAGAAGGCTGACATCATGGTGTGAGGTTCTGGTGTTTCAGCTTCTCCTTGGTTTCCTTGCTGACTTCCTGCACTCGGGCATTGTGTATTGTTGCTTTGCTTTCTTCTTTGTAAAAGTCTGCCAGGATGTTTGCTGCTTTCCTTCCCGCATGGTGCGTACCGTTTTCCTCGATGACGGTTTTGCTGTGTCCCGCTCTGGTGTCTTCATTCAGGGCTTTTGTCAGATTCCACAGCTTGCTGGTGTCCTTCTCCATGTTGAGGCTGCTGGTCTTCTCGTTCCAGCTCTTTTGGAGTTCAGCTTTCTTTTGCTGGTTGAAAGCTTCTTTGGCGTTGTTGTGCCTCACTAGGTTCTCTGGAGTGGGGACCTGCGAAGATCCCTTTCTTCCATTAAGAAAGGGTGAACACCGTTGTCGCACCTTCTCGCCACGTTAATGTGGGTGTCTCCTCAGGGGGACATGGGGCAGGTTGTTTTCACTAACGCGGCACGGGAGCGGAATACTGGCGCTATATCAAAACTAGATCCCGGCCTCTCTAATCAAGGAAAGCCGCAGGCTAGACCAGTCCAGATGGAGGAGTAAGGCCCCCACCAAAATGGAAGGAACTGAGTGAAGGCCCACCGGCATGTGGATACGCCCTGACACTGCTCCAAGCCTTACCCCAGCCATGGGTTAAATGGCAAAAGCATCCAGCCTGCCGAATACGGAGTGTGTCAGCTACGGCGCAGGTCCTGGGGATAAATTAGGGCACACACGCATCAACGATTATGGTCATGCGTCAAACTACCTTATTGTCATGGCGTCGTCCCTATCAGCGACAACCGGGGAGGGACGGAGCCGGGCCCTTAGCCTCAAAGGGGCCCACCAAAGCGACCGGTGCCTCTGTTAACCTGACGGTCGGGGAAGGCAGAGTAGAGCGACTGGCCAGACTACCCAGCCTCCTACCACCCTTACAGTAGCTCAGTGGAATGCAGAAGGACTAGGGAACAAGAAGCCAGAACTGCAAAAGTTTCTAAGCAAAAACAACATCGACGTCATCTGCATCCAAGAAATGCACTTGAAAGATCATCGACGTTTCTTTGTAAGAGGCTTCGAGACATTTCGCCAAGACCGCGAAGACAGACACAAGGGAGGAATCATTACCCTTGACAGAAACTCCATCCCTGCAGTGGAGACAAACAGATCAAGAAGACAAGAACTAGAACACCTGACTGTCAAGCTCTTGCTGCCCAGTGGAGACCTATGGATCACCAACTGCTACAGCCCATCAACCTCATCTCTTACGCTACACAACGTGAAGCTAGAAGCTTACAGACACCTGGTGGATGGAGACTTCAACAGCCACTCGCAAAGCTGGGGATATGAAGAAATGGATGCCCGTGGTGAGGAAGTGGAGGATTGGATGATGGAAAACAATCTAGTACTCATCAACCAGGCGGACGACAAACCAACGTGCTTCTCCAGAGCTTGGAAAACCACCTCCACACCAGACCTGGCAGCAGCTACTGAGGACATTCACAAGCTCACGTCCAGAGAAGTCAGCACCCAGCTTGGAGGGAGCGACCACCTGCCAGTCATTCTCAACATCTCCAGCCTGGGATGTACTGAGCGCAACATGCAACCAAGTTGGAACTTCAAACGAGCCAACTGGACCCTCTTTGCAGAAAAGGCTGACCACCACACCAGAAACATTTGCTGTGAAAATGACCTGAACAAGAACGTCCAGAATTTCACTAATGCAATTCTTCAGGCAGCAAAGCAGGCAATCTCAAGGGGCAAAAGAAGACATTACCTGCCATACTGGAGTGACACACTGGAACATCTTCACACTAAAATGGACAATGCCAGAGAAACTATGGACAGGAAGTTGATTTTGGATATTGGCCGAAAGACAGTTTGCAGAAATTGCAAGGTGAGGAAAGGGAGATCACCGAGGGGGCACGGGCCACCCAGAGAGCAACTCCTCACGGAACTTCCCACAGGAAGAAGTCGTCTTGGAAGGAGGGTTCTTTTAACTGGTGGTTGGTGGTATAGGTGGTTAATCGCTAACCCCTGATGGGGATGGCAGTGTTTATGCACCGACATGCTATCATGAGACTTGGTCCTTGGACAACGTTGAGGCAGTTGCCAGGAACAGCAAATCTGCTTGAGCATCCCCCATGGGTTAGGAGCTCCCAGAGGGAATGTGTCAGACTGTCATGAAAGTACCAGACCAAGGCTGCTGTAAAAAGTACCATCTGGTCCCAAGCACAGTGGAGGGAAAAAAGGCCATTGATGAGAACTTGGGGAAGCAGGACTGGTTTGGCCATCTCCAGGGAATGATAATACGGGGTCTTTCCAAACCAGACTCCCTGATCACGAACTTTAGGATCGTAGAAATGAGAAACATTTCAGCAATGTCTGGTCCTAGACAGGGAAAGGCATTATTCTTTTATGGTTACGGGTCCAAGACTGGAAAGAGGTAGGTGAGATGTAAGGTGAAGCATGTCCCAAAGACGTGTGATTATGGGTGTGAACCGATTACTCCAGATTGCCTGCTGAACGTCCCGTTTATGGTCCATTCTGCTGGAAGACCGTTGGATTGACCTGTTCAGAGAAACAGCAGAAATGTTCTGATTCCGTGTCATAGGCCTGCCATGAATGTGATATGTCGCGAGTGGCACCATGCAAGAAGACATCAGCCTGGAGGGACGGTTTGACAGAGTTTGCCTCCACCCCCTCCCCTTCTCGCTTTGTTGATGTAATAAGCCATTATACTGTTGTGCGTGAAAAAGCAGAGTGCTTGCCTTTTTAATAGCTCCTGGAAGAGAACTGAGAAGTGGATCACTTTCATTGAGGATGTTAAAGCGGCTCTTGGCCTCGTTGGGTACCCAAATCTCCAAACCATGCAAGAGTTCTGAGCGGGAACCTCAGACTGTTTTATAGAAGTCCATGAATAGGAATGTCTGCTGGGTCTGAGAGACTGGGACAATGGCTAGGGCAAACTCATACGCTTTCCTCTGGAAAGCATGGTCCAATGGTGATGAAGTAGTCCCACTGGTATGTCTGTTGCAACCAACGCATCTTGGGTCATTTGACAGTCCTGCTCTGCGATAATGAGAGGATGGACTCGTCATGTCCAGTGGACAAAAGAGAGATCTGTCTGCAGGCCGAGGAGAATCCCATAGCCGGGAAGTCAATTCTGAAAGATGGTGCATCCTTTTCCAGCACAGAGACAAAGATCAGGTTTCGAAGGACATTCTACCGAGGTGGATTGGCTGGGACAGCGTTCACACTTGAACAATTGTGGTGAACCCCAGTTGGGAGCACGTTTCCAACAATCCGGTCATATAAGGGAAGGGCTGGAAAATGGGAGACTAGGGTGTCCCAGATGAACTTGAAATACCAGTATGCACCATGTTAATCAGGACACAAAAGAAGGCATCCTTCCAGTCTATGGTGGACACCCAGTCCACTTGTTGGATGGAGTCCCGCATCTAAGACAAGGAATCCATCTTGTAGTTCACCGTGCGCAAGAAGTGGTTGAGACGGAAGAGCCAGAGAATAATGTAGTACCTGGCAGAGCTCTTGGAAAAGAGTCTTGAGTACAATCCCCGAGTGGGATACCCCACTCCGAGCTCATTCCTCTTTGGAGGAGGTCATATGCTCTTTAAGGAATACTGCTTCTGCTCAGGCAACATATTGACCAAAGGAGGGGGGAGGGGGTGAAAGGAGGGAAGAACAAATGAAAGGAGATCGCTGGCTCTCCACCTAAGGGAGGTCCTAATCCTCCTCGTGGACCAAGGCAATCCAAGGATCGTACCACACTGCTGGCATAAGCAGGCATACCTGGATAGGCTGTGCGCCAGAGAGGGCTGAACTGTTGGGGGGAGGTAGGGCAGGAATGGGTGACTGGGTGTGTGTGTGTGTGGACAGGGGGGGGGGGGGGGGGGGGGGAGACAGTGATGGGGGCTGGTCCTGTAATCTTTTCGTCAGTGGCCAATTACAATCGAACGAGAATGGGTAAGAAGGATCCTGTCTGCCTTAGACATATCTTGGTCAGAGGAGGAAGGCTGCTGGCCCCTAGATTTTGAGGGGTGGGTGGAAGTGCCTTTGAATAACTGACGCAGAAGGCACCTTAAATGGGACCTACCTGCGGAGTGAACAAGCCAGAATGTCAGCCAAGGAGGCCTCCTCATTGGATTCAGACAAATGTGCTGTATAATCCCCAAAGAGAGATAACCCTGGAATATTACTCAAGAGCTAAATGCTGGTTGATGGTTGATCCGAAGCTGGACCAGAGGGGAACCCTATTCCGTCAGACCATCATATCAAAATAGACCCAAACTACATTGTGAACTGCAGCCGAAAGGTGTTCTGCAATCCTGTTAGCAAACTGTTGCGGGACCAGTTCCGTAAAAGGTCTCCGCTGCTTGTCTATGCCAGGTTGTCCGGAAAGACAGACATTCCTCAGTGACCAACTGGGTGAGCAGGTCGAAGAGGACATGGGCATAAAACACTTCCAGAATGGAATGGCGACCCAGACAATCCATGGAACCCCCCAGATAATCCCAAGGATATTGAAGGAAAGGGATAATGAGGTATGGAAGGCAGTCTGGTTGAGGACCAAGAGGCGATGAGAAGGGGAAATAATTGCTTCCAAGTAAGGAGCTGGGGGAGCAACCATGACAACCCAACCTTTCGCTGGAGAGGGGACAGAGGCTGTACTCCTGGCCAATGCTGCGGGTTGCTCCTGAACACTGGTAGCAAAGTGCTACGCTCATATGCAGCAGCACTTTCCTGGTGGAGGAAGTAGAGAACAGGCTGAGGGGGTCCAGGGACTGGCCTGATGATACCTCAGCCAGGGTAACTAGCTGTGGTCTCCTTTTCCAACAGCACTAGACCTGATCTGGGGTTAAGAGTCCTCCGCCGCTCAGTCTCCTTAATCTGCAGTCCAGGAGAGTGGCAATAGAGAGGAATCTCTGTGGGGGGGTGGGGGTGAGGTCAACTGAAGATCATTCCGACTGGAGATCCTCATTGGATCAGAGCCGGGTCACTGCAGGATCCCAGTATTGCCTGTCCATGGGAGTGGAGGCAATGGGGATACCGTGGTGGCATTATGGGGGAGATCCCATGGGCCCCATGGCTGTGGTGCTTCCCAGGGTAGGTCCCGCAGACACTCCCCTCACCCCTCGGATAAGATAAGATAAGATAATGTTGCTTATAGCCCAGCCGACCGCAAAGGGCCACATCAGGGCTGTCACCACGTTAAAATCAACTCACCCACCCCTCGGATGGACGAGAGATCTATCAAACAGATGAAGAGTGGATGCTAGGCTCTCCTATGGCAGACATCTAATACGACCCAAGTGCGCAAATCCAGGACAAAGAGCCACCGGTCTTTCTGGAGACACCCAGGCTTGCAAGGGCCCGATGGATTTCTCCTAGAGGATGGGGGTTTCCGTGGTTAGCACTGGCAATGGTGGCAGGGGACATAAACTCTATGGAAGACGAGAACAGCCGCCTCTGTGATGAGGGGTTGTGCACCAAGAGGTTTTGACACCAGGTGCAATGGCCCCAAGGCTGACAGAAGCTTGCCACCGCAAGGGAGTCATGTCGTTTCAAGATCTGCGAGACTGGATCTAGTAATATCCTCCATACCTGGGATGAAACAAACAGGACCCACCCATCACGAGGGAGTGTAAAAGCGGTCCTGCTAGGAAAGTTACTTAAGTACGGCTACTGACAGAAACCTTGGATGATTGAGGGCTGTGGTGGGAAGTCCTATTCTGCAGTAACAGACCTGTTTACCCCAAATTCGTGTACCTGTAATATTTCAGACAAAAACCTGTAATTAAAAAAAAACCACACACACATAATCTTCATAATCGCAATACTTTCGCATCTTTTGAAGATTTGGAAGGGCCGGCCGTTGGCATGTAAGACCGCTTTGTTGCCATCTTTGACAGGGTAAAAGACACAAGGCACGCTGGGAAATGTCTTCTAACTGATTTTGACCGAAACGGTAGTAGACGAAACTTCACGTTTAACAGTTTTCTTTGATTTTTTCCCCGTATTTTTTTTTTGGGGGGGGGGGTGTGCATAATTCCCGTCATTGCGATTTTTTCCCGTATTAATTATGGCAAAATTGTACAGGTAAACAGGTCTACAATAAAGTTCTTCCCCAAGGAGCACAGATTACTGGATGTTGACCAGGAAGGGCGGGAATATTAGGTCATCCCTCCCAACATCCTGGACCGCTACGAGAGGGACAGATATTTGATCAGGGTGGTCTGACCTTGTAACGAAGTTAGGTAGGTGGATCCTTCAGTATACTGTGACTGAGACAACAATGATTTGGGGGGGGGGGGGGGGGAGAAGGAAGAAAGAGTGAACAGTTGTGCTCAGCACAGAACCAGCAGCAGTTAGAAGTAGTGATGCAGGGTGGAAGCTTGTATTCAGTAAAGATAGTAGCAGCTGTACACTACAACCGAGACAATGATGTCAAGGGGCGTGGACAGTTATGTCAAGGCTTAAGTAGATTTATTACAATATTTGATTAATGAATGTACACTTACTCAGCATCTAGGGGTGTACCAAGTCGAAGATGCACACATATATAGAAATAAACACGCCTTCATACATATAGCTCATATCAACATACACCTATTTAAAAAATGTATTCACATACTTGCATGATTCATATATCGTTTTGTGAATGACTGTGGTATTTATGACTCAAAAAGAAAAAAAAAAAGAAAAAATTGTTCAACTCCTTTTCGCTTGCATCTCTTCTTTTTTTTCCAAAGAAGTTTGCTTTCATGGCAATCACCCAGAGAGAGTGAGAGAGATGCAAAACCAGTTCACTCAACACAAACAAAATTCCTTTCTTTTAGTCACATCTGATTTATTTCTAAGACACCTCATTAAACAAACAAACAAAAAGTCACATAAGAACTACAGACACACAATAAACAGATTCACAGATTTATGTTGTACAATTTAACATGATTTACAAGGGGGAAATGTCTAAAAACCAATCGTTGAGTGAGAGAGTTTATTGTGACGCCATGGGCTATGTTTAAGTATGAATCAATAAGACGCTCTGAAAATTCAAGAGACCACAAAATCCAACCAATACACGAGAGCATCGATCACCCAGCTCTGAAGTGTTAAAACCCTTCTCAATGTAAATACCGCTTATGTTACATAGCACAGCATAAAATACAAAACTCTATGTACACTTTTAGTCTCTTACTTTAAATAAAAGTCTCAAGAGTTTGTGCACTGAACCAATTACAGTATAATCCGGTTATAAAAAACTCGGTTACAAGAAAACTCGGTTATTAGAAAGCAAAAAAATTTTCCCTGCCGAGCGTGTTTCTATTTTCTTACTTAGGAAAACTCGGATACAGAAACTCGCTTACAAGAAAACTCGCCTATTAGAAACACGTTTTGCTCTCCCCAAGGGAGGGTTTTGCTCGGATACAAGAAAGTTCTGGCGACTGGGGAGGGGAAAAAAGGATTGGTGGGGGGGGGGGGGGGGGGGGGGGGGGGGGGGGGGAAGAGAGAGGGGAGGGGCGGCGGCGGCGCTATGCAGGATGTGAAAAAACCCACATCTGATAAATGACAGAGGTCACAAACACAATTGTAGTTCATGATTAACGCTGACATATGCAAACAAGCGTTCCAATAGAATTGTCCATTGTCTGACTGTCTAGAGCATAGCTGAGCATACAGTACTGTTTTTGTAACTTGTCCTTGGTGACGCAAAATAATTATTAAAACACGCGCCGAAAAAAAAAACTGCGTCATAACAGAAAGCAAAGTACGCTACGGGCACATGTTTAAGAAACAAGCAAACTTACAAAATTTTCCTGTCTCCTTTCTTGAGAAACCAAAGAAAAAACCCCTTTTACAATTTTTTTTTAAAAGGTGCCTGTGGTTTTCTATGACAGGGAGAAGATGGGGGAGAAGAAAAAAGACGGGGCAACATTTTCCCTTAATGGCCCTGTATTTCTTCTTGATCTTTCTTACCCAACCTTCACCCTTTTTGTGTCGATTCAAAATTTTTTTTTTCCCCTCAAAAATCAAAAACAATAAAAAGATTTAATTACAGACATTCATGAAAAACATTTTTTGGTTATAAGGGGAACGAGTATTTTTTCTGCGGGGTTCCTTCTCACGTGGTATTCATTTTTAATGAGAGGGTAAAAGAGCCAAAGGGGGGAGAAAGAAATACAACAGGTAAATGTGCATATTCCATTTTGCCCATGGGGGATAAGCCCTTTAGAAAATGCGTGCGGGGAAAATTTTGCTAAAAATTTTTGGAAAGGGTTTTCTAATCCCCCACACGCCAGCAAATAACATTGACCCTTAATTCATCTCATCAATGTAGCTTCCTTTATTCAGGATTATAATTTCTTTGATTTAAGACAAATTAAATGCTTTTAAGACAAATTTTTGTAAGAACAAACATGCCTTTTGGCAAAAAAATTTTAAAATAATCACACCCTTTTTCAATGTGAGCACTAAAACCTTCCTACCATCCCCCCTAAAGTTTCTGAAAAATTGTATCCGATTTATCACCGATGTGTAAAATTGCAGTTTAACATCAAAGCCCTATTTTTTTTTCTGAAAAACGGGACCCGATTTGGTGTTTTGATATTAGTAGTTCTTTGTCAGCTCATGTTTTATTTTATTTTTTTTTGCTGTTTTTTTTCAAAGCTTTGATATATTCTTAATACCTTACCCCCCCCCCCCCTTTCCCTCTAACTTTGTTTATCATTTAAACGTGGATAGACTTTTAAATTAAAAAACACAAAAATGCATGCACGTCCCCCCCCCCACCCCCATCCACCTCTTCCCCTTCGTGTCCAGGGCGCTTTTCCCCCACATGCAAACAAACACACACACAAACGCACAAAAAACACGCAGCACAAAAAACACTTTCCCCAACCACACACACAAACAGCAGCACAGACACAGACACTCACAAAGCACACACAAACCGCAGCACAGCACCACCACGCGGCATCACACATTTACCCACACATACCACGCGCATAACCACATACCGCGATAACACACAGGGCCCGCGCGAACATACCACGCGCGCACACACACACGACAAGATACACTCCGCGTCGCACAACACACACAACACACACACAGCGCGGCGCGCCCCAATCAACAAAACACACCGCACACACGCCCCACCAACCACGCACGCACGCCCTCCACACACACACCCCCACAACACACACATGTGCGCCTAGATGCCAGAGAGAGAGAGAGAGAGAAAAGAGAGAGAGGATCATTCAAAACAGGGGCATATGGTATTTGTTTAAAATGACGTGATCAAATAAAAAAAAAAGAAAAGCTTTTTCTTTTGTGCAATATCCCCATCCATCCCCCTGCAAAAGAAGGCATGCACAAAGAAAACTTTTTAGTTGAACGAAAAAGTCCAAGATTGACAGCGTTCAGTAAAAATTGATGGGTTAAAAGAAAAAGCTCATGTAAAGGCGGCCGAAATCGGTCGTCGTTTGTCGTGTGTTGCTGTCTGTCTGTCGTCTTCCTTCTTGATGAAAGGAAATTTTTTAAAAACCCTTTCCCTTTCCACTTGACCCCCACCCCCCCACCCCCACCCCCCCCGTCGTCTGTTTTCCCGTGGGCCTGTATGGAATACATATTTTAAACGATATGGGACTGAAAACTTGAACACCCTTTATACATCACGGATATCAGATTTAAACGGGCCCTTTTTCCCTGTTCTTTTTCTTGAAAGGGAATTTTGCAAACATTTCTTAAACAAAATAGACTCAAGGGGGTTTTGATTATACAGACGATTTTACTACAGAAAATCGCCCAGAGGGTGCATGTTAAAAGCAGCCGAAAACTAAAGCGAACAAGCTCAGGTACAGAAAAAAGGCCCTTTCCTGAGGTCAAATTTAAACTTAGTTTTTTAGAAAAAATTTCCAAAAAACTTTCTTAAAACCCGGGCCTCGGGTATAAGGAAAAAAATTTCAAAGAATTTTTTTATAACCGAGGGGCCCGGTTTATAAAAAAGAATTCCAAGGAATTTTCTTATAACCCAGGACCGGATACGAGAAAACTCGGGTATAAGCAAAAAAAAATTTTCCCCCCCCACTTTTTTAAACCAGATTCTACTGTAAAAGCTAACTGGGAACATGGGAAAAACAAAAAAACCATAAGAACAATTCCCAAATCAAAAACACTGGCTGGGAATTAACCCATCAAATATAACACATGATGATGCAATAATCGTGACAATGAAACGTTAATAAACAAACTTGTCCATTCATAACTGTTGAAATCTCACACAAAAACTTAAACTGTAAAAAGGTCAAGACTAATTCAACAGAGCATGTGCTGCCTTTTAATTAATTAAATTGTGAAGACACAAACATACGGAAAATAAAAACGAGACAGTGGAGGTTGACAAACTGAAACACATCATTCATAAATATAAATAATTTACATATATCAGTGTTTCAAGATCATGTAGAAAGGGGGCACTGTACCCTTCGACTAAAAATCGCTGAGAGAAAAATAATATTGAAAAAGTAAAAATATTTTTCGTTTGTTTTTCTAAAAGATGATCATGTACAGGCAACGGCTGTGAGGGAAATGCAGTCTGAACAAAATTCAGTCCCGCTCCATCAAACAAAAGCTCAATTTTTTTTTTTTAACCCATTACACAAAGTCTGGTCTTAAATGATCCATTAAAAAGTGCACTCACTTGACGAAAAGGGGTGGCCTTAGTTTCCTTTGAACCAAATGACTATCCAGTACAATAAAGACACACCCCTGTGAAAGTTTCCCACTTTTTTTTGAAGTAATACTCTCTCAGAATAAAACACTACAAAAAAAATAAGCAAAAAATAGGGCATTAAAAATAGAAATTACTAATCAAAATTTACCACTGAAAATTTTTGCAAGATGTATATTACTCCCGGTTTTCTAGAAATGGCTATGAATATACCTGGCTCTAAGACGAAACTGAAACACCAATATATTTCAATAAAAATAAAAATTAAAAAAGCTCCAAAGGAACTGTAAAATGTCAGGAAACTGAAAACACACAGAGATAAGGGGGTTTTTGCAAAAAAGCAATTTGCAACAAACATGCTCAATCCTGAAAGTGGATGTGGCTGCCAAAGTGAAGAGATTCATAAAAATTCAAACAAATAAAACATATACACACATGCTCACTTGTGAAACACTCAAAGAAGGGTTTTCTCCATGAAAGAGATAAACAACACTCTGTAGTCATCAGGGGAAAAAAATAACACTGTAATCTTGCCCCTTTGCAAAGTGGGAGAGCTTCGTTCCTATGGAATCTGTATATACCCGCTTTTTCCCTCCTGTTTGGAATTCTTACTTCAGTTTTAATTTACATCTGCTCTAAAATGGCTATTTTTCTTTATTTTCATCATCTTAGACTCACAATCACCTTTAGAGTGCGTGTGTGCGCACATGAATGCAAGCATCCATGTGTTCCTACCTGTCTATTTCTATGTCATCAGCCACAAATTTCTATACACAAAACATAAATTTCTTTTGACAAACACATTCGGAAGTTAAATGCGATACCTTCTTTTTCTTTCATTTTTTAAAAGATGACTAGAAATGGTTTTATTCCAGTTTGACGTACATCACCTTTCTGCTTTTAAAGTATTCTTTAAAATTTTCTTTTATTCCCCACCTCAGTTACTTCTCATATGTACTGTTACGTGGGATGTTAAAACTGTCTACCCAGTCGGGGAAAGCATTTTGCAAAAAAAAATCTCAGAAGCCAGTGACCAGAAATTCCAAGCCTTATGATAAATGTTTAAACCCCCTTGCTCTGCCCTGGGGTCTGCATCTGTTCATACTGTACCAGACCCATGCCAAAAATGCATACCCGTCTTTAATCAAAGGTATTCTAGTGTTCCCCTTGATCACTCCCCTCTTGCTTGCTGGCTTAAAACTAGAGTATATACACTATCATACAGAGCAAGATTGAAACAAAACAAAAAAAGGAGCATTTGTCACTGCCCCACTTTTGGCAGTCATTATGTTTGAGGTAATCCTTCCCTCGATCTTCTGGGGAGATCTATTGCACTGGCCGTACAACATATACACATCTAAGTAACAGAGGCTCCATACATGGACACTTAAATTAAAGAACTGACCATCTCCACAACAATGAACAAATGCCTGATTTACTGACAGTGGTAAATTAACTGGTCAAAACTGAAGATCAATTTTTGTTTTATTTACAATTTTTCTTCTGAACCTTTTCTCTACTTTTTTCAAGAGCAGCTGTATAAGTACATATTGGGTCCAAAACTTCTCCCTGAAGATTTTTCAGGTCAATATGGCATTCAATGTGAATGGCCATACATAAGAACTCCTCCCACTATCTGAAATTCTCTCAATATGACCTCACATTTGCCTGTAATGGTGCATGTGCTAGGTGATGGCCAGAGTGTTCAACCTGGACAGGGAAAACAGGAAAACTAGAGCAACCCTACATCTACCAGTCTGACATAAACTCACTAAACACATAGTCAAGGAAAGAAACAAAAATGAGGTAACCATAGAGGATGGCATGAAGGGCCACAAAATCCTGAGACTCCCCCCTCCCCCCCCCCCCCTGCTAATTATCAACATGAGATTTTGCTATGGAGTTCTACACTGGTAAGATGCAACAAAACAGGGCTGCACTCTACCTTTTCTTTCATACCCCAACATCAACCAGGCCCAAGATACAAGCACCTGCAGTATTTGGTTAAAAAAAAAATTGAGCGACCAAGACACATCCATTCATTGCATGAAATTTGACTGTGCAGTCCTGCAGTTTGGTAAAAAAAAAATTTGAGCGACCAAGACACATCCATTCACTGCATGAAATTTGACTGTGCAGTCCTAGTCTTCCCACAACACACTCAGCTCTGGACAGGAGCAGCTGGGCATGGCAAAAAAAATCCCAGATACATACCACTGATGAGAATCAAATTCACAACCTCCCTGCCTGCAACTTTACCACTACACAACAACACTGTATCCAATATCTTTTGCCTTAAGCAGACCTGTCCACCCAAACTTGCTGCTGGAAGTATTTCTCATTAACGAATAGAGCATTTTACTGAATACTGTTGTGTTTTCAAAATTTCCTTGCTCTCAACAGTTTCTACACTGACAGCTCACCTGACTTCAGTCAGAGGATTCATATTTCAGCATGACTAAAATTTAATTTTCCAGCTTGATAGTTTCCAAATATTGTGGCAAATCCATCCCACCCCACCCCCTCTCTTTTTTCTTTATCTCAATTTGTAGAAATGAGAAGAGACCAAACTTGCATACCAAAGCTAAAAAAGATCTTTTGTTGAAAAAAATCAAAGAAAAAAGAACAAAAAAATGTAGTGGCAACTGAGAATGCCTTTTGCACGTTTTTGTATGCAAGCTGGACTTTGAAGTCTAGACTACTTGTCATGTGAGGACAGTTTTCCACCATGTACACTGGTAGCCAAACATTCTCCATTTATGTAAAGGAGTTCAATCCTCTGAAGTAGTAGTGTGGCTGCCTATATGGTGAGGTGGTCAGCCCCTTAAGAAATACACTCCGAGACCTGACTTGCTTGTGAGAGTGGCTGAACTGATTGGTCTGCAAGTGCTGAAAGTCAAGTTACCCCTACTCTCATTCCCATGAGCAGTCTCCCAACATTCAAGACTTATTTGACATATTGCAGCAGTTCATTTGATCTTCTGTTGCTGCACAACATCATACAAAGAACAGACCAGTGCATATATATATACAGTAATATAACAGCAGGGCAGATATCCACTGTGTTTTTTGTTAACTCTGACTGGAAGCGAGAATCTGGGGGGTCAATTCTCCAATAATTTTCGTCACTTCATCCAGGTCTTTGTCGGCATCGACCACCTGTGAGGCAAAAAAAAAAAAAAAAAAAAAAAAAAAAAAAAAAAACAACCAGAAAGAAAACACATCAGTTTTATATCAAGATAAACAGAGGAAACACATCACAGTCTTATGACTAAGATAAACGCTACATCTGGATTTGAACTTGACCAAGTCCAGAAGCCTGTAACATTTTGATCAGCTACAAACCTTGAAGCAACTGATAGTTAAAAAAGACTCTTCAAACCCAAAATTATTTTCTGTGAGTTTCTAACACATTCACTTTGATCTTTTCTTTCATTAAAGAACGCACACACGCGCACATACACAAACATACATGCACACACTCATGCACACAAGCATGCATGTGCACATCCGTACGTCACAGAAAGAGCGGGAACAGATAAGAGAAAGGGTGAAGGAAATGTTTTAACCAAGGCTACAAACTTCTTTACAGCATGCCCTTTTCAACAAACAAATAAAAACAACCAAAAGAAAACCCAAAACAAAACAAAAAGCCGATGTCAAACATCATTAAGAACAGGGAAAAACTCAGGTACCAACTAAATAGCATAGTTTCAAACTGAGGCAACTGCAGCCGGAAACTGAAACGAACTTTTAAGAAAATTACTGTTCCACCAAATGAAAGAGAAAAAACAAATACTAGACAAATACTGTACACATTATGCAAAGAAAATTCAGCAGGGCCCCCACTGGCCATTGTCTTTAAAGCAGTAACCTGACCATTTGAGCTGAATTCTGAAGGGTCATAATATCCCAATTACCTGTTCTTAAAGGGTCTAGACTTTTCAGTCAATTTTGTGCTCCTAAAGTTTGTTTGATGTGCTGTGAGTAGGGAAGGAACATATAAACAGAGCTGCCAACCTGCTCATGCGGCTTACAGTAGCATTTCACAATTTTCACAGTAGCATTTCCAATTTGACAGTAGCAACTTAATTTTGCGCGCGTTCTAAAAAGAAATCAGGCCTATAACCAGTTTTAACGGACCACATTAAAGCTACAGTACTCTTAGTATATCTAAAAAATGTTATTATACAGAGATGAAGCAGAGGAAGAGGGCAAATTGTAAAAAAAAATCTACGTGCTACAGTAAAACCGAAAGCGAAATGCAGTTCCGACAGACCGATAGAGACGTTACTTAGCGCTGTCCAAACAAAACGAAAGTATCTTCGAATTTTTTTGTTTCGCCGTAGCAATTTAATGATCGTAGTAGCGTCGTAGCAAGCATACTCTTGGCGTAGCAAACTACGGCGATCTCGTAGCAGTTGGCAGCTATGTATAAACATCAACATGCCTGGGGATATGCTTTTTCGTTTTTGAAAAACGTATTCTGCGAATGAATAAATTTTCTTTCAGATATGTCTTTTTTTACAATGAGGTAAAGTGTGTATCAGACAGAGACAGAGAGAGAGAGAGAGAGAGAGAGAGAGAGAGAAAAGAGTGAGAGAGAGAGTGAGAGAGAGTGAGAGAGAGTGTGTGTGTGTGTGTGTGTGCGTGCGCATGTGTCTATCATTGTGTGTGTGTGTGTGTGTGTGTGTGTGTGTGTGTGTGTGTGCGCGCGCGCATGTGTCTATCATGTGTCTGTGTGTGTATATCAGAGACAATTATAGTGTCCCATAATCAATGTGGTTGTTGCTAGAGGTTGGCAATGAAGAAGGCAGCCATTTCACTGGAAATTATCAAACACAGCTCATAAAATTTATTTGCATTGTTATAGTTCTTAAAACAATACAGACTAGAACACCGAGATGCACTTCATGTGGGGCAATTTGTGTTTGGTTAAGTTATGAAATAAACAAAAATCTATTATACACTGACTGGGAACACCCCATGAGTGATGTTATGGTTTGTGCCATAAAACTTTTGACAAAAATGTGTTTCAATGGAAGCCCTGATTCAGGCAACTGCATATGTACAAATACAATTATGCAAAATACACTACACACAATTAGAGTGAGAAAAAGAGAGAGAGAGAGAGAGAGAGAGAGAGAGAGAGAGAGAGAGAGAGAGAGAGAGAGAGAGAGAGAGAGGCAGTCAGACAGAAACAGAGAAAGATAATCAGGCAAGCGGACAGACATGAGAGAAACAGAGCGAGAGAGAGAAAGGGAGAGAGAAACTGAGAATGGAGAAGCAGAACGAGTTTTTACAGACCGTGGAGCCCAGACATGTGGTTCAGTTGAAAAAGACAGAAGAAACATTCAAAATCTCTTTAGCAACAGAAAAGGAAAGAAAAAAAGGTTTGCGCGACTCACCAAAACCGGTGCAGGCAGCCGACCGTTAGTTTTATGGATCAGCCATCTTCATGCAGAGTAGAAGGTCCCGTAGATATTCCTGCAACAGGAATGTCAGTTTATTGCATCCACACCTGCTGACCCCCCTCTTACCATAGCTGATCACACAGACTTTTAAAAGCTGTAAGACTCATACTAGAATTTTTTTTTTTTAAAGAAAAAAAAACAGAAAGAAAGGAAAAAGAAAAAAGCCTCATCATTGACAGATCAAAACAGTATTAAAAAAAAAAAAAAAAAAAAAAAAAAAGACTATATACTGAAAAAGAAACGACAAAAGCAGTCAATGATGTGGTAGCCAAACTACTGACAACTTACAGCACATACAAGTAGGCTGTGCTGAGAGCAGCAGGCACCCCCCTCGATTTCTCACTCCCAGTTTAAAAAATATACAAGAGACTAATGACAAACATTTATATGCCACCGAAAAAAGCCATATGGGCAAATGGATACTATAGAATGAAAAGTCCATGCCCACAATGGACACCGTGTACAACTTTCATCACCTATCGCCAGATTACAAAAAGCAAAACAAAAAAAAGGAAAAAAAGTAAACCTGGCTTGTCATAGACTGTTATCAGAAAGAAAAAAAAATCAGGGTTTCCAGAACACAGATGGAAAAAGTTTGAATTCCAGTCTCTTTTATATTCCTTTTCTTCATTCCTCATCGGGCACTCTGAGCTTTACCACCGGTTGAACATTTTTCAACCATATTTTGTAACAATTTTTAATCCCACCATTAAGATAGCCACATTCCCTTTTTCTCTTTAAATTGCCAATAGATGGGGAGGGGGGGGGGGTTGTTGGTTTTTTCTTTTCTTTTTCTACTTTTTTTGGGGCCGTCCCATCTTCTGGGACACCCCAACCACTCATTCTGAACCCCGACCCCCCCCCCCCCCCCCCCCCCCCCCCACCCCCCCCCCCCCCCCCCCCCCCCCCCCCCCCCCCCCCGACCCCCCCCCCCCCCCCCCCCCCCCCCCCCCCCCCCCCCCCCCCCCCCCACAGCCTGGCCTAGATCACCACAGCCATGGCAATCCACAGGAGCAGTCAATGTCACGCCGTCAAGAGGTAACCTACTGAAGAAAACACTGCACTGCTGCCGAGTCACTTTGGTGGTATTCAGTGACGTCTGTTCTGATCCAGCATACGCAGGACACCATCTGCTAAGCCCCCTACGGACGACAATAATTGCTTAGTGGCGGAGCACAATGTCCAACTCTTCTTCAAAACATGGAATGGAGAATATATGCATTCACACACACAACCTCAGTTTAAAATAAAGTTTCTTCTGAAGGACTAGGAGGGCATTGGTGTCTGCATAGATGAGAGAAAATCTCTTCTAGCCGGGCTGATTTGAATACTTGAACCCCTGACCTTGGGACAAAGAGTCTGATGGCTTATCCATTAGCCAACCAGGCCCTCATTATTCCTGTCTGAAATTAGCAATTAGCGATAGTTTCAAAGTGAGGTGGCTGCAGGTGGAAACTGAAAACAATTTTGAAGAGAAATTACAATTATTCCACTGACAAAAGGGGCAAACAAATCACAATTATTCCACTGGAAAAAAGGGTCAAACAAATCACAAGACAAAACATGCACTCGCTGGTCTTCCTCAGCAAGATAAACAATATTCAGGACAATGAAAACGAAGAACGAGCAACCACTTAATAACATCTTCTCAAATTGGGCGCAGAATGGGGCGATTTTTTTCTTCTGTCAGTTCATATGAAATTAAATACATCAACCAGCATCATCAGTCTTCAGTCAGAACAATGGAAAACAGAAACATCAAACATTGCAGGACCAGACGGACAGCCAAAATTTGCCAGCAAACTAAAAAAAAAAATCATTTGACAATACCAGCTATACCAAAATTCCTATCACAGTGTTAGAGACAGACAGAACAGAAAGGGAGGGGAGGAAGTAGAGAGAAGGGGATGGGGAGAAGGGCAGGCAAATCAAGTGAGAGATATAAAAAAAAAAACATCAAGATAAACAGTGCGAACAAGAACATCAAAAAGAACATCTCAACAGTAACAAAAATTCTCTCAGAGAACAGAATTGCACACAAATTTACATTCACCAACATAAAACAAATGGTTACCAAGAGACTCCTGACTCCTCCGACCGGTTTCCTTTTTTTCAGACGCTCGTGGCAGGTTTCCGGAGTGGCCTGCAAGTACACTGCAAACACAAACATCTTCGTGTTACAAGTTCTGACCTGCAAGTACACTGCAAACACACACATCTTCGTGTTACAAGTTCTGACCTGCAAGTACACTGCAAACACACACACACATCTTCGTGTTACAAGCTCTGACCTGCAAGTACACTGCAAACACACACACATCTTTGTGTTACAAGGTCTGACCTGCAAGTACACTGCAAACACACACATCTTCGTGTTACAAGCTCTCAGGTCAAAGTCACATTTTATCTGCTGCTTGTAGTGAAATCAAATTTCCCCTGAAAATGATTATAAAGTCAAGGAAGATAAATGTGGCTGTAACGGACCAAATACAAGCCAGGAGACAAAGACCTGGAAGCCAAGTTTCCTCCTTTCATCATGCCAGACCAGTTTCTGGTTGTAAAAAAATGAAAGCGACCAAAACAAAACTTAGAAATGCGATATATGACAAACTATTTGAAGCAGCTGCTCTTTTACTGACCAGACTGAATGGCAAATACAAGACTAGATTTATCCATAACCCTGACAAAGAACCCTACCCTTACCCATGCCTGCCCACAGAGAATGTAAAGAATAGATATTGAGCTAACGAAAATGAGCCGCGCCATAAAATTTGTGGCAGGACTAAAAAATGTCGAGAAAATAAAAAGAGCAGACAAAAGATGAGCATCTAAAAGCGAACTTGTATGAGAAGAGATTCTTTCTCTAACTGTATCTGATGAGCAAATGAACAGAGAAAAGTTACAGAACCTGATGCCTTTTCTTTTGCCAGTCTACCTAATAAGAGATTTGTCTAAAACAGACCAGTGGGATGGACAAATATCTGAGGCCAGATAAGTGTTAACAGTTGACTGTTCCCTTGTTAATTTAAAAAACTGCAAATCCTTGCCCTCACAAATGCCCTACACAGACTTTAGAATAATCAAGATGCAACATGCAGTCATGAAACTGGGAACTACTATAACAGAGTACATCTCAAAACCTTGATTGATTCAACCCACACACACACAAAAACGGTCATGCTTGCAAAATGCTGATTTTTTGCTTATGCTGTCAAAACACATGCACACAGGCGATTAGGCTTCACATCAGCAGGGAGTTGGCATGGCTTTTTTTTCCAGATTATGTTCCTGTCACTTGTTGGCTGTTTGGAGACCGCATCTTAGAAATACTTAAAAGGGATTGTCCAAGTAACTAAGCAAAAATAAGGCTGCTCAACCAACTGGATTCAGGAGATGCAAACTTATGTGGTCACATGGCACATAGTCCTTTTCACACAAGATTTGACGCTAAGAGTGGATGCCAGTAAAAAAAAAAAGGGAACTACATCTCAAGAGGGAGCAGCTAAAAACCTCCCTTTCTTTCAAGTTCTAATTCAAGAAAGCACAGATGGTAACAGCCCACAAGACAAGCAGGTGAAAACAAATCTACCCAGGCACAATCCTGTTGTTTTTTGGTTTTCTTTAACAAAATATTTTACTCATAAAGCTATCCTTCCTGAGACAGTCCAGAAAAATTCCTGCAAGAATGGGAAACAGGCATATGACCTAGAAAATCCTAGACATCATCTTCAAAACTGAATTAGAGCCTAACTGTTCCAGGAAGTAAAAGTGACATGCCCATCCTGTTGCCGACTTCAGATACCGTATGCACTTGCCTTGCTTTTACATCTAGCTTTTTATGTATATAAAGCCTATGTGCACAGAAATCTAAATCCTGATCAGCAAGCATACAGCAAGCCAATCCAACTTTCTGCTTCCTGTCACAAACCTCAAATAATCACAATTAAACTTCACTCTACTACTGTAAGCCTAATATAAATTCCTTGACCAAAATCCAAAACAAATTTGACAACCTGAAAATGTGTACAGGAAAACCATTACAAAATTCAATGTGGTAAAAAAAAAAAAAAAAAAAAAAAAAAAAAAAAAAAAAAAAAAAAGGATCAAGATAGGCTTACCAATGAGATCCAGGCCAGTATTGGCATTGTTTGTGATCCAGTCATGCCACTCGCTCAGAACCGCAAAGTCCATATCAGACATCAAGTTTCTGCACAGAAAAAAAAAAAGCGCCTTTTCAACATTCTGCAGAAATCAACTCGCTGTGCACACCTACTGTGAGCCGTGCATCATAGGGGGACTTAAGGGCGGCAACAAGAAGTCTACTAATGCACCTCAGTTTTTGTTATGTACAGATTTTGCCTGCAGAAGGAAAGGAATTGACTCCTCATTCCATTATGCCATGCTCCACACACTGTGTGAACCTGTAACAGTTCTCTGCCCCTGTGGCCATTAGGCCATGAGAATTTAACACTTTAACCATTCCTGAGAGAGGATAATGGATCAGGAAACTGGAATATACTCACCAATCTAAAGGGGTCACAATATCACATTACTTGTTTTATGCATTTCAAATACTTTCTGTCATGCCATGTTTTGTGGAAAGGTGGCGTGGAGGAAACCTCACTGACCTAAGGTGCAAGAGGTGGTTGGTTTGTGTCTCACAATAGGCAGGTTTTCTCACAGAATGTCAGTCTTTTGGACAAGAAGATAAAACTAGGTTCCACGTGTAGCACATCAAGGAGTTTTCTCCGGTAAAATTCTACAGAGAAAATCTACTTCGATACGCAAACAAACACACACACACACAGAAGAGAGGTTTTATCATGATGATGCACTAACCCCCCCCCCCCCCCCCCCCCCCACCCCACCCCTCTTCATTTTCTGTTATAAACTATCATCTTGGGTTTTTCCTACAGGAGACACCTTTCCATGTGAAAAGCAAAAAATTTCAAACCCACAAAATTTTGTTTTGATGAGATCGTTATACAAGTTTTCTTTAAACACAAGTCATGACATTCAAAATACAAGCTAGGAGAAAAAAATACAATTCCACAGTGTACTTCAGATTCACATTCAAAAACATCTACCTGGATTAAAGAAGCTTAAACAACATTCACAGAAAATGAGTAAAACATGGTACTCTGAATAATGGAAAAGTAGCTGATTACGGGGAGGGGAGCTTCTTTTATATACAAAAATTAAAGAGTCTGATATGAAATTCATGAGAAGTCAAATAAAGGGGGAAAAAGAATCTACATTATGTCAGTTCTGCATCCCAACAGAATGTGGCACTGATCGCTTACTTTTTGTGCAAGTTTTCAATGAAGCAGTAGCGAGCACTGTAGATGGTCCGTTCAATCATCTTCACATGTCCCTTTTTCTGAAACAAAAAATACAGCTTTTCTCTTTCATCGAAAGTCACCAAACGTAAAGTTAGTTACAGTGATATACATGTATATTTCTTTTAAGTTTTGATCATCAGAGGTTCAATTGGTTTTCAGTCACCTGGCAGCTTAAAGTGAGGGGACAAAATGTAAAGGCATGGGATACACTTTAACTCAGTACCTCTGAGCTCTCAAGCCCTTTTAATCTGTCATTACCTGTAAGTACAATGACATCACTTTCATTGTAGAGAGTGCATGCGACTGTATAGACTATCACGGGTGTGTGTGTGTTGTGGTGTTATGGTGTGGTGTGGTGTGGTGTGTGTGTGTGTGTGTGTGTCTGTGTGTGTGCGTGTCTACCTGTCTCTCTCTGTCTTTGTGAACGCGCATGCATGTTTATCACAATGTGTCACTGTGTGTGTGTGCAGCGTCAGTGTCCTCGCATATACGCACGCATGTATGTGTATGTACATGTATGTTATGATATGGATGCATTAACATCAGTTGTAATGGATATTCTTTCTTTCTTTCTTTCTTTCTGCGTACGCAGGCTGATACTCCTGCGGACACTCCCTGTATAGCCAGGCAGTGGAGTTTTGTGTGTATGACCCTTTTTTATCCCGCCATTAAGGCAGCCATACTCCATCTTCGGGGAAGTAATGGATATAACTGAAGGAAGATTATCATCATGTTTGACAAGTGTTGTTTTTTTTATTCGCATGGGAAAATTAGTCCATGTTTCACACACACCCTGAAAGAAGATAATGTTTCACACACACCCTGAAAGAAGATAATCTATTGCATGAAAGCAGTTTTCTGACTTCACTGCTCATCCTTCCTTCACAAGATTTATCTCCTCTTATGCAAGTGAATGTGGTTTTAGTCCAAAAATCCCTGTTCAAGCTCTGTTGGCCGATTCGTGGCACTGTCAATCTTCGCTTCACCTTTGGTAGTATTTTCTTCTTCTTTTTTTTTTTTTAACAGTCTTGTTTATTATCATTGCCAGTAAGGGGGCGACATTTGCTATAGTGAAAAAGGACAAGGCTATATTTTTTTTTAAATCTTGGAGACAACACTTTACACTTGTTTCAATTTCAAATCACTCAGAAGCTTGATATGTGACACACCATTGAAAAAGTTCACTCGAAAATGTGGCGAGCGTGCCAACAATTTGAGGCTCTGATTATGAAGTATGTGCCACACTCACATCAGCTGAAAGCATCTTTTTCTGTGAAAGAATGTTGACTGAAATGTCAAGAAATGCACAAAAGGAAACATTGCTTTACTTTTTTTTTTCTTCTTTTTTTGCAGTCCCAACCTCTGTGCCACCTCAGAGGCAGTGCACCCATGCCGCTCATTCCGACACCCTGTCCACAGCCACAGGCCGGTCGGCCCCGCCTCAGCCCCGGCACCAGCAATCCACAGGGAGCAGTCAATGTCAAATCGTCAAGAGGCAACCCACCAGAGGAGACATTGCACTGCTGCCGAGTCACTTCAGTGGTGTTCAGTGGCGCCTGTTCTGAGCTAACATACGCAGGACACCACCTACTAAGCCCCCTACTGACGACAGTAATTGCTTAGTTGCGGAGCCAGCGTGAGTGAGCTCTCCCTCCAGAGGGTGCCACCACGTCCGTCCAACGACAGCCCCCATGGACTCGCCGATACCGGTGACCCCGACTGAACCAAACCAAGGCCACAGACGTGGAGAGGACATCGAAATTGAGGTCACCATGAGAGCAGGGCATGAAGGGCCACAGAATTTGATACTTTTTTTTATGCTGATCGAGGAGAATGAGGATGATTAAGATGATGCTACGGATTTCCATTTCGGTCTGAGACTACATGACAGGGCTGTACTCTACGCTTCCTTTCATAATATATCCCGGCGTCAACCAGGCCCGAGAGATACAGACACCTGCAGTGTTGGTCAGGAAATTTGAGCAACACTCTCAGAAATGCATCCATAAGGTGGATGAAACTCGACTGTGTGGTCCCAGTCTTCCCAACTGAGTCCGCAGCAACTCAACTCTGGGTAGGAGCCGGTCGGGGCAGAAAAAACCCACATGACTTCTGCCGGGAGTCTGCAATGCTAACCACTTCGCCACGGCGGCTGGTGAAACATTGCTTTTCTTTCTTGCTGCCTCATCTTCCAAGCACTCTCAGTGACATTTATCCCATGCCACTCATTTACCTCCCTGTACTTGGCCATACCCAGGCTGTTCCCATTGCAGTCTTAGCACAAAGCAGCCCATAGAGAGCAATCAATTATTTTGCCCTTTTGTTTTGAACTAACAAATGATTTTTCTTTGCTTTAGAATGGCATGTACTTTTTTTACCAAAACATTTCAAATGCGAAACTGGTATGAAAGTTTAAAAAAAACTATTTATTTACACATGCATTACATGTAGAAACCACTGCCGACAGAATGTGATCCGGAGTATTAATGCTGCTATGACCAGACTTCAAAATTCAGTCTGTTAAAATTTCTCAAAGCTAGAAGCTAACCACAGCAGTCCCCCCCTCCCCCCACTTTTTTTGCTTTTGTTTCTGGTGTGCATTTTGTTTCAGCAGGCACCCTAAAACATGAGTTCCATACACATTGCTGTCAATACACATTGCTGAACATGACATTTGCTGATACAATTACATGTATGTCAAAATAGTTTATCAAATCTGACTTAAAAAGGACAGAACCATTAAATGTTTTCCAAATGAAAAATCCAGATTGACAGGGTGACAGAATTTAGGCTCTGCACATAATATGAATACATGAAACAGTTCAATGTATTAAGAGAATGTTTCCAGTAAAATCTAATATTCAACATCTATTGCTGTAACAAAAACAAACAAACAAAAAAACCAACAACAACAACAACAAAAAACAAAAAGAGATGCAACAGTTTGTTGGCCAAGACTCGTGTCACCACACTTTCAGACATGAAATATAAGAAAATCGGAAGAAAAAATAAAAACAAAAAAATAAATAAAAATAACAATCCACAGATCATACTTCCTCTTGTTCATGGTTTTCCAGCATAGTCAGTGTCACATAGGACTGAAAGGCCAAACTCCATCGTGATGTGTCTCTGTACATCAAATCCTGAAAAGGAAAAAAGAAAACAAAACAAACATTGCTATGGTGACACCAACATCTCAGATCTGGTGCACGATTCTTACCACAATGTCTTGCAAGAATATCAGAAAGTCTAATCAGCTGTAGATTCTGTAATATTGTTGCTGATCACATGGCAATTCATAAGAAAATGTATCCCACCTCAATCCCTTCACTAACAAAGTAGCACACCCCCACATGACTTACTTTCAGTAAGTCATTAAACTGATTCAGTTGTTTCCAGACCCAAGCTCTTCTGAAGTCTCCAATGATAGGCAACAGTGGTTCCCTCAGCAGATCTATGATTTGTACAGATTTCTTTTCATACACTCCCACAATCCTCCATTCCCCTCCTCCGAAATAGCTAGTATTTTTCTTCGCTCAAATAAATGGAATACTTACAAAACAGTTAAATCCATTACGTCCTTCCATTTCTCTACTGGTCTGCAAGCACCTGTCACACAAAAACACAAGCTTCAATAGAAACAAGCATGGTGTAGATTTTCAAGATTATTTACATCCTTCTTCTTTAGGCTCTTCACCCCTAAAGGGAACAAAGGCCATTGGCAACAACTTTCTTGTGCAGTTGTGGTCCCACTCTGTACTTTCCTTTCTGCCCCTGTCTAGTTGGTTCCTTTCCTCTGGAACTTTCCTCAGTGTCTGTTCTGTCTCGCTGCCTCAGTGTCTGTTCTGTCTTGCTGCTCAGTGTTTCTCAGACTCTTTCCGGTTTGTTCCCTCTTCTTTGCACACTGGCTTCCTGTATTTCGATAGTTGTTGAAGATTCCTGGTTTATGTCTGGCTTCCTGTATTCCGATAGTTATCCAAGATTCCCAATTATGTTTTGCTTGCTATACCTTGTAGTTTTGTAAGTTAAATTCAGAGTTCATACCTACCTTGAAAAAATTCACGGGCTTTACTAGATTTCAGGTATCTTTCATGATTTTTTAAGTACTTTCATTAGGAAATTTCACATTTTAAGAACCTTTTGTCATAGTTCAGTGATTTCCAGACACACACTGTACTGTAAAATAAACAGTAAAAAAACAATTTGAAAAAAAGGTCCGCTTAGCTCCAGTTTCATCCTAATCATAGGAGTTTCTTAAATGATATAATTGTTTTTCCAAAGATTAACTATCACCTATCCATTCATTCAGAAGGTCTTAATGCTGGTTCTCTTGCTTGTCAGTTGCCATCATATTTCAAACGATCTTAGCAGACCTCAGCAATCCTGAAACTGGCCGATGACAAGCAAAAAAGAAAAAGAAAAAAAAAAAACTTGCAACAGATTGCAATCGGTTTACATGCTTTCTTAACGTTTATTTCCCTTTGCTTAACTGAAATGTTGATCGACATTTGGTAAACTGAAGACACTGCCTCGTACTTGTAAGAATCATGCTGAAACTAGTTCCAATAAAGCTGTCCCTTTCTGCTTTGGGTTATAAATTTTCCTCCTGGCATGATTTAGTTGTCACTGAAACACTGCTTTGTGGTACTATGGGACGAAATCATAGCACGCTACGCCATAAGCATATTACTTGGTGGCAGCTCTCTATGAGCGAGACATGAAGATTCTCGATTTGAGTGTTGAGTGGTGGGAACAGCTTGCAGATGACAATCACCACTAAAGACAGGAGCTAAATAAAGGCCTGCACAAAGGGGAGGTCAAGCCAAGGTCAATTGCTGAAGACAAATGAGCAAATGACTAGAAGACAATAAGAGTTGACACCTTGTACAAGTACAGCCACTGCAGCACAAGCTATCACTGCGGTGTCAGTTTCTGCAGCCACAGTGAACACTGTTCTGCCAGTGTGGACTGAACTCACTTTTTTCTTTTTTTTTCATGACGATCGATGAGAACGAGGATAAAAATGATGCGGATTTCCATTCCAGTTTGAGACTGCATGACAGGGCTGTACTATACGCTTACTTTCATTACAATATATCCCGGCGTCAACCAGGCCCAAGTCTTACAGACACCTGCAGTGTTGGTCAGAAAATTTGAGCAACACTCTCAGAGGCTCATCTGTTTAGTGAATGAAACTCGACTGTGTGGTCTCAGTCTTCCAAACTGAGCCCGTAGCAAATTCAGCTCTTGGTAGGAGCCGGTCGAAGCAGAAAAATCTTAAATGGTTCTGATGGGAATTGAACTCACACCAAGCCGGTAGTCCATGACACCAACCACTTCACCACGACGGCTGGTCTGAACTGACATTTCACTTTTTTCCAAGACATATGCATCCATGACCTATCAAGACCAAAGAAAGCTGATGCCAAGTATTGTACAGGCAATGTTGTCAAATTCATTATTAACAAACGAATCCAACATGACAAATGGATGAATAAAAGAAAAAAACTGCCCTGGAAGTTTGACATATAAAATATAGTGAACACTGAATTCATGCCTTACCTCCACACCAGAATGATTTCTGAAGTGTTCCAAAAATGTTGTTTTGCCACAGCCAATGTTTCCTTCCACTGCAACTTGCTGAAAAGATTGGTATCAAAAATGCACACATCAGTAAACAGAGATAAGAACAACATGTAACTATCAGCTCACTACACTGTAATACTCATATAAATTTGGTTACTCATAACGATATACGATCTGGCGACTCAAAATTATATATCAATTTCATATTGCATCAGTAAATTGTATGGTCATTCTGTTCAACGAGGCATGCATGAAAAGAATACTGATATTAAAAAGGTGGTGAGGGGTGGAGGGGGGGACAAGAGAAAACCAACCAACCAACCAACTGCCACCCTTACTGTGACAGCCGACATGCCATAATACTCAGTGTTCACTGTTATGTCTGAATCTTTGTCCTCAGTCCAGTTTGTATCTATACACCGAGCAAGCAAGATGTATCTATACACCGAGCAAGCAAGATGTACCTATACACCGAGCAAGCAAGATGTATCTATACACCGAGCAAGCAAGATGTATCTATACACTGAGCAAGCAAGATGTATCTATACACAAAGCAAGCAAGGTATGAGCAAGCAAGATGTATCTATACACCGAGCAAGCAAGATGTATCTATACACTGAGCATTCAAGATGTATTCTGTACACTGAGCAAGCAAGAGCCCTATCCTTTCCTTACGGATAAAGATGCCACTTTTCACCTGTTTAACAAAGGAAATCACGCTACTGGAAATGAAACTTCTGTTACCTCTCAGCTGTCAGTGCCTTGTAATACCTTCTCCCCCCCCCCCCCCCCCCCCTTTTTTTTTTAACCCTTTGTAAAGAGAAGAGACACACAAACGATGGGGGAGTGGGAGGCAGGTTGGAGACAGGAGGGGCCTAATATCACAATACTAGGTAGGCTCAGTTATATTTTTTTGGTCATAAGCCTTCATGATCTTTTTAACTTATCTTTACAAATCTTATACGCATTAACCTTCCCAATCTGTTAAAAAGTGCTTAACAGCAAAACCTATTCAAATTTCTGAGTGCAAGTTAGGTTTCTTCCAGCTGATGTCATTGTAAACAACCCCCCCACCCCCCCCCCCCCCCCTGCTCATTTTCCATATCCACTTCAGTGATAATGCTCCCACACCACTGATTTCACTTTTCAGCTATCTCACAAACCACCACTCTCAGGTTCCCCAGCACCCCAGTCCACAGGAAGTAATCAATAAATACAGCACAACTGAGATCATGGGTAAAGGAAATGTCCTACACACGCAGCAGAAGTACAGACTGCTCTTCCTTTTTCACCGACATTGGCGTTTTGTCATTAACATGTGTAGTAAATTTGCAGTATATGTGATCAGATTAGCAATGTTATAAGGGAAAGACCCAATAAGAATTTGCCCATGCTTACCAATTCAGTTCAATAATATTTTATTAATGTACATGGAAATTCATGTGTCTTCACAGGCTCATTATAAACACTAAGTAATGTAAAACTCATAACAAACCATAAACTTAGGACAAATCATAGATTAAATTTAAAACTATAAACACCACATGATGTAAAACTCACAACAAACCATAAATCTACAAACAAAAAAACAAAAACAAAAAGTGCGCCACAAATCATGCCATCATTAAAGGAACACTTCACACACCCACATTCACAGATTAGACACACTTTAAACACACACACACACCTCATCCACCCATTCATGTCAGCATACATATTTAAATGTCATCTCACCTCTCTCTCTCTCTCTCTCCACCCACACTTCCCTCTCTGTTACACATACATGCGCACTCACCTACTTTGCTCACACACACGCAAATCCTCTGCATGCACACCCCTTTTTTTTTGGCTGTTTGAAAATGTTTTCTGTGGTTCATTGTGGGCTAGCACAAAACTACATCACTGAAATCTTACCTGTGGTTTCTAGTAAAATGGTGCCAATGTATTTGTTTGCCAATAAAAGAAAAAAGTATGCAAATCAAGTTATCAGTGGACTCATGACTTGAGCCATGCATACTGTTAATGAATCCATCCAGAAAGTTCTTATACCTTAGAAATGCGGATCACGGGATATACTAATTTTTTTTTCTTTTTACATATTTATGATATTTACATAATCATAGTCCATGTGTTCTCTTGGCACAAATATCTTTGACAAAAAAACACACAAAATCACATGCACAAATTCTAAAAATGGTGTAAACTCACCCTGAATGAACGTTCACCTTTTCTGCCTTCTGTTTTGAGAGCAGGAAAGCTCTCTGAAAAAAAAAAGAAAAGATCAAGCATTGCATTTGCTAATTCAGTCCAAACAGCAAATTGTGATGATCTCTTTTTTTTTCCAAAGGGTCAAGTTTCTGTGATAATACAATCTGCAACAACATACTGAATGAAATTTTGGTTAAAAAAAAAAAAGCCCTTAAAAGATAATAATTATACTTATGAATATCTCTTAGTTTTAAGCCCACTTTATTTTTTTTTTCTCCTTATCTTTTTTCCCATACAAACGCTAAAAAAAACTATTGCTAAAAAAAGTTCAAATGAATCAAAATTGGTGAAAGACATACGTATTCATCCGAAGACATGAAACGTCCAACAATCGCAATTCTGTCCAGCATTCTCGCCTGGTTACACTTTTTGAAAAATCAAACTAACGAAAATTTTCACTTTTTTTTTCCCAAGCCATTATGCTTATTTCATGGTGTATTTTCCCCCATCAAAATCACTGATTTATGTATATCATGCAACAATTATGTGCTATAACTGGACACATTCACTTAAATACTCTATGAAAAAGTGTATACACTGAATGAACTCAAGCTGATTCTTCACAGAACCAATCATAGTACAAGACTCTAGTTCGCGGGACCAGCTGGCAAAGTCTGTACCATAATCACCAACGCAAGCATAATTTTTACACTCCTATGCACTGTGATCCGCTCTTTCATTCACACACTGTGCTGGTGGAAGGAGAAAAACTAACTAGCATTTAGGGGGACTCAGCATTTAAAGTAAGGAAGTGAATGCAAGTGTTCTTTTCGTCTGAGCTTACCCTACAATACAGTACTCACCGTGTCCTAGACTGGCTAGAAAAATGACAACTGATCCAAACCCATTTCTGAAAACCCACTAGTCTACCTTGTAGCTATCTTCTCTTGGAAAGACGTTTTTACTTCACTTTCAGTCAAAACTCTTGGTTTACTGACATAAAACTTAAAAGTATGGTAGGTAGACTTCAATGTGAACTGAGTGTAACTGCAAACGTTATGCATTACCCCATTACCAACCACCCTCTCAGCATGCATATCACGACTTGCTTTTTTTCTTTTTCGAGTCACAATTACCTCGTTCTCATACCTATAGTTTTAGTTCATGTGCTTCCTGGGTCACCCACAAAGATTTCCCATTGAATTTTGAACGTTTGTCTTAAAAGACAATTAGTTGTCGAACTGACATTTTGCCAAACTGAGGAATTCCTATCAAATAAGTCCCAGCACGTTGATGAGGGTCAAGCCTACAACTTTTGCCAGGTGACATGCAGGGTTCCTCAGGGATCTGTTCTTGTCCAACCCAATCGACACAGGTGACAACCCTAAATCCAAGGTTAGATTGTTTACCAATGATACCATCCTGTACTGCCAAATTCTAACACTAAAAGATGCCAACGCCCTCTAAATAGATCTGGACCAGCTTCAGTATTGGGAGATCTGGTAGATCCATTCCAACAAATATTATGTACTACATATAACATGCAAGAAGACGCCCGTCAGTACAAGCAATAACCTGCAAAGCAAAGAACTTCAGAAAATACCTCAGCATGAAGCTTACTGAAGATCTACACTGGGGAGCACATGTTAAAGCTATCACAGCGAAGGCACACAAAACATGTAATTTTGTGTATGGAAACCTTAGTTAGAGGTTATTCACATACCATCCAGTCAACATGCTACACAGGACTAGTAAGGCTGCCGCTCCTTATGTATGCTGTGCCAGTCTGGTACCCCTAGCAAAAGCTGTTGTCAGATAGCCAGGAGATGGTCCAATATCGTCCAGATTCACAAATCCTGCCCCACCAACAGAACTTTTCTCCAGGCTGGACTTTGACCTGCTCAAGCTACCGTGTACCACGGCCATGGCTGCCATGATGTACAAAATCATGGGTAGCCTGATTTAGGCTGTTCTAGAGGAGGGCACCTTCACCCAGTCAACAAGAGAACCTGAGGACACTTCGAAAAACTCATCCCATGCTCCCGCACAGACTCCCACATCCACTTGACTTCTATCCTCTGCTGTTTGCTTGAGGAATCAAGTCCCTTACGAACGTCCCATAACCAGTTCGCCTCAGGCCTTCAAAACCACCATTATGACCTGGTTGACAACCACAAGTTCATAGAAAATGAAACAGCACTGCATCAACAGACCATCGCTTTCTCTTTTTCTTATTCTCTCTCTTTTTTTAGGGTGTGGAGCCAGGGTTGCCCTGGCTGAACTGGGATTATTTAGCAGTCATTCACCATACATCTCCCTTTCTATCTGCCCAACCCTCTCCCATCCCCCCTCCCCCCCCTTTTTTTTTATTTTTTGTGTCTGTGTGCACAATCCACCATGGATAATTCGTTCTGAACAGAAATCTTCTTCTTCTTCTTCCTAAAATACTGGTTCACTCAAAAACGAGTAGGTCACCAGCGCACATGTTAAAAAGTAAAATAAAATAACATAAAATAGTGCGACTCAGGCTGTTGGCCCCTGGAGCAAATTTGGCAACAAGGGGTCGCACTCGATATTCAAGAAGTTCAAAGCAATGGCCAAATTCAGGCCCAGGTAACAGTAAAATATCTGGGGAAGTAAAAATAGAAAATCGCCAAAATCTTTACAAGTATAAGCTCAAGGGTGGGCAAAAGACATATTTCTCAACCCCTTCTCCCTCCTGTTCCAACCAAGATTATCTCAGATTGGAGGAAAAGTGTGGGAGTGCACAGTTTCTGGCTCTTGGAGAGAAAATGGCAAGAAACAAAGGATGTCAGATCAGTCCTGGTTGAAAGTGATGTTAATCATAATGGGAACACCATCCCTTCAGTTTATTCGTAAGTTCATTTCTCTGTGTGTTTGTGCAATGCAGAAAAGTGAACCATTCAAGAACAAACCAATAGCAAAAGGGATGGTGCTCGAACACAATAATCAAAAGTCAGGAACGGTGCTAAATCAAGATAGCACTACTTTGTCCACCTCGGGTGGGTCATAATAAAAATAAAATCGATGACCTCACTTTACTGTTACCCATCGAAATTTCACCGACTTTTTTTGGACAAATACTGATGTAGTTTTGTCAGCCTTTCTCTTGATCTACGTTACTGTTGTCCTCAACTACATACCAGTTAAAATAATCTCAATGAATGTTAAAAAGTTTTAACTTTTTAACACTGCAGCAATGTAATAATCCGCACACAAAACAAGGAGGGAAAGGATTTGGCTGGGAAATTTAATGGAAGTGGTTGCGTGCACGACTAGTCGTGCGATAATACAACTCCCAACCGAGTTCGGCTATTGGACGACTAGTCGTGCGACCAACTAAAAAATGGTTGCGTGCACGACTAGTCGTGCGATAATGCAACTCCCAACCGAGTCCGGCTATTGGCACGACTAGTCTTCCACCCCCACCCCCTTTTTCGTTTTTCTTTTTTAATTTTCTTTGCTAAGTCATTACAATGACGGTAGAATTGTTAGCCTACACATTATATATATATATATATATATATATATATATATATATATATATATATATATATATATATATATATATGTGTGTGTGTGTGTGTGTGCGCGCGCGCGCGCGCGCGCGCGTGTGTGTGCATGTGTGAGAATGTGTGTGTGTGTGTGTGTGTGTGTGTGTGTGTGTGTCTGTCTGTCTGTGCACGCGCGCACTCACGAATCAAGCAAGTGCACTCACGAACACCAGCGTGTGTGTGTGTGTGCGAGTGGGTGCATGATTTTTTATTCAAAATCTTACCCGTTTACTGAACGAAGAACACTACACTGGATTAAATTGTATTCTTCGAATCAAGTCAAGAAACTCGTGACTTCATTGTGCTTTTCATTCCCATCTCTAGATCGATCTAGCGCGCGCGCGCACGCACGCACGCACGCACACACACACACACACACACACACACACACACACACACAGTGCCGCACTGTGCCGTGCACCTGGGAAAAAAAGATAAAATGAAACTCACAAATTTTGTGTTTCTTTGCATAAGTATGAAACTATAAAAAAAACAAAAAAAACTAACCCACTATTGTTCTTCGCATCATGATCAAAATACAAAGCATAGCACTTCAAAGTTGATAAAAAATCCAACCAACCAAGCTACGTACTTGAGTAACCAATCAAAAGGAAACAAAACTAAAGAGGAATAACTAGAGAAACTAAAGAGGAATAAATGGCGAAGAGGAAAGAAACTACTCCTTATTAGTGTGCTTGTTTAAAGGGCCGCGTTATATTTACCCGATTTCTTTTTTTTTTTTTAAAGACGTGTGTGTGTGCGCCGTGTGTGTGCGCCGTGTGTGTGTGTGTGTGTGTGTGTGTGTGTAGAGAGAGAGAGAGAGAGAGAGAGAGAGAGACTCGCAAACAGATGCACGGGCGCACATATATCTCACAATACACACACACACACACACACACACACACACACACATATATACACACACACACACACACACACACACACACAACAGCAGCAACGGAGACCACAACTACAACAAGAAAAAAGAACTTTTTAAAACGTGTTAATTAACTTTCGGACTATCGACACGTCGAAACAAACTTTTCATCGGGAGTGTCGGATAAACGCTTCTTCGGACTGTTGAAACAGATTGTTTCAGAATTCCGAAGTATCGATAGTCAGAATGGATGTCGACAATCGCTACGTCGGAACAGAAAACGTCGGACTATTGACTTTTCGGACAGTTGAACATCGGGCAGCGCCCGTGACGACTTGAAGAATGGATGGCACTGAAACTTAACCAAACAAGATCTTCTTCATGGTTACTTGTAACGGACCTCCATTCAGCGAGCAATACTCTCTACTTACAGAGAGGTGAAGGGACAAGGAGGATGAGAGTGAAAACGTTTGAGCTTCTCCTTCAAAGTGATCCCGCAGGACTGACAAGGAGGGGTCTGCTGATGCACGGGAGTGTCCTGGTGCAGGATGTTCCGCGTCCTTAGGATAAATGGAAGAAATGATTTAAATGCAGGTAGGCTACACATCTGTTCACGGATGTAGCACGTGGAGCTTCAAGTTCAAATGAATCGGTCCCAATCTTGTAGAGTACGAGACATGTGGAAAAGGGCCAGGAGGCGTGATGACATTTGTGACGTCACCATGCTAGACTGTCCTTTCGCCGTTCCACGATTATGTCTGACTATTCTTGCTGAGTTTTTTAATATACTTTTTATCTTCATCATGATTATCATTTTTTTTTGCTTTGCTTGGAGAGAGAGGGAGGAGGCGCGCACAGCTCAAAACAGTCATGCTTAATCAGGGTTCATAGCCTAAGAGCATCCCCAAATTCCCAAACTTTTCCCAAACTTTCAAAACCCCTTTCTGGATTTTTTCAAAGACCTTTATTTTATTTAAGCAGCCCTAAAACTGAAGTTAGGTAGATAAAAGGGACATGTAAATAACACAAACCAACGACAGACAGATTACCTTTAATAGAACAGTTCCTTGTTATCACAACCCAATCCTTCTCGCCTTTTTTGTCCATTTGTGATGACCCACAGAAAATGTAGACTAAATTATTCCTTTCCTATTTTCAGCCACAATGCACTGCCGGTATATTTGAAAAATGAATCAAGGATTCTGCACTAATGTCACAAGACTTCAACAACTGTCAATTCAAAGGCGGCCAATGTATTAGTAGTGAGAGATTACCATTTTAGTAGAACAGTCTCAAGTTATCGATCACCAATGAATTTGGAGTCAAAGTATCTTGTAAGAGAGCAACAATTCACGGTTCCCCGAATCTGACATACACAACCAACTGTTTTTCCTGGAGAATTCTGGTTCAGCGTTTCATCAAAAAGAAGCACATAGTTTTCTGCTGCCGTTACGTTTCTGGTGCTTGTACGAAAAATTGGCCCAAGACCAAGTATACTAATATTTCTTGGTTTTGCTTCGAATAACACACGAAAAAACGCTGCAGCATGTTGCTGAACAGTAAACAGTGGCTTAAACAGCTGTTTCATCTGCCATCACAATTGATTTCATACTGTAATGGATGTTATGCATTGCATATGCTACTGCATACACCTCGGCTTTCAACACTTCTGTCCAGACACGTAACATAGCCAAACTCCACAAACTGTTTATCTTATACGCATGCAGCTGAGTGAGACGGGAACCTCTGAAGATGTGCCACTGGTGCAACAGACGAGGAGCTGGCTGGTGGAAGACAAAATGTTGCGCTGGATGCCCATGAAGATCCAACCAATGGGTGCAACCACTTCTTCCCAATGGAAGCCACATTCGTTTCTTTGCTTTGCACCTGAAATACAAATTTCTTTGTGTTTAATAAAGTTTTAAATATAACACCAAAAAATCGATTCTTGATTTAATCATCATATCAATTTTTTCGTTCTAGTGTAGGTGCAAAATCTTTATAATCATCACAATCATTATTCAGCTATTACAATCATCCATAATTATGTCACAATTATATGTTCTTTAACATTGTTTAAAAAACAGTGGTAAGAATGTACTGCTTATTATCTGTATCAGAAATTTATAAAAATTGTAAATATTGATCTGATCATTATAAATTCCTGTCAATAACCTGTTAAACATTAAATTCAAAAAATGTCTGTTATTGTGAATAATTCCAGTACTAAAACTTAAACTGTTTAAATTCAAGTTGCTATTAATGGTATTAACTTTTAAAAAAAAAACACTATTTACATTACAATTATGAACATCCTTAATGGAAAAATACTATCTTCAACTTCACATTAGTTAATATAACAATTAATAAATTCACATGAGATATTTCCTAGTAGATAGTTCCCAACCTTTTAAAAATTATAATTAACAAAATAGGATAATGAAAATTACGTGTGGTATAGTGCTGGTAGTAAACGCGTAGGTAGTACTAGTAGTAGTATAATGATATCAGAGCAGAAGTTCTAGGAGAGAAGAGTATGAGAACAGAAAGAATAGTACTAGTAGTATTGCATACAAGACATGAAGGAATCACCACTTTGCAAATACTGGCAAAATTTGTAACATGTTTCCTTCAAAGCGCAGGTCACATGACAACATCTTTTTCTTTCTTTCTTTAAATGCAAAAACGTCAACCGAAACTGTATAAGAAAAATTAAAAAACTTTAGTGGTTGAAGGTATGGTGATTGGAGAAGCGTTTGGATAGCATTGCTAACTGAAACAAAAGGTTCACAAAAATATTTTCGGTCTTGTTCATTTTGCTTCCTGTGACCAAGAGAATGTGACCGTGATCCACGCAAGATTGAACATTTATTAGACCTTACGCGCATTACTGCTTTAGAGGGCTCACTTCACACAAGTTGTCTCTCAATTCCGATGTTATTGGTCTGCACGCGCACAGTAGCAGACCGCTGTGCCAGGATTTATCGCAGCCATCGTTGTAAAGTCGAATATTTCGAGCCACAGCTCGTTGAAAACGCACTGTCCGGCATTTTGTTGTCTCTGAGAGACCCGGAATTCCCAAGGAAGTCTTTCCGTCGAGTTGCGCTTGAAATTCGAGAGTTCGTACTGTCTACTCAATTCGCGCGTTTCATCCGATCGCTTTTATTATATTTTATGAAGTTGTGTCCTCTATATGTTAAAATTTCATGTCCCCGATTTTTTCGAGTGGAATCTTTATTGGTGACATACTCTAAATTCACAAACTTCCAAACCGATTCATGTTTCTATTTTCAAAGACTTCCACCTGGCAAATAACATCTTTTTCCCACAACTTTCCCAAACTTCCCAACGCTACGAACCCGTTAATTAGTAGTCGTGCACGAAACAACCAATTTTTAGTCGTTCGCACGACTAGTCTGCAATAGCTGGACTGAGTTGCGAGTCGTATTATAGCGAACACACTAGCGTGTCACCGCAACACCATTTTCTCGTCGCACAAACATGTGGCCAATAATCCGACTGGTTGCGAGTCGTATTATCGCACGACTAGTCTGCAACACATCCGGCAAATTAATAGACAAAGCGATTATCAACATCTTTCACTTGTTTGCGATGAAAACCCTGCAACTGTTTGCATAAGCAGAATAATGTTGCATAACCAACAATGATTGACCCATCAGCGAGATAAATCGGATTCAACATCGTGGAGAAATACGGGACGTGCGCCTTGCTGTCCCCGCTTACGCCTGCCTAAGGAACTTTGCCGTGAAATAGACCATCCTCCAATCTATTGTGCGCTTCGAAGTTTTGACCGATATTAGGGCCACCCTTAGACAGCCTCCAATCACAGTCCGAGTCCACGGTTACAGTTTAGGCCCAAACTGGATCTGGATCTGGAACAATACGTCAAGAAGCCAATCAAGCAAATGCACGGAAGGGAGAGCGCAAAATAGTTTAAAAAGCCACCACTTTGTCCTCACAATCTTCTACTGGGTTAAGGTCTCTGTGAGTAGCCACAACAGGTTTCTACAGGTTAAAAAAAAAGACAAAAAAAGCTGGCTAAAAACTCTACTGCTGTCAGGATGCTAGTAGGCAGGCGATGTTGATCTGCCAAGTGCTGCTGTAAATGCACTGACAGAGCCTGCACTGACGATATCCTCCCCTAGATGATTCCAGTCCATCACTGTCCGCACGAAGAAGGAGTGGGTGTACTGACTTGTGTTACAGACAGGTAGTTTGAAGCCGCGAGTGTTACTGACCACACGGTGTTCTGTAATATTGAAGACTTCAAAGTCCTCATACTTGGGGGGTCGTGTCCGTCTGCGGCCAGCACTCACAGGGGTCAGGAAGTTTTTCGGGGGAATGGCGGGGATAGACTTCCCGCTATCTTGAACATCAGGTCTAATCGTGCCTGTCTGCGACGATCAGCCAGCGGGGGGAGATTCAAATCCCGCAGCATTCGGCTTATGCAACCTGGTTCCCTGGACCTATAATCCTTTGTGATGAAGCGTGCTGCCTGTCTCTGTACCCTCTCCAACTTCTCAATGTCCTGTTGATAATATGGGTCCCACACTGTAGCTGCATACTCCAGTCTGGATCTCACCATGCTATGTACGCCTGGCGCCTGCACTCCTTCGGGCAATTCCTGAGATTTCGGCGTAGGAAGCCCACTGTTGATCCAGCTTTTCGAGCAATATTTGCAATGTGTTGACCCCATTTCAAATCATCTGAGATGAGTACTCCTAAGTACGGGTTTTGCTGAACCTGTTTCAGGAAGACTCCATTGAGGCTGTACATATAGGTAGACTTGCTCCGGAAGGACAGGATGTAACATTTCTGTGCGTTGAAGCGCATCCCCCATCTCTTGGCCCAGTCCTCAAGGTGTCTCAGGTCTTCCTGCAAGGTGATGTGGTCCTGAAGGGTGTTGATGTTGCGGTACAGTAGGCAATCGTCAGCGAAGAGTCGTACTTTTGACTTCACTGCTTCCGGTAGGTCATTGATGTGGCACAGAAAAGAGTAGTGGCCCCAACACTGTTCCTGAGGGACACTGGAGTCGACAGCTACCTCTCCTGATGCCTCTCCCTCCAGCACCACTCACATCCTCCTTTTCATCAGAAAGTCAGTGAGCCATTTAAGAATCGGTTCCTCGTACTCCATAATGATCGAGTTTGTGAAGTAGCTGTTTGTGAGGTACCGTGTCAAAGGCTTTACTGAAGTCCAGTATCACAACATCGGTTTGCTTCCCGCATCGAAGGACTCCAAGAGATCATGCATTGTGGTGATCAGTTGCGTCTCACAGGAGTAGCCGGATCTGAAGCGGTGGTTTCTGTCTGTCAGTATGTTGTGCCTCTCCATATGGTTCATATATCATACATATATATGAACGGGAAAAGTACGGGAAAAGATTTTGATAATCACTTGGTCTATTATTTCTCTCTCTCTCTCTCTCTCTCTCTCTCTCTCTCTCTCTCTCTCTCTCTCTCTCTCTCTCTCTCTTGTGTGTGTTCGTTCGTTCGTTCTTTGTTTTTACGTCTTTTCACCATAAGTGATATTAGACCAAAGTGTGCGTGAGTGAGTGTATTCTGTCTGTGAGTGTGTGTGAGTGCGTGAGAGTGTAAATGTTGAGGTAATGAAAACTGTGAACACTGCATTAACAGTAAAGAGGAAATGTTAAAAGATACATGTAACAAATAAAATGCAAAATACAGAAACGTGGGTGGGTGGATGTGTCCCACACCACTAATCTACATTGGAAGAAAAAAAAATCTACAGGAATGACCTGATGGGGTGTGAATTAGGGATTCAGCAATTTGTAGTAAAACGTTTTGTGTCATATAATAAATCATCTATGTTTTCTTCCGAAACGTTCTTTGCTGTGACTGAATCAGGTAGAAAACATCGGAAACTTTTACAATGGAATAAAATGTGATTAAAATGTGATTTGTGCACCACACAGGCAATATACATTTTTGGAGAATTTTGTCTTTAAAGCGTTCATTTTTAGGTGGAAAAAAGGAAAGTTACAAGTCTAGAATAATATAACGGTGTATTTGACAACATTTCTCGATACAATTTCCAACATACATCTCATCCAACTGCAGCTGTATTTTGTGTTAAAGTCTTTTCATCAGAACGTCTGCTAAATTTTTTCCATGCTGTTTGTTTCTAGCAGCCTGTAATTTTCATGGTGACATTTTTGTGTGTGTGGTGTGTGTGTGTGTGTGTGTGTGTGTGTGTGGTGTGTGTGTGTGTGGGGTGCGTGCATGCGTGCGTGCGTGCGTGTGCGTGTGTGTGTGTGTGTTAGTGAGTGTGTATGTGACTGTTACAAAGTCAAGAATGGGAAGTGTAAACAAGGTAGGTGAAAGATGACTGTAAATTATATTTAGACATTCATTGAATATCCTGAAGGAAACCTAGTTGGGTTTGTACTGTGTGTTTCAGCTGAGCAGACTGACAGCAGCTGGAAAGGGAGGAGAAACTTCTGTCACAATGACGGATGTTGACTTCAAAGCAGAGACCAGAGTGTGTGACTTTGCTTCAAATGCTGGCAAATTGGACATGAAAAGTGAGAAGAGCTTCACTTGCAGCTGTAAGTACAAAGATGGGCAGCCTTGCTCCCTACTCTATCATTTTGAATTTCTTGAGTCAGGTGAGGTGCACATCCACTTGTCTTGCGATACTGATCGACACAGGTGATCAAGCTTCGGAAAGATCACAGAATCACAGAAATGTATGGCTATAGGCTAATAGCCTTTTGCCCTCATGATCAGTATCCGTTTATGTGCTTTTAGATCACTTCTCGTGAAAGTCCCAATGGCTTAAGTCAGGCATAGTGTATACTACATTTATCATCATCTTAATAAAGATCCAACTCAGTGGAAAATACCTGGTCCTTTAAACTTTTTGTCAATTTGATTTTTAAATGCGTTACTGATGGCGCGTTGATAGTGTCATCGGAAAGGTTTCCACAGATTAATGATAGGGTTAGTAAGATAAGATAATGTTGCTTATAGCCCAGCCGACCGCAAAGGCCATATCAGGGCTGTATACGGTTAGTAAAAAATTTGCGAAACTGGTTAGTTTGCATAATTAGTTTTGGTTATTTTGAAGTTATGTCCTCGAGTCTTTTCATAGTTAGCCATAGTGAACAAGGAAGAGGTGGTGCAAGGATCATAAATATTGTGTATAATTTTGTATACTTCAATGAGATCACCTCTTAGTCTTCTGAATTCTAGGCTAGGCAACCTAAACAGAGTTAGGCGCTCCTCATAACTAAGATCACGAGTACTCGTTCTAGTTATACACTTGGTAAATCTTCGTTGAACACCTTCAATCATATTTATATGTTTTTTAAGATAGCGGCCCCATACTGAGTTTCATATTCAATAATTGGTCAACTAGAGCTTTCAACAAGGGAAAATCATAATTTCAGGAGATTTATTTGTAACAGTCCTCACAAGAAGACCAGCCATTTGATTACCTTTTTCACAATGTTGTTTATATGAGTCTCAAAGTTCAAATCTGGGTCCATGGTGACACCTAAATCCTTCTCAGCAATAGTACTTTCCAGTGTTCTATTAACCCCATTTTCCAGTATGTGTACTGATAGTGTGGATTATTCTTTCCAAGGTGCAGAACTTTGCATGCTGATCTTCCTCCTAAAGGTCTGACTGCTCCCATAATCAAACCTCCGAGTCTGTCCCGGAAGCATGCGGAGTATCTCAACAGAGACACCAGGGAGTTTGTTGCTGCAGAGCATAAGGATCTGGTGTGTCCCAAACCACCTGTCATAGAATCTAAATCAAAGAACAGTGCCCCATCCTCTTCCGCTTCCAGTGCAAGCCAAGGAGTTCTGTTAACACCTGAGACAACAACAAAAAAGAAAGTGGACAGGCCAAGAAATCCTCAAGAGAACTTGCTACCAGGAAGGCCACAAAACAGTGAATAAAAGTGATCTGTGACATGAGCGGCAGTGACATGAAAATACTGATTCGCAGGATGGAACTTGATAACTGAATGCCATGGACAGCTTTTTTTTAAATCAAGATGAGATTTTTTTTAATGTGCAAATATTTATGCTGTTCATTTGCCTGTGTATGTGTCTTTATTGCTAACAGAATTCTGCAGACATTATTGCTGGCGTGGAAACTAAAGCTGTACAAGATTGACTGGAGGCTGAATTATGATTAATTTCCTTATTACCTTTTAAAGGTAAAGAATGTAAACAAGAATTTTCTTGTATTCTGTCATCTTATGGGGGGATAGATCACTTGATTATGCATCTTTTGACACAAAACCCATAGTTCAGAAAATTCAAGTTTCAGAGTAACGCTCAAAAGAAAGTTGCAACTTTTGCAACCAAATTACCTCCCCTTCGTTGTGATCGGAGTATGTAGTACGTGTAGAAAAAAGAAAAAGAAAAACAATAACAGATAAATCCATTCTGTTCTTTCTTTGCATTTTATTTGAGAAATATTTATAAATTTAATGAAATGCAAATAAACAACAAATGAAAATTGTGCCTCCTTTTCCCATGCTGCGTTCACAGATATATTCTCTATTTCACTCACAGCCGCACCTAGCTTTACTCATAACGCCTATCTTGCGCCAAATTGGATGAAGATCAGTGATTGTTCGTTTATTTTCGTTGTCCGGAGTGTTGTGTATCTTGCCAGTAGAAGACCTAAGAGGTCGAAACGCGTCCCTATTTTTGTCTTGTGATTCGTTCGTCCACTTCTTTTTTCATTAGGAGATGGGGGGCGGGGTGGGCAGAGCTTTATCAATGATTTTTCAAATTTTCTCACAAGATAGGTCAGTTACAAAACTTTATCATACAGTCCAGTCCTTGACCCACACCATACCTGACTTTGATGCAGGGTTTTATGTCCGATTCTTTTTCTATGCAAGCACGATCCACATGACCTTCATTCTCCTGTCTTCTGCTAGACTTTTCATTCCAAAATCCTAGTTCCCTACCA
>CM031611.1:48767016-48771762 GCA_018398815.1 Conus ventricosus | reverse complement strand
ATACAACGCATTAATTAAAAAGAAGGTTTAAAACAGATTCAATGAAACATCTGTAAAATCCTTGCAAAACTTTGCCATTTAAATTGAGGCTTCTGAGTTTCTGCAGAAAATATATCCTTGAATAGTTCATAACAGCAGTGGTGTCAGTGCCAGTTGCAAAACTTACCAAAGCAATCAATTTGCACAATTTACTTACCTCTAGACTGATGAGCCATGTCGCCAAAAATCGTGAAAAACACGTAGAACTTGAAGATGGAAGCAAAATCGCAACACTGTCAATCGCACACGTTGTGTCTCAGAAATCACAGGAAACGAAAAAAACCGCTAAACCGGAAATGAGATGTATAATTTATTCATGGGTCAAAGTTCAGCCAATGAATGGCCGGCTGATTCCTCCAAATTTTGCCGTTACCATTAGCAACTACACGTTATGACGTCATTCTTGGCTAAGGTGGTATACCAGCAACCTTTGCTGGTATGCCAGCAACCGATTTGACTGGAGCAACAAATTTGACCGCGACAGGCCTTCGTTCATTCGTCCTTCGTCCTCTCTCGGGCTTCGCCCTACTCTAATCTAAAGACCATCGATTCTGCTTTGGAGTAGACTGGGACACTGGTGACGTCATTTTTTGCCTAAACTGGTATGCCAGCAACCGATTTGACTGAGCAACAAATTTGACCGCGACACGTTCACGTTCAGAAAGTTAGCCGACAACCTAATGTAGATTCCGAACATGTGTAAACAAGAAAATCAAAGTGAAATACGATGTAGTTTGCATGACAATTGCAGACAAAACATAAAAGAAATTATACTTTGAAATTTCTCGGCCGGAACTTGGCTTAAGAAAACAACAACCTTTTTGGGGCAGTTGGGTGATTATCCCCATACGTTCTTTTTCGTCTTGTTGAAGAGGTGTTTTTTTTCACCGCTTACCCCCCCCCCCACCTTTTTTTTTCTACACAAGTATCACTGACTGTTCTTCTGTCTTATTCAATGGAAACAAAGTAATGAACCTTGTAAATAGGGCCTGTCGCGGTCAAATTCTTTTTTTTGTGACACCAGCGCCCCTCCCGCCCTGTCCAAAAGGGCTGACCAAGACCATTCATGATAAGAGAGCCAATCAGAATCGACTGAAAATTCACTGAGGACCTAATTGAGGTCACGTGAACTTCCGTGTTGATGTGGTGAGTGGCGACAGCTTCCAATAGGAAAAGAACACCTGTGGGACGAGTTACTCGTGCGAATCGGAACGCACTGTAGCTGTAGCACTTCAAGCAGTTTCACCATGAAAGCTGCAGTGACGTATTCAGTTTTCTTCACATCTTTGTGACATTTTTCTCCAAAGTACATGGAGGGGTGGGGTGTGATTTTCCACATCATAACATTCCATCTGCGGAATTGAAGGCTTACCAAAAGTTGAAGCCTCTAGTGGGGAAAAGGTACGATTTAAAACATGTTTAGTCATATGATTTTTTTTTTAATTATTATTATTATTATGGGTGGTTTTCTTTCTGTCTTTGGCACTGTAACAATACACGTGTTTTCAAAGCAAGTCTATTGCCATCAAACTCGAATTTAGCTAGTACTAGTAGTCAGTTGTGGAGCCAAGACTGGCAAGTAAACTTCAGCAGAAGATTCACTAAGTTCATGAGGATGACTTTCAACTAAACCATGAAAATGTCATGAGAGCATTGAATACACTGTAATGTGAGAAGGTTGCAGGCATCAACAACTGTACATAGAACATGGAATTTCATCCCCAAAAGTGCCAAGTGTTGCGTATATGTAACAAACGCTCACCAATTAGATCAGATTATTCTATCCATAATACTATTCTTAAAGAAACTAATGCTGCAAAATATTTAGGCGTGATTATAGATAGTCGTCTCAAATGGAAAGAACATTACAATTTAGTATGTAAGAAAGCAAATAACATCTTAGCTTTCTTATACAGGAATATCAATGACTGCCCCCAAAAGGTTAAAGACGACTGCTACAAAACACTGGTTAGACCAGTACTGGAATATGGTTGCTCAGTTTGGGATCCTTACCATCTAAAGGACATTGATAACCTTGAAAAGATTCAGAAGAGAGCAGCACGGTTTGTAACAGGGAACCACATCAGAGAAAAGGGGAATACTAGGAAGAACATGAGGAAATTAGAATGGAAACCCTTAGAAGAGAGAAGAGCTTTTATCAAACTTAACATCTTCTTCAAAGGCAGAGCTAAAGTAATCGATATTCCAATGGAACAACTAGTATTGAATAAAAGTAGCACCAGGAGTGGCGGTAAATGTTATACCATACCTGCATCAAATATTGACAGCCAAGTGCTTACATTCTTTTTATCCCAGTTCTGTACGGCTGTGGAACTCACTGCCGGGTGCCATCAAGATTGCCACAAGTGCAGTCTCATTTAGGGGACAAGTTGATTCGACAGTTTTGAGATCTGCATATTGACGATTTTCTATTTTTACTTCCCCAGATATTTTACTTTTACCTGGGCCTGAATTTGGCCATTGCTTTTAACTTCTTGAATCGAGTGCGACCCCTTGTTGCCAAATTTGCTCCAGGGGCCAACAGTCTTGAGTTGCACTGTTTTATGTTTTATGTTATTTTATTTTACTTTTTAACATGCGCGCTGGTGACCTACTCGTTTTTGAGTGAACCAGTATTTTAGGAAGAAGAAGAACTCTTCAAACATGGCAGAGAGGCAGTTGAGTTAGCAAATGAGCTAACCAAGTAACTGAACACTATCAGATGCCACTGAGAGGCCCACACCTAGGAATTAGTATTTCTAATTGTCACTCTTCCCAAGAAAGAAAATCTCCAGCATTGCCAAAACTATTGAAAAATCAGTTTGGTCACTTTTGCGAGAAATGTAATGCTGGGGTTCATTCTGATTAGTGGCTTTGCTCTTGTTTGCTAAAGTGATTCATCAGATTTCTTATTACATCAGATTGGCCAAGCTGTAATCCAGTTCTTATCATTCCCTTGCCAGCCATTTGGTCTGCTCTCTCATTTCCTTTAACTCCTGCATGCCCAGGGCAGTATCCAATCCATACAAGTCTTTCCAGTGATAGGTTGCGCATTAGTTCATGTCAAGCAGGGCTTTCCATTCTCTTTTTGCTTTTTAAAGTAGGTTCATGGGGTCAGTCAGTATCATGGCTTGTTGGGTTTTAAACTGGCCTATGGATGAAAGCCAGTGGAGTGCTTGTGCCACTGCTTACACCACCATTGCTTGACTTGAAGTTGTTAAACTGTGCACCATTGTCTTCCTAAATAGTTCAGCCATTTTGCTTCACTGTGTATCCCAGCCTAATTTACCTTTGGTGACAGAACCATCAGTGAATACATGTATCATCTTTTTGGCCAAGGTCTTCTACCTGCATCTGAATGTCTGAACTTTTTTGATTTTGCCTTCTGGCCATTCTCGACAGTTCTGGAGCAATAGCAGTTTGGTAGGTGTTTGAAGTGTTCTGGATACTTTTCCCAATTATTCATTTAGTTTCTTTGAGTTCTGCTAACTGGCACACAAGCTCTAAACTGTCTTCTGCCTGTCCCATTCATGATTTTCAACATCCTAGCTGATTGCCTTTTGTTTCTTTGACTGCCGCGTGATGTGGGGTTTGGGGATTTTCAAGTGCTCTGAAATGCCTTCACCTGTTCTAGCTTGTGTCTTGCCTGCATTGAAGGAAGGTCAAGCAGGTATCGCATAGTTTTAACTGGTGTAGCCTTTGTGGTTCCCAGGATCAGTCTCATTGCTTCATTTTGAATTCATTCTAATTTAAGAAGATTGCTGTTGGACAGTATTGTAATTATTCTAATCCATATAATCAATCACACTGAGAACAAGTGCATGATGCAGTCAGTAGAGATGGCGCTGTTCAGTGCCTTTAGCTGCCATTGCTTTCATGGCAAATAGGCCTTTTTTGCATTTGAGAACAATATTATCAACATGCTTTCTAATGGTTTACATTATGTCAAAGCCTGCACCCAAATAGCATAGGTTGTCACTTGATTCAATTGGTATTCCATTGAAGGAAACTGGTGAGGGTACTTGTCCTGATGTCTTGTTGTTGCGAGTGCAGGCTAATGTCTGGGCTTTTGTAGGGTTGATGGACGATCCAGTTTCTTGACACCACTGAACAATGTAGTTCAACTGTTGCTGAACTGCTTTTGTTCTTTCTTGAGCATTGTTTGGTGTTTAGTAGATCAGACCATCACCATGTTTCTGTTGAGGTCTGCAAGGCCTATATTGTAAACATTGCATAAAACAGGGGAGAGAGGAGAGTATTTGAGGTAATCCCATAGTAAGTTTGTGAGCATCAGACATCCAGTCTCCAAATTGTAAGATGATTGTTTGCTCCTGAAGTGCTGCTGCTATCCATCGTGTAAGTGTCTTGCTATTCTGTAGTCAAGGAGTAGTTCCATGAGAAGCGAGAACTGGACTTTGTTGTATGCGTCTTCCAGGTCTGTTGCAACAGCCAGTGTTTCTTCTTTCTGTGGAATCTTTTGTATACTTCACTGGCAAAAGTGGTTGCATTTTCCCCCATGTACTTTTACCAGTTCTGTAGCCTCCTTCACCTTGATTTGATCCCAGGAGGATTTGTCAGGAGCAAAGCCACTATTCCATAGACCATCTTTCAAATCTGAACATCAAGAGAGGAAGTGGCTGCACATCCAGACTTAAGGGAAGATCAAGAAACATCACTAACCAAACAAACATTAGAATAATATCAAGA
>CM031611.1:48749516-48764516 GCA_018398815.1 Conus ventricosus | reverse complement strand
ACACACACAGTGACACGCACACACACACACAGTGACACACACACAGTGACACACACACACACACACACACACACACACACACACACACACACACACACACACACACACACGCACACATACGTGCGCATGTACACACACTAATACGCACACATATACTCACACATGCACGCACAATTGCATGTTAATTGTTAGCTTTTGTGATTTGTATGAAAAAGAAAAGTGTTGCATCATCAACGGATTTCAACTTATCAGAGTTTATGATTAAAACATCTGTATGTTTTCTGTCATTCGAGCAAGAGTTCTTTGTTGTTTTTTTTTCTTCTTTTTTTTCTGGTATTATAATGTTCCCTTTGAATTTCTTTCTTTGAAAAATCCCCTGCACCAGGTTCCGCACAGAAGACCCAAAGCATGAGTATATGTACTATGTTGGCATCTGCACGGACGCCATTGCTGAAAGCGCGGACGGCGACTCCAAGAATGGCATCGTTCAAGAGAAGAATGATGGGAAAAGCAAGCACGTGATTGGCAAATACTCCAGTGCTGGCATCATGGCTGGAAGTAAGAGTTGGTTAATACTCAGGATATATACGTAAGTGGAGAATGATCTCCAGAAATGCTTTTGATGGGGACTTTAAAGGTAGGGAGTCTTTGTTGTGCAGGAGACCTGGCAGACAAGAGACGTGTTCCAGAAATATGGGAGCGGGGACAAGATGGCGTTATTCAGAGGATCTTGCCAAGGAAGGGGGATGGGGTGGGGGATAATTCTTTCCTGACTGACACCTTGTAAGATGATACTCTTCCTTTCTGGACGCGTGATTTTTTTTGTTTTGTTTAGCGCCACGGTATAAACACAATAACCTCTTATTCATATATCAAGAGAAAGGGTAAACATAGACTTTATATTTTGTATGCTGTTAGATCTTTGCCGCAGATACTGAAATCCTGTCATGACATACAAACACCAGAAAAGTAGTTTGATATAAAAAATATCAGATTCTTTGTTCTAAGCTCTTTGCCTGAAAAATACAGTTTCTATTGTTGAAAGAGAAGTTCCATTAGGTAAGTCCTAAGACTAGGTATGAAATGTGATTTCATCCATTGAATGGTGGAAGGAGAATTTTGTTTTTGTTATATTTTTTCTTTAACGTCGCCACCCCCAGGAAACAGGAACAGCTGGTATGCCATCACATCAGCAAGCTTGTCATGAAAAGGTTGACCACATTCAGACTTAAACCTTGTGAAAGTGACTTTGTTTCATTACCCCAGTGGCAGTACTGTCGCTGTAGTATAACTGTGCCGTGGTTCTGTCCATTTGCATTATGGTTTTGTCATGTACGCATGCGCATTCATGCCAGCTCACATACATGAAGGCATGCACTCTCTCTCTCTCTCTCACACACACACACACACACATGCACTCATGGACTCACACACAACTACAGGGTTCATGCAAACATTCAGGTGCGTGTATTCCAGTTGTATGAACACATCCTTGCGTTCATGAGCTAGTGTGTGCATGCATACACTTGCATACAAGCATACTAGAGCATGTGCTTGCACACATGTATTTGTACTGTTGTTGTGTGCTGCATTCGTTTGTGTTTCACTAGATTTTTTGCTAGATTTTTCTATAAGAAATGTTATTTGGGGCTTTTGAATCAGTGCATGTACACTCAGACAGGTCATGCATACACTTTTTCCATTACTTACCTGTCCAAACGTATGCCTTATCTCCGCATAGCAATATCATCAGAATGCTCCCCAAAACCTCAGAATTGGAAAAGCAGGGAGCTAACTTTACCTCCATATCTCTTAAGCCAGCAAGAGTGATCGCCCATAGTGAGTTTTCTTCATCTAGCTCAACTAGCACAATTTTCTGCTTTTCTTTACAAGAGGAACATGCCACTGTCTTCTTTCTAGTTTCGATTTTTGTTTTTTGGGGGCGCACTAGATAGGGAGCTCTGTTAAAAGCTACACAAATCGGAAATGGGAACCAAACATCCATCGTCACTTATCAGATACTTAGGGGATCTATGGTATAATATGTTTCTATAGGGGATCTATGGTGATATGTTTCTATAGAGGATCTGTAGTATGTTTCTATATGGGATCTATAATATGTTTCTATAGGGGATCTATGGTATATGTCTCTATAGGGGGTCTGTGGTATAATATGTTTCTATAGGGGATCTATGGTATAATATGTTTCTTCAGGGGATCTGTGGTATAATGTCTCTATAGGGGATCTATGAGATTTATATGTTTCTGTAGTTGATCTATGGTATAATATGTTTCTATAGGGGATCTGTGGTATAATGTCTCTAGAGGGTATCTGTGGTATGTTTGTATAGGGGATCTATGGTATAATATGTGTGTTTGTGTGTGTTAGAATTGTGGTATATCTCAGCTAAAGTAAAAGTGACGATGTGCAGCCAACTGGGTGTACCTGGAGTATGGGGACGGAGACAGCTACGGCTCTAAGGAACATTGCAATCGGGCGCAGCGGAAGGCGGTGATCCTTTTCACCTGTGACCCAGCCGCCACGGACGTGAGTTGGCTTGTTTCCTCTGATATGACAAGCATGAAAACGAGCAAAAGGAGAAGCGTTCGGAAGGACTTAGATTACCTGCACTCGCTTGTCAGGCTTTTGTGGTGGTATTCACTTTCTTCAGAAAGTGCAACAGGCTGGGTGGTGGTTCTTAACTCTTTCATTCCTACTTTTCTATGAACCATCACTTTCTCTTGTTCCTAGATTCTTATAATACCAGTATTCCCTTCATTCCTGGATTTAGAAAAAAAAAAAAAAAAGTGTAAAGTGAGAACTGCCACGTGTGCAGTAGCAAACCGACCAGAATAGAGCGGCAACCACTTTCCCATGCTGTAGGGGGCCGTCTGGCATCCATTCCATTTATAAACACTGCCGCGTGAGCGACCCGGTCATGATGTGTACCGATGATGCGACTTGCACAAAGTTCAGAGCACTTACCGCGAGAACCGATTTTCCGGGCTGCAGGAAGGAAAGGAGGGATTTTGTGCTGCCCGGTTTTCCGTGCTGCAGGAAGGAAGGGTAGGATTTCTGCAAACCAGAAAACCGGGTTGTAGGGATGAAAGAGTTAAGACTCTCACATGGTTTCCAGATCATGTACCAGCATTAACGTAATTGTTCTTCCTCAGTGGAACTCTGGACTTGTAATCAATATATATACATGAATGCATCCTTACAAGCAAGAGCAAGATTTCTGAACACATTTCTTACTATGCTTGGGGGAAAAAAAAAAAGAGAAAACCCTGAGATAATTCTGACAGGCTTTCTTTTCTTTTCTCCTTTTTTCTTTTTTGTTTTTTTTAACCCTCATGGTAAAAGTAGCCACTATTCATCTTCAGTGAATGGTGAAGATTGTAGTGTATGTGGATCCCATTTCTTTGCAAAATTTTGGATCATGGCAAAATGTGAAAGTGAGCGTTCATTTCGAAAAAAAAAGCATTTCAAGAAAAGAAAAAAATTCAGGGGAGAAGATGTAAGTGGGTCAGGAATCCAACGAGTGCTGGTCATGGTTTTTTTCATGTTGGCAGAAGAACCTGACATGAAATCCTCAGTGAATTTCTAAGCCAGAGCTGGCTTTTGCCATTTCGTCTTGCGAGCTGAAGACAGAGTGATGTCAGTTGTCATGCTCTGACACATGTTGTCAACAAGATGATGAATTGAGAGATTTATGAACGCTTTATGAACTAGTGGATGGGCCGGAAAAGAGGATGAAACACCACACGATTCTCCGATTTGCAGAAGACTATGCGATCTTGAAAGCAAGTTTCAAAATTTTTCAGGGAAGGGGGCATGTCTGCTGGACTTTTTCCTAGAAATTTGCTATTCCTCAATGGGAGCCCTTGTGTAGTAGAAGTTGTTAGTGGCATGGCAGATTTAAGTCCTCATCACATGTTTGTAGAAGTTGTTAGTAACATGGCTGATGTTAGTCCTCGTCACACGTTTGTAGAAGTTGTTAGTAACATGGCTGATGTTAGTCCTCGTCACACGTTTGTAGAAGTTGTTAGTGACATGGCTGATGTTAATCCTCATCACACGTTTGTAGAAGTTGTTAGTGACATGGCTGATGTTAATCCTCATCACACGTTTGTAGAAGTTGTTAGTGACATGGCTGATGTTAGTCCTTGTCACATGTTTAACCTCAGAATTTCAAGCATTTACCACACTACCAGATGAATTTGCTGGAATGCTGTACAGAAAAAAAGCCTGCAAATCCAAATTGCGTCAAATTTTGTATGAAAAACTGGTACTGGTGGATGGGGTGATATTGCTTATAGCCCAGCCTACTGCAAAGGACCACACCTGGGCTGGTACTGGTGGGTGAAGTGTGACATACAATACACGCATTTGTCTGTGGAGCATTATGGTCATTCATCTGCACTGTGGTGTTCAGAACAAAGTCAGTGGCTTACCACATCTAAATCATGAATCCCTGTCACCCACAAAGTTTGAATCGTTGGTTTCCGTTAGGTTTGTATAGTTTACGCTAATATCTGATTCATCACTATTGATTTAATGGTACCAAAGCTGCTAAAACACTATTGCGGTTGTTTGTTTACTCTTGAAATTGGAAACTTCGGAAAGCTTCCATATACTGAAATGGCCGTAACTAACTTTGGAAAGCTTCCATGTACTGAAATGTCCGTAACTAACTTTGGAAAGCTTCCGTATACTGAAATGGCCGTAACTAACTTTGGAAAGCTTCCATATACTGAAATGTCTGTAACTAACTTTGGAAAGCTTCCATGTACTGAACTGGCAGTAACTCTTTCAGCAGTGGTCTGTTTGAGATGTTGAAAAAGAACATGTGTATTGTGTGCTGTTGACTTTCTCGTGTTGAGAGAGGTATAAATGAGTATTTGCTTTTGTTTAGAAGTACTAGTATGTTTGAATATTGGCTTATCTGCTAATCTGATGTTTGTTTAACGTTTATGCAGGATATATTCACAGAATTAACAGAGACGCTCTGCTATATACAGATGCTTGTTTGACTAAACATGCTGACAGATGTGGGTACATTTTCTGATAACCGTGTCTTTACTTCAAAAGTTGAAAAATCTGTGTATGTTCATGCATGGGCTTGTGTAAGGATCCTGTGCACATGTACATGTAAAAGATGTGCAGGGAGTAACTTCTGTACTTTCAGTGTTGTGTGTGCAGAGTACGGCCCTGCGCATGCTAGAGGAACAGACGGATGTACAGACAGGCTGCTACTATCTGTTTGAGTTGGCTCGTCCAGAGGTGTGCGAGGACGCTGTTGTTTCGGGCTCCTTCCTCAGCATTGGCTCTATCATCCTCATTGTGTGAGTCATTGTCTTTATTATCGGAAGATCAGGAATAGAGTTTTAGAACTTACCGCCAATGACATTGACAAACAAAGCACAAGACAAGACACGATGCATTTCAACCACTTGGGTCTTCATCAGGCGAAAAAAATAAATCACATTTAACATGTGGGACAGTACAAACTACGAAAAACAAAAAAAGAAGAATGAAAATGACTTGTCCGTTATTCTCCATGAAGGCGGAAATGACATGAGGCCAGGGGGATTATGGGAGAGGAAACAGAGGGGGGGTTGCGTCAGGGGAGGTGTGTGTGTGTGATATGATAGGGTTGTGTGTCTAGTTTATTAGGATGGTATGATATCACTGAAACATTTTCCAGATTTTTAATGTTTTGTTCTTTTGCGAAATCTAATTGAGTGGAGAAGCTGAAGAGGAACTGTTTGGTTATTAGCTCTCTCTCTCACACACACACACACACACACACACACACACACTGTTGTTCTGTGTCTTCACTCTATCTGTTGGCCTCTCTCTCTAAATGTCCCTCTTCTCTCACTCCCTCTATTTCTCTCCTTCTCTTATCTCTTGTTTGCATCTGCCTCTCAGTGTGTCTTCCTTCCCTATTCCCTCTCCCCCCCCCCCCCCCCCCCCCCCCACACCCCCACCCTTCTCTCTCTCTCTGTTGCTGTCTGTCTTCCTCTCTCTGAGGATAGTGAATATCATCATTTTTTTTTTTTAGTAGTATAGTCACTGGTTAAATAACAAATAGGAAAAGCTGGTGTGTGTAAGAAGCAGGAAAGGCTGGTGCATGTTAGATAAGAGACAAGGAAGCTCATTGTCAGTTGTCACAGTAGCTGTCCGGATTCGTGTGAGACCAGACAATACCTTTTCATTACAAGCACATACCTGTGGTTTAGATTTATACGGATAAGATCTTTTTTTTTAAAAACTGGTGGTTCTTTATGTGTGTGTCTTTTGAATAAAGATACCCAGCACTGTGCATAGACACCTTACATAATATACACCAAAGATAAAATCTGAGAGTAGGAGAGGACAACACATTGGCTTGTTCATGATCAGTTTCTGATTTACATGACAATAAGGTGGGTTCTCTAATGAATATGTCTTAATTTGTCTGGGACAGTGATTTTGTATATTTATAAAGGTGTTGTTTTTTTTTATATAAGAAATTTTCTTCCACCTCAAGTGAATGCATATAATGTATTGACTCACCAGCTGTTTTTGTTGTTGTTTTCTCTCCTGTGCCCTGTCAGTGGCATTTCTCTCACACCGTTCATTCGCACACTTCCCAATACACACCGCCACCCAGGTCCACATTGTTGCAACCTCAGCTGTCAGTTGACAGTGAGCAGCAATCCACAAGAGGGTGGGTGCAGAATTGCGCCTGTTCAAGCATTTGTAGGACATCATCTACTAAGTCCCTTGCTGACAGCCATTATGTTTAAATATGCAGAGCCAGCGTGTGTAAGCGTCCCCCTGTCATGGGGATGCTGTCACATCCATAGACCAACAGTCAATATGAAGCCATTTTCTGGCATCCGATAGGCTCAGGACAGCATCTGAACTGATTAGCTGCCTTGATTTGAAGGCTTACTGTTTTATTTGAACCAGTAAAACAAATGAAAGCGGCATGTATGAGTTAAAGAATTTTTGGTTTACTTGTACCTTCAACAGTTCTGTGGAATAATGAAATAAAGAAAATGCACGATTTAGCTATTTGACTTATAAAATTTAAATGTTATTTGTAACAGTATGTTCAGTGAAAGACTGCAATAGCTACAGGCCAATTTTTCCTATATCACATCTTGGTAAAATCCATTTCAATCACGATTATCTCATTTTTCCAGAGAAGGATGTAGCATTGGTCATTATATTCGTCATGCTGAATACATACGCAAAGCTCAGATCCATAGTAAACATTCAGTCTTGAAAGCTTCTTAAAACATATTCAGATGAATTAAATCTTTCTTCTTTCACAGTAAAAGGGCAAGAGTTGTTGCAGAGTGATGTGCGTTTCACTCTGTGAACTGTACTTCTGGAAATCAGATACCAAAGACAGCAGGGCATGCACTGCAGCGAATCTTTATTTTTCTTTCACTGGTAGAAGTTAATCAGAACAGCTTGGCATGGGAAAAGTTCAATACTGTTCTCACAAATTATTTTAAACGAATTTCAGAAAGTATTTGTAAGGCTCCGCCGAAAATCGTAGACAAACGAATCAAAAGACAGAACATGACGCGTTTAGACCTATTAATTAGGTCTTCTTCAGGCAAGATATACAACAGTCAGGACAACAAAAAATGAACAATCACTTATCTTCATCCAATTCTTTGCCTTGTGATTTGTCTTGTGATTGTTTGTGTATGTTTTCTGGAGGAGCCTTATGAGTTTGTTTATATTTCCACCTGCAGTCACCTCACTTTGCAACTAGTTATTTTTGCCCTGTGCAGGTTTTTCTTAGTGGCGGCTGTGTACCTGATCGCTGGTGGGCTCTACCAACGCTTTGTCCTGGGGGCCAAGGTATTGAGCAGATACCGAACTACGAGTTCTGGAAAGACTTTGGAAATCTACAAGCTGTGAGTCACGTGTGTTGTTAACCAATTTGGTTTGGTGTTAGTCCACAGTTGTTTTCAAAAGAATTTAATTAAAAAAATAAAAAAATAAAAAAATGATAGGTCACAACTACTTTTGGTGGTAATGCGTGGGTGTTTGAAACAAGCATTATGGTACAGAGGTTTGATATCTTTAGAGGAAAGAATATGCAGCAGAATCTTTGAGAAACCAACTGAAAAGCAGCTTGCGTTTTGTTCCTGATCCAGTTATTTCCATGATGGATGCCTTTCATATGATTTTTTCATTCTTGATACAAATTTGTGGCATTAGAATGCAGCTTGTGGCTGATCTTCAGTTTTCATTGATGGATTCGAACAAAAGTGAATTGGTGCTTTACCCTTTCTCGTCTGATCAGGTAATCACTTTATTACTTACATGCACAGAGCCCCAGAATGCAGGTTCTGGTTCATAAATGACCTAGGGAAGAAACCATCTTCGTTGTAGTTATTGTTTTGTTTTTAGAAGATAATCTTGCCAAATACTCATACTTGACAAGGGTTGAACATTTTAAAAACATTTTGGTCCTGAATCAGAGCACTTCGCAAATGGCGGCCACTTTTGCAACATGAGTTTCCTTACTACTCGCACGTTTACAAATAACTTCTGAAGGAACGAAATGGGAGAGTTGCCCAGGATGCTCAGAATAAGGCAGAGAGAGCAGTCGGTGTCAGGTCCTCAAAAGGCAACTCAGCAGAGGAGATACTGCGTTGTTGCCAAGTTATTTTGGTGGTGATCAGCGGTGCCTCACAGGGACTCCTCCATGTCCACGGACCAAGATGGAATTTTGTACAGAACGTTGTGAGGCGCAAGATATCTTGTTACCAAGGAATCTGTTGCACGTGCCGGATCCATGGTGTACATGGGACTTCTGTGGTTTGTTACATCCCGAAAGACTGGCACCAGCCCACAACTCCGGGTGTTGTAGGAGAGAGCTGGTTTAGGAGAGGGAGGAGGTGTAGGGAGGATTCGTTTGTTTAAATTTAAATCAGAGATCTGAAATGTTCTTACTTCTACAGAAGGGTTATGTATGTCAGACCGTGACTTCACATTATGACATGGGAATTTTAATGTACACAGTTATCAGATTCACACAGACCACGCACGTCAACAGGCCTGTACATTGGAGCACACATGCATTATACACACACACACACACACACACAAACATGCACACTCTCTCTCTCTCTCTCTCTGACATGCGCACACACAAATATTTCAGACAAAATAAAGACTGGTAAATACACATTTTTGCTGGAAGACTGGTTTCTGTCTTTTATCTTTTTTTTTTTTTTTTTTTGTCCCACTCTCATCCCTCCCTTTGTAATGGTTATGTGTGTGTGTGCTTTCAGGATGGCTGTGATTTTGTGTGCCGCAGCCAAGATGCTCGGCGCTCATCTCCCTACAAAGGTTTGGGCGATGATCAGCTGGACGAGCCTGAGGAGAGAGATGACAATTTGTTGCCCATGTAAAATGTTAGAACACTTTCCGCATTGTTTTGTTGTGCCTCAGTGTGGCTGAGTTTTTTTCCCACGCCAGAATGTTTGCATGACTTCCGAGAGAGAAAACGTGTGTGTATGTGTGTGTGCGTGCGCGCGAGTGTGTATGGGCTTGTGTGTGTGTGCGTGTGTGTAAATGAATGTCAGTATTTCTCTGAGAGGGCAAGTGTATGCGTTTGTATGTGTTTGCTCGCATATTCATGCATCAGAGTGGCGTCGTTTTGTTTTCGAGTTTGTGTTGGCGAAAGAGAAATAAACAAACCCTGCAACTTGAAAGAGTTGGAGGCTAAATTGTCCACAAATTCTTTCAGTAGGATTGGGATGCAGTTGGAGTGTATGAGAGTTTTTCATGCATGCAGATTGGATGGCCATTCTGGTCGTTGCCTCCACCTCTGAAACAGGAAGTTATGATTCAGTTGGAATAAAAGGACTAACGCAGATGGTAATGATAATAGCAAATCCTGTTTCCATATCTTTTGCCATACAACATGTTTGGAGTATATATGTATGAAAGAATGAGCAAGTCTTCATGTTTGACAGGTTACAATGAAATGTAACATTCCTTCTGTAGACTTTTTGTGAAAATCCGTGTATTTGTGAGTGTGTGTGCGCGTCAGTGGTGCAAGACGGAAGGTCATTTTTAACTTGATTGATTTCTCCACCTCTGCATGAGGAAGTGTGAGAGAGGCATTCAGTTCCAACACAAATGGATCAGTTTGAATTTGACATGACAAAAACCGGTCGACTCATTCAGGACAAGACCTTGAGTACAGAGTCGGCTCATACCAGTCCATACAGTAATGGCGTGTGCATTTTGTGAACACGCTTTTCCTTTTTTAGCTGTGTCGAGATGAATGTAGTTAAAATCAGAATGTTTCTGCATAAAGCCTTACATGATTTTGTTCGCCTATGTTGCCTGCGCTGTGGTTGGAAACGAAAACACAGAAGCTTACACGGGCATTGCAGTGTTTTATACTGGCAACAGAACAAACCTTTTTTTTTTTTTTTTTTTGCTTGAATGAGGACTCGTTGTACAATTTGGGAATAATAGCATGGAAAGTCTTATTTATAGATGCTTTTTGTGATTTGCTCTGGCTTTATAGTTTATTCCTTATTTTATTTTGTTGTTGTTTCTTGCAAAATTTCTGATCTTTTAAGTGCTGTGTTTTGTTGTTGGTTTTTGTTTTCTTTTTAAGAGTGGGTATGAATTCGGTCATTTATCAGAGAAGACTCGTTGTGTATGTGTGTCAATTATTATGGGATTTATGTACTGTTATATTTAATACATTTGTACTTGAATATGAACAAGTATGGCGATTGTCATCGATTCCTGTATCAACCGAAATAAACCAGGTTACACATTCCATGACTTTCAGTGCAATGAAGTTTCCAGACATGGGGTTTTAAAGCGCTTTGTTTTTGTCCATTTATTGTTCCATTACGCACAAATCATCTGTAGTTAGGAAATGAATTATTTTTGTCTATTCCAGTGCTGTGGGAAATGCATACTGGGAAAGTCTGATTAATACACAGGTCAGGTTGTCAAACCTGCACTGTGGCAAGTATGCAGAAAATGCCATCTTGCAGATGGTATTACCATCTTGCAGACACTAACGGTAGAATAATTTGGTCTTCAAGTATTCTTTACTGGTTGTAAAGCATTCGGTCCTAGTTGGTATAGGTAAGGAAGGGGAATTTCAAACTGTTGCTGGAAGCATACTGGGCACTAATGGTTTGATGCTAAAAGAAATGTAGATGAAGGGACATGCTGACTTCTATATATGTGAACAGAGTTAATGTCATCAGCATAGTTTTCATCTTCAAAGACAATTTTCTGTACGCATTGCACATTCTGGAGAAAATCGCATGAAATTTTTGTTCTACTTTTAACACTAGACCTATTGAAAACTGAGCTATTAAAGTAGCACTTGAAGAAGGGAAGAAGAATGTACCCAGAAATGATATAATTATATCCACTAACATAAGACCTGAGAACATGTACAGTTGATAGTGAAAGTGGGCAGAACGCAATCCAGTTCTTTGTCGGACTTGTAGAAAATCGACCACAGATAAAGATCGAAGTCGGCTTGAATGTATTGTTAGATGTCTTCAGCATCAAATTTTTCATTGTCACCCACTGCTTCATACTTTGTTTTCTGTGGTGCTTTGTCCAGAATAATGACTGGTACACAGCTATTTCGATTCACCTTTGTAGCTCGAAACTTTGTTCAGCGTGTCAAAAAGAAAAGAAAATGAAAAATGTGCATCGCTGAATCTTCTGGAGTCAAAATTCAAGAACCAGATGAAGGGGGATAAGTGGAATGAAGAGGAGGCAGATTGGTTTGGGACTGAAAGTATTTTCAAATTCAAGAACCAGATGAAGGGGGATAAGTGGAATGAAGAGGAGGCAGATTGGTTTGGGACTGAAAGTATTTTCAACCTAAAGGTTGAAATGGCTTCAATTGACGAATGTGTGCGTGTTTTTTTTTTTAAAGCAACTCTGTAATTTCTACAACATGAAAATGCCTACATTCACATAACATCCGAGTTTTATTCTGCAATACTTTGTCAACCCTGTTTTAAAACAAATGACCCCACAAACCCCAAACATTTTTTTTGGGGGGAGGGGGGAGGGAATCTGAGATTTGTTCACAAGACGTAGGATTTCACAAATTTTCAGGAATGCTTTCTAAATTGGGAAAATTCCTGGAAAATTAAGGAGGGTTGACAGCTATGGTAAATTGATGTATTTCGTTCTCACCAGTGACAAGGATCTTGAAAAGAAACTACCAATCTTGTCTGTTGTGTTTTTACATTGTGATCAAAACCAATACATCTGGACAGCATTGTCAGCTGACCAGAAGGGACATACGCTGTGCAACCAGACAGCATCATTAGCTGAGCAGAAATGACATTCAGACAGTATTGTTCGGTGAGCAGAAGGGACATGCGCTGTATACATTCCGACAGTGGTGTTAGCACAACAGAAGGAACATGTGCCATACATTCACAGCACAGGCTAGAAATTATCAGTTGGAAAAGTCATTAATATTTGTTATCAAATTGACTTTTAAATTAAAATTCTTTTTTATGAACAAATCTTTGATGACCCTGCGAGACATAATCAGCAAATAACTGATGAAAGAGACAACTGTTCCCATAATGAAGCTGTTGCAGGCCTTCAGTCGTAAAACAATGCTGCTTGTGGCACCAATTTCCCTAGCACTGATGCAGAGGCAAGATGAGCAGAAGAAACAAGACCTTAGATCGCCGCCCGGAAATACAACTGCGTAACTCAAATTTTTTGCATATTTGAGGTTTTTGGTATAATGTAACAGTGCAAGAGCGGGCCAAGGGGCATAACATGGCCAAGTCCCGATCACATTATCCTAAAATAAACATGCAGTAATCAAAATACTTGTATTATACAGCTCACAGTATATCTTGTGAGGAAAATGATCATTTTTTTTTTATCGTCTCCTGTAAAATTTGATTTTCAGACTTGCAGCAGATGTATTTCTGGGTGGTGACATGTGGCTTCCAGATGTCTTCATCTGCGGTTAGCAAATGGGTGCCTGAAGCAATATTCGAGTTTGAGGTGTGCAGTAGTTTCATCATGGGAGCAAAAGTTGCCAGTTATAGTATTAGCGATATGCAGTTTGATTCTATAGGAAAATAGAAATTGAACTGTTCCCAAAAATTAAACTACATGGTTGATTTGTACAGTCTAAATTAAGTGCTATTAGCTATTCTTTTAGGCTTGAAATCTTATGCCATTTCAATTCCATTCAATGTTTGCTTTTTGTTACTTAAATATCATATAATCTTAATTCATAGTTCCTCTTGGTCACATTCAACATGTATTTCACCGTAGGTGGAATGGTATTGCCGGTTGAGGTCCAGGAGAAACTGGCGGGATCAGTGGGGTCTCTGCTGTGGACTGTAAACTTCACCATACAAACCAGATTGAGGACCTAGCATGGCTGGGAATGTGAAAGAAAGAAAGAATGGTATTGAATACCAAGAAAACTGTTAAGATTCCTGAAAAGAGCAATAGGCTCAGTACAACAGATGTCTTACTTCCTGATGTAGCTACTTTACAAAATGCTGTTTTGGTTTCAAAATTAATTTGTATACACATGATTGTAATGGACCAATTGTGCTGTCTCCTGAAAATTTACCTGGTGAACAGTTGACTGAGGTGGAAGTTTCAAGCATTTGCGTATGTTCTTGGAGATTGATGTGGAATCTGCAAGTATTTTGCGTATGTTTTTGGAGCACAATATTCCTGATACTAATACCAATGGACCTCGCATTGTTCTTCACTTGTGATTTGCGACTGAGCGGTCTGCAATGTTTGTTTTTTTTTTACAAGGATTGAAAAAATAAGAAGTGTCAAAATGTTAATGTTTTATACCATACTGTTGTATATAGACCTGAAACATGGACATGAAAAATACGGAAACATCCACATTTTCCTCAACACGAGCTTCATTTTCTTGCATGTTCAAGGAATATTCTCTGCACAGATATTTGTTGAATACTCAGGGTTTGAGTTTGTGCATGCCAATCCTGGAGAACTCTTGTCTTGTGTGACATGTTAGAACAGCAGAAACATTAGTCAGCAGATGTGATGATCGAAATAATCTCAAAGCATGTATTAAGTCATGTGGTCAACAACTAAATTAACTAAGAATGTTGTTGGTCCATTTATTTGATCAACAGTACGTCAGAACCTCTTAGGTCAGATGTATACAACTTGAACATCTCTTCTGTCCAAACAGCAAGTCAGAACCTGTAGCATCAGATTTTTACGACTTGAAACCTCAGTCTGCCCACCCAACAGTAATAGGTACTCGGCTGAGTTCAGGGGAGCTTAAGGTAGTGGAAAAGAGAGTTGGACTCCCTTTTCCACAATGCAAACCCTGAACACTTAGGACCTTCAACAGTGCACTGCCGATACTGCCATTACACCATGGAACTCCAGTGAAAAGTAAATGTTGAAAACAGGCTTAGTATAGAAACTATTACCACAATCAATGAACTTTTCTTGGTGTTTGTATGAACAATAGCCATATCAGACATTCTCATGATTCCTTTTTGCGTTTGCTTTCATTTATCATGTATGGTCATCATCTTTTGATTTGGGAAATATAGATCGATGTTGAAAACGTGACGCTTGGTCATCAGCTATGTCAAGAAGAGCGTTCACGAGAACTATCATAGAGGCAATTAACTCTTTCATTCCTACTTTTCTACGAACCATTACTTCCTCTTGTTCCTAGATTCTTATAATACGAGTATTCCCTTCATTCCTGGATTTATACAGAAAAGCAAAGAAGTGTAAAGTAAGAACTGCCACGTATGCAGTAGCAAACTGGCCAGAATAGAGCGGCGACCACTTTCCCACTCTGTAGGGGCCATCTGGCATCCATTCCATTCATAAACACTGCCGCGAGCGACCGGTCCTGACATGAGCTGATGACGCGACTCGCGCGAAGTTGAAAGCGTTACGCGATGATCCGGGCTTCGAGAAGCTGT
>CM031611.1:48727006-48748516 GCA_018398815.1 Conus ventricosus | reverse complement strand
AGGTCACATTGGTATTAGTATCAGAATATTGTGCTCCAAAACATACGCAAAATATTGCAGATTCACATCAATCCCAAGAACACGCAAATCTTGAACTTCCACTAGTCAATGTTCCAGGTAAATTTTCAGGAGACAGCACAATTGGTCCATTACAATCATGTGTATACAAATTAATTTTGAAACCAAAACAGCATTTTGTAAAGTAGCTACATCAGGAAGTAAGACATCTGTTGTACTGAGCCTATTGCTCTTTTCAGGAATCTTAACAGTTTTCTTGGTATTCAATACCATTCTTTCTTTCTTTCACATTCCCAGCCATGCTAGGTCCTCAATCTGGTTTGTATGGTGAAGTTTACAGTCCACAGCAGAGACCCCACTGATCCCGCCAGTTTCTCCTGGACCTCAACCGGCAATACCATTCCACTACGGTGAATACATGTTGAATGTGACCAAGAGGAACTATGAATTAAGATTATATGATATTTAAGTAACAAAAAGCAAACATTGAATGGAATTGAAATGGCATAAGATTTCAAGCCTAAAAGAATAGCTAATAGCACTTAATTTAGACTGTACAAATCAACCATGTAGTTTAATTTTTGGGAACAGTTCAATTTCTATTTTCCTATAGAATCAAAACTGCATATCGCTAATACTATAACTGGCAACTTTTGCTCCCATGATGAAACTACTGCACACCTCAAACTCGAATATTGCTTCAGGCACCCATTTGCTAACCGCCAGATGAAGACATCTGGAAGCCACATGTCACCACCCAGAAATACATCTGCTGCAAGTCTGAAAATCAAATTTTACAGGAGACGATAAAAAAAAATGATCATTTTCCTCACAAGATATACTGTGAGCTGTATAATACAAGTATTTTGATTACTGCAATGTTTATTTTTAGGATAATGTGATCGGGACTTGGCCATGTTATGCCCCTTGGCCCGCTCTTGCACTGTTACATTATACCAAAAACCTCAAATATGCAAAAAATTTGAGTTACGCAGTTGTATTTCCGGGCGGCGATCTAAGGTCTTGTTTCTTCTGCTCATCTTGCCTCTGCATCAGTGCTAGGGAAATTGGTGCCACAAGCAGCATTGTTTTACGACTGAAGGCCTGCAACAGCTTCATTATGGAACAGTTGTCTCTTCATCAGTTATTTGCTGATTATGTCTCGCAGGGTCATCAAAGATTTGTTCATAAAAAAAGAATTTTAATTTAAAAGTCAATTTGATAACAAATATTAATGACTTTTCCAACTGATAATTTCTAGCCTGTGCTGTGAATGTATGGCACATGTTCCTTCTGTTGTGCTAACACCACTGTCGGAATGTATACAGCGCATGTCCCTTCTGCTCACCGAACAATACTGTCTGAATGTCATTTCTGCTCAGCTAATGATGCTGTCTGGTTGCACAGCGTATGTCCCTTCTGGTCAGCTGACAATGCTGTCCAGATGTATTGGTTTTGATCACAATGTAAAAACACAACAGACAAGATTGGTAGTTTCTTTTCAAGATCCTTGTCACTGGTGAGAACGAAATACATCAATTTACCATAGCTGTCAACCCTCCTTAATTTTCCAGGAATTTTCCCAATTTAGAAAGCATTCCTGAAAATTTGTGAAATCCTACGTCTTGTGAACAAATCTCAGATTCCCTCCCCCCCCCCCCCAAAAAAAATGTTTGGGGTTTGTGGGGTCATTTGTTTTAAAACAGGGTTGACAAAGTATGCAGAATAAAACTCGGATGTTATGTGAATGTAGGCATTTTCATGTTGTAGAAATTACAGAGTTGCTTTAAAAAAAAAAACACGCACACATTCGTCAATTGAAGCCATTTCAACCTTTAGGTTGAAAATACTTTCAGTCCCAAACCAATCTGCCTCCTCTTCATTCCACTTATCCCCCTTCATCTGGTTCTTGAATTTGAAAATACTTTCAGTCCCAAACCAATCTGCCTCCTCTTCATTCCACTTATCCCCCTTCATCTGGTTCTTGAATTTGACTCCAGAAGATTCAGCGATGCACATTTTTCATTTTCTTTTCTTTTTGACACGCTGAACAAAGTTTCGAGCTACAAAGTGAATCGAAATAGCTGTGTACCAGTCATTATTCTGGACAAAGCACCACAGAAAACAAAGTATGAAGCAGTGGGTGACAATGAAAAATTTGATGCTGAAGACATCTAACAATACATTCAAGCCGACTTCGATCTTTATCTGTGGTCGATTTTCTACAAGTCCGACAAAGAACTGGATTGCGTTCTGCCCACTTTCACTATCAACTGTACATGTTCTCAGGTCTTATGTTAGTGGATATAATTATATCATTTCTGGGTACATTCTTCTTCCCTTCTTCAAGTGCTACTTTAATAGCTCAGTTTTCAATAGGTCTAGTGTTAAAAGTAGAACAAAAATTTCATGCGATTTTCTCCAGAATGTGCAATGCGTACAGAAAATTGTCTTTGAAGATGAAAACTATGCTGATGACATTAACTCTGTTCACATATATAGAAGTCAGCATGTCCCTTCATCTACATTTCTTTTAGCATCAAACCATTAGTGCCCAGTATGCTTCCAGCAACAGTTTGAAATTCCCCTTCCTTACCTATACCAACTAGGACCGAATGCTTTACAACCAGTAAAGAATACTTGAAGACCAAATTATTCTACCGTTAGTGTCTGCAAGATGGTAAATACCATCTGCAAGATGGCATTTTCTGCATACTTGCCACAGTGCAGGTTTGACAACCTGACCTGTGTATTAATCAGACTTTCCCAGTATGCATTTCCCACAGCACTGGAATAGACAAAAATAATTCATTTCCTAACTACAGATGATTTGTGCGTAATGGAACAATAAATGGACAAAAAACAAAGCGCTTTAAAAACCCCATGTCTGGAAACTTCATTGCACTGAAAGTCATGGAATGTGTAACCTGGTTTATTTCGGTTGATACAGGAATCGATGACAATCGCCATACTTGTTCATATTCAAGTACAAATGTATTAAATATAACAGTACATAAATCCCATAATAATTGACACACATACACAACGAGTCTTCTCTGATAAATGACCGAATTCATACCCACTCTTAAAAAGAAAACAAAAACCAACAACAAAACAACAGCACTTAAAAAGATCAGAAATTTTGCAAGAAACAACAACAAAATAAAATAAGGAATAAACTATAAAGCCAGAGCAAATCACAAAAAGCATCTATAAATAAGACTTTCCATGCTATTATTCCCAAATTGTACAACGAGTCCTCATTCAAGCAAAAAAAAAAAAAAAAAAAGGTTTGTTCTGTTGCCAGTATAAAACACTGCAATGCCCGTGTAAGCTTCTGTGTTTTCGTTTCCCAACCACAGCGCAGGCAACATAGGCGAACAAAATCATGTAAGGCTTTATGCAGAAACATTCTGATTTTAACTACATTCATCTCGACACAGCTAAAAAAGGAAAAAGCGTGTTCACAAAATGCACACGCCATTACTGTATGGACTGGTATGAGCCGACTCTGTACTCAAGGTCTTGTCCTGAATGAGTCGACCGGTTTTTGTCATGTCAAATTCAAACTGATCCATTTGTGTGGAACTGAATGCCTCTCTCACACTTCCTCATGCAGAGGTGGAGAAATCAATCAAGTTAAAAATGACCTTCCGTCTTGCACCACTGACGCGCACACACACACTCACAAATACACGGATTTTCACAAAAAGTCTACAGAAGGAATGTTACATTTCATTGTAACCTGTCAAACATGAAGACTTGCTCATTCTTTCATACATATATACTCCAAACATGTTGTATGGCAAAAGATATGGAAACAGGATTTGCTATTATCATTACCATCTGCGTTAGTCCTTTTATTCCAACTGAATCATAACTTCCTGTTTCAGAGGTGGAGGCAACGACCAGAATGGCCATCCAATCTGCATGCATGAAAAACTCTCATACACTCCAACTGCATCCCAATCCTACTGAAAGAATTTGTGGACAATTTAGCCTCCAACTCTTTCAGTTGCAGGGTTTGTTTATTTCTCTTTCGCCAACACAAACTCGAAAACAAAACGACGCCACTCTGATGCATGAATATGCGAGCAAACACATACAAACGCATACACTTGCCCTCTCAGAGAAATACTGACATTCATTTACACACACGCACACACACACAAGCCCATACACACTCGCGCGCACGCACACACACATACACACACGTTTTCTCTCTCGGAAGTCATGCAAACATTCTGGCGTGGGAAAAAAACTCAGCCACACTGAGGCACAACAAAACAATGCGGAAAGTGTTCTAACATTTTACATGGGCAACAAATTGTCATCTCTCTCCTCAGGCTCGTCCAGCTGATCATCGCCCAAACCTTTGTAGGGAGATGAGCGCCGAGCATCTTGGCTGCGGCACACAAAATCACAGCCATCCTGAAAGCACACACACACATAACCATTACAAAGGGAGGGATGAGAGTGGGACAAAAAAAAAAAAAAAAAAAGATAAAAGACAGAAACCAGTCTTCCAGCAAAAATGTGTATTTACCAGTCTTTATTTTGTCTGAAATATTTGGTGTGCGCATGTCAGAGAGAGAGAGAGAGAGAGTGTGCATGTTTGTGTGTGTGTGTGTGTGTGTGTATAATGCATGTGTGCTCCAATGTACAGGCCTGTTGACGTGCGTGGTCTGTGTGAATCTGATAACTGTGTACATTAAAATTCCCATGTCATAATGTGAAGTCACGGTCTGACATACATAACCCTTCTGTAGAAGTAAGAACATTTCAGATCTCTGATTTAAATTTAAACAAACGAATCCTCCCTACACCTCCTCCCTCTCCTAAACCAGCTCTCTCCTACAACACCCGGAGTTGTGGGCTGGTGCCAGTCTTTCGGGATGTAACAAACCACAGAAGTCCCATGTACACCATGGATCCGGCACGTGCAACAGATTCCTTGGTAACAAGATATCTTGCGCCTCACAACGTTCTGTACAAAATTCCATCTTGGTCCGTGGACATGGAGGAGTCCCTGTGAGGCACCGCTGATCACCACCAAAATAACTTGGCAACAACGCAGTATCTCCTCTGCTGAGTTGCCTTTTGAGGACCTGACACCGACTGCTCTCTCTGCCTTATTCTGAGCATCCTGGGCAACTCTCCCATTTCGTTCCTTCAGAAGTTATTTGTAAACGTGCGAGTAGTAAGGGAAACTCATGTTGCAAAAGTGGCCGCCATTTGCGAAGTGCTCTGATTCAGGACCAAAATGTTTTTAAAATGTTCAACCCTTGTCAAGTATGAGTATTTGGCAAGATTATCTTCTAAAAACAAAACAATAACTACAACGAAGATGGTTTCTTCCCTAGGTCATTTATGAACCAGAACCTGCATTCTGGGGCTCTGTGCATGTAAGTAATAAAGTGATTACCTGATCAGACGAGAAAGGGTAAAGCACCAATTCACTTTTGTTCGAATCCATCAATGAAAACTGAAGATCAGCCACAAGCTGCATTCTAATGCCACAAATTTGTATCAAGAATGAAAAAATCATATGAAAGGCATCCATCATGGAAATAACTGGATCAGGAACAAAACGCAAGCTGCTTTCAGTTGGTTTCTCAAAGATTCTGCTGCATATTCTTTCCTCTAAAGATATCAAACCTCTGTACCATAATGCTTGTTTCAAACACCCACGCATTACCACCAAAAGTAGTTGTGACCTATCATTTTTTTATTTTTTTATTTTTTTAATTAATTCTTTTGAAAACAACTGTGGACTAACACCAAACCAAATTGGTTAACAACACACGTGACTCACAGCTTGTAGATTTCCAAAGTCTTTCCAGAACTCGTAGTTCGGTATCTGCTCAATACCCTTGGCCCCCAGGACAAAGCGTTGGGTAGAGCCCACCAGCGATCAGGTACACAGCCGCCACTAAGAAAAACCTGCACAGGGCAAAAATAACTAGTTGCAAAGTGAGGTGACTGCAGGTGGAAATATAAACAAACTCATAAGGCTCCTCCAGAAAACATACACAAACAATCACAAGACAAATCACAAGGCAAAGAATTGGATGAAGATAAGTGATTGTTCATTTTTGTTGTCCTGACTGTTGTATATCTTGCCTGAAGAAGACCTAATTAATAGGTCTAAACGCGTCATGTTCTGTCTTTTGATTCGTTTGTCTACGATTTTCGGCGGAGCCTTACAAATACTTTCTGAAATTCGTTTAAAATAATTTGTGAGAACAGTATTGAACTTTTCCCATGCCAAGCTGTTCTGATTAACTTCTACCAGTGAAAGAAAAATAAAGATTCGCTGCAGTGCATGCCCTGCTGTCTTTGGGTATCTGATTTCCAGAAGTACAGTTCACAGAGTGAAACGCACATCACTCTGCAACAACTCTTGCCCTTTTACTGTGAAAGAAGAAAGATTTAATTCATCTGAATATGTTTTAAGAAGCTTTCAAGACTGAATGTTTACTATGGATCTGAGCTTTGCGTATGTATTCAGCATGACGAATATAATGACCAATGCTACATCCTTCTCTGGAAAAATGAGATAATCGTGATTGAAATGGATTTTACCAAGATGTGATATAGGAAAAATTGGCCTGTAGCTATTGCAGTCTTTCACTGAACATACTGTTACAAATAACATTTAAATTTATAAGTCAAATAGCTAAATCGTGCATTTTCTTTATTTCATTATTCCACAGAACTGTTGAAGGTACAAGTAAACCAAAAATTCTTTAACTCATACATGCCGCTTTCATTTGTTTTACTGGTTCAAATAAAACAGTAAGCCTTCAAATCAAGGCAGCTAATCAGTTCAGATGCTGTCCTGAGCCTATCGGATGCCAGAAAAGGGGCTTCATATTGACTGTTGGTCTATGGATGTGACAGCATCCCCATGACAGGGGGACGCTTACACACGCTGGCTCTGCATATTTAAACATAATGGCTGTCAGCAAGGGACTTAGTAGATGATGTCCTACAAATGCTTGAACAGGCGCAATTCTGCACCCACCCTCTTGTGGATTGCTGCTCACTGTCAACTGACAGCTGAGGTTGCAACAATGTGGACCTGGGTGCGGGTGTGTATTGGGAAGTGTGCGAAATGAACGGTGTGAGAGAAATGCCACTGACAGGGCACAGGAGAGAAAACAACAACAAAAAAAGCTGGTGAGTCAATACATTATATGCATTCACTTGAGGTGGAAGAAAATTTCTTATATAAAAAAAAAACAACACCTTTATAAATATACAAAATCACTGTCCCAGACAAATTAAGACATATTCATTAGAGAACCCACCTTATTGTCATGTAAATCAGAAACTGATCATGAACAAGCCAATGTGTTGTCCTCTCCTACTCTCAGATTTTATCTTTGGTGTATATTATGTAAGGTGTCTATGCACAGTGCTGGGTACTTTATTCAAAAGACACACACATAAAGAACCACCAGTTTTTAAAAAAAAAGATCTTATCCGTATAAATCTAAACCACAGGTATGTGCTTGTAATGAAAAGGTATTGTCTGGTCTCACACGAATCCGGACAGCTACTGTGACAACTGACAATGAGCTTCCTTGTCTCTTATCTAACATGCACCAGCCTTTCCTGCTTCTTACACACACCAGCTTTTCCTATTTGTTATTTAACCATTGACTATACTACTAAAAAAAAAAATGATGATATTCACTATCCTCAGAGAGAGGAAGACAGACAGCAACAGAGAGAGAGAGAGAGGGTTGGAGGGTGGGGGGGGGGGGGGGGGGGGGGGGGGGGGGGGGGGGGGGGGAGGGGGGGGGGGGGGGGGGGGGAATGAGAGGAGAAAGAAGGACACACTGAGAGGCAGATGCAAACAAGAGATAAGAGAAGGAGAGAAATAGAGGGAGTGAGAGAAGAGGGACATTTAGAGAGAGAGGCCAACAGATAGAGTGAAGACACAAACAACAGTGTGTGTGTGTGTGGTGTGTGTGTGTGTGTGAAGAGAAGAGCTAATAACCAAACAGTTCCTCTTCAGCTTCTCCACTCAATTAGATTTCGCAAAAGAACAAAACATTAAAAATCTGGAAAATGTTTCAGTGATATCATACCATCCTAATAAACTAGACACACAACCCTATCATATCACACACACACACCTCCCCTGACGCAACCCCCCCCTCTGTTTCCTCTCCCATAATCCCCCTGGCCTCATGTCATTTCCGCCTTCATGGAGAATAACGACAAGTCATTTTCATTCTTCTTTTTTTGTTTTTCGTAGTTTTGTACTGTCCCACATGTTAAATGTGATTTATTTTTTTCGCCTGATGAAGACCCAAGTGGTTGAAATGCATCGTGTCTTGTCTTGTGCTTTGTTTGTCAATGTCATTGGCGGTAAGTTCTAAAACTCTATTCCTGATCTTCCGATAATAAAGACAATGACTCACACAATGAGGATGATAGAGCCAATGCTGAGGAAGGAGCCCGAAACAACAGCGTCCTCGCACACCTCTGGACGAGCCAACTCAAACAGATAGTAGCAGCCTGTCTGTACATCCGATCTGTTCCTCTAGCATGCGCAGGGCCGTACTCTGCACCACACAACACTGAAAGTACAGAAGTTACTCCCTGCACATCTTTTACATGTACATGTGCACAGGATCCTTACACAAGCCCATGCATGAACATACACAGATTTTTCAACTTTTGAAGTAAAGACACGGTTATCAGAAAATGTACCCACATCTGTCAGCATGTTTAGTCAAACAAGCATCTGTATATAGCAGAGCGTCTCTGTTAATTCTGTGAATATATCCTGCATAAACGTTAAACAAACATCAGATTAGCAGATAAGCCAATATTCAAACATACTAGTACTTCTAAACAAAAGCAAATACTCATTTATACCTCTCTCAACACGAGAAAGTCAACAGCACACAATACACATGTTCTTTTTCAACATCTCAAACAGACCACTGCTGAAAGAGTTACTGCCAGTTCAGTACATGGAAGCTTTCCAAAGTTAGTTACAGACATTTCAGTATATGGAAGCTTTCCAAAGTTAGTTACGGCCATTTCAGTATACGGAAGCTTTCCAAAGTTAGTTACGGACATTTCAGTACATGGAAGCTTTCCAAAGTTAGTTACGGCCATTTCAGTATATGGAAGCTTCCGAAGTTTCCAATTTCAAGAGTAAACAAACAACCGCAATAGTGTTTTAGCAGCTTTGGTACCATTAAATCAATAGTGATGAATCAGATATTAGCGTAAACTATACAAACCTAAGGGAAACCAACGATTCAAACTTTGTGGGTGACAGGGATTCATGATTTAGATGTGGTAAGCCACTGACTTTGTTCTGAACACCACAGTGCAGATGAATGACCATAATGCTCCACAGACAAATGCGTGTATTGTATGTCACACTTCACCCACCAGTACCAGCCCAGGGGTGGTCCTTTGCAGTAGGCTGGGCTATAAGCAATATCACCCCATCCACCAGTACCAGTTTTTCATACAAAATTTGACGCAATTTGGATTTGCAGGCTTTTTTTCTGTACAGCATTCCAGCAAATTCATCTGGTAGTGTGGTAAATGCTTGAAATTCTGAGGTTAAACATGTGACAAGGACTAACATCAGCCATGTCACTAACAACTTCTACAAACGTGTGATGAGGATTAACATCAGCCATGTCACTAACAACTTCTACAAACGTGTGATGAGGATTAACATCAGCCATGTCACTAACAACTTCTACAAACGTGTGACGGGGACTAACATCAGCCATGTTACTAACAACTTCTACAAACGTGTGACGAGGACTAACATCAGCCATGTTACTAACAACTTCTACAAACATGTGATGAGGACTTAAATCTGCCATGCCACTAACAACTTCTACTACACAAGGGCTCCCATTGAGGAATAGCAAATTTCTAGGAAAAAGTCCAGCAGACATGCCCCCCTTCCCTGAAAAATTTTGAAACTTGCTTTCAAGATCGCAATAGTCTTCTGCAAATGGGAGAATCGTGTGGTGTTTCATCCTCTTTTCCGGCCCATCCACTAGTTCATAAAGCGTTCATAAATCTCTCAATTCATCATCTTGTTGACAACATGTGTCAGAGCATGACAACTGACATCACTCTGTCTTCAGCTCGCAAGACGAAATGGCAAAAGCCAGCTCTGGCTTAGAAATTCACTGAGGATTTCATGTCAGGTTCTTCTGCCAACATGAAAAAAACCATGACCAGCACTCGTTGGATTCCTGACCCACTTACATCTTCTCCCCTGAATTTTTTTCTTTTCTTGAAATGCTTTTTTTTTTCGAAATGAACGCTCACTTTCACATTTTGCCATGATCCAAAATTTTGCAAAGAAATGGGATCCACATACACTACAATCTTCACCATTCACTGAAGATGAATAGTGGCTACTTTTACCATGAGGTTAAAAAAAACAAAAAAGAAAAAAGGAGAAAAGAAAAGAAAGCCTGTCAGAATTATCTCAGGGTTTTCTCTTTTTTTTTCCCCCAAGCATAGTAAGAAATGTGTTCAGAAATCTTGCTCTTGCTTGTAAGGATGCATTCATGTATATATATTGATTACAAGTCCAGAGTTTCCACTGAGGAAGAACAATTACGTTAATGCTGGTACATGATCTGAAACCATGTGAGAGTCTTAACTCTTTCATCCCTACAACCCGGTTTTCTGGTTTGCAGAAATCCTACCCTTCCTTCCTGCAGCACGGAAAACCGGGCAGCACAAAATCCCTCCTTTCCTTCCTGCAGCCCGAAAATCGGTTCTCGCGGTAAGTGCTCTGAACTTTGTGCAAGTCGCATCATCGGTACACATCATGACCGGGTCGCTCACGCGGCAGTGTTTATAAATGGAATGGATGCCAGACGGCCCCCTACAGCATGGGAAAGTGGTTGCCGCTCTATTCTGGTCGGTTTGCTACTGCACACGTGGCAGTTCTCACTTTACACTTTTTTTTTTTTTTTCTAAATCCAGGAATGAAGGGAATACTGGTATTATAAGAATCTAGGAACAAGAGAAAGTGATGGTTCATAGAAAAGTAGGAATGAAAGAGTTAAGAACCACCACCCAGCCTGTTGCACTTTCTGAAGAAAGTGAATACCACCACAAAAGCCTGACAAGCGAGTGCAGGTAATCTAAGTCCTTCCGAACGCTTCTCCTTTTGCTCGTTTTCATGCTTTTGTCATATCAGAGGAAACAAGCCAACTCACGTCCGTGGCGGCTGGGTCACAGGTGAAAAGGATCACCGCCTTCCGCTGCGCCCGATTGCAATGTTCCTTAGAGCCGTAGCTGTCTCCGTCCCCATACTCCAGGTACACCCAGTTGGCTGCACATCGTCACTTTTACTTTAGCTGAGATATACCACAATTCTAACACACACAAACACACATATTATACCATAGATCCCCTATACAAACATACCACAGATACCCCTCTAGAGACATTATACCACAGATCCCCTATAGAAACATATTATACCATAGATCAACTACAGAAACATATAAATCTCATAGATCCCCTATAGAGACATTATACCACAGATCCCCTGAAGAAACATATTATACCATAGATCCCCTATAGAAACATATTATACCACAGACCCCCTATAGAGACATATACCATAGATCCCCTATAGAAACATATTATAGATCCCATATAGAAACATACTACAGATCCTCTATAGAAACATATCACCATAGATCCCCTATAGAAACATTTATACCATAGATCCCCTAAGTATCTGATAAGTGACGATGGATGTTTGGTTCCCATTTCCGATTTGTGTAGCTTTTAACAGAGCTCCCTATCTAGTGCGCCCCCAAAAAACAAAAATCGAAACTAGAAAGAAGACAGTGGCATGTTCCTCTTGTAAAGAAAAGCAGAAAATTGTGCTAGTTGAGCTAGATGAAGAAAACTCACTATGGGCGATCACTCTTGCTGGCTTAAGAGATATGGAGGTAAAGTTAGCTCCCTGCTTTTCCAATTCTGAGTTTTGGGGAGCATTCTGATGATATTGCTATGCGGAGATAAGGCATACGTTTGGACAGGTAAGTAATGGAAAAAGTGTATGCATGACCTGTCTGAGTGTACATGCACTGATTCAAAAGCCCAAATAACATTTCTTATAGAAAAATCTAGCAAAAATCTAGTGAAACACAAACGAATGCAGCACACAACAACAGTACAAATACATGTGTGCAAGCACATGCTCTAGTATGCTTGTATGCAAGTGTATGCATGCACACACTAGCTCATGAACGCAAGGATGTGTTCATACAACTGGAATACACGCACCTGAATGTTTGCATGAACCCTGTAGTTGTGTGTGAGTCCATGAGTGCATGTGTGTGGTGTGTGTGTGTGAGAGAGAGAGAGAGAGTGCATGCCTTCATGTATGTGAGCTGGCATGAATGCGCATGCGTACATGACAAAACCATAATGCAAATGGACAGAACCACGGCACAGTTATACTACAGCGACAGTAACTGCCACTGGGTAATGAAACAAAGTCACTTTCACAAGGTTTAAGTCTGAATGTGGTCAACCTTTTCATGACAAGCTTGCTGATGTGATGGCATACCAGCTGTTCCTGTTTCCTGGGGGTGGCGACGTTAAAGAAAAAATATAACAAAACAAAATTCTCCTTCCACCATTCAATGGATGAAATCACATTTCATACCTAGTCTTAGGACTTACCTAATGGAACTTCTCTTTCAACAATAGAACTGTATTTTTTCAGGCAAAGAGCTTAGAACAAAGAATCTGATATTTTTTATATCAAACTACTTTTCTGGTGTTTGTATGTCATGACAGGATTTCAGTATCTGCGGCAAAGATCTAACAGCATACAAAATATAAAGTCTATGTTTACCCTTTCTCTTGATATATGAATAAGAGGTTATTGTGTTTATACCGTGGCGCTAAACAAAACAAAAAAAATCACGCGTCCAGAAAGGAAGAGTATCATCTTACAAGGTGTCAGTCAGGAAAGAATTATCCCCCACCCCATCCCCCTTCCTTGGCAAGATCCTCTGAATAACGCCATCTTGTCCCCGCTCCCATATTTCTGGAACACGTCTCTTGTCTGCCAGGTCTCCTGCACAACAAAGACTCCCTACCTTTAAAGTCCCCATCAAAAGCATTTCTGGAGATCATTCTCCACTTACGTATATATCCTGAGTATTAACCAACTCTTACTTCCAGCCATGATGCCAGCACTGGAGTATTTGCCAATCACGTGCTTGCTTTTCCCATCATTCTTCTCTTGAACGATGCCATTCTTGGAGTCGCCGTCCGCGCTTTCAGCAATGGCGTCCGTGCAGATGCCAACATAGTACATATACTCATGCTTTGGGTTTTCTGTGCGGAAACCTGGTGCGGGGGATTTTTCAAAGAAAGAAATTCAAAGGGAACATTATAATACCAGAAAAAAAAGAAGAAAAAAAACAACAAAGAACTCTTCTCGAATGACAGAAAATACAGATGTTTTAATCATAAACTCTGATAAGTGAAATCCGTTGATGATGCAACACTTTTCTTTTTCATACAAATCACAAAAGCTAACAATTAAAAATGCAATTGTGCGTGCATGTGTGAGTATATGTTGCGTATTAGTGTGTGTACATGCGCACGTATGGTGCGTGTGTGTGTTGTGTGTGTGTGTGTGTGTGTGTGTGTGTGTGTGTGTGTGTGTGTGTGTGTCACTGTGTGTGTGTCACTGTGTGTGTGGGGTGCGTGCACTGTGTGTGTGGTGTGTGGTGTGTGTGTGTGTGGTTGTGTGTTGTTTTGTGTGTGTGTGTGTGTGTGTCAATGTGTGTGTGTGTGTGTGTGTGTGTGTGTCAATGTGTGTGTGTGTGTGTTGTGTGTGTGTGCGTTGTCACTGTGTGTGTGGTGTGTGTGTGTGTGTGTGTGTGTTGTGTGGTGTGTGTGTGTGGGGTGTGTGTGTTAGTCATTATGCCTCTGGTGTGTGTGTGGTGTGTGTGTGTGTGGTGTTGTGTGTGTGGTGTGTGTGTGTGGGGTGTGCGCGTGCATGTCCACATGCCCCTTTTGCCTTTCAGTTTTCTTTTTCAAACATAGGGATAACAACAACAAAAGCAACCTGCAATAAGCACCAATATGATACGGGCGTTACACACTATAACAGTCTCTTGTCTAACCTTTAAACACACACACACCACACACCCCACACACACACACACAAAACATGTAAACAGTAATGCAGCAAAAGATGGATTTACAGATCTATGCAATTTTTTTTTTAATCAAATGTAAACCAATGTTAGGGCTTTTGCCTCATGTCCAGACAAAAAAGCTCCCCCTTTGGGGGGGTAACCATATATTTTCAAACATAGAAAAGCTTTACTTATAAAAAAAAGTTCATTTCCTTTTGCTTTAGACAGTCACAGATGACAAATCAACGGGGTTAAAACAGTGATTTTAGTCAAGCCCACACACACAGTCTCATAACATGGATGATCAGGTGACAGTACCCATCACAGTGCATAATGCTTGAAGATGGTACTTCTTTCCTTCATGGAACCCCAGCCTGTTCTTCAGCAGTCAAAGGACCTGATTACAACTAAAAATCTTTCAGAATGAATTTTCAGTTTCAATTCATTTTTATCAAGGAGGCGTCACTGCTGCAGCACTAGTCCATATACAAGTTTTGAGACCACAATGGGGCATAAATTTAAAGCTGATGGATTAAATAATTGATAACTATGATGAGAGAATGTAAGAAGAGGGTCTCATGGCTAGGACTTAGCAGATCTATGGCTGACCTGCACCTGCACCTTACATGCTGGTTCAAACCTTAAGTACCTACCTAAAAACGGGTTTGTCATTTTATGATTGTGTGTGTGTAGTGAATATACACGTGTGTATGGATGTGTGGACACAGGCCCATGTGTGTGAGTGAGTGCATGTATGTGTACATGAATGTACATGTATTACTGTATGCATATGCATTGTGTGTGTTGGGTGTTGTGCGCGCACATGCGCCCTGTGCCCCTTTTGTGTGTGTATGTGTGCCGCGCACGTTTGTGTTTTTGTTTGTTGTGTGTTGTGTGTGTGTTGTGTGTGTGGTGTGTGGGGTGTGTGTGTGTGTGTGTGTGTGTGTGTGGTGTGTGTGGTTTGTGTGTGTTGTGCGATTGTCGGCTTGTGTGAGCATACCATGTATCTGCATATGTATGATACACAGGTATATGAGTGTGTGTCTTTGTATGTGGGCATGTCGCACAGGGCGTAGGGGTATGCACATGCGCGTTCATGTGTATGCATGGTTGTGTGCACCCCTGTGGGTGTGAATATATGTGCTGCACGCATACAGGGTATAATATGTGTGCACATATGACAAGCACATGTACACGTGCATGTATATGTGTGCGTGTGTATATGGTGTGCACTCCTCTGCGTGCGTGCAGGGAGTGCATGTGTGTGCGTGTGTGTATGTGTGTGTGTGGTGCGTGTGTGACTGCAAGCACCTTTATTGTTTGTAGGAAATGACTGTTCAGAAGATGACTTAGGATCAAGAACATCAAAAAAATTCAAATACAGCATGTACATATGCACGTGCACACTCACACCCCACATAAAAATAAAACACACACCAACCCCTCACACACACACACTCACTCATTCACTCTCTTCTTCTTCTTCTTCTTCTTCCAGATGGGGAGTTTAACCTCCCCCGTGCCCACAGCCCTTCACGTAGACTAAATTTTGGCATACAGGTTGCATGCATTGTGTATTTTCGTGTAGCCAGTACTCACCCGTCTTAGACATGAGCACGGGATCTTTAGAGTCCGTGTATGATCTTATGCATGTGACACAGACTAGACCTCGTTTATAGTCCCATACCGAACGACTTGAGAAGCCAAGCCAGCCCTTTTCAGGCGCCTCATACAGAAGAAGAATCGAAAAAAACCTTTCCCCAACCGGGATCGAACCCGCGATCCCTACGTAAGAGGCGAGTGCTCTAACCCTCTGCACTACTGGGGCTCTCTCTCTCTCTCTCACTTACACACACTCACACGCAAAAGGGTTTCAAAACTCACATCCCTAATTAACACCCTCATCACCCCACTGGTGAACACACTCCCGTGCACAAACGTCTACAGCATTTTGCTGGGGGCCTTGAGAGATTCAAAGTTTTTTTCTCAGCTGACGTGTTTGATCATTTGTGTCTGTTTTTGGAAAGGCCCAAATGAGTTTGCCTCAATCTCTAGAAGTCTTCACAGTGTTTTGGTCTTGATATTATTCTAATGTTTGTTTGGTTAGTGATGTTTCTTGATCTTTTCCCTTAAGTCTGGATTTTGCAGCCACTTCCTTTTTGATGTTCAGATTTGAAAGATGGTCTATGGAATAGTGGCTTTGCTCCTGACAAATCCTCCTGGGGTCAAATCAAAGGTGAAGGGGCTACAGAACTGTAAAGTACATGGGGGAAAAAGCAACCACTTTTGCCAGTGAAGTATACAAAAGATTCCACAGAAAGAAGAAACACTGGCTGTTGCAACAGACCTGGAAGCCGCATACAACAAAGTCCAGTTCTCCCCTTCTCAAGAACTACTCCTTGACTACAGAATAGCAAACCCCTTACACATGGGTAGCAGCAGCACTTCAGGAGCAAACAATCATCTTACAATTTGGAGACTGGGTGTCTGATGCTCACAAACTTACTATGGGATTCCTCAAATACTCTCCCTCTCCCCTGTTTTATGCAATGTTTACAAATAGGCCTTTCAGACCTCAACAGAAACATGGTGAGGTCTGATCTACTAAACCACCAAACAAGCTCAAGAAAGAACAAAAGCATTTCAGCAACAGTTGAAACATTGTTTTAGTGGTGTCAAAAAACTGGATCGTCCATCAACCCCACAAAAGCCCAGACATTAGCCTGCCTCGCAACAACAAGACATCAGGACAAGTACCCTCACCAGTTTCCTTCAAAGGAATACCAATTGAATCAAGTGACAACCTATGCAATTTGGGTGCAGGCTTTGACATAATGTAAACCATTAAGAAAGCAATGTTGATAATATTGTTCTCAAATGCAAAAAAGGCCCATTTGCCATGAAAGCAATGGCAGCTAAAGGCACTGAACAGCGCCATCTCTACTGACTGCTATCATGCACTGTTCTCAGTGGATTTTATTTTTATGGATTAGAATAATTACAATACTGTCCAACACAATCTTCTTAAATTAGAATGAATTCAAATGAAGCAATGAGACTGATCCTGGGAACCACAAAGGCTTACACCAGTTAAAACTATGCATACCTGCTTGACCTTCCTTCAATGCAGGCAAGACACAAGCTAGAACAGTGAAGGCATTCAGAGCACTTGAAAATCCCCCCAAAACCCCCCATCACGCGGGAGTCAAAAAAAACAAAAGGCAATCAGCTAGGATGTTGAAAATCATGAATGGGACAGCAGAAGGGGCAGTTTTGAGCTTGTGTGCCAGTTAGCAGAACTCAAAGAAACAAAAAGAATAAATTTGGGGAAAAATATCCAAACACTTCAAACCCTACCAAACTGCTATTGCTCCAGAACTGTCGAGAATGGCCAGAAGGCCCAAAAACAAAAAAGTTCAGACATTCAGATGCAGGTAGAGAACCTTGGCCAAAAAGATGATACCCTGTATTCACTGATGGTTCTGTCACCAAAGGTAAATTAGGCTGGGGATACACATGAAGCAAAATGGCTGAACTATTTAGGAAGACAATGGTGCACAGTTTAAAAAACTTCAATCAAGCAATGGGGGTGTAAGCAGTGGCACAAGCACTCCACTGGCTTTCATCCATAGGGCCCGTTTAAAAACCCAACAACCATGATACTGACTGACCCCATGAACCTACTTTAAAAAGCAAAAGAGAATGGAAAGCCCTGCTTGACATGAACTAATGCGCAACCTATCACTGGAAAGACTTGTATGGATTGGATACTGCCCTGGGGATGCAGGAGTTAAAGGAAATGAGAGAGCAGACCAAATGGCTGGCAAGGGAAATGATAAGAACTGGATTACAGCTTGGCCAATCTGATGTAATAAGAAAATCTGATGAATCACTTTAGCAAACAAGAGCAAAGCCACTAATCAGAATGAACCCCAGCATTACATTTCTCGCAAAAGTGACCAAACTGATTTTTCATAGTTTTGGCAATGCTGGAGATTTTCTTTCTTGGGAGAGTGACAATTAGAATTTACAAATTTTCCTAGGTGTGGGCCTCTCAGTGGCATCTGATAGTGTTCAGTTACTTGGTTAGCTCATTTGCTAACTCAACTGCCTCTCTGCCATGTTTGAAGAGTTCTTCTTCTTCCTAAAATACTGGTTCACTCAAAAACGAGTAGGTCACCAGCGCGCATGTTAAAAAGTAAATAAAATAACATAAAAACATAAAACAGTGCAACTCAAGACTGTTGGCCCCTGGAGCAAATTTGGCAACAAGGGGTCGCACTCGATTCAAGAAGTTAAAAAGCAATGGCCAAATTCAGGCCCAGGTAAAAGTAAAATATCTGGGGAAGTAAAAATAGAAAATCGTCAATATGCAGATCTCAAAAACTGTCGAATCAACTTGTCCCCTAAATGAGACTGCACTTGTGGCAATCTTGATGGCACCCGGCAGTGAGTTCCACAGCCGTACAGAACTGGGATAAAAAGAATGTAAGCACTTGGCTGTCAATATTTGATGCAGGTATGGTATAACATTTACCGCCACTCCGGTGCACTTTTATTCAATACTAGTTGTTCCATTGGAATATCGATTACTTTAGCTCTGCCTTTGAAGAAGATGTTAAGTTTGATAAAAGCTCTTCTCTCTTCTAAGGGTTTCCATTCTAATTCCTCATGTTCTTCCTAGTATTCCCCTTTCCTCTGATGTGGTTCCCTGTTACAAACCGTGCTGCTCTCTTCTGAATCTTTTCAAGGTTATCAATGTCCTTTAGATGGTAAGGATCCCAAACTGAGCAACCATATTCCAGTTACGGTCTAACCAGTGTTTTGTAGCAGTCGTCTTTAACCTTTTGGGGGCATCATTGATATTCCTGTATAAGAAAGCTAAGATTTATTTGCTTTCTTACATACTAAATTGTAATGTTCTTTCCATTTGAGACGACTATCTATAATCACGCCTAAATATTTTTGCAGCATTAGTTTCTTTAAGAATAGTATTATGGATAGAATAATCTGATCTAATTGGTGAGCGTTTGTTACATATACGCAACACTTGGCACTTTTGGGATGAAATTCCATGTTCTATGTACAGTTGTTGATGCCTGCAACCTTCTCACATTACAGTGTTTCAATGCTCTCATGTCATTTCTGGTTTAGTGAAAGTCATCTCATGAACTTAGTGAATCTTCTGCTGATAGTTTACTTGCAGTCTTGGCTCCACCAACTGACTACTAGTACTAGCTAAATTCGAGTTTGATGCAATAGACTTGCTTTGAAAACACGTGTATTGTACAGTGCCAAAGACAGAAAGAGAAACCACCCATAATAATAATAATAATTAAAAAAAAATCATATGACTAAACATGTTTTTAAATCGTACCTTTTCCCCACTAGAGGCTTCAACTTTTGGTAAGCCTTCAATTCCGCAGATGGAATGTTATGATGTGGAAAATCACACCCCACCCCTCCATGTACTTGGAGAAAAATGTCACAAAGATTGAAGAAAACTGAATACGTCACTGCAGCTTTCATGGTGAAACTGCTTGAAGTGCTACAGCTACAGTGCGTTCCGATTCGCACGAGTAACTCGTCCCACAGGTGTTCTTTCCTATTGGAAGCTGTCGCCACTCACCACATCAACACGGAAGTTCACGTGACCTCAATAGGTCCTCAGTGAATTTCAGTCGATTCTGATTGGCTCTCTTATCATGATGGTCTTGGTCAGCCCTTTTGGACAGGGCGGGAGGGGCGGCTGGTGTCACAAAAAAAGATTTGACCGCGACAGGCCCTATTTACAAGGTTCATTACTTTTGTTTCCATTGAATAAGACAGAAGAACAGTCAGTGATACTTGTGTAGAAAAAAAAAGTGGGGGGGGGGGGGTAAGCGGTGAAAAAAACACCTCTTCAACTGAAATAGTCTTGATTGTGGTTTAGCGTGAGACTGTATTTACTTCAGCCATTTGGAACTCCGTTATGACCATCGTCCTAGTTACCACAAGGGATTAACTCACAACATCTCCCTTATCAACAAACAATAAACAAAACATTCCTTGCCAACAAGCAATAAAACACATGCATAAAAAAACTTGTGTTGTAGACAGTTTATGGTGTCTGTCAAGATTTCATTCTTGGTATCGTCGAGGTGTCCTGACAATACGCCCTGATCTGTCATTGTGGTCCACTTGCTGGTGTCCATGTTCTGTCTCTGGCAGTTCAGGGTTCTGCTGCATTGGCTGACACACGTCCTTTTGGCTTTGGTTATGGTTATCAGCTACATTTTCCCTTCGTTTGTCCAAGCAGCTGCTTGTGCTTGGTGATGCAGGGTCTTGTGTTTGGCCAACAGGACGCTTTCCTTGTCTCCCACTCGTTGATGTCAGATGTTGTGTATCAGGCTCAGGGATGACTTGGCTCTTGTCCTAAGGTCCACTCTGTTTCTCTGAGAGTGGTGCCATTGTCCAGAGCTATCAGGTACGAGTGGGGTGTCATCTCTCTTATGCGGATGACAGTAGCAGGTTTCCACTTTCTTGTGTCATGATCCAGTACCCATACGGGTTGTCCCTGATACAGAGGAGGTAGCTGTTCTCCAGCACGCCTGTTGTGGTTCCTTGTCATCTGTCGCATCTCTCTGCCATTGTCTCTCGTTGTGGTAATGGAGCTGGCTCAGATCTGGATGGAAGCGTTGTAGCTAACTTCCTCTTCATCAACATCTCGCCTGGAGAAGGCAGCTTGCTGCAGACTGGCGTTGCTCTTAGCTGCAACAAGGCTAATTCAGCATCTTGTCCAGTTCTTTGACACTTTTTGATAGTGTTCTTGACTGTTTGGACTTGCCTTTCGATGAAACCATTTGATTTTGGTATCGAGGGATGATGTGATATGCTGTATGTTCCAGGATGTCAGGAAGTCCTGGTATGCTTTGCCAACGAATTGTGTCCATTGTCACTTTCCTTCAATGATTGCTTCGAATCTGCGGCCCTCTTGTAGAGCTTGTTCAAGGGAATATGCCTTTTCTTTGCTCAGGATTCTCTCTGGAAAGCCTCGATTGGTGTCGATGCTATGATCAACTCAAGCAGTCTTTCTTCTAGCTCATTCTGCTCAAACTGGCACTTGAGTGCAGTAGTTCTGGCTCTTTGCAAAAGTCATCCAGAGTTTCGTTTCCGACTGTCTCATGCTCATCAACTGCAGGCGTGAACTCGGAAATTGATATTGACTTGTCTGGCTTCAAAAAACGTCCACAATTGTCGTCTTTCTTGTCTGTCAACAGCCAAGTGTATCTTTATACCTTCGCGCCAAGGCAAAACG
>CM031611.1:48705144-48726906 GCA_018398815.1 Conus ventricosus | reverse complement strand
GGTCCGAGGAAACAAAAATGAACAAAATCATCAGGCCTTAAATATCCTAATATAGAACAGCTGTCGGACAGTTATTCGGCTGGTAAGACAACTGTCTTAAAAAGGCACACCTTGCACGAGCCCAACCATCCAGGAGGTGCAAATTCGAATCCCAGCAACGCCAGAACTAATTCTGATAGCAGAGGGGTATATAAGAGTCATGACCTTGATGCATTCCGGCTTCCTTAGATGACAAGAGTTCAGGGTCGAAACACTTGTTTTGAGGGGGAGGGGGGGGGGGGGGGGGGGGGGGGGGGGGGCGGGGGAGGTCTTCTGTAAGTTCTGGTGTCAAGTTTCTTTCAACTGAAATAACTTGATTGTGTTTTATGTCTCTGTCTATTTTGTGCATCAGGTGAGTATACAACCAATACATCTCGAATGTGGGTATCCTGTTACACAGGTTTGCATGATGTATATTCGAGCTGTGCCTCGCTCCCAAGAAAAAAATAATGGTTACGCAGGATTTCGCATAAAAGACATATCATGGTTCTGATGGGGATACTTTTGTTCTTTCATCTGTAAAGTACGGAGTTACGCTCTTTTTCTGAAAGAAGCGAAAATTGCAAATTAACTGAACGAAACTTTAGAAGAATTAGAAAACTTATAGAAATACACTTGGAACAAAATAAATATTTTTTTGCATTTTTATATAGGCCTATTGTATGAGACACCAAGACAACGTTTCGTTACTGCGGAGTTGTATGTGCCCTTGAAGGACAAGATGGTAGCAATGAGTCTGCTGCGCCCGGCCTTAGGCCAGTGCGCTCGGGCTGTACTGCTCCGTGCAGTCTCCTCTCAAGTAGACCACCAGCAACAGGTTAATTATTGGACATATTTTTTTCTTGTTTGAAAATGTTTCAGTGTTTACTGTGAGTATTTTTAACATTGATGTGTTTTAGGGTCAAATACTCATGACCCCCCCCCCCCCCCCCACTCACCCCTCCATATCATCTCGATCACAGCAGGGACCGTACACGGTCCCTGATCACAGGGACCGTCATTCGTTGGCGTCTTCATTGTCAGTCCGTTGGTTGCCATGACCACCGTATCACTTATTTCTGTGAATGCCTTAAATCTGTCTCGGCAGTGTTGATTGCACCTGGTCAAAAACCGTTTCAAATCCACATTCATATATGCAAATCTCTCTCTCTCTCTCTCTCTCCTCTCTCTCTCTCACACACACACACACACACACACACACACACACACACGTACGCATGTATATGAGGGGTGCATATTCTATTGGAATGAACATTGTTGCTCAGTAGAAAGTTTTTGTTTTTAAGCACTAATGCTTATAAATTACGATGCACAGCATTTGCTATGATAGACTGATTTTCAGTTCTCAAGTCAGTCTCGAAGCATTTTTTTCCCAATGTTGGTCAAAATTCAAATGTTGATTTCAAAATTGTCAAGTGTTCCTGCTGTGATAATACTAATTGTTGGTAATGCATTCCACAGATTCTTCTTCTTCTTCCTAAAATACTGGGTTCACTCAAAAACGAGTAGGTCACCAGCGCGCATGTTAAAAAGTAAAATAAAATAACATAAAACAGTGCGACTCAGACTGTTGGCCCCTGGAGCAAATTTAGCAACAAGGGGTCGCACTCAATATTCAAGAAGATAAAAAGCAATGGCCAAATTCAGGCCCAGGTAATAGTAAAATATCAGGGGAAGTAAAAATAGAAAATCGTCAATATGCAGATCTCAAAACTGTTGAATCAATTTGTCTCTTGAATGAGACCGCACCCGTGGCAATCTTGATGGCACCCGGCAGTGAGTTCCACAGCCGTACAGAACTGGGATAAAAAGAATGTAAGTGGCTGTCAATATTTGATGCAGGTATGGTATAACATTGACCGCCACTCCTGTGCTACTTTTATTCAATACTAGTTGTTCCATTGGAATATCAATTACTTTAGCTCTGCTTTGAAAAAGGTGTTAAGTTTAATAAAAGCTCTTCTCTCTTCTAAGGTTTCCATTCTAATTTCCTCATGTCTTCCTAGTATTTCCCCTTTTCTCTGATGTGTTCCCTGTTACGAACCGTGCTGCTCTCTTCTGAATCTTTTCAAGGTTATCAATGTCCTTTAGATGGTAAGGATCCCAAACTGAGCAACCATATTCCAGTACTGGTCTAACCAGTGTTTTGTAGCAGTCGTCTTTAACCTTTTGGGGGCAGTCATTGATATTCCTGTGTAAGAAAGCTAAGATGTTATTTGCTTCTTACATACTAAATTGTAATGTTCTTTCCATTTGAGACGACTATCTATAATCACGCCTAAATATTTGCAGCATTAGTTTCTTTAAGAATAGTATTATGGATAGAATAATCTGATCTAATTAGTGAGCGTTTGTTACATATACGCAACACTTGGCACTTTTGAGGATGAAATCCATTTTCCAAGTTCTTTCCCACCTTGTAAAGCGTTTAGATCTTCTTGTAGAATGCGTGTATCATTCTTGCTTCTGATTGTTCTATATACTAAACTGTCATCTGCAAAAAGCCTTATGGTAGTTCCAGGAGAGAGATTTCTACTTATGTCATTTATATAAATTAAGAAAACAAGGGCCCCAGAACATGTCCCTGTGGTACGCCCGACAAGACTGGTTTACAATGGGATGACGACCCTTCCACAACAACTTTCTGCGTTCTCCCAACGAGGAATGATCTAGCCCATTTTAGCAAAGAACCGCCAATGCCAATGTGTTCTAATTTAAGCAGCAGGCCCTCATGGTCAACCTTATCAAAGGCTTTAGAAAAATCTAATAAAATTGGATCCATTTGCTGTCTGTTGTTAAGACAGTTACTAAAATCATTGAGAGTTGTTATAAGTTGAGTCTCACAACTCCTTCGCTGTCTAAAACCATGCTGGGCGTTATTTAAGAAATCATATTTGTCAAGATGGTCCATTATGCTACTATATATTATGTGTTCAAGTAATTTAGCTGATATGGATGTAAGAGATACAGGTCTATAGTTCTCTGCTTTTGTTTGTCACCCTTTTTAAATAAGGGAACAATGCTCGCATCTCGCCACTCATCAGGTATTACTCCCTGGTCCAGTGAAGCTTGGTAAAGTAATTGGTATACCTCACTCAATTCATTGGCACATAATTTTAAGAGCTTGCAGGAACGCCATCGGACCAGTAGCTTGTTTTCATTGATATTAGTCAGTAACTTAAATACTCCTGCTTTTGTTTACTTTGATGTTTTGTATTTCAGGGAGTTTATCATCATCCTTTAGTCTAACGTTAATTAAAGGTTTGGGATTTGAGAAAACTGAACAAAACTGCTTGTTTAGTAAGTTTGCTTTCCCTTCAGGGTCCTGTATTAGGTTATTCTGGTTGTTTCTCAGGTCTGGAATCCAATGTTGTCCTGTCTCTTACTCCTTATGTAAGACCATAATTTCTTGTTTTGATGATCACCTTCCGAAATTATCGAATTAACATAATTGGAGTGACAAGTCTACATTCTCTCTGACACCTTCTCTTAATATGTTTATACCTAACCAGTAATCTTTCTGAATTAGGATGTAGTTTCAATTTCTTAAAGAAACAGATGTTTCCCTTCTCAACAAACGTTTAGTTTTAGTAGTAATCCATGGCTGGTGGTTCTTGCTTGAAGTTATTTTAGTAGGTATGTTGTCATCCATAATAAATTCCAAGTTAGTTTTTTATACACTTCCAAAGATCACTGACATTATCTTTAACACTATGGGACCTCAAAAAAGACGACTGAAATTATGAGTATCCCTGCGCAATTTTGGTAAATCTGCTTGGTTCCAGAGTCTGATGGTACGTTTAGGGGTTTTTCTTCGAAAGGGTTGAAAGTTACTCTCTAAGAGAACTATGTCATGATCACCCAGGCCTGCAATTAATTCCTGATTGCCTAAAGCGCCTGGACAATTGGTAAAAAATAAATCCAGGAATGCCTTACCACGAGTTGGTGATTCAACTGACTGTACTAATCCAAGGTCTTTGGTGGCATCAAAAAACTGAGTATTAATATTTTTACTGTATTGATTGCCAAGTATGGCATCTTCGCCCCAATCAATATCTGGTAAATTAAGTCTCCACCAATCCATAATATTGCCTTCCTATTGGCCAAAACAATGTTAGAAATGTCTCTGCAATAGACGAACATACTTTTCATCTGAGTCTGGAGGTCTGTAAACTGATCCAACAATGACAGGTCTCTTATTCTTGAAATTAATCCTACAAAATAAACTTTCACTATTTTTGCCTTGATATAAAAACTCACTGGCTAAATTCTTCCTAATGGCAATCAAGACTCCCCCACCTCTTTTTCCAAGTCTGTCCTTTCTATAAATATCAAATCCTCCATTAGAAGTTCACTGCTGGATGTTCCAGTTTCTAGCCAAGTTTCTGTTCCAATTACAACATCAATGTTTTTTTCAGTGACTAAATTACTGAGTTCTTCCTGTTTTCTTGATAGAGATTGAAAATTTACGACTATGCATTTAAGTTTATCTTTTTCTCTTAATGATTTAGGGTTCAGTTGCACTTTATGATTTGGGATTTATCAGTTTTAGAATCAGGGGTGGATGCAAACTTAGGACAAAATTTCACGTTTTCTTTGGGGATCGGTCTGGTGAGATAGGGTCAAAACGGTTTGCTTTCTGAGCTGCAGTTTTCAATAGAATCTTCAAAAAGTCTTGAACTAAAGTTTGGAAGCCCGCAGGTAAACAAGTCCATGATATATCACTATGCATAATGCTTCATAAACTGCTGAATTCATTAACATACATTTAGTGTGATACCATGAATTGCAGACGTCACAGGCAAACTGCTTTATGTTTCCATGTGACTCTCAAATTGCAAACTCCGCATGGATATTTACTTTGGTGGATGGACCAGGATTGAGTTCAATGTCTCCTGATAGGATAAGGCTTAAAACCATAATTTAAACTCCTCTATGTCTAACTCTTTTAATCAAACAATTCCTTATCACTGTACTATTTCTGATGTTAATTGAAATCAGGGTTCAAATCTGGGCCTAGTAATAGACGTAAGAACAGTACTCGGCACAGTGCATACAGGAGACTAACATGTTCAGGTTGCACAAAGTTTTAAAACCTGCAAAAAATGGAACTAAAGGCGTCTACATCTACATCTAAAATTTCAAAATTAAACTGAGTGCTAGAATATTGTTGTTCCTGTCACATGTGGAAAAGAACAAGGAAAAATAGAAAACTTTTAACGAAGCCGAGGAACAACACGCCGGTAGCCATCTTGAAAAGCCAAATAAGAAAGACTCACCTTTAAGGGGTTTAAAACACAATTTCGTTAAGATAAAATAAAATTTAGCATTAAACTACCATAGTGCTGATCATTAAAATTCACAGTTACTCGTATGAGTAAAAGATGTAAAGATGTAAAGACGTAAAAAGATGTAAAAAATGAATTAAAAACGGGAGCTCCAAAAGCCAGGCAGCCTCCTCGCTGGACATGCGATTAATCCATGTTGGTGAACAGAAGTGTGCAAGTAAATTAGTTTTTGCAAAGGTTTGTTTTCATAGAAGGTCATTTCATTGTTGACATACTTTAAGTAAGCAGATTCTTCATGATTTGGTATCATGATAATAACCATGCAGAACTTTTAAACGTTTCAATCATATCACTCTTTATTCATTGGTATTCAAGGCTGGGCAATTTTATTGATTTTAGACATTTTTCACAACTAAATTTGTTCAACTTTTTCCCCAGTCCTTTTCACATTTTCTGCAAGAGTTGTATGCGTCCTCAGATAGGGATCACATCCCATTTTCATAAAAATTGTTTAATTACACATACTATACCGTGGCTCACTAATGCAATAAGCGGCAGCAATTTGCTATCCCTGCCTCGTATACAATAAAGTCCGTACGGACAACAAACCCCTGAAAGGGCCTCGTGCCTCGCGCATGCTCAGAACCATCCTCTTTCTCGGCAGCCCCCCCCCCCCCCCCCCACTCGCTTCCGCGTCACTTTCTCTCTTCTTGTTCGTCTTCTTTCCTCCAAGGGTTCACTTCAACGGTTATGTTGTTGTGACAGCGAGCTCTTCTCGCAACCCTTAATTCGTGACGATGATCGGCTCAGCTGTGGTTCTGCTCGATCTCGTCCCCTCGCCCCTAACGGCATACGACTCAGCCGCGGTTCTGTCGTACCGTTATTGCATCCTATGTTCAGTTCTAGCTGCGGTTTCTACTGCTCACAGTTCGATTCCCAGGGGAATCAAGATGCACGAGCCCCATGACGGATGGCTCAGGGTGGGGTATTGAGGCAGACTCCACGTCTACCTCTGACGGCTAACGACTCAGCTTCGGTTCTGTCGTTTTCCGTTAGTGCATCATGTGTCCAGTTCAGCTGCGGTTCTACTGCACACAGTTCGATTCCCATGGCGGAATCGAAAGATGCACGAGCCCCCTATTACGGAAGGCTCAAAGGGTGGGATAATGAGGCAGACTGCTTGTCTACCCCCTCCCTTTCGCTCGATGGGCGATCCAAGGGAAGCAACTCCTTCTCGAGGGCTTGAATCTCGCCCGGCCTCAGTTGTTTCCCTTCTCCCACCTCATGTCTCTGCCTTTTGGGGTAGGACTTTGGGGTTTCGCCCTATTTTCAGGGCGTCCCTCGGGGGACTGGCGCATCAGGTCCCCCATTTACTGGGTTGGGCCAACAGCCACAGCACGATATCGGCTCAGGGGTGGTTCTGTCGATCCTGTGACTGTCCCCTTGTCCCCCTAACGGCGATCGACTCAGCTTCGGTCGTTCCCGTTAAGTGCATCCTGTGTTCAGTTCAGCTGTGTTCTACTGCGCACGGTTCGATTCCCATGGCAGAATCGAAGATGCACGGGCCCTCTCCAAGGCGCCGGCGTTGAGGTAGACTATTCGTCACCCTCCCCCTCTCGCTCGGTAGGCGATCCAAGGGAAGCAACTCCTGCTCAAGGGCTCGAATCTCGTTCGGCCCCGGTTGTTTCCCTTCCCCCACCTCTTGTGTCTGCCTCTTCTTTGGGCAACCACCGGGGTCTTCGCCCTCTTTTCCGAGCACCCCTCAGGGGACCGGCGCATTAGGCCCCCATTTTTCTGGTTGGGCCAGCAGCCACACTCTCAGCCCCCCCCCCCTATCATGGGTCAGGGCCCTTTGCCTTGGCGCCACGGGCCCAATGGCAATATCCCCCGACCATGGGCTTTCACAGCCCCCTGCTCCGGGGTTTCCTGGTGGCCGGGTTTTATGCCCAGCCCTCCACCAGTGCAGGCCTCTCCCTCCCAGGCCCCCTCGGCCCACCCGGGGACTGACCCCCTCTCCCGGAATGTCTGGGGAATCAGCCATTCCAGGCCACTCTGGGCTTTAGCCGCGCACCGCTTCGCCAAGGGCGGTCCACCCCCTCGGTCTGTGGAATCCGACCTGGTGGATTCTGAGTCAGAGGAAGAGGACCATCACCCGGTTCTTATTCCTTCCAGGACTCGGTGGCCTTTCCCTGGCTTCCCTTGTTCCGGAGGCGGTGTCATCCCTCAGGAGGTCAGAGCCCCCTGCCCTTCGGCAGCGGAACTCGCCCTGGATCTCGCCCATTGGCAGCTAGGCCCTCCTCTCTGCTAAAGGAGTCGGTCATGGTGGCCGACTGCATGAGGAGGGCCCAAATAAGAGTCAGGGCACGGAGGCACAGGACATCATGCCTGGTTCTGTCCCTGATTTCCCTAGTGCGCTGGCGTGCGGCTTCCATTTGCCAAGAAGGCCTTCTCGGCAAATGATACTATCCCAGAAGCCACTCTCCCCCTCTCCCAGGCGGACCTCCTCCTGGTCCAGGAGAGGTCGAAATCACACGCTAAGCAGGTGTCCCTCTCAGGGCACTGCCTTGCCGAGTGGGAAGAGCCTGCGAGGGGGGGTTTGGAGGCTATCTCGGTTATGATTCTTTTCTAGGGGACTAGTGTCTGCCCTTAAGGATCCTGATTCAGATTCCTTCACCATCCGCCAGTCCGGGGACCCAGCTGCAGTGGTAGCCTGTTTTCAGTCAATGGCTGAAGGGGTTAAGTATTCGGCTGGGGCCGTCGCTAGGCTCCTTCTGAACTCTGTCCTAGCGAGGAAAAATGCGGTCCTTTTGGCATCTTCTGTGATCCGTTTCCCCTCGTGCCCCGCGCCTCCCTCAGAGCCTTGCCAGTCAGGTCAGGGTCTCTGTTTGGGAATCACGTACAGGCTACCATTAAGAGCTAGGCCGAGATTAGGCGTGACCTCGCCTTTCAGTCAGGCCCCCCTCCCCCCCGCCCCGGTTGAAAACGCAAGGCGCCAGCGCCTTTCTCATCACCGGGTCCCTCTCAACCCAAGGGACGACGGTCATTTGGACCCCGGGGATCCGAGGCAAGCAACCCAGCAGGGGTCGGCCTCAGGCTCGGCCGGCGGGTCCGGAAGCTCCCACGTCTCAGACGGCCCACCCCCAATGACTTGCCCCCGACCTGGTACTTCACCCCAGGGCGGTCCTGTGGGCAGTCGGTCCAGGCACCTCAGTGTCTGGGAGCGGCTTCCCGCAAGCCCTTGGCTCTGCGGGTGATCAGGTCGGGGTTTCGTCTTCCTTGGGGTGCAGTGAAGGCCCCCTCTCACTCCTTTCGTTCCTCCTCGGATCTGGCAGACTCTCCGGCCTTAGACCAGGAGGTCCTTTCGCTGTTAGCCAAGGGAGCCACAGAGGAAGTCCTCTTCCATTCCTCTCCGGGCTTTTATGGCCGCATTTTTGTGGTTCCCAAAGCTTCTGGAGGATGGAGACCGGTTCTAGATCTCTCACCCTTGAACAGGTTTCGTTTCGTCCTCCGTTTTCGAATGGAAAACCCCCATGTCAATCCGCGATGCCATGCATCCCGGCGACTGGGCGGTATCCATCGACTTGAAAGATGTGGGACTTCCATCCCTTGATCCACCCAAGGGACAGGAAGTACCTCCGCTTCATGTGGAGAAGCCGCGTTTTCTGTTCAGGGCTCTTCCCTTTGGACTAGCCCCGGCCCCTTGGGTTTTCACGAAGGTGGCTCGGGAACTTTATTTGCATGTTCGGGAGAAAGGAATTCGCCTGAAGGCCTATCTAGACGATTGGCTTCTTCTTGCCTCATCCAGCACTCTGTGCTCCCAGCAAGCCCTACAGGTTTTAAGCCTCTGTCAGCAGCTGGGATTTGTTCGCAACGAGGAGAAGTCCGATCTCATCCCGTCGCAGCAGCTCTCTTCCGGGTCTGATGGAGTCCTTGGCTCCTTAGTACCCCTTGGACGACTGCACAAACGCCGGTTTCAGCGCCTCTTCCGCAAGCGTTGGTCTCAGGCACTGCAGTCGTGGGACCTGCCGATCCCTCTCGGTCAGTGGTTCCAGTCATCGGTGGTCCAATGGCACTCCCAGTCCTGGCATAAACAATCGGCTAGAGATGGAAGCCGTGTTCCAAGCCCTCAAGGAGTTTCTTCCCTTCCTGAAAGGAAAACACATTCTCCTCAACACCGACAACACGACTGTGGCGTGTTATATCAACAAGCAGGGGGGGGGGGGGGGGGGGGGGGGGGGGGGGGGGGGGGGGGGGGGGGCGCGTTCTCACTCCCTGTCCCTGAGGACGGAACAGCTTCTTCTTTGGTGCGAGACACAATCAATCCGGGTCTCGGCCAAGCATGTTCCTGGGAAGATCACATTCTCGCGGACTCCCTCACAGGTCGCACATGGTTCTTCCCTCAGAGTGGACTCTCGTCCACTCTATCCTGGAACCTCTCTGGACCGTATGGTTCAAACCACGGGTAGACCTGTTCGCCACCCGGTTCAACTACCGAACTACCTAGCCTTTCTTTCATCGGAGAGAAAACTTCAGGCTCCTCTGTTAAGGTTCACAGGCGGCTATTTCCACCACTATCCGCCAGTTAGGGGGCCCCTCCTTCGGGGACGACCCTCTTCTGCGGGATCTGGTCAGAGGAGCAGCCCTACAGGAGGCCCGATGCCCCCGCCGTATCCTGGCGTGGGATCTTTTCTTAGTCCCTCTCCTCCCTCAGGCTCCCCCCTTACGAGCTCATCCGGGAGTGTTCTCTGAAATTCATTTCCTTTAAAACAGCCTTTCTCGTTTCCCTGGCCTCAGGGAGGCGCTGCAGTGAAGTCCACGCCCTTAGTGGCCTGCCTGGGGATGTCGCCTCCTAACCGGATGGGTCGATATCTCTTCGCCTCCTCCCAGAATTTTTTAGCGAAAAACCAGTTGCCAGGTTCTTCTTCCCCGACTATATCCTTTCTTCCTCTCACTTCTATTTCTCGCCCCGGACGACGAAGACCGCACTCTCTGTCCGGGGCGCGCTCTGCGGGAGTATAGGAAACGCACGAAATCTTCTCGCCCCAAGCAGCGCCACCTGTTCTCTCTCACAACGAAGGTTATAAGGAGGAGATCGGGCGCTCTTCAATCTCTCGATGACTGAGAGAAGTCATCAAAGCTGCGTACGCGAGACCCGAAGGGGATTTGGCTGTTTTCTCACCTAGACCCCATGAGATTAGGGCATGGGCGTCTTCGCTGGCGGGAGCTCATAATGCCAGCATTCAGAGCGTGTTAAATGCCGCATATTGGCGGTCCCCCCGGCACCTTCATCCAATTCTATCTGCGCGACGTTTCCCGTCTGCGCGATGATGGGTCTAGGGGCATCGCATCAGCTGTGGTGGCGCAACACTCCATCTCCGCCACACGCTCCGGCTCTTCTCGCTCCTCCAGGCGGTAACCAGGTGAGCCCTCCTTCCAGGTAGTGCGACTCTGCATTAGTGAGCCACGGTAAAGTATGTGTAATTAAAAGGAAATTTTTATTCTAAAATTACGTTTAATCTAACATACTTACCGTGGCTCACGCAGAGACCCTCCCTACCTCCCCGCCTTCCTGGTTCCATCAGGAGTTCTCAGTCAGGGTTTAATATACCTCGAAAAGAGGATGGTTCTGAGCATGCGCAAGGCACGAGGCCCTTTCAGGGGTTTTGTTGTCCGTACGGACTTTATTGTATACGAGGCAGGGATAGCAAATTGCTGCCGCTTATTGCATTAGTGAGCCACGGTAAGTATGTTAGATTAAACTAATTTTAGAATAAAAATTTCCTATTGGTCTGATTAGGGATTTAAAAGTGCTACTGTTGTATCCTTTGTTTTGAGCAGATGGAGTGCAGTCATCCATGCTATTTCATTTGCTTTTTTTTTTTAATAGTACTTGGCAGTGATATGCTGAACAGTTCAAACTTTAGTTTTTGTCAACCATGACCCATTAGTCTTTCTCTAACTCAGTAGTCAGCTATTCGCAGCCATTGATTTCATATTTGTTCCAGGGGTTATTGTTACTAATAATAGTAATATGTAAGATTTTACATATTTTCCCCAGTCAAATTTTATTTGCCAGTCATTTGTCCACTTAACCGACATATGTGTAGATTCAAGTTTATAACTTAATTAGCTTTCATTATTTAGAAGAATACTATAAGCTTTGATGTCATTTGCAAAAGTGTTCAGAAAGACAGTTTTTCACATTGTGCATATCATTTATAAATTATAAACAAGCTCGGTCATAAAACACTACTTTGACGAACATTACTGGTAACACTTGTGGTCACTGATTTTAATTTTTCACATCACACATGTTAATTATGAAGTATATAAACAATCTTGGTCATAAAACACTACCTCGAGGAACACCATTGGTAAAGCATGTGGTCACTGATTTTGATTTGCCTGCACTGACATACTGAGATCTATTTGTCAAAAAATGATCAGTCCATTCAAGAGTTTATCCTGAATGTCATAGCCTCCTGACTTATGTAATTATCTTTTATGTAGCTCTTGTCAAATGCTTTTTGAAATCCAGATACATAGTAACTGTATTGAGTGGAATGTTATCATTCATGATTCAGCATGGTCTTTCCAGTCATTTATTGTGCTTCTCTCTCTCTCTCTCTCTCTCTCTCTCTCTCTCTCTCTCTCTCTCTCCCCGCCCCCCCCCTGCCCCCAACCCCCTCTGTCTTGCACACACACGCACAGACAGGGGCTTAGATGATGTACATGAAAAGTTTAGAGTTCGATTTCTACTCAACATGACATTATCATCCAGAAAACACTGTCATGATAGACATTTCTACTGTAGTGTTACTGGATAGCATTTGATATTTAGTAACTTGATATGTAGATAGCGTCGGTGATAGGGGAGTTGCTGGCATTCCGAAGAAGAAAGAATATGGAGGAGGAATGTGAATATAATATGTTAACAAGATGACTCGTGAACAAAGAGTATGATTATGCCTCTTGTTTATCCTTTCACTAATACAATTTTCTGTATCTATTATGGTCTTGAAGAATTTGAAGGAGAAAAAAAAAGCATTCTGTGTGCAATGGCTATGTAAAAAGCACTGTTCATAATTTTATCTTATACTGATTGATCAGTTGCATTCATCAGTATAATTTATGTTGATTGAAAGCTTCTTTCACAATTCAGAAGAAGATGATGAGCTTGCTTGACCATTTAACTTTCATTTTGTTTCTCGACAGCACTTGTGCGTCAGATGGGCAGCCACAACCAAATGCAGGTTCTGCCTTCACGTTTTGAGTGGGAGCGCTGGAAGGATCACATTGTTAGTGAATGTACCTTTCTGTTTTATTCAACATTTACAATGGCACTGTTATCGTATGCAAGTGTGTGTGTGTGTGTGTGTGTGTGTGTGTGTGTGTGTGTGTGTGGTGTTTGTGTGTGTATAAGAGTGTGTGCATGTGTGTGTGTGTAAGAGTGTGTGTCTGTATAAGAGTGTGTGTGTGTGTGTATGTGACACTTAGATCTGTGTACTGTTAAGAGATGAAATGCTTGTAAATTGTATTCTTTTAGTTACTTTGTTATTTTTCAAAATTTCAGTATGCTTTAACACATTAAACTTTGTACTTGTTTTACTACTTAGATGAGTGAAACAAAACACCCTAAAAGACAAAACCAGTTCTTGGTATTTAAGACAAAATCAAAGGTCTCATGTGCAGAATACAGTTTGCATAAAAACTAGCAACAACAGGAGTTGACCGTGAAATAGATATAGAGTCTTTTTCAGTTTACTTGCTGAGGAGGTGGGGAAAGTGGATATGCCTGGCTGTGGTGATATGTATCTATATGTGCCACTAAGAGCACAGTCTTGATTTCACTTTGGGAAAATTGTGTATGACTGGAAAATTAATGAATATTTATAGAATACAACAGAAATTGTAATGAATTAAAGTCATGTACTTTGGCAGTTTTCTGAGATTTAAAATTTTGAACCCATAGAACAATAGATTTTTTTAATCTGTTAGATTCATACATTCACTTTCTATTAACTACCAGTTTGTTGGTAAAAGAATCCCAGTCTCATGCTTTTTGGGCCCCCCTCAGAATTTCTTTGGAAGATTAAGTTTTAAAGTTTTCCCTGGTGATCCTCCTAGCTGATGACCCCATAGACCTTGGCTTTTAATCAAAATATGCCTGACTTGGAGTTCTGTGCAACTAAGAAATGGTGTTTGAGTGACTTTAACTAGCATGTCTCACAGCATGTATGTTGTCATCAGTTGTTGATTGTTTTGTTGCATTTTCTGTGGGAGCTAGGAAGACACAGACTTTGTATGTATGCATGTAGATGGTCCGTGTGGAAGTGAAATCAAGAAATGCTACAGAAGAAAATTAATTGAATGCAGCATTGAATTATTTGAATGAGGTGAATGTCAGTTCTGTGCCATTATCCCATGAATTTGTGCATAATAATGTTTTAACCTTTCCCAGTTGTGACTGTTCGTATTTTCATTTAATCATTCTTGTTAGTTTACAATCTAAGGAATGTCCCGATTCATCAGGCATGTTCAGTGTTGCATGGAATTTGAATTATTTGCTTCCTTCCCACCTGTAGTGTGTGGGGTGTGTTTGTTTGTGTGTGTGTGTGTGTGTGTGTAATTTAATTTGAATATTGTTTTTTCTTTCACAGCATTTTTACTTCTTCCTTGTGTGTGTGTGTATGTGTGTCTGTCTGTCGGGTCTGTCTGTATAATTTAATGTGAACATTGGTTTTTCTTTCACAGCATTTGTACCTCTTCCTTGGATTTGCTCCGATGGGACTGCTGATCCTCTACTGCAATCTGTTCATTGGTAAGAAAACATGAATATCTCCTTGGCAATTTGATGTCTCATGTTCCTGTTCCATGGATATGGAAAACTCATACTTTCTGCAGAAAGCTTTCGTTTGTTGTTCTTTGTTGTTGTTGTTGTTATTTTTTTTGGGTTTTTTTGTTTAGTATGTGGCATCTTATAAAGGTGTGTGCGCGTGTGTGTGTGCATGTGTGTGCGTGTTCGCTAGCTTGTGTGCTTATTTGTTCATCCACAGATAGATAAAAGAGTGGAAGGGAAGACAACAGAGAAAAAAATCTCCAAGGATTTTTTTTCTTTCTTTTTTAACTCATTTAGTACCAAATTTATGCAAAATCCAGTTCTATAAAATTTAGTTTTATTTGTGTGAAAGCAGGATGGTCTTCATCTTTTTTCTCATTAATCTTTTAACAGCTGTCAAAATGTGTTCATTTCTGTCGGTCACAGTCTCAGAATGATTAAAACGGACTGTGACATGGGCTGGACAAAAGGTGAAACCATGATAAACCTTGTTGACAGTAGTAGATTGAATTACTGATGGAATGGACAGAAGAAGTGATGAAAATGTTGCTGGCTCAGGCAATGTACCCGTGATAAAATTGACAGTTGTTGTGTTGTTGTTGCACCCAGGCTAAAAGACTCCAGGGATCATCTGAACAGCTGAAGTATTTGAGCACAATGGTAAAAATGCATCGGCTGAGAGCGTTACGTGTGTGACCGTTTTTGAGTACATTGCCACATGGGCAGCCACACTCCCACATCGAGGGATTTTGGAGAATGATGGTGTTATGCTAGGAGTTTGTCACGACTGAAGACAATCCTCCAAATAACTATGCAGAACATAACAACATTTTGACGTAGCCTTAGTGATCTACGCCTATGTCAGTTGGTCTGACACAGCCTTAAGCCAAGGCGGAAAGAACTGACAGAAGGAGTGATGAAAATGTTGCTAGCTCAGGCAGTGTGCTTGTCTTCTAAACATCTTTCTGGAAGGGAGTGAGCTACTGCTGGTCTAAGAAACTGCTGTGCTTGGAAGTTTATTCCAGTGATAAAGTTTGCTTCTGTAGTGACAGGGAAACTCAACAATCTCTCATGTCTCCCAGACTCAAAAGACTACCCTGTACTTACTCTTAACTGGCCAATCAGCAGTCTGTGGAGGGAGAAAAAAAATGGACCAGTTTACTAACTACTGCAGCAAGATTCCAAGCAGGTGATATTTCCCCATGATCTCTGCTTCTCTTGATTTGTTTCTGAAAAAAACGCTTCGTCATGTCACTTATCCGAGATCATAGCGATTACTTCCCCCAGACAGCACTCAAATAAACTGTTTCATGTCTTGTAGCCATAAATCCCCAACCATGGGATGTTTCCACTGCTGCCTGTTTAGTTATGTTCTGGCTAGCTCTCACTACATCTAGCAGCTTTAGTTTCTGTTCGCCATAGCTAGTAAGCCGATTTTTATGACCATGAAAGAGGTACTATCTATCTATCTAGTCCTCTTTGTGCTGGTAGCACATAAGGCCTCGACCAGAGCCCGCCACTGATGTCGGTCGGCTGAAACACGTTCCAGACGGCCCCATGTCCAACCATTGTCCTTCATCTCCCTCTCTACTGTTCTCCTCCAAGTTTCCTTGGGGCGTCCTCTTCTTCTTCGGCCATCAGGATCCATCGTAGGGCGATTCTGGAAATGGCTGTTGTCTGCTGGCGGAGCACATGGCCTATCCATCGCCAACAGCCTTCGTTTGATTTGCGTTGAGATGGGTTCAGTTTCTGCTCTTTGGTGGAGTTCTTCATTGGTGATGGTATTCGGCCAATAATGCGTAGAATGCGTCTGAGGCATCTGTTTTGGAAGACATCTAGTTTGTTGCTGATGGTTTTGGTCATCTTCCATGATTCTGATCCATAAGAAAGGTGCTTATTACATTTGATTTGAAGATTCGTAACTTGGTCTTCAGGCGGATATTCCCTGTCTTCCATGTGCTCCTGAGTGAGGCAAAGGCCTGGCTGGCTTTTGGCAAGTCGAGCCCGGATCTCCACCTCCCCATCCCCTGTATTTGACATCTTGGATCCAAGATAGGTGAAGTCGCTAACTTCCTCAATTTCGTCTCCGTTCAGTTTGATGTTGTCTTGGACTCTGGCATTCATTCTCATGCTCTTTGTCTTCTGGTGTTGACCTTCAAGCCAAGGTTTCCAGCTGTTGCTGCCAAGGCATCTGTTTTCTCCTGCATGTCTTGGTAGCGATGTGACATCAGGGCAATATCGTCAGCAAAGTCCAAGTCTTCCAGTGTTGTTGTTGCCACCATTGTCGTGGTCCATCTGATTCCCCTCCTCTCTCTGTCTGTGGCGTTCTTCATAATCCAGTCCATGGCCAGGATGAAGAGGAAAGGCGATAGGATGCAGCCCTGTTTCACTCCCGTGCCGACATTGAAGGCGTCTGTGAGCTCCGTGTTGCAGATCACTTGTGCGCTGAAGTCACTGTACAGCATCTCAATGACCCGGACAAGTTTTGCAGGGATTCCGTAGTGTCTCAGGATTTTTCCATAAGGACTCTCGGTGGATGCTGTCAAATGCCTTCTCCAGGTCAATGAAGTTGATGTACAAAGCGTGTTCCACTCATTGCTCTGTTCCAGAACCTGGCGCAGAGTGAAGATATGATCTGAATGAAAGAGGTACAGATCTGAAGTTTGTTACAGTGTTGTGTATGCCATATTCAAATTCCAGATTTGAAAGTGAATCAGATTTTTGTTTAGTTTGCCTCGTATGGCACCTGAAAAGGAATTGTTGTTAGGGCAAAAGTGCTGGCTTGCCTACATCTTTCTCTATTTTTTTTTTCAGAGGAGCTATTTGAAGTCTTGTAAATGACAGAAGTAATCATCACAGGAACATAGATTCTTTACAGGCTATCAGGTAAGGAAGGTAATATGTGAACTGGGAGAGCAGACTTGAGTTCTTGAAGACAAGTGTCTTGCACAGAACAGGATGGATGCAAGCATCGACTGAAAATTGACAAATTCAATTAACGCGAGAAGTTCAGTCTGTGATCAAATGCTGAATGTGGTATGCTGACATGTGTAAATGTGTGTGTTTCGCAGGGCAAGCAGAACTTGCAGACATCCCTGAAGACTATGAACCGATGCCTTGGGAATACCACAAGGTAGTTGCTGATGCTTGCGTACTACCAACACCATTCTCTTGAATTACTGAATGTGAGAGAGAGAGGGAGATTGAAAGAGAAAGATTGTGGATAATGCATGCATATTTTGTCCCCGTGATTAATTTTGAAACTGTATATTGAATGTCCATGGAGGAGTTAGGGTTAAGAAAAAAAAAGCATTTTTGTGATGAGGATGAAAAATGGGAATATGGTGAAGAATAAGTTGTGGACATGCGTGCGTACACACACACACACACACACACACACACACACACATACACACACATTATGGGTAACCAAGAATACAGCAGAACCCAAATTAGTTGAAAACTGTCTTACAAAGACAATCAAGATGAAGAAACAGAAAAAGATTTGAAGAAGAAAATTGTCTTGCGAAGACAAAGATGATGAAAACACAGTAAAAAATGTCATTCAAGAAGAGGATGGGGAAAATTCACATCTACAGACGAAAGAGGATGGTGACTGTATTTCAGTTTCTTCTTTGCAGCCACTCATGAGTGGTAGCTGAAATATCTCTTTGAAATTTAAAGAGATCTGAAGAACGGCGTAGTGTGTTTGCGTGTTCCCGTCTTCTTTTGAAAGAACTTTTTAATGTAGGGTAGGTCGAGTTTCATATCTGTATAGGAAATAGATTATTTTGAAAATTCTCTCTCTTTTTTTCTTTTTAGATACTCCTGTACGTATGCACATATAAACATACACCTAGACATTATTCATTTACAGCTTACGAAACAAAGTAAAACAGACATTACATTAATGTACAGTGAGACTGAGCCATGAACCATGGAACATGAATCTGAAAAGTTTTGATCTAAACAGGTGTTAACCATAGTTGCATTTTGAAAATTCTCTGATTGTGGCATCCTAGACCAGTTGACGATATGGACTGTATCAGGTCTGACTCAGACCTGTATGTTGTTCATTATGGACCAAGTGATGTTACCGTTCAGCAAATTTTTTTACTGTGATTTAATGAGGCCTTTCTTAGAAGAAATTGTGCAATCTGCAAACGCAAGTAATGTTGTGATCTGCAAACGCTAGTAATGTTGTTTTTTGTTGTTGTTGTTGTTTTTATGTCAGTTTATTCTCTTGTTGAATTAACGACTAGCCTTTTGCAAAATCCCTCAGATCATATTGAATAATTATGCTTGAGATCACCTCAGATGTTGCTCTTTGATCCCTGCTATTTCCCCGTCTTTTCCTCCTACACACTACTTAACTGTCCCCTTCCTCTCATATCCTCTCCCCTCCTCTCATATCCTCTCCCCTCCATCCCCACTCCTGTCTTTCCCATGCTTCTTTCTAATGGTAACATTTTAACACTTCGAGCATTGCCAGCATGGATGTCTACAATCACCTATAATGATAGGACATTAAACGAAATCCTTCCAAAGGCAAGCAAGATGATTGGCCGTCTCATTGCCATAAAAATGATAAAGCACCATGGAACGTCAAGAGACAGCTGTGATTAAATCACAACGGGAACAGCGCTGGAAAGCATAGACGAGTTGAAAGGACATGTCCATGAGATATGACTGCATTATTATTGATAAATGTGCATGTAGGAGGAAGATAGAGACAGGCTGTGCTGTCTTGTACATAACATGGTCCTCATGTAGACTATAAATGTGCATGTAGGAGGAAGATAGAGACAGGCTGTGTGCTGTCGTGTACATTTTCAAGGTCCTCATGCAGACTATAAATGTGCATGTAGGAGGAAGATAGAGACAGACTCCGCTGTCTTGTACATTTTCATGGTCCTCATGTAGACTATAAATGTGCATGTAGGAGGAAGATAGAGACAGGCTGTGTGCTGTCATGTACATTTTCATGGTCTTTACGTAGTCTATAATGTGCATGCAGGAGGAAGATAGAGACAGGCTGTGTGCTGTCGTGTACATTTTCATGGTCCTTACTAGTCTATAAATGTGCATGTAGGAGGAAGATAGATACAGGCTGTGTGCTGTTGTGTACATTTTCATGGTCCTTACATAGACTATAAATGTGCATGTAGGAGGAAGATAGAGACAGGCTCTGCTGTCGTGTACATAACATGGTCCTTACGTAACTATAAATGTGCACAGGCTCTGCTGTCGTGTACATAACATGGTCCTTACGAGACTATAAATGTGCATGTAAGGAGAAGATAAGACATGCTTCCGCTGTCTTGTACATTTTCATGGTCCTCATGTAACTATAAATGTGCATGTGGGAGGAAGATAGAGACAGGCTGTGTGCGTTGTGTACTTTTTCATGGTCCTTACGTAGACTATAATGTGCATGTAGGGGGAAGATAGAGGCAGGCTTGGGGTGCTGTCGTGTACGTACATAACATGGTCCTTACGTAGACTATAAATGGCATGTAGGGGGAAGATAGAGACGGGCTCTGCTGCTTGTACATTTTCAAGGTCCTCATGCAGACTATAATGTGCATGTAGAAGGAAGATAGAGACAGGCTCTGCTGTCTTGTACATTTCATGGTCCTCATGTAGACTATAAATGTGCATGAGGAGGAAGATAGAGACGGCTGTGTGCGTCATGTACATTTTCATGGCTTTACGTAGTCATAAATGTGCATGCAGGAGGAAGATAGAGACAGGCTGTGTGCTGTCGTGACATTTTCATGGTCCTTCGTTGTCTATAAATGTGCATGTAGGGGGAAAAGATAGAGACGGGCTGTGTGCTGTCGTGTACATTTTCATGGTCCTTAGTAGACTATAAATGTGCATGTGGGAGGAAGATAGAGACAGGCTGTGCTGTCGTGTACATATTCATGGTCCTCGTATGGTCTTTTCAGTCTGTGTCAGCTTTGGCGGGCGCCAGGTTTTGTTTTCATTTAATTATTCTGATTAATTTTTTGTCGATGGTCATTGACATATGTCACTTGTTCCATAAGCACGGTTTCTACTTATTTTGCTGTTGATCTGGATTCAGATTGACAGTGCAGCGTTAACCCTTTCATCACCCACAGTGGCCTCTCAGGTACTGTAGACAGAATGCTACAGTCACCACTTGGCACCACACTACAAGCATGCTGTGATTCAGTTTTTGTGTGTGTGTGTGTGTATTTTCTCTGTGATGGTTTCCTGTTGTATTTGACTAGCATATGGAATAAATCTGCATTGTATTATCTTTGAGATTGGTGCAAGTGATAACAGGTGGTTTAGCAGTTCAAAAGTTGCACTCTTCTACATGTAGTACTTGACATTAGCTCTGCAGCACAGCTGGTTTGATTTGCTTGCAGCATAGGGATTGGTGATCAAAGGGTTAAATGGTGGTACATCATCTCCATTTTCTGTGACTTGTATTTTCAAGAAAAGCTAAAATACAGTGTTTGGATTTTTCAGAAAAAGCTAAAATCTGATGTGTTTTGTTTCAGGGGCCTATTGAACGCTGGTTTGTCCGCTACATTTACGAATAACCCTGAAAAGCGGTACGAGAGAACCTTGCACTTTCTGTGGCAAGAAGGCGAAAAGCGGAAAATCAAGTAATGTGTCCTCACCACAAAGAACACTTGAATCACTTCTAGAACCTCTCATACCGGTGGCCTCTCTCTATTGTGACTGCTTGGAGATTAAGGAGGGGCTGGGAGGATATTGAATTTGAATCTTTCTGTGAAAGTTTCATTTATTCTTCGAAACTTTTTATTATGAATGTATCACACATCACTAGACATTATGGTTGAGTGTGTACTTTATTGCTCACATGAATCGCGTGACTGATGTACGTGGACATCTTTCACATGCTCTGCCTGTTGGAAAGTGAACCCAGGAAAGTATTCTCGATTCATTGTATAAACTTGTACGTACACCACTACTATTTTCACCAGTTCATGAGCACCAGATTTTATTTGTTCCTTCCTCTTACTGAAGACATTTTGTCAGTGTTGTACTTTGTAAAATTTTTCTTTCTTTTTCTTTTCTTCAATATTTCGTCAAGTTCATGAAGGAATGAGAACACAAGAACCATAGAAAGGCAGAGAAGAGGGGTCAGGACAATTTTTCTTTTAGTTACCAGTGTAGTGCAAAGATCCATTGAACGGTCAGCTTCGTCACAGCTACATTGGTGTGTATCTTTTTGGCAATATCCATCCAAATTTAGACATGTAGTGCGTTTGTGTAAACAACTTTTCATCTTTGAAAAAGTTCTTGCACCCGGGTAACTTCAGCATTTCACATTTCTGAAAGCAAGTGTGTTTTACTTTTGCAGTTTAGAAGCTGATAGTTCAAGCAGATGCCAAGGATCGTAAACTTCCAATGAGCAGCTTAACATCAGACAGTGCTACGTAACCATGATGAACTGCAGTTAGCGTATTGGTTCAAAAGTGAACAAAGTATACACCTTTAAAACCAGCATTAAAACCGCATGGCATTTCGACCGTTAGTGTGAAAGGCACTTTTTTTTTTTTTAATAACCAGGTTATGGTAAAAAGAAACCCTCAG
>CM031611.1:48672300-48704144 GCA_018398815.1 Conus ventricosus | reverse complement strand
CTCTCAAGTTGCTGTACTTTCAATTTGCTCGGTTATTAAGCACACATATTAATATATCTTAAAAAGCAAGGCTTTCCCTTTAATTATTGTTTTTTCATGTTGGAAAAACCTGTGCAGAAAATTATTTTCATTCAAGCCTTCTTTTTTTTTGGCAGGCCCTGTGTGTGTAAACTTTTGTCTTTGTCCCCTCAGTTTGGCTGACATTAGTTTCATTTTGTTCGAAAAATGGTTTTGTGATGGAATTATTCCCTTTTAAAACCCCAGATTACTACTTTGTAGTGAAATAACCATCCACACACCCAAGGAATTTTTTTGTTCATTGTGTTATTTTGCTTTGAGTTTTCCCTTACATAATTACATTATACATTGCAATTTGAATGTATTTTGTGCAATTAAATGAAGATTTCTTCTTGGGATTTGATTGGTGTTTTGTTCCAGTTTTTTGTCGAGTTTGTTTTCTGCATAAAGATGCTTTATTTTCAATTGCCTGAAAAATAGTACTATCTTAAAGCTGCACCATTTCTTTCATAATTATCCAAAATGAGAATACTTTCAGTTGTACCAAGTGTTCTGTGTTATAGTCTGGACCTTTTGTGCGTTTGACAATTAATGCTTTTGTCATATCCCCTCCCCCTCCCCTAAAAAAAACAATGAAATAAAATAAGATATAAAAATAGTAATTAATAAAAATATAAATTTTAACTGTTTACAGCCAGAATAATGAATTCGGGCCATGCCTCTTTAGTGTCGGAAAGATTTGCCCCAGCAAGTCTTTTCTGTATTTATATACTTACATCGGGCAGCCTGCGAGGTTTGAGCATTTGCATAACAGTGTGGGCAAAAGTGAAAACGCAAACATCTGGTGGATTTTTTTTTTTTTTTTTTGCAATTGCTCATTGGTGTTCAAGAGTACCCTAGTGGTGTAAATCTCCTTGGACATTTTCTTCACATGATAAATTGATTTCTGCTAAGAGAAATGAGTAACACACGGTTCAACACAGGGTTCATGAAACACTTTTTAGGACACACTAAACACTCGTATACAGGAACTATACAACAGATTAGAAACACCACTATATAATGTAATAAATCTCAAATTTCTTTAATAGTCTCGCAGATACCAAAACAATCTTCATGCTGTGATTTGGGGCACAAAGACTTCACACGCACACACACCCCCAGAGTCTACACACACAGAGTCTAATCTGCTTCAGAAAGACAGTCTCTAAGCGCTGAAGGAGCAGAAAACAGTGGGCAAAGGGTATACGTGTGCCTGTGACGTCCTCTTGCCAGAATCGCTGTGCCTCCTTGGCCCTTTCCACGCGGGACTTGTTGACGGGGGTGTAGTACCACCCCTTGTAGTCCTGACGGTCGTGCATCAGCGCCTTGACTTTTTTTTTCCAGTTTCCTGGAGACATCCCAAACCATACAGGTTATTAAAAAAAAAAAAGGTGCCTTTACACACTACTACTGGTCCGAAATGGCCATGCTGGTTTTAATGCGGTTTTAAAGGTTGTATACTTTTTTCCTTTTGAACCAATACGCTAACTGCAGTTCATCATGGTTACGTAGCACTGTCTGATGTTAAGCTGCTCATTGGAAGTTCGATCCTTGGCATTGCTTGAACTATCAGCTTCTAAACTGCAAAAGTAAAACACACTTGCTTTCAGAAATGTGAAATGCTGAAGTTACCCGGGGTGCAAGAACTTTTTCAAAGATGAAAAGTTGTTTACACAAACGCACTACATGTCTAAATTTGGATGGATATTGCCAAAAAGATACACACCAATGTAGCTGTGACGAAGCTGACCGTTCAATGGATCTTTGCACTACCCCTGGTAACTAAAAGAAAAATTGTCCTGACCCCTCTTCTCTGCCTTTCTATGGTTCTTGTGTTCTCATTCCTTCATGACTTTGACGAAATATTGAGAAAAAAAGAAAAAGAAAGAAACAATTTTCAAAATACAACACTGACAAAATGTCTTTAGTAAGAGGAAGGAACAAAAAAAATCTGGTGCCATGAACTGGTGAAAATAAGTAGTGGTGTACGTAAAGTTATACAATGAATCCTGAAATACTTTCTGGGTTCCCCTTTCCCAACGGCAGAGCATGTGAAAGATGTCCACGTACATCAGTCACGCGATTCCCTGTGAGCCCCTAAAGTCCCACTCAACCATAATGTCTAGTGATGTGTGATACATTCATAATGAAAAGTTTCGAAGAATAAATGAAAAAATTTCACAGAAAGATTCAAATTCAATACCTTCCCCGCCCCTCCTTATCTCCAAGCAGTCCCCATAGAGAGAGCCACCGGTATGAGAGGTTCTAGAAGTGAATTCAAGTGTTCTTTGTGGTGAGGACACATTACTTGATTTTCCGCTTTTCGCCTTCTTGCCACAGAAAGTGCAAGGTTCTCTCGTACCGCTTTTCAGGGTATTCGTAAATGTAGCGGACAAACCAGCGTTCAATAGGCCCCTGAAACAAAACACATCAGATTTTAGCTTTTTCTGAAAAATCCAAACACTGTATTTTAGCTTTTTCTTGAAAATACAAGTCACAGAAAAATGGAGATGATGTACCACCATTTAACCCTTTGATCACCAATCCCTATGCTGCAAGCAAATCAAACCAGCTGTGCTGCAGAGCTAATGTCAAGTACTACATGTAGAAGAGTGCAACTTTTGAACTGCTAAACCACCTGTTATCACTTGCACACAATCTCAAAGATAATACAATGCAGATTTATTCCATATGCTAGTCAAATACAACAGGAAACCATCACAGAGAAAATACACACACACACACACACAAAAACTGAATCACAGCATGCTTGTAGTGTGGTGCCAAGTGGTGACTGTAGCATTCTGTCTACAGTACCTGAGAGGCCACTGTGGGTGATGAAAGGGTTAAACGCTGCACTGTCAATCTGAATCCAGATCAACAGCAAAATAAGTAGAAACCGTGGCTTATGGAACAAGTGACATATGTCAATGACCATCGACAAAAAATTAATCAGAATAATTAAATGAAAACAAAACCTGGCGCCCGCCAAAGCTGACACAGACTGAAAAGACCATACGAGGACCATGAATATGTACACGACAGCACAGCCTGTCTCTATCTTCCTCCTACATGCACATTTATAGTCTACGTAAGGACCATGAAAATGTACACGACAGCACACAGCCTGTCTCTATCTTCCTCCTACATGCACATTTATAGACAACGTAAGGACCATGAAAATGTACACGACAGCACACAGCCTGTCTCTATCTTCCTCCTGCATGCACATTTATAGACTACGTAAAGACCATGAAAATGTACATGACAGCACACAGCCTGTCTCTATCTTCCTCCTACATGCACATTTATAGTCTACATGAGGACCATGAAAATGTACAAGACAGCAGAGCCTGTCTCTATCTTCCTTCTACATGCACATTTATAGTCTGCATGAGGACCTTGAAAATGTACAAGACAGCAGAGCCTGTCTCTATCTTCCTCCTACATGCACATTTATAGTCTACGTAAGGACCATGTTATGTACGTACACGACAGCACACAGCCTGCCTCTATCTTCCTCCTACATGCACATTTATAGTCTACGTAAGGACCATGAAAATGTACACAACAGCACACAGCCTGTCTCTATCTTCCTCCTACATGCACATTTAAAAGTCTACATGAGGACCATGAAAATGTACAAGACAGCGGAGCATGTCTCTATCTTCCTCCTACATGCACATTTATAGTCTACTAAGGACCATGTTATGTACACGACAGCAGAGCCTGTGCACATTTATAGTCTACGTAAGGACCATGTTATGTACACGAAAGCAGAGCCTGTCTCTATCTTCCTCCTACATGCACATTTATAGTCTATGTAAGGACCATGAAAATGTACACAACAGCACACAGCCTGTCTCTATCTTCCTCCTACATGCACATTTATAGACTACGTAAGGACCATGAAAATGTACACGACAGCACACAGCCTGTCTCTATCTTCCTCCTGCATGCACATTTATAGACTACGTAAAGACCATGAAAATGTACATGACAGCACACAGCCCGTCTCTATCTTCCTCCTACATGCACATTTATAGTCTACATGAGGACCATGAAAATGTACAAGACAGCGGAGTCTGTCTCTATCTCCTCCTACAAAGCACATTTATAGTCTGCATGAGGACCTTGAAAATGTACAAGACAGCAGAGCCTGTCTCTATCTTCCTCCTACATGCACATTTATAGTCTACGTAAGGACCATGTTATGTACACGACAGCACACAGCCTGCCTCTATCTTCCTCCTACATGCACATTTATAGTCTACGTAAGGACCATGAAAATGTACACGACAGCACACAGCCTGTCTCTATCTTCCCTCCACATGCACATTTATAGTCTACATGAGGACCATGAAAATGTACAAGACAGCGGAGCATGTCTCTATCTTCCTCCTACATGCACATTTATAGTCTACGTAAGGACCATGTTATGTACACGACAGCAGAGCCTGTGCACATTTATAGTCTACGTAAGGACCATGTTATGTACACGACAGCAGAGCCTGTCTCTATCTTCCTCCTACATGCACATTTATAGTCTATGTAAGGACCATGAAAATGTACACAACAGCACACAGCCTGTATCTATCTTCCTCCTACATGCACATTATAGACTACGTAAGGACCATGAAAATGTACACGACAGCACACAGCCTGTCTCTATCTTCCTCCTGCATGCACATTTATAGACTACGTAAAGACCATGAAAATGTACATGACAGCACACAGCCTGTCTCTATCTTCCTCCTACATGCACATTTATAGTCTACATGAGGACCATGAAAATGTACAAGACAGCGGAGTCTGTCTCTATCTTCCTCCTACATGCACATTTATAGTCTGCATGAGGACCTTGAAAATGTACACGACAGCACACAGCCTGTCTCTATCTTCCTCCTACATGCACATTTAAGTCTACATGAGGACCATGTTATGTACAAGACAGCACAGCCTGTCTCTATCTTCCTCCTACATGCACATTTATCAATAATAATGCAGTCATACTCATGGACATGTCCTTTCAACTCGTCTATGCTTTCCAGCGCTGTTCCCGTTGTGATTTAATCACAGCTGTCTCTTGACGTTCCATGGTGCTTTATCATTTTTAAAGGCAATGAGACGGCCAATCATCTTGCTTGCCTTTGGAAGGATTTCGTTTAATGTCCTATCATTATAGGTGATTGTAGACATCCAATGCTGGCAATGCTCGAAGTGTTAAAATGTTACCATTAGAAAGAAGCATGGGAAAGACAGGAGTGGGATGGAGGGGAGAGGATATGAGGAGGGGAGAGGATATGAGAGGAAGGGGACAGTTAAGTAGTGTGTAGGAGGAAAAGACGGGGAAATAGCAGGGATCAAAGAGCAACATCTGAGGTGATCTCAAGCATAATTATTCAATATGATCTGAGGGATTTTGCAAAAGGCTAGTCGTTAATTCAACAAGAGAATAAACTGACATAAAAACAACAACAACAACAAAAAACAACATTACTAGCGTTTGCAGATCACAACATTACTTGCGTTTGCAGATTGCACAATTTCTTCTAAGAAAGGCCTCATTAAATCACAGTAAAAAAATTTGCTGAACGGTAACATCACTTGGTCCATAATGAACAACATACAGGTCTGAGTCAGACCTGATACAGTCCATATCGTCAACTGGTCTAGGATGCCACAATCAGAGAATTTTCAAAATGCAACTATGGTTAACACCTGTTTAGATCAAAACTTTTCAGATTCATGTTCCATGGTTCATGGCTCAGTCTCACTGTACATTAATGTAATGTCTGTTTTACTTTGTTTCGTAAGCTGTAAATGAATAATGTCTAGGTGTATGTTTATATGTGCATACGTACAGGAGTATCTAAAAAAGAAAAAAAGAGAGAGAATTTTCAAAATAATCTATTTCCTATACAGATATGAAACTCGACCTACCCTACATTAAAAAGTTCTTTCAAGAAAGAAGACGGGAACACGCAAACACACTACGCCGTTCTTCAGATCTCTTTAAATTTCAAAGAGATTATTTCAGCTACCACTCATGAGTGGCTGCAAAGAAGAAACTGAAATACAGTCACCATCCTCTTTCGTCTGTAGATGTGAATTTTCCCCCATCCTCTTCTTGAATGACATTTTTTACTGTGTTTTCATCATCTTTGTCTTCGCAAGACAATTTTCTTCTTCAAATCTTTTTCTGTTTCTTCATCTTGATTGTCTTTGTAAGACAGTTTTCAACTAATTTGGGTTCTGCTGTATTCTTGGTTACCCATAATGTGTGTGTATGTGTGTGTGTGTGTGTGTGTGTGTGTGTGTGTGTACGCACGCATGTCCACAACTTATTCTTCACCATATTCCCATTTTTCATCCTCATCACAAAAAATGCTTTTTTTTTCTTAACCCTAACTCCTCCATGGACATTCAATATACAGTTTCAAAATTAATCACGGGGACAAAATATGCATGCATTATCCACAATCTTTCTCTTTCAATCTCCCTCTCTCTCTCACATTCAGTAATTCAAGAGAATGGTGTTGGTAGTACGCAAGCATCAGCAACTACCTTGTGGTATTCCCAAGGCATCGGTTCATAGTCTTCAGGGATGTCTGCAAGTTCTGCTTGCCCTGCGAAACACACACATTTACACATGTCAGCATACCACATTCAGCATTTGATCACAGACTGAACTTCTCGCGTTAATTGAATTTGTCAATTTTCAGTCGATGCTTGCATCCATCCTGTTCTGTGCAAGACACTTGTCTTCAAGAACTCAAGTCTGCTCTCCCAGTTCACATATTACCTTCCTTACCTGATAGCCTGTAAAGAATCTATGTTCCTGTGATGATTACTTCTGTCATTTACAAGACTTCAAATAGCTCCTCTGAAAAAAAAAATAGAGAAAGATGTAGGCAAGCCAGCACTTTTGCCCTAACAACAATTCCTTTTCAGGTGCCATACGAGGCAAACTAAACAAAAATCTGATTCAACTTTCAAATCTGGAATTTGAATATGGCATACACAACACTGTAACAAACTTCAGATCTGTACCTCTTTCATTCAGATCATATCTTCACTCTGCGCCAGGTTCTGGAACAGAGCAATGAGTGGAACACGCCTTTGTACATCAACTTCATTGACCTGGAGAAGGCATTTGACAGCATCCACCGAGAGTCCTTATGGAAAATCCTGAGACACTACGGAATCCCTGCAAAACTTGTCCGGGTCATTGAGATGCTGTACAGTGACTTCAGCGCACAAGTGATCTGCAACACGGAGCTCACAGACGCCTTCAATGTCGGCACGGGAGTGAAACAGGGCTGCATCCTATCGCCTTTCCTCTTCATCCTGGCCATGGACTGGATTATGAAGAACGCCACAGACAGAGAGAGGAGGGGAATCAGATGGACCACGACAATGGTGGCAACAACAACACTGGAAGACTTGGACTTTGCTGACGATATTGCCCTGATGTCACATCGCTACCAAGACATGCAGGAGAAAACAGATGCCTTGGCAGCAACAGCTGGAAACCTTGGCTTGAAGGTCAACACCAAGAAGACAAAGAGCATGAGAATGAATGCCAGAGTCCAAGACAACATCAAACTGAACGGAGACGAAATTGAGGAAGTTAGCGACTTCACCTATCTTGGATCCAAGATGTCAAATACAGGGGATGGGGAGGTGGAGATCCGGGCTCGACTTGCAAAAGCCAGCCAGGCCTTTGCCTCACTCAGGAGCACATGGAAGACAGGGAATATCCGCCTGAAGACCAAGTTACGAATCTTCAAATCAAATGTAATAAGCACCCTTCTTTATGGATCAGAATCATGGAAGATGACCAAAACCATCAGCAACAAACTAGATGTCTTCCAAAACAGATGCCTCAGACGCATTCTACGCATCTATTGGCCGAATACCATCACCAATGAAGAACTCCACCAAAGAGCAGAAACTGAACCCATCTCAACGCAAATCAAACGAAGGCGTTGGCGATGGATAGGCCATGTGCTCCGCCAGCAGACAACAGCCATTTCCAGAATCGCCCTACGATGGACTCCTGATGGCCGAAGAAGAAGAGGACGCCCCAAGGAAACTTGGAGGAGAACAGTAGAGAGGGAGATGAAGGACAATGGTTGGACATGGGGCCGTCTGGAACGTGTTTCAGCCGACCGACATCAGTGGCGGGCTCTGGTCGAGGCCTTATGTGCTACCAGCACAAAGAGGACTAGATAGATAGATAGTACCTCTTTCATGGTCATATAAAATCAGGCTTACTAGCTATGGCGAACAGAAACTAAAGCTGCTAGATGTAGTGAGAGCTAGCCAGAACATAACTAAACAGGCAGCAGTGGAAACATCCCATGGTTGGGGATTTATGGCTACAAGACATGAAACAGTTTATTTGAAGTGCTGTCTGGGGGAAGTAATCGCTATGATCTCGGATAAGTGACATGACGAAGCGTTTTTTTCAGAAACAAAATCAAGAGAAGCAGAGATCATGGGGAAATATCACCTGCTTGGAATCTTGCTGCAGTAGTTAGTAAACTGGTCCATTTTTTTTCTCCCTCCACAGACTGCTGATTGGCCAGTTAAGAGTAAGTACAGGGTAGTCTTTTGAGTCTGGGAGACATGAGAGATTGTTGAGTTTCCCTGTCACTACAGAAGCAAACTTTATCACTGGAATAAACTTCCAAGCACAGCAGTTTCTTAGACCAGCAGTAGCTCACTCCCTTCCAGAAAGATGTTTAGAAGACAAGCACACTGCCTGAGCTAGCAACATTTTCATCACTCCTTCTGTCAGTTCTTTCCGCCTTGGCTTAAGGCTGTGTCAGACCAACTGACATAGGCTAGATCACTAAGGCTACGTCAAAATGTTGTTATGTTCTGCATAGTTATTTGAGGATTGTCTTCAGTCGTGACAAACTCCTAGCATAACACCATCATTCTCCAAAATCCCTCGATGTGGGAGTGTGGCTGCCCATGTGGCAATGTACTCAAAAACGGTCACACACGTAACGCTCTCAGCCGATGCATTTTTACCATTGTGCTCAAATACTTCAGCTGTTCAGATGATCCCTGGAGTCTTTTAGCCTGGGTGCAACAACAACAACAACTGTCAATTTTATCACGGGTACATTGCCTGAGCCAGCAACATTTTCATCACTTCTTCTGTCCATTCCATCAGTAATTCAATCTACTACTGTCAACAAGGTTTATCATGGTTTCACCTTTTGTCCAGCCATGTCACAGTCCGTTTTAATCATTCTGAGACTGTGACCGACAGAAATGAACACATTTTGACAGCTGTTAAAAGATTAATGAGAAAAAAGATGAAGACCATCCTGCTTTCACACAAATAAAACTAAATTTTATAGAACTGGATTTTGCATAATTTGGTACTAAATGAGTTAAAAAAGAAAGAAAAAAAATCCTTGGAGATTTTTTTCTCTGTTGTCTTCCCTTCCACTCTTTTATCTATCTGTGGATGAACAAATAAGCACACAAGCTAGCGAACACGCACACACATGCACACACACACGCGCACACACCTTTATAAGATGCCACATACTAAACAAAAAAAACCCAAAAAACTAACAACAACAACAACAAAGAACAACAAACGAAAGCTTTCTGCAGAAAGTATGAGTTTTCCATATCCATGGAACAGGAACATGAGACATCAAATTGCCAAGGAGATATTCATGTTTTCTTACCAATGAACAGATTGCAGTAGAGGATCAGCAGTCCCATCGGAGCAAATCCAAGGAAGAGGTACAAATGCTGTGAAAGAAAAACCAATGTTCACATTAAATTATACAGACAGACAGACAGACAGACACACATACACACACACACAAGGAAGAAGTAAAAATGCTGTGAAAGAAAAAACAATATTCAAATTAAATTACACACACACACACACACACACAAACAAACACACACACACACTACAGGTGGGAAGGAAGCAAATAATTCAAATTCCATGCAACACTGAACATGCCTGATGAATCGGACATTCCTTAAGATTGTAAACTAACAAGAATGATTAAATGAAAATACGAACAGTCACAACTGGGAAAGGTTAAAACATTATTATGCACAAATTCATGGGATAATGGCACAGAACTGACATTCACCTCATTCAAATAATTCAATGCTGCATTCAATTAATTTTCTTCTGTAGCATTTCTTGATTTCACTTCCACACGGACCATCATACATGCATACATACAAAGTCTGTGTCTTCCTAGCTCCCACAGAAAATGCAACAAAACAATCAACAACTGATGACAACATACATGCTGTGAGACACTGCTAGTTAAAGTCACTCAAACACCATTTCTTAGTTGCACAGAACTCCAAGTCAGGCATATTTTGATTAAAAGCCAAGGTCTATGGGGTCATCAGCTAGGAGGATCACCAGGGAAAACTTTAAAACTTAATCTTCCAAAGAAATTCTGAGGGAGGCCAAAAGCATGAGACTGGGATTCTTTTACCAACAAACTGGTAGTTAATAGAAAGTGAATGTATGAATCTAACAGATTAAAAAAATCTATTGTTCTATGGGTTCAAAATTTTAAATCTCAGAAAACTGCCAAAGTACATGACTTTAATTCATTACAATTTCTGTTGTATTCTATAAATATTCATTAATTTTCCAGTCATACACAATTTCTCAATGTGAAATCAAGACTGTGCTCTTAGTGGCACATATAGATACATATCACCACAGCCAGGCATATCCACTTTCCCCACCTCCTCAGCAAGTAAACTGAAAAAGACTCTATATCTATTTCACGGTCAACTCCTGTGTGTGCTAGTTTTTATGCAAACTGTATTCTGCACATGAGACCTTTGATTTTGTCTTAAATACCAAGAACTGGTTTTGTCTTTTAGGGTGTTTTGTTTCACTCATCTAAGTAGTAAAACAAGTACAAAGTTTAATGTGTTAAAGCATACTGAAATTTTGAAAAATAACAAAGTAACTAAAAGAATACAATTTACAAGCATTTCATCTCTTAACAGTACACAGATCTAAGTGTCACATACACACACACACACACTCTTATACAGACACACACTCTTACACACACACACATGCACACACTCTTATACACACACAAACACACACACACACACACACACACACACACACACACACACACACACACACTTGCATACGATAACAGTGCCATTGTAAATGTTGAATAAAACAGAAAGGTACATTCACTAACAATGTGATCCTTCCAGCGCTCCCACTCAAAACGTGAAGGCAGAACCTGCATTTGGTTGTGGCTGCCCATCTGACGCACAAGTGCTGTCGAGAAACAAAATGAAAGTTAAATGGTCAAGCAAGCTCATCATCTTCTTCTGAATTGTGAAAGAAGCTTTCAATCAACATAAATTATACTGATGAATGCAACTGATCAATCAGTATAAGATAAAATTATGAACAGTGCTTTTTACATAGCCATTGCACACAGAATGCTTTTTTTTTCTCCTTCAAATTCTTCAAGACCATAATAGATACAGAAAATTGTATTAGTGAAAGGATAAAACAAGAGGCATAATCATACTCTTTGTTCACGAGTCATCTTGTTAACATATTATATTCACATTCCTCCTCCATATTCTTTCTTCTTCGGAATGCCCAGCAACTCCCCCTATCACCGACGCTATCTACATATCAAGTTACTAAATATCAAATGCTATCCAGTAACACTACAGTAGAAATGTCTATCATGACAGTGTTTTCTGGATGATAATGTCATGTTGAGTAGAAATCGAACTCTAAACTTTTCATGTACATCATCTAAGCCCCTGTCTGTGCGTGTGTGCAAGACAGAGGGGGTTGGGGGCAGGGGGGCGGAGAGAGAGAGAGAGAGAGAGAGAGAGAGAGAGAGAGAGAGAGAGAGAAGCACAATAAATGACTGGATGACCATGCTGAATCATGAATGATAACATTCCACTCAATACAGTTACTATGTATCTGGATTTCAAAAAAGCATTTGACAAGAGTCCTACATAAAAGATAATTACATAAGTCAGGAGCTATGACATTCAGGATAAACTCTTGAATGGACTGATCATTTTTTGACAAATAGATCTCAGTATGTCAGTGCAGGCAAATCAAAATCAGTGACCACATGCTTTACCAATGGTGTTCCTCGAGGTAGTGTTTTATGACCAAGATTGTTTATATACTTCATAATTAACATGTGTGATGTGAAAAATTAAAATCAGTGACCACAAGTGTTACCAGTAATGTTCGTCAAAGTAGTGTTTTATGACCGAGCTTGTTTATAATTTATAAATGATATGCACAATGTGAAAAACTGTCTTTCTGAACACTTTTGCAAATGACATCAAAGCTTATAGTATTCTTCTAAATAATGAAAGCTAATTAAGTTATAAACTTGAATCTACACATATGTCGGTTAAGTGGACAAATGACTGGCAAATAAAATTTGACTGGGGAAAATATGTAAAATCTTACATATTACTATTATTAGTAACAATAACCCCTGGAACAAATATGAAATCAATGGCTGCGAATAGCTGACTACTGAGTTAGAGAAAGACTAATGGGTCATGGTTGACAAAAACCTAAAGTTTGAACTGTTCAGCATATCACTGCCAAGTACTATTAAAAAAAAAAAGCAAATGAAATAGCATGGATGACTGCACTCCATCTGCTCAAAACAAAGGATACAACAGTAGCACTTTTTAAATCCCTAATCAGACCAATAGGAAATTTTTATTCTAAAATTACGTTTAATCTAACATACTTACCGTGGCTCACTAATGCAATAAGCGGCAGCAATTTGCTATCCCTGCCTCGTATACAATAAAGTCCGTACGGACAACAAAACCCCTGAAAGGGCCTCGTGCCTTGCGCATGCTCAGAACCATCCTCTTTTCGAGGTATATTAAACCCTGACTGAGAACTCCTGATGGAACCAGGAAGGCGGGAGGTAGGGAGGGTCTCTGCGTGAGCCACGGTAAGTATGTTAGATTAAACTAATTTTAGAATAAAAATTTCCTTTTAATTACACATACTATACCGTGGCTCACTAATGCAGAGTCGCACTACCTGGAAGGAGGGCTCACCTGGTTACCGCCTGGAGGAGCGAGAAGAGCCGGAGCGTGTGGCGGAGATGGAGTGTTGCGCCACCACAGCTGATGCGATGCCCCTAGACCCATCATCGCGCAGACGGGAAACGTCGCGCAGATAGAATTGGATGAAGGTGCCAGGGGACCGCCAATATGCGGCATTTAACACGCTCTGAATGCTGGCATTATGAGCTACCGCCAGCGAAGACGCCCATGCCCTAATCTCATGGGGTCTAGTGAGAAAACAGCCAAATCCCCTTCGGGTCTCGCGTACGCAGCTTTGATGACTTCTCTCAGTCATCGAGAGATTGAAGAGCGCCCGATCTCCTCCTTATAACCTTCGTTGTGAGAGAGAACAGGTGGCGCTGCTTGGGGGCGAGAAGATTTCGTGCGTTTCCTATACTCCCGCAGAGCGCGCACCGGACAGAGAGTGCGGTCTTCGTCGTCCGGGGCGAGAATAGAAGTGAGAGGAAGAAAGGATATAGTCGGGGAAGAAGAACCTGGCAACTGGTTTTTCGCTAAAAATTCTGGGAGGAGGCGAAGAGATATCGAGCCATCCGGTTAGGAGGCGACATCCCCAGGCAGGCCACTAAGGGCGTGGACTTCACTGCAGCGCCTCCCTGAGGCCAGGGAAACGAGAAAGGCTGTTTTAAAGGAAATGAATTTCAGAGAACACTCCCGGATGAGCTCGTAAGGGGAGCCTGAGGGAGGAGAGGACTAAGAAAAGATCCCACGCCAGGATACGGCGGGGGCATCGGGCCTCCTGTAGGGCTGCTCCTCTGACCAGATCCCGCAGAAGAGGGTCGTCCCCGAAGGAGGGGCCCCCTAACTGGCGGATAGTGGTGGAAATAGCCGCCCTGTGAACCTTAACAGAGGAGCCTGAAAGTTTTCTCTCCGATGAAAGAAAGGCTAGGTAGTTCCGGTAGTTGAACCGGGTGGCGAACAGGTCTACCCGTGGTTTGAACCATACGGTCCAGAGAGGTTCCAGGATAGAGTGGACGAGAGTCCACTCTGAGGGAAGAACCATGTGCGACCTGCTGAGGGAGTCCGCGAGAATGTGATCTTCCCAGGAACATGCTTGGCCGAGATCCGGATTGATTGTGTCTCGCACCAAAGAAGAAGCTGTTCCGTCCTCAGGGACAGGGAGTGAGAACGCGCCCCCCCCCCCCCCCCCCCCCCCTGCTTGTTGATATAACACGCCACAGTCGTGTTGTCGGTGTTGAGGAGAATGTGTTTTCCTTTCAGGAAGGGAAGAAACTCCTTGAGGGCTTGGAACACGGCTTCCATCTCTAGCCGATTGATATGCCAGGACTGGGAGTGCCATTGGACCACCGATGACTGGAACCACTGACCGAGAGGGATCGGCAGGTCCCACGACTGCAGTGCCTGAGACCAACGCTTGGGGAAGAGGCGCTGAAACCGGCGTTTGTGCAGTCGTCCAAGGGGTACTAAGGGAGCCAAGGACTCCATCAGACCCGGAAGAGAGCTGCTGCGACGGGATGAGATCGGACTTCTCCTCGTTGCGAACAAATCCCAGCTGCTGACAGAGGCTTAAAACCTGTAGGGCTTGCTGGGAGCACAGAGTGCTGGATGAGGCAAGAAGAAGCCAATCGTCTAGATAGGCCTTCAGGCGAATTCCTTTCTCCCGAACATGCAAATAAAGTTCCCGAGCCACCTTCGTGAAAACCCAAGGGCCGGGGCTAGTCCAAAGGGAAGAGCCCTGAACAGAAAAACGCGGCTTCTCCACATGAAGCGGAGGTACTTCCTGTCCCTTGGGTGGATCAAGGGATGGAAGTACACATCTTTCAAGTCGATGGATACCGCCCAGTCGCCGGGATGCATGGCATCGCGGATTGACATGGGGGTTTCCATTCGAAAACGGAGGACGAAACGAAACCTGTTCAAGGGTGAGAGATCTAGAACCGGTCTCCATCCTCCAGAAGCTTTGGGAACCACAAAAATGCGGCCATAAAAGCCCGGAGAGGAATGGAAGAGGACTTCCTCTGTGGCTCCCTTGGCTAACAGCGAAAGGACCTCCTGGTCTAAGGCCGGAGAGTCTGCCAGATCCCGAGGAGGAACGAAAGGAGTGAGAGGAGCCTTCACTGCACCCCAAGGAAGACGAAACCCCGACCTGATCACCCGCAGAGCCCAAGGGCTTGCGGGAAGCCGCTCCCAGACACTGAGGTGCCTGGACCGACTGCCCACAGGACCGCCCTGGGGTGAAGTACCCAGGTCGGGGGCAAGTCATTGGGGGTGGGCCGTCTGAGACGTGGGAGCTTCCGGACCCGCCGGCCGAGCCTGAGGCCGACCCCTGCTGGGTTGCTTGCCTCGGATCCCCCGGGGTCCAAATGACCGTCGTCCCTTGGGTTGAGAGGGACCCGGTGATGAGAAAGGCGCTGGCGCCTTGCGTTTTCAACCGGGGCGGGGGGGAGGGGGGCCTGACTGAAAGGCGAGGTCACGCCTAATCTCGGCCTAGCTCTTAATGGTAGCCTGTACGTGATTCCCAAACAGAGACCCTGACCTGACTGGCAAGGCTCTGAGGAGGCGCGGGCAGAGGGGAAACGGATCACAGAAGATGCCAAAGGACCGCATCTCTCCTCGCTAGGACAGAGTTCAGAAGGAGCCTAGCGACGGCCCCAGCCGAATACTTAACCCCTTCAGCCATTGACTGAAAACAGGCTACCACTGCAGCTGGGTCCGCGGACTGGCGATGGTGAAGGAATCTGAATCAGGATCCTTAAGGGCAGACACTAGTCCCCCTAGAAAAGAATCCATAACCGAGATAGCCTCCAAACCCCCCCTCGCAGGCTCTTCCCACTCGGCAAGGCAGTGCCCTGAGAGGGACACCTGCTTAGCGTGTGATTTCGACCTCTCCTGGACCAGGAGGAGGTCCGCCTGGGAGAGGGGAGAGTGGCTTCTGGGATAGTATCATTTGCCGAGAAGGCCTTCTTGGCAAATGGAAGCCGCACGCCAGCGCACTAGGGAAATCAGGGACAGAACCAGGCATGATGTCCTGTGCCTCCGTGCCCCTGACTCTTATTTGGGCCCTCCTCATGCAGTCGGCCACCATGACCGACTCCTTTAGCAGAGAGGAGGGCCTAGCTGCCAATGGGCGAGATCCCAGGGCGAGTTCCGCTGCCGAAGGGCAGGGGCTCTGACCTCCTGAGAGGATGACACCGCCTCCGGAACAAGGGAAGCCAGAAAGGCCACCGAGTCCTGGAAGGAATAAGAACCGGGTGACTGGTCCTCTTCCTCTGACTCAGAATCCACCAGGTCGGATCCACAGACCGAGGGGTGACCGCCCTTGGCGAAGCGGTGCGCGGCTAAAGCCCAGAGTGGCCTGGAATGGCTGATTCCCCAGACATTCCGGGAGAGGGGTCAGTCCCCGGGTGGGCCGAGGGGGCCTGGGAGGGAGAGGCCTGCACTGGTGGAGGGCTGGGCATAAAACCCGCCACCAGGGAAACCCCGGAGCAGGGGGCTGTGAAAGCCCATGGTCGGGGGATATTGCCATTGGGCCCGTGGCGCCCAAGGCAAAGGGCCCTGACCCCATGATAGGGGGGGGGGCTGAGAGTGTGGCTGCTGGCCCAACCCAGAAAAATGGGGGGCCTAATGCGCCGGTCCCCTGAGGGGGTGCTCGGAAAAGAGGGCGAAGACCCCGGTGGTCTGCCCAAAGAAGAGGCAGACACAAGAGGTGGGGGAAGGGAAACAACCGGGGCCGAACGAGATTCGAGCCCTTGAGCAGGAGTTGCTTCCCTTGGATCGCCTACCGAGCGAGAGGGGGAGGGTGACGAATAGTCTACCTCAACGCCCGGCGCCTCTGGAGAGGGCCCGTGCATCTTCGATTCTGCCATGGGAATCGAACCGTGCGCAGTAGAAACACAGCTGAACTGAACACAGGATGCACTTAACGGGAACGACCGAAGCTGAGTCGATCGCCGTTAGGGGGACAAGGGGACAGTCACAGGATCGACAGAACCACCTCTGAGCCGATCATCGTGCTGTGGCTGTTGGCCCAACCCAGTAAATGGGGGACCTGATGCGCCAGTCCCCCGAGGGACGCCCTGAAAATAGGGCGAAACCCCAAAGTCCTACCCGAAAAGGCAGAGACATGAGGTGGGAGAAGGGAAACAACTGAGGCCGGGCGAGATTCAAGCCCTCGAGAAGGAGTTGCTTCCCTTGGATCGCCCATCGAGCGAAAGGGAGGGGGTAGACAAGCAGTCTGCCTCATTATCCCACCCTTTGAGCCTTCCGTAATAGGGGCTCGTGCATCTTCGATTCCGCCATGGGAATCGAACTGTGTGCAGTAGAACCGCAGCTGAACTGGACACATGATGCACTAACGGAAAACGACAGAACCGAAGCTGAGTCGTTAGCCGTCAGAGGTAGACGTGGAGTCTGCCTCAATACCCACCCTGAGCCATCCGTCATAGGGGGCTCGTGCATCTTGATTCCCCCTGGGAATCGAACTGTGAGCAGTAGAACCGCAGCTGAACTGAACACAGGATGCAATAACGGTACGACAGAACCGCGGCTGAGTCGTATGCCGTTAGGGGCGAGGGGACGAGATCGAGCAGAACCACAGCTGAGCCGATCATCGTCACGAATTAAGGGTTGCGAGAAAGAGCTCGCTGTCACAACAACATAACCGTTGAAGTGAACCCTTGGAGAAAGAAGACGAACAAGAAGAGAGAAAGTGACGCGGAAGCGAGTGGGGGGGGGGGGGGGCTGCCGAGAAAAGAGGATGGTTCTGAGCATGCGCGAGGCACGAGGCCCTTTCAGGGGTTTTGTTGTCCGTACGGACTTTATTGTATACGAGGCAGGATAGCAAATTGCTGCCGCTTATTGCATTAGTGAGCCACGGTATAGTATGTGTAATTAAACAATTTTTATGAAAATGGATGTGATCCCCTAACTGAGGACGCATACAACTCTTGCAGAAAATGTGAAAAGACTGGGGAAAAAGTTGAACAAATTAGTTGTGAAAAATGTCTAAAATCAATAAAATTGCCCAGCCTTGAATACCAATGAATAAAGAGTTAAAAATTTAAAACTTTTTAAAAAAGTCGCAGGTTATTACATATACCCAAAAAAGAATCTGCTTACTTAAAGTTGTCAACAATAAAATGCCCTTCAAAAAACAAACCTTTGCAAAACAAATTTTACTTGCACACTTCTGTTCACCAACATGGATTAACGCATTCCCGGGGGGCTGCCGGTTTTTGGAGCCCCTTTTTTTTATTCATTTTTAAATTTTTTTAAACTCTTTACATCTTTACATCTTTACTAACAGTAACTGTGAATTTTAAATCAGCACTTTTGGGTTTAATGAAATTTTTATTTTACTTAACAAATTGTTTTTAAAAAACCCCCTTTAAAGGTGAGTTTTTTCTTTTTTGGCTTTTCGATGCCCCGGGCGTTTTTTCCTGGGCTTCTTAAAAGTTTTCTATTTTTTCCTTTTTCTTTCCACATTGACAGGAACAACATTTTCCTACCTCATTTTAATTTGAAATTTTAGAGTAATTAGACGTTTTTATTCCATTTTTGCATTTTTAAAACTTTGTGAAACCTAAACCCTTTTTATCTCCTGTATGCCCTTGCCGAGTATTTTCTTATCATTACTAGGCCCAGTTTTTAAACCCCCGATTTCAATTAACACAGAAAAAAGTACAGTGAAAGGAATTGTTTGATTAAAAATTAACATGGGGAGTTAAATTTGTTTTTTAAGCCTTTCCTTCAGGAACTTAACTAAATCCGGCCTCCCCCAAAGAAAAATCCATGGGTTTTTGCAATTTGAATCACAGGGAAACTAAAGCATTGCCTGTGACCGCAATTCATGGATACACTAAATTTTAATGAATTCAGCAGTTTATAAAGCTTACCCAATAGGATATTCATGGACTTTTTTTTAACCTGGGGCTTCCAAACTTTAGTTCAAGACTTTTAAAATTTCTTTTGAAACGCAGTCAGAAAAAAACCGGACCCACTCACCAAACCGACCCCCAAAAGAAAACGGAAATTTGTCCAATTTGCACCCCACCCCTGATTAAAACTAAATAAAATCCAAATCATAAAATGCAACTAAAACCCTAAACATTAAGAGAAAAAGATAAATTTAAAGCAAGTCTAAATTTCAATCTCTATAAAGAAACGAAAAACTCAGAATTTTAGTCACTAAAAAAAACTTGATTTAAGGGAACAGAAATTTTGGCTAAAACTGGAAACACCCGGGGAATTTCTAAGGAGGTTTTGATATTTATGAAAGGACAGTTTGGGGAAAAAGAGGGGGGAGTCTGATTGCCATTGGGAAAATTTAGCCAGTGTTTTTATATCAAGGCAAAAATATGAAAGTTTATTTTGTGGGTTTAATTTCAAGAAAAAGAACCTGTCATTGTTGGATCAGTTTACAGACCTCCCTCAATGAAAATGTATTTCGTCTTTGCAAACATTTCTAACATTTTTTTTGGCCAATAGAAGGCAAATATGGAGGGGTGGGCTTTAATTACCAATATTGATTGGGGGGAAGATGCCCTACTTGCAATCATACAGTAAAAAATTAAAACTCATTTTTTTTATCCACCCAAAGACCTTGGATAGTACAGTCATGAACACCACTCGGGTAAGGGATTTCTGATTTATTTTTTACCAATTGCCCGCCTTTAGGCAAAAGGAATTAAATTTCAGGCCGGTGATCATGACATATTCCTTTGAGGAACTTTCAACCCTTTCGAAGAAAACCCCCTAAACTACCACAGACTCTTTGGGAAACCCAAACAGATTTACCAAAAATTCGCAGGGGGTACCATAATTTTCAGCGTCTTTTTTTGAGTCCCATAGGTTTAAAAATAAGCAGTGATCTTTGGAAATGTATAAAAAAAACCCTTGGGAAATTTTTTATGGGTCAACATACCTACAAAATACTTTTAAACAAAACCCCCACCATGGGTTACTACAAAACTAAACGTTTGTTGAGAAGGGAAACACTTTTTTTGTTGAAACTCACCTAATTAGAAAAAATTCTGGTTTTGGAAAAACATTTAAAAAGGGTCGAAGAATGGCTTCTCAACCAATTTTTTTTTTCATAAATTTTGGGAAGGGGATCACAAAAAAAAATTATGTCTTACATAAGGAGAAGAACAGGACAACATTGGGGTTCCCCCTAAAACAACCAGAATAACCTAATACGGCCCTGAAAAGGAAAGCAAACTTACTAAACCAGTTTGTTCATTTTTTCCCCCAAAACCCAAACCTTTAATTTAAAGTTAACAAAAGGATATGATAAACTCCCTGAAAAAAAACATCAAAGTAAACAAAGCAGGGGTATTTAAGTTCTGACTAAAACAATGAAAAACAAGCTAAAGTCCCATGGGGTTCCTGGCAAGCCTTAAAAAATTTTGCCAAGAATTGGTAGGGATCCAATTTCTTTACCCAACTTCACTGGACCAGGGGGTAATACCTGATGAGTGCGAGATGCGAGCATGTTCCCTTTTTTTTAAAAAGGTGACAAAACAAAAGCAGAAACTAAGACCTTTTCCTTTCATCCATATCACTAAAATTTCTTGAACACATAATATATATAGCAAAAAGGACCATTTGACAAATAATTTCTTTAAAAAACGCCCCAAAAGGTTTTGACAGCGAAGGAGTTGTGAGACCAACTTATAACAACTCTCAATGATTTTTTAACTTCTTAACAAAAGACAGCAAAGGGTCCAATTTTTTTAATTTTTCAAAACCCCTTTTAAGGTTGACCATGAGGGCCCCTTTCTTAATTAAACAAGCATTTTGGGGGTTTTTTTGCTAAAATGGGCAGATCATTCCTCGTTTGGGGAACGCAGAAAGTTTTTTGTGAAGGGCGTCATCCCATTGTAAACCTCTGTCGGGGGGTACCACAGGGAAAATGTTCTGGGCCCTTGTTTTTCTAATTTATATAAAAGACATAATAGAAACTCTCTCCTGGAACCCATAAGGCTTTTTTCAGAGAAGTTTGTATATAGAACAATCAAAGCAAGAATGATACACCATTTTACAAAAAGAATTTAAAAGCTTACAAGATGGAAAGAACTTGGGAAAAAGGAATTTCCCTCAAAAATGCCAAGTGTTTCGTATATTACAAACGGGTCCTAATTAGATCAGATTTTTCATCCAAATACTATTCTTAAAAAACTAATGCTGCAAAAAATTTAGGGGGATTTTAGATAGTCCTCTCAAATGAAAAAAATTCATTTTTGTAGAAAAAGCAAAAACATCTTACTTTCTTCACAGGAAAATCAATGACTTTCCCCCAAAAGGTTAAAGACACTGCTACAAAACACTGGTTAACCAGTATGGGAAAGGTTTCCCCAGTTTGGGGTCCTTACCATCTAAAGGGCATTTATAACCTTGAAAAGATTCAGAAGAGAGCAGCACGGTTCGTAACAGGGAACCACATCAGAGAAAAGGGGAATACTAGGAAGAACATGAGGAAATTAGAATGGAAACCCTTAGAAGAGAGAAGAGCTTTTATTAAACTTAACACCTTTTTCAAAGGCAGAGCTAAAGTAATTGATATTCCAATGGAACAACTAGTATTGAATAAAAGTAGCACCAGGAGTGGCGGTCAATGTTATACCATACCTGCATCAAATATTGACAGCCACTTACATTCTTTTTATCCCAGTTCTGTACGGCTGTGGAACTCACTGCCGGGTGCCATCAAGATTGCCACGGGTGCGGTCTCATTCAAGAGACAAATTGATTCAACAGTTTTGAGATCTGCATATTGACGATTTTCTATTTTTACTTCCCCTGATATTTTACTATTACCTGGGCCTGAATTTGGCCATTGCTTTTATCTTCTTGAATATTGAGTGCGACCCCTTGTTGCTAAATTTGCTCCAGGGGCCAACAGTCTGAGTCGCACTGTTTTATGTTATTTTATTTTACTTTTTAACATGCGCGCTGGTGACCTACTCGTTTTTGAGTGAACCAGTATTTTAGGAAGAAGAAGAAGAATCTGTGGAATGCATTACCAACAATTAGTATTATCACAGCAGGAACACTTGACAATTTTGAAAATCAACATTTGAATTTTGACCAACATTTGGGAAAAAAATGCTTCGAGACTGACTTGAGAACTGAAAATCAGTCTATCATAGCAAATGCTGTGCATCGTAATTTATAAGCATTAGTGCTTAAAAACAAAAACTTTCTACTGAGCAACAATGTTCATTCCAATAGAATATGCACCCCCTCATATACATGCGTACGTGTGTGTGGTGTGTGTGTGTGTGTGTGTGTGTGTGTGAGAGAGAGAGAGAGAGAGAGAGAGAGAGAGAGATTTGCATATATGAATGTGGATTTGAAACGGTTTTTGACCAGGTGCAATCAACACTGCCGAGACAGATTTAAGGCATTCACAGAAATAAGTGATACGGTGGTCATGGCAACCAACGGACTGACAATGAAGACGCCAACGAATGACGGTCCCTGTGATCAGGGACCGTGTACGGTCCCTGCTGTGATCGAGATGATATGGAGGGGTGAGTGGGGGGGGGGGGGGGGGGGGGTCATGAGTATTTGACCCCTAAAACACATCAATGTTAAAAATACTCACAGTAAACACTGAAACATTTCAAACAAGAAAAAAATATGTCCAATAATTAACCTGTTGCTGGTGGTCTACTTGAGAGGAGACTGCCACGGAGCAGTACAGCCCGAGCGCACTGGCCTAAGGCCGGGCGCAGCAGACTCATTGCTACCATCTTGTCCTTCAAGGGCACATACAACTCCGCAGTAACGAAAACGTTGTCTTGGTGTCTCATACAATAGGCCTATATAAAAATGCAAAAAAATATTTATTTTGTTCCAAGTGTATTTCTATAAGTTTTCTAATTCTTCTAAAGTTTCGTTCAGTTAATTTGCAATTTTCGCTTCTTTCAGAAAAAGAGCGTAACTCCGTACTTTACAGATGAAAGAACAAAAGTATCCCCATCAGAACCATGATATGTCTTTTATGCGAAATCCTGCGTAACCATTATTTTTTTCTTGGAGCGAGGCACAGCTCGAATATACATCATGCAAACCTGTGTAACAGGATACCCACATTCGAGATGTATTGGTTGTATACTCACCCTGATGCACAAAATAGACAGAGACATAAAACACAATCAAGTTATTTCAGTTGAAAGAAACTTGACACCAGAACTTACAGAAGACCTCCCCCCGCCCCCCCCCCCCCCCCCCTCCCCACTCAAACAAGTGTTTCGACCCTGAACTCTGTCATCTAAGGAAGCCGGAATGCATCAAGGTCATGACTCTTATATACCCCTCTGCTATCAGAATTAGTTCTGGCGTTGCTGGATTCGAATTTGCACCTCCTGGATGGTTGGGCTCGTGCAAGGTGTGCCTTTTTAAGACAGTTGTCTTACCAGCCCGAATAACTGTCCGACAAGCTGTTTCTATATTAGGATATTTAAGCCTGATGATGTTCATTTTTGTTTCTCCTCGACCAAGTACAGATGGACCTCTTTTCAGCTGCCTCTGTCATTACCTTTAGAGTTCTGGTCCTTATCTTTTCAGAAACTGAAAGCTGTTCCATTAGATCAAAATGGCCAATGAGCCTGCAATCCCCCCCCCCCTCCCCCCTTTCCCAAATCCGACCCCATACCCTATGGCCAAAAGTATTGCCAGGAAGCCACAATCCTTTAAAGCTGGTGGCTACACTGGCACACTTCTCAGTATAGTAAATACAAGATCTGGTGTCTGCAGGTCGAGCTGATCCCAAAGCTCCTACTGGTCTCCGCTAATAATAGGCCTACTACAAACCAGCATCAGCATAGTGGGATCAACAGAGGCCAACAGCAACAACTACTCAAGGGAATGGCTCGGTGTTCAACGTGGCCTCACAAACGTTGCGCTATACTGCCGCCAAACAAAGCTGACGCTACCCCTGAAATCCATGCTGGAGGAGAAACAAGGTAAGCAAAGCAAGGTTACTAACTGAGCTCCGGAGACAGGCTGTGAGTCCAGTTCAGCCCAAGCTGAAGACTGGCAAAAATGGAATAAAATTCCTTAAAACACCAGTCGCCGTGGCGAAGTGGTTAGCGTCGCGGACTCCCGGCTGGGTGGTCGTGGGTTCGAATCCCATCAGAGTCATGTGGGTTTTTCTGCCCCGACCGCTCCTACCCCGAGTTGAGTTTGCTGCGGACTCAGTTGGAAGACTGGGACCACACAGTCGAGTTTCGTCCACTTAATGGATGCGTTTCTGAGAGTGGTGCTCAAATTTCTTGACCAACACTGCAGGTGCCTGTATCTCTCGGGCCTGGTTGACGCCGGATATATTATGAAAGGAAGCGTAGAGTACAGCCCTGTCATGTAGTCTCAGACCGAAATGGAAATCCGTAGCATCGTCTTAATCATCCTCATTCTCATCGATCAGCATTAAAAAAAAAAAGTCTCAAATTCTGTGGCCCTTCATGCCCTGCTCTCATGGTGACCTCAGTTTCGATGTCCTCTCCACGTCTGTGGCCTTGGTTTGGTTCCGTTGGGGTCACCGGTATCGGCGTCCATGGGGCTGTCGTTGGACGGACGTTTGTGGCGCCCTCCGGAGGGAGAGCTCACTCACGCCGGCTCCGCGACTAAGCAATTATGTCGTCAGTAGGGGCTTAGTAGTGGTGTCCTGCGTATGTTAGATCAGAACAGGCGCCACTGAACACCACCGAAGTGACTCGGCAGCAGTGCAGTGTCTTCTCCGGTGGGATGCCTCTTGACGACTCGACATTGCCTTTCCCCTTGTGGATTGCCGGTGCCTGGGCTGCGGCGGGGCCGACCGGGCTGTGGCTGTGGACGGGGTGTCGGAATGAGCGGCGTGGGTGCACTGCCTCTGAGGTGGCGCAGAAGTTGGGACAGCAAAAAAAAAAAAAAAGGAAAACAAAAAAATTCCTTAAAAGAATTGCTAGTAAGTCCACCAAACAACAGAGACAAACAAATCACAAGACAAAACACGCCTGTCTTGTGCTGAATTTGAGAAGATAAGTGATTGCTCGTTCTTCGTTTTCATTGTCCTGAATGTTATCCTGCCTGAGGAAGACTTAAATGGTCGAAACGCGTTGTGTTTTGTGTTGTGATTTGTTTGTCCCTATTGTTTCGCAGGCTTACTAATAATTCTGTTTCAAATTTGTTTCAAATTCCACCTGCAGTTCTCTCACTTTAAAACTCTCAGAACATGGACAGTTGAAGAGGCAGTGAACATGGCAAAGGAAGACCTGAAGATCAGGGAAACAACAGGACAGCATGCAAACAAACAGGTAGTGGCTTGGGTTAACAGAAACGAAGTGGTCAGTGGTGCCAGGCAAAGGGGAAAGCAACGATGACAAGGTGATACAGGGGTGAAAGAAAGAAGAGGATGCCAAGAGAATCCAGGAGGCAGTTCAACAAGGCCAAGTGCAGTGGACCACGTGGAAAAAGACGCTGCAAAAGAAGTCTCAGTTGGAATAAGGCATGGCCCATGGCGTCTCGCAGGATCAAATTCATCTTCAGATCTGTATCTGACTTTCTGCCCTCGAATTCAAACCTGGCGATAAAATGGGGGAAATCAAATAACCCGTTCGGTCAGGGCAAACAAACAGTGGAACATATCCTTAGTTAAAGAAGAAATAGTCTTGTACAGTTTACACACATACACACAGGTCACTCCTTTAACACCCATTCTTATCTTTAAAAAGGTGAAGAAGCTTCGTGGTGCATTCCGTGTCATGTACCATTCACAGTGAGACATATTCTTGTAGAATGTAGGGACAGACGTAAACATTTTACATTTTTCCTTATAATTGCATGTACCGTCCACCATCCCTATCTGTCTTCCTTTTTACTGTATGTACCGTATACCCGTCACTGCCTTTCTTCCTTTTCACTGCACTTACCGTTCATCCACCACTGCTGTCTTCCCTTCTACTGCATGTCCCGTTCGCCTATAACTGCCCCTCTTCCTTTTTACTGGATGTTCCGTTCGCCATCACTGCCTGTCTTCCTTTTTACTGCATGAACCGTTCACCTATCACTGCCTGTCTTCCTTTTTACTGGATGTTCCGTTCGCCATCACTGCCTGTCTTCCTTTTTACTGCATGAACCGTTCACCTATCACTGCCTGTCTTCCTTTTTACTGGATGTTCCGTTCGCCATCACTGCCTGTCTTCCTTTTTACTGCATGAACCGTTCACCTATCACTGCCTGTCTTCCTTTTACTGGATGTTCCGTTCGCCATCACTGCCTGTCTTCCTTTTTACTGCATGAACCGTTCACCTATCACTGCCTGTCTTCCTTTTTACTGGATGTTCCGTTCGCCATCACTGCCTGTCTTCCTTTTTACTGCATGAACCGTTCACCTATCACTGCCTGTCTTCCTTTTTACTGGATGTTCCGTTTGCCATCACTGCCTGTCTTCCTCTTTACTGCATGAACCGTTCACCTATCACTGCCTGTCTTCCTTTTTACTGGATGTTCCGTTCGCCATCACTGCCTGTCTTCCTTTTTACTACATGAACCGTTCACCTATCACTGCCTGTCTTCCTTTTTACTGGATGTTCCGTTCGCCATCACTGCCTGTCTTCCTTTTTACTGCATGTACCATTCACCATCACTGCCTCCCTTCCTTTTCACAGCATGTATCGTTCGCCATCACTGGCTGTCTTCTTTTTTACTGCATGTACCATTCACCATCACTGCCTCCCTTCCTTTTTACAGCATGCACCGTTTACCATCACTGTCTTCCTTTTCACCGCATGTACCGTTCACAATCACCGGCTATCTTCTTTCTTTTTTTGTTTTGTTTTTGTTTTTGTTACTGTATATACCGTTCACCCATCACTGCCTATATTCCTTTTTATCGCATGCATCATTCATCCCTCACTACATAATCTACATTTCATCGCATGTATCTTTCAGTTATGATTATCTTTCCAACTGTTTACTGCATGCCTTATTTTTGTCATCACTACAGAAGATGCGCAGTTTGAGGGTGGGGGTGAAAAAAAGAAAGTGGACGGGGCATTACATTTTTTGTGTTCATAATTCAGAAGTCCTATCATTTAAGTGTATAGATGGTGTTGTTGTTGCTGTTGTCGTACCCTGGCTAAAAGACTCCAGGGATCACCCGAACAGCCTTCCCCGAAGTTGGAGTATGGCTGCCTTAATGGCGGGATAAAAAAAAAAAGGTCATACACACAAAAACTTCACACCCTTTGTTGGGCAGATGGGATTAATCCTTGCCTGCCTGTACAGGGAGTGTCCGCTGGAGTATCAGCCTGCGTACGCAGAAAAAAAAAAATCCAAACAGCCGAAGTACTTGAACACTATGGTACAAATGCATCAGCTAGGGATGAGAACATTACGTGTATGACCGTTTTTGATTACCCCGCCACATGGGCAGCCACACTCCGACTTCGAAGGATTTTTTAAGACTGATGATATTTATGCTAGGAGCTTGTCATGACTGAAGACAGTCCCCGCATAATAATGCAGAGCATAACAACATTTTGATGTAGCCTTGTTGTTCTGGCCTACGTCAGTTGGTCGGACACAGCCTTAAGTCAAGGGGTTTTTTGATGATGTAAACCCAAGGAGTGGCGACAGAAAAAAAGGACACTGGTTACGGTGACGCTCAGGGAGCTGGCTGTCGTTTGACAAATTGTCAATGGCAAAAATCAGTCTGTTCGAGACAGTCTTCCCTATGTCGAAGGTGAAACTGGCTTAAACGAAGTCCCCTTATTCTGGGTATCATTGTTGGACGGGTGCAGTTTATCAGCCCAGGTTCAATGCTGCCGAGCTTATAGAGCCAGGAGACAAAAAATTCTTGAAAAAGCAACGCTGCTTTGAACTTCTGGAGTGTTATCATTAATGTAGCCAATGTATTTAAAACACACACACACACACACACACACACACACACACACACACACACACACACACACACACACACACGTGCGCGCGCACACACACTCACACACACGCACGCGCGCACGCACGCGTGTACGCACGCACACATGCGCGTGCACGCGCTCGCACAAACACACACGCTTGCGCGAACTTGTTTAAACATGGTTGAATGTCTCTGTTGCGAATATCAATGTCAAAACCTCAGGTGTCAAAGATGGAATGATATTAAATGAACCCACGTTAATCAAAGGGAATTTTCCATGTATGATCTTCGCCCAAAACAACTAGCCAATAAACCAGGTTCAGGCTTAGAAGTCGATGGAACTTTTTTTTTCCCCCGCAGTACATGGAAATGGTGGGTTCCTTCACTTAAGTATTGACACAAAATGGAACATACCGGGTAATCCTGTCGAAAATAGTCTGATTTCTGGTCTTCCTTTCTTTATTCGATCTCTTCTTTTGATGATAAATACGGTTAAGTTAGAAACATGAAAAATGAAAACAACAAAGTTAAAAAAAAAAATGGAAAGAAAGAGAGAAAGAAAGCAGTGTCTATAAAAGGCAAACTAACGTGAAGTAAATGTTAGTTCATATTTGTCGAAAGCCAAAACATGGATAATCACAGTCTAATTATGCTTGTGAGTGTCGTCTCTTTCTGCACTGAATATCATGACATTTAACTTTTATCTAATACCTTTTTTGGTGTGTGAAAGGAATATACATAACTGGATGTGTTCTTTGTATGCTGATACTTTGCATTTCAGTGTGCGTTTGCTAAATCGTTCATACAGTTCGTTTGCATTAGTATACATCAGAGTTCAATTTATCTCATGTGTACGTTTAATTTAAGCTCTTGATCGCTTAACTTACTTCTTTCATAAAAATTATACAAAAATCTGGTGACGCTAGAAGACTTATTTATCTGGAGTGTAAAGCTCGGGCATTTGGTTTTCAGACTATTGTATTTTTCCAAGCTGAAACTATCAAGATGCAAGATCCAATAATTAAAGATTTCAAATTAACCCCCTTTTCCCTAACGTATGGACATTGATTTTGGCTTTTTTTTTATTCGATGCCATAGTGGGCTGAAATTCTGCATTATATTATTATAATTCTCAAAAGCCACGAGGAGTTTACAAACTGAGAAATAAATCATTTGCACCTGCACGTGCTAATTGAAGCGGTAAGCATGCAACTGTTTGTTAGGGGACATCACATGTGGGGATTTTTCTCTTGTTAGTGGTACGAAAGAGCCGCAAAAGAGCACACATAAGTGAAAAAGAATCTACAGAACAAATATTCTAAGTCTCTAATTGAGGGTTGTGGTTTCTTACATTTCGTCAAACAGCACATCAAAAGAATCGCATTACTTCAAATACGTTCTTTAAACTGTACCCTGAAAAACAATTCTGAAAGAATTAGCATAACGAAAAGTTGATATTTTCAAGTTAAGTTAGGTCTTTCAGAATAATGAAATATGCGTCCATAAATCTAGGCAAAACGCCAGAATGTTATGCATGTGTGATGGAAATATTTATAATGTCCATTTAATGTTTCACCTTAAGATTTTAAATAAAACATTAATTACCTGTTCTCTGATATTCCTCTTAAATTGCTCTTGACAATTCTAATTTTCTGTTTGTTCTTGCCACAGTCCGAATAAACACAGACGAAAGGATGTAAAGGAACTCTTATATTGATAACAATACTACCTGAATTGTTGGCAAATCTGTTTTTCGGACCTCAGAAACAACAAAGGAAACAATGCACAAAACACCCTCAAAATGGCTGTTATTAGGAGAATAGCAATGTGAAAGAGAGAAGTGGGAAAAATGAGGAAAATTCAGAAGTAGCAAGCAGATGCAGGAAGACAAGGGAAAGGGGAGAGAAATGAGAACGATCTCTTCAACCACACGTAATGCTCGGCAAACCGTTTATTTAAGCGTTCATTTGATCCATGCATCACAAACGAATGATGAAGAAATGCACTTACACACACACACACACACACACACACACACACACACACACACCGTTAATTTTAATGCAGAAGAAAAAAGAGTTTTCATTCATCACAAAGAAACGACAGAGAGATGAAGCTGCAACATTTTAGATATGTGTAAGCTCAAAATTAATTACTAAAACAAAAATTAAAAAAAAGAAAAGAAAAGAGAGGAAAAGGGGGGTGGGGGGTGGGGGTTTCGATTTATGTCCAAGATGTAAGACAATTAATTAACAAAAACCTAAGTAATCTTTTAATGTCCATGAACCCACATTTAAGTTTTATCTCAGACGGTAGTTTCATGCGAAGTGATGAACGCTTACTTATTAATATGATAAAGATACAAAGTGAAGAAACTGTTTGGAGCAAATTATTTCAAAGGTGTTTAAATTCAGAAATCAATTTTACTTGAAAAAAAGGCAGTATGTAAACGTACATCATATAAATTGGATAAACATGCCTTCTTGAGGTGTGCTGTAAGAAGTTGTAAATTATAACATCAGTGTAAGCCCCCTTGACATATACGATCGACTTTGTAAAATTATGGTTATTTTTTCAAAGAACCACCATCTCTCTCTCTCTCTCTCTCTCTCTCTCTCTCTCTCCTCTCTCTCTCTCTCTCTCTCTCTCTCTCTCTCTCTCTCAGTACAGAAACTGTCCCTATCGTACAGATCGACGCACCCACTCCAGTGGAAATACAGATCAACGATCTGGATCGACTCTACGACAGGAAGACGAAGGGTCAGGCTGCGGCAACTTGGTCAGTTGTCGTTAAAGGGGTTAAACCTCTCGCCAGGCTCGTGGTCATCGTGCCGCGTGTTCTGGGTCGTGCCGTAAACCAACGTCTGCGCACTGAAATCTGGTCACAGAAAATAAAAGAGCATTGTCTGTTATGTGATAGGCTGTGTAGCCCACCGGAACGTCAGATTTACTTTCGCTTACAGTTTGCTAGAATTACCTGTATGTTTTACACTATAACAAGCTTGAACTTTTTTGTGTGTGTGGCATCAGTCGTCACATCAATGGAGCACCTGAGGCGGTGACTACCCCCCCACCCTCTTTTTTTTCCTAAAATAATTTTATCCTAAGGCCAAAATCTACCTCTTCATTTTTTTGGTGCTTCACATTGTCCTCTTCATCTGCCAAAAGAAACAAAAAGCGGGGAAAAAACCCCCAAACAATTTCCACTACTAGGTTTTTTTTTTCTTCTTTTTTCCCCAACCAGTCTCTTACACACCATGCATAGCCTGTATGTTCTTTTACAAATGGACACATTCTTGCTGATTTTAGTGTTTTGGCGTTTGATACAAAGTGTGTGGGTTTGTTAATGTTCTAATGTGTGGTGTACTGGCACACTCATTCTGATAATGTGCTGCTTATACAAACAAAACAACAGACCGACCGAGAAAACGAAGGAAGGAAGAAGAGGAAGAAGGAAACAAGACACAACGAAAAAGAATTCGTAGCTGTGTAAAAAACAAACAAAATAACGAAAAAACAATATACAGTTGTTTGCAAGATAAAGATTTCCGTTCGCCTCCTCCGTTCTCTCCTGTGTGACCGAACGTTCCCCGAAAGCCTTCCTTGGAACGAAAAACGGGGGAAAAATCCAAGAATGACCGAAGGAACGAGCGAACATGGAACGAGAGGAAACAAACATGAACTATAAATTGGCACAGAGAGAGAGACAGACAGACAGAGAGAGAGAGAGAGAGAGAGAGAGAGAGAGAGAGAGAGAGAGAGAGAGAGAGAG
>CM031611.1:48592300-48667300 GCA_018398815.1 Conus ventricosus | reverse complement strand
GGATCCTCCACCACCCCCATCCCTCCCCCCAAAAAAAGAAGAAAAAAAAGAAAGAAAAAAAGTGTGGCACCGTGAATGCTAGGCAGACAAAGTGATTGTCTTGTTGAAAAAACCTAAAAACCAACCAACCAAGCAACCAACCAAGAATAGTTTACACAGGATGGCCTGACCTAGAAATTCCCTAATTTACCAGTAATTTTGATTTGGATTCCTTTTCGTTTACAAACAATGCAGTCCTTAATTACTTTGTTAATTAGGCCTACGTCTGTCCAAGGGGATCTGTTTTCATCTGTGTTTGCCAGTTTGTTTGCAAGCCTTTCAGCAAGATGTAGCAACAATTATTGAACCCATTACAACCAAACATCATGGAATTGTGCAATGAAGCCCCAAAACAAAACCACTGAATTTTGGTGCAGATCCATAGTTCAGATCCGGTTCAAATGGCGGATCTAGGATCCGTCGGCGAATGACTGAACGGATTTTGACCAAATAATTTGCGGAAAGATCAAAAGAGGCCATATTCCCATGGACGGATTCAGAAGGTTGTCAGTTCCAATCTGGAATGGTAATTCTGGCTTCCCATCTTGACTTGTATGTGTCTCTCCTTACGCCTACGTCTGTCCGTGTAAGTCGTTCTGATGGTAAGCTTTTAAGTGTGTTATTATAATTATCATCAATAATTATTTATGAGCACTTGTATAGCGCCTGTCCCCGGCCAGAGACCAAGCTCTGAGCGCTTTACAATCCGTATTCTCGTTTACACAACGGGCTGCCTACCTGGGTAGATCCGACAAAAGAGCTGCCTGCTGGCGCTTCATTCAGTCATTTCCCGTGCCATTCAGTCAATATTGTTCATTCAGTTTAACAACTCTTTCATTCTTTCGATTTTTCACGCAGAGTGCATGCTATGTGTAACGTGTCATCCCTACCAACGGCCAAACTGGCCATCTCTTCCGAAAGTTGGTGATGGGATTTTACGTGTGTGCACGATATCATGCGTGCGTTTACACACGGAACCTTGATTTAGCGCAGGATAGGCCACCATAGGGGGTGGGGAGCTTACAAATCCTTGAATGTACGAATAAGAACAAATGATCCCCACACACCACATACCACACACCACTAACCTAACAAGATGAAAATACCGACGATAACAGCTGGGATCAGCCACCCCAGATCCTTTACACCAGAGGAATCTTTGAGCGACGGAGACTCTGTGACAGGCGAATCAGGACCTGGAGAAGACTCCTGTGAATAGATGATAGCACCCAGGACGCCTCTTCTGCCCAGAATGTTCGTGGACTGCCCATCGTCATAGTCATTTCTCGATGATGAGCCAGACATCGTCACTCGTAAGAATGTTACGGTTGGGAGACAAGCTGTGTCAGCGTGGCTGGATGCTGAGCTTACAAATCCCGCGGAGTAAACGCTACATTTGTTTCCTGAAAAGACTGTGTGTTTCACAGGGCAAGGAAAAATCGAGTAGATGTTTGTTAAAATCCTGTAGTTGTAGAATGGATGAACAAAGATGGAGGGCAGGAATATTGCTTTGACTATTTTCTTCTTGTTACTTCCTCCTCCTCCTCCTCCTCTTCTTCTTCTTCTTCTTCTTCTTTCTTGTATATGAATATAAGTCGTAATCGGAAAATCCGTCCTATGAATCAGAAAGACGCTTGTTTTTAACAAAAGAGTTCAAATACTGTTTTTGCTTTCAATCCAACAACACTTTTATTCAAACAGAAAGCGACAGCTATTTCTCTACATTTTCCAGCTTAGTCTGTGGAGTGTTTTCACCTGGTTTTCTCTTTTTCGGTTCTCTCTCTCTTTCTTTTTTCCTTTCTCCCTTTCACCCTTCTACTTCACATCGCTTATTTGTCGATTTTTCCAGCTGACATAGTGAAACAATTACATGTTAGCAGAGCCTTCTGTATCGATATTCACATGTCCGTGGTGCAAATGGGTAAGCCTCTTGCAACCGTGAGATAAAAGCGACAAGTAATGTGGACGAACTGTGATAAAGAAAGCACGTGCCCACTTCGGATAGTTTTTTTTTAAATTTTTTTTTATAGATAAAGTAAACAACATATAGTATAGGCCCACGACTTACAGACACTTTAAGGATATTCTGGAGTCTGCTTTAGCGGCAAACAGCTTTCATTTTCATTCTTAGTTCAACAGTAAGTAAGATATATACTATTGAACTAAGGATAAAAATTGCGACTGTTTGCTGCTAAATCAGGTTCCAGAATATGTCATACGGAAATATGTCCATATACCCGCATCACACACAACGTCAGTTACCCCTTCTACCGCCACTGAGCTGCTGAAAACTGTGGTCATCAGCAAGAAGTTGTGGCATTCTTGTAATGTGATGGGGTGGACAGATCAAGCTGCAGGCTTGTTTGACATGGGACCGTAGACTCTGCACTTTACTCGGTTTCAAAGCAGTTAGCTGCACGTGAAATGTCCACACAAAGTAAAACTACTGTCCAAAAAGTCTGTGCTTACCCATCTAGCATTCGGTGAAGATCAGCAGTAGAAGGCTTAAGAATTTTTATATAATCGGACACGCTGTAATGAATACCATATCTAAACATATCTGAGCTTACGATACACAGCATGTTATAGCTCCTCCCACTCTCTCTCTCTCTCTCTCTCTCTCTCTCTCTCTCTCTCTCTCTCTCTCTCTCTCTCTCTCTCTCATTCAGAAACAACGTTGTGGAGACTTAATAACTTCCTGACACAAACTGCCTCACACACACACACACACACACACACACACACACACACACACACACACACACACACACACACACACACACACACACGCGCGCACACACAAAAGGCTGGAGAGAGAGAGAGGGGTGAAGTAGAAAGGGGTTATAGTTTGCTATTTTTATTACACCCAATCTCATCCTTGATAAGCCCACTCGCTTGTACTTGTTTGAAATTGACTTAGCATGTCAGCTGGACTTTCATCTCTTTTTCTGTCTTATCGTCTGTGCCACTTCAGTGGCACTGGCTCCACACCGCTCATTCCAGTCCCCTGTCCATAGCCACAGCCTTGCCTATCCCGCTACAGCCCCTAAACCGGCAATCCACAGGGAGCAGTCAATGTCTAGACATCATACGGCAACCCACCGCAGGAGACACTGCACTGCTGCCGGGTCACTTCTGTGGTGTTCAGTGGTGCCTGTTCTGATCTGGTGGTGTTCAGTAGTGCCTGTTCTGATCTAAATAAGCAGGATACCACCTACTAATCCCTGCCACCACTGACTAATTGCTTAGTGGTAGAGCAAGCATAAATGAACTCTCGGGCGCCACCATGTCCGTCCAAAGACAGTCCCCAAGAATAAGCAAATACAGGTGACCACGACAGAACCAAAACGTAGGCAATAGTTGTGGAGAGGTTACCATGAGAGCAGGACATGATGGGTCACAGAATTAGAGTTTTTTTTTTTTTTAATGCTGATCGATGAGAATGAGGATGATGAGGATGATATGACGGATTTCCATTCAGAGATTGTATGACAGGGCTGTAACTTTCATAATGATTATATCCTAGCGTCAACCAGGCCTTAGCCTTACAGACACCTGTTGTATTGGTCTGGAACTTTGAACAAAACTCAGAGACACATCCACTAAGTAGATGAAATTTGATCGTGTGGTTCCAGTCTTCCCAGCTGAGCCTATAGCAAACTTAGTTCTGGGTAGGAGCCGGAAGCCGCAGGCAGCACACCAAAAATTGATGCGCCAATGCCTTGCTTAAGGAGTCGAGTATTCATAGACTGGCGCAATTCGATTGTTTTGAGAATTTGTCTTGTCTGAAAGTTGATTCTCCTCATTTTCTTTCATATGATCATCAAGGTTCAAACCAGGTTGTTCCAAGTACAGAGATTAAAATCAAAGGAATGGGACTATTTGGGGGCTTCCAGCTGGCGCAAAGATAGAGTTACGAGTGAGTGCAAAGGCCTGAATTGTGACGTCAACTAAGGGGAAAGTCATGAATTTCAAGACTGTGATTTCATCGGTGGAAATCCTACAAAATATGGGAAATAATTGGTGGGGAGTTGTTCTTTTGATCAATCATCAGTTTAACATTAAATGTTGGCTCAAAGTTATGGCAAGCCTCAACACGCTTACATGGATTATAATAGGTGTTTTTGTGCAAAATCCTAATTGTGGCGTGTGGCTAGCAGAAAAAACCCACCCCTACAGGTAAATGATTCTGACTGGAATCTTACTCGCGATCTCCCAGCTGAAAGTCCCAGATGTTAACCACTCCGCTGCAGCGTCTGGTACTCTCTCCAATGGTCTTCATTCCCGACCAGAAATAATACAAAACTGACGTCATCCTTACAGTTAGTTGCTTGCGTTCGACTCTGTCGCTTTTTTTGTCATGCGCGCGCGCGCGTGTGTGGTGGTGTGTGTGTGTGTGTGTGTGTGTGTGTGTGTGTGTGTGTGTGTGTGTGTGTGTGTGTGTGTGTGTGTGTGTGTGTGTGTGAGAGAGAGAGAGAGAGAGAGAGAGAGAGAACATTGTCAGATCTCTCTGTCTTTTGCTGTCTCTCAGAGAGAGAGAGAGAGAGAGAGAGAGAGAGAGAGAGAGAGGGGAGAGCATTAGGTCAGATCTTTGTCTTTTGCTGTCTCTCTCTCTCCCTCGCTCTCTCTCTCTCACAGAGAGAGAGAGCGAGAGAGAGAGAGAGAGAGAGAGAGAGAGAGAGAGAGAGAGAGGGGAGAGAGAGAGAGAGAGAGAGACAGACAGACAGACAGACAGACAGACAGACAGATTTAAGCCTGACTTCACGTACCTGTGCTTTCTACTAGGCCCGTACGCAGAACTGTGTAATCTAAAACGAAAAAGGAAAACCTGTCCCATGTGATACAATCGTCTGACTGGACGCAGATAACGAATGCACCCACACAGTGATTTGTGTCCTGTTATCAGGCGAACGCTTATTGTGCACCTTGTCTCAAATGACACTGTATAGGTCGTAGGGGGAGGGGGAGAGGGTGTGACGCCTTGTCGTCTGTGAAGTCAAGGATCCCCACAGCCCTTCGTTCTCCGTCATCAGCCACAGGGTAGAGGCACCCTTACCAGTATAATCATATATGTTTACAGTGGGCATAGGAAACCAACTTGTTTGACTGCTTAATGCAGCTAGGTGTCACACACACACACACACACACACACACACACACACACACACACACACACACACACACACACACACACACACGCGTACGCACGCACGCACATACACATACGCACACACGTGTGTGCGCCTGCGCGTGCACACACACACACACACACACACACACACACACACACACACACACACACACACACACACACACACAGTCAGTCAGTCAGTCAGTCATTCCCTTGACCGCTGGGGTCGTTGGGAGGACGTGATGAGGCAGCCGCCGTTTCTCTCCAGGCTCTTCTGTTGGTGGCTGTCTTGAGGAGATCTAGCATGGTCATTTTGGTCCAGTCCTTTATGTTGTCGGACCAGCTCTTTCTCTGCCATCTTCGTCTGCGCCCTCCTTCAACGGTACCTTGAAGGATGGTTTTGGAGAGGGTGTTGTGACGAATGACGTGGCCAAACCATGCCATCTTCCGTCGTTTGACGGTTGCCAGAAGTGGTTCGTGGGGCCCAACTAGGTTAGTGACCAGGTTCCGCACATAATCATTGGTCTTGTGTTCTTTGTAGGAGATGCGGAGTAGTTTCCTCAGGCACCTGGTCTCAAACGCCTGGATTCTTCTTTCTGTTTCGGCCATCAGTGTCCATGTCTCGCAACCATATAAGAGGATCGAGACCACTAGTGACTTGTAGAGCCGGAATTTTGCGTGGAAATTGATGTTGCTCTTCCACACTCTGTTCAGTCTGGCCATCGCTGCTGATGCGGAGTTGATCCTGATTCGGATTTCTGCTTTGCAGGTGCCATCTTTGGACAGGGTTGCTCCCAAGTACTTGAAGCTGGTCACTTCTTCCAGTGGCTCACCATTCATGGTTATGTTGGCACTGCTGTTAGTCGTGCTGATGACCATGACCTTTGACTTCTCTGTGCTGACCTCCATGCCATAGGCACTTGCTCTTGTGACAAGTCTGTTTGTGAGATCCTGGAGCTCGGTGTTGCTGCCCCCCATGAGGTGGATATCGTCTGCGAAACGAAGGTTGCAGACCGACCTGCCGCCAATGCTGATGGAGGTGTGGTGTTCTTCTAGGGTCTCTTGCATGATTCTCTCCAGAAAGATGTTGAAAAGGACTGGAGATAGTAGGCACCCTTGCCTGACTCCGACTGTGGTCAGAAAGAACTGGCCCAACTGGCTATTGAGAAGTACTGTGCTGCTGAAGTGTTCGTAGAGGGCCTGAATGACTTGAACGAGCCTCTCGTCAATGTTGAAGTCTCTGAGAACCTGCCATAGGCCGTTGTGCCACACCCGCTCGAATGCCTTCTTAAAGTCAATGAAGTTGTGGTAGAAGTCATTTTGGTGTTGTAGATGCTTTTCAATCAGGATTCGGCAGTTGAAAATTTGTTCCACAGTGCTCCGCCCTCTTCTAAAGCCTGCTTGTTCTTCTGATAGCAGTTCCTCAGCCTTGGATTTCAGTCGGTTGAGGATGATGCGAAGCATGACTTTGCTGGGGTGGCTGATCAGACTTATAGTCCTGTAATTTTGGCATTGTTTGAGGTTGCCTTTCTTGGGTAAGGGAATCACCAATGACTGGGTCCACTCTGTTGGCCACTTCTTTTCTGTCCAGATCTTCTGACAAGCATTGTTAGTGCCTCTGTGGTCTCTTTCCCTCCGTATTTCACAAGCTCAGCTGGGACATTGTCCACTCCTGGGGATTTCCTGGCTTCAGACTCTGTATCGCGGCCTCAGCCTCCCCCTTCAGTACTTGGAGACCGTTCTCGCTGTCTGCGGGTCGTTGGTTGTCCTGCAAAATGGATGTGTCCGGGCTGAGCTGGTAATTGTAGAGGCCCTCGTAGTATTCTGTCCACCTCTTCAGGACTTCTTCATTCTCTGTCAGTAGCTTGCCATCCTTATCTTTGATGACCATTGATCTTGTCTGGTTAGTCTTATTGAGGGTCTTGAGTGTGTTGTAGGCTTCTTTGCTGATCCCTGTTCCATGCCTTTCTCGATTGCTTCGCTCTGCTCCTCTGTCCAATTTTCCTCGGCTGTCTTCATCTTCTTCCCGACTTCTCTGTTCACCTGTTGGTACTGCATCCTGGCTTCTCTGTTCACCTGTTGGTACTGCATCCTGGCTTCGTCGCTGGAGTGTTTCCTTCCTCTTAGTTCCCGCCTCTTGTCACATAGATCTAAGACCTCGTTTGTAACCCAAGGCTGGATCTTCTGCTTCTTTCACACAACTTCTTCAGCTGCTGTAGTTAGCACCTCTTTGATGTTATTAGCGAGGGTGTCTATATCACTGTCCACTAAGTTGAGGAGAGCAAACTTCCCGCCTACTCGAGCCTGGAACACCTCTGCAATTTCGGGGTCCTTCAACTTCTCACACACACACACACACACTCACAAAAGACTGGAGGAGAGAGAAGGGTGGGGTAGAAAGGGGCCAGTTGGGCCTGATACTTAGGCTTATTATGAACAAGTAGCGTAACCCTTTCCGTCATGATGAAATTAATCACACTCCCATAACTCCAAACGAATGCTGCTTACGATTCCAGATCGCTTGGCAGAAATGCCAACACAGACCACACAGAACCAACAAGGAGTCGTCCCCAAAGACGTATGTTCCAAGTTTGCTCATATACACCGTTCCTGACACATATATACAACAAGGAGAAATGAACAAATTAACATTTATTCAAGACTGACACAGCCTCATCATTCTAGAATATAGTGAAACAAATACAGGTACAAACCGTAACAAGTACAGGCAACCTCGTTTTGATTGGTATGAAAGAAAATGTTATAAGAGGCAGGGGATAGTAAACAGTAAATAACTAACAAGTAGCGAAACACTTTCTCCCATGATTTCCTGTCATACCAATCAAACTGAGGTTACATGTGTTTATATCTGTTTGTCCCTGTGTTCATTTGACTACACTCCAGATTGAAAAGGCTGTGTCAGTCTTGAAGAAATGATAATTTGTGTTTGTTCATTCCTCCACTTGGATTTGCTGTGTATATGCGTCAGGTACAGGGTATATGCAACATCCGTCTTTGGAAATGACTCCTTGTTTGTTCTGTGTGCTCTGTGGTGGCATTTCTGCTAGGCGATTTGGTGTCGTAAGCAAGATTTGTTTGGAGTTGTAAAAGACCTTCCTATTATGTTTTCATCTTTAAAGGAAATCATTTGCTTATTTCAGCACATTACTAATGGTCCGAAGGGAAATTTCTGCAGCTCACAACATCCAAAATTAAAAGCAGAATTTTGTCAAGAGTTGACATAACAAACACGTCCACCTCCACACTCTTTTACTCCTTCCTCTCTCTCTCTGTCTGTCTGTCTCTCTCTCTCTTTCTCTCTCTTACACACAGACACAGACACAGACACAGACACAGACACACACACACACACACACACACACACACACACACACACACACATGTTCCTTAGCCTTAACAGTTCTACGTCACTTTGTCAAAGTCTGTCTTCGCCCCATCACCCCCTACCCGTTTCCCTTTAATCCCTTCCCCTATGTCCATCTGCCTGGCTCTGTTGCATACCACCACCATGATAATACGTGGCTCTTGATGACAACGTTGTGGAGAATGTTACTGTATTTGTAGCACAGATCGCATTGGGTCACTGCCACTCTCCCTTATCTTCCCCTTTGTTATCTGATGGTGACGTGATGCCCATGAAGAGCCAAAGTATTTCCATTGCCACCAATGGCACCACAAAGGACTTCAGAAGTCATGACACTCCCTCATGCATTTCTTGAGCTGACACATGTCATGCACGTGGTAGACCGGGTACTTCATAATATATCAGCATCAAAGGGGGGCCAGAATAGCTCAGTGGTAGAGCGCCGGACTCGTAATCTTGGGGGTTTGTGGGTTCGAATCTCGCCGGCCGTTTCGGTACAGGGGGATTTTTCCTTCGGAGTTAACATTGATTCTGACTCCTTTTCCCCGTACAGTCCTTCGAATGAGACTATAAACCGAGGTTCCGTGTGTGAACGCACGCATAACATCTTGCACACACGTAAAATCCCATCCCAACTATCGGAAGAGAAGGCCAGTTTGGTCGTTGGTATGGATGACACGTTACACATAACATGCACCTTCCCAGAAGATGGAGTATGGTGCCTTCATGGCGGGATAAAACGGTCATACACACAAAACTCCATTCCCTTTGTTAGGTAGATGGGATTAATCCTTGCCTGTCTACACAGGGAGTGTCCGCAGGAGTATCAGCCTGCGTATGCCAAAAAAAAAAAAGAAAAAAAAGAAAAAAAGAAAATCAGCATCAAAGACTGAAACCACCAAGATCCGAGAGAGATGGTCATGCTCGGTCCTAATCACGTTGTGTCACACTGCACGTGTTGAGAAGTCGCTGTCTCCTTTTAGATGATCAAACACCCTTCCACAATAGTTCAATTGGCTGTTATGTTCCTCTAACAACCTGTCAATCAGACAGACATCAGAAACACGATGGTAAGCTTAATCTCCTAAAAGGTGAGATCAAGCCCCAAACATTCACAAACCACCATAAATCTGAAAGCAGTCATTTCAAGCGCGTAAAACTCTACACTGGTGTAGGTCAGAGAGGGAAATGTTTATCCCTTCCTGCTCTGAAATCCTGTGTCACGTTTCACTGATTGTCACAGAAGAAAAACCCTGGAGCCTTTAATCCACGATAACTGATCCAGCACAGGAACCCAAATCCATGCTACCACTTAGCCACAAAGGATAATCGACTAACCAGCAAGTCTACATTTAGTGTTGACGTCAACAAACGGGAGGGAATATGTGCATCTCTCCTTCCCTGGGCAATCTCAAGACAAGCTAAGTTCTTGTGTACCTAGCTGGACTCCAACTCAGTTCAATGAGATGGTTCAGTCTCATTTTATGATGAGGTAAAGTGAGTAACAGGTCGTGAGGCAGGCCAGATGTTGAAATTGAACAATTTTGAATATTTCACTCTTGTACACAAAAGTAAATTTTGGGGCGTGAAATTGCACTCAACTCGCGTGTCTGTTTGTTGTTCAAACATCTTTCATGTTTGAATCATTTTTTATAATTCTTCTGTCACTCAGAACAAAAACACTCTTAAGACAGCCAAAGGTAAACCCCCTTGAGGCTATTCTTGGTATTCTTAATATCCCAAGAAACACAACATTTCTTTCAGTGACTAGCATGGAAAGTTTTTCCTTCTCTACAAGTAAGAGAAAAGGAGGATGGAATTTGATATATTAAAAAAACATACTCTATGATTTTGATAGAGGATACATTCAAAGTCCCCCCTAGAGGACCTCACCTTCAAACTTAACTGGCCCACAAATTTAGAATTCAAAAGGTAATAAATTGGCCTATAAAACAATATGAACTGCATCGAATCAAAATGTTAGTAATAGTAATGAATTAGCGAGACCTGCGAAGATCCCTTTCTTCCATTAAGAAAGGTGGAACACCGTAGTCGCACCTTCTCGCCACGTTAATGTGGGTGTTTCCTCAGGGGGACATGGGGCGGGTTTGTTTTCACTAACGCGGCACGGGAGCGGAATACTGGCGCTATATCAAAACTAGATCCCGGCCTCTCCAATCAAGGAAACCCGCAGGCTAGACCAGTCCAGATGGAGGAGTAAGCCCCCCCAAAATGGAAGGAACTGAGTGAAGGCCCACCGGCGTGTGGATACGCCCTGACACTGCTCCAAGCCTTCCCCCAGCCTGGGTTAAAGGGCAAAAGCATCCAGCCTGCCGAAGACGGAGTGTGTCAGCTACGGCGAGGTCCGGGGAAAAATTTAGGACAAACCATAAACGATTATGGTCATGCGTCAGACTACCTTATTGTCATGGCGTCGTCCCTATCAGCGACAACCGGGGGAGGGACGGAGCCGGGCCCTTAGCCTAAAAGGGGGCCCACCAAAGCGCCCGGTGCCTCTGTTAACCTGACGGTCGGGGAAAGGCAGAGTTTGAGCGCCCGGCCAGACTACTGCGCTGTCCTAGTCACGCAGCTCTACGACACAAAACCTGGCCGGGGGGAGCGGAGTTACAGGAGCAGCTTTGGGGAGCCCGTTTCTGACCTGGAGAAGACCGCGGGCTTCATCATGGCGGCCGGGTTACAAGTCTGGACGCATCCACTTCAATCGAACGCAAAGAAGAGAAAAGAATTAGCGTAAACCCCCGGGATGAATCATAGCAGAAGTTCTAGCAGAGACATCGTCGGACAAGTGTTTTGGCCCGTACCATGCAATAAGACTCCTACCAGGGCCCCTGCTTTAGGAAATGTTTTTTGCACTCCCGGGGTTCGACTAGTACCTCCTGCTGATGGCTGAATGGTTTTTCTGGGGCAAAGTCGCCTTGTGATGATGTTTTACCGGATAGCTAGAGATGCCTAATCATAAGACGGGGAATTAAAGCCTTGTGAAATTCTCTTTTATAGGCTTCTCCTTGACCAGATCCAGTGGGATTTTTTTTACTTGCTTCTGTTATAAGCTTTGAGTCTGGGCCTCTTATTACCAAAAAAAGCGGAGTTGTCTCAGAGACCAACGCTGATAAGACTGGGAACCATTTGTTCCAATCAGTAGGCGTAAACTTTGGCGTCTTGGAACCAAATCCTCTAAGCCGCTCAATAGAATTGCTTCTTTTTCAGTCATTTGGTCATGAGCTTTGTCAATTCTGCTTTCATATGGCAGTGAGTTCAATCTGAAACATTTGTTTTGGACAATCTTGTGCGTCTGAGTGGAGTGGGTCTACTATAATCTGACTTACGCCAAGCTTCTCAATGATCCCCGAATGGCCCGGTTTTCCCAAAACTTCTGCTTGTACTCTCGCCACCCACAAAACCCCCGTTCTATGTTCTAGAGCCACAGCTGTTTTGGATCACAGATTAATAATGACAATGATAACAACAAGAACCAACAACATCACCATCAGCAATAACAATAACATTACCACCACCACCACCAACAACAACAGCAACAAGAGCAACAACAACAACAAAAAGAAGAACAAGGAGAACAAGAAGAACAAGAAGAAGAAGAAAAAGAACAATAACAACAACAATAATAAGGACAATAATAATGAAAATAATAATAATGATAATAACAACAATACTACTACTACTACTACTACTACTACTAAGAAGAAGAAGAAGAAGAACAACAACAACAACAACAACCACTCTATTACTACTACTACTACTGGGAGCGTGCCGGTGTTACCCGGGTTCTATGTTCCCCAGTAGCGCTGTTCCCCGTGTCTCTGTTCCCCAGTGTCGATGTTCCCCGACCGAAAAAGCGTGCCGCTGTTCCCGTACCGGTGTTCCCCAGGTTCTCTGTTCCCAGTAGCGCTGTTCCCCAAACCGATTTCAATGCACGTTAGCGCCAGTACGGGCCCTACAAAACAAAAAAATGCACATGCCCACCCCCGCTCCCCTCCCCGCCGAGAGAGAGAGAGAGAGAGAGAGAGAGAGAGAGTTGCACGTGCCCCACGCGTGTCAACTCAGGTTGTTCCCATTTTAACCGCTACATTGGAAGTGTCATCGCGCTTCTGTCGTCTGCGAAGCGTGTCACTTGGCGTGGCCCCCAGGGCGCATTGCCCGGCACTGTTCCAACGAGGAGGGGGGGGGGGGGGGGGGGGGGGGCAATTTCGCTGCGAGTTGCTTGGTCAAATCAGTAAGAAAAACGGAATATTTCGATCGTGTATGATTCTAGAACGGGAAGCATGAATTTGTGACGCCAGAAAAGGGTTTTGACAGTGATGTGCTTCTTTTTACGCTTTGAACTCCTATCCCTTTATATCACACTTCGCGTGAGCTACACCTTTTCTTTCGCAACGGGCCATTTTACTTTTAGACTGTCTACACAGACATGATGGGGTCATGCAAGTGCTGACCTGCTGGTTCCAGCGCTGTCCAGTAGGCATGAAACCCCTCTTCTACGGCCCTCCCACTCCACCCCCAATACCCCGACCCTCCCCCTCCTCCCCCTTCCCACCCCGCCCTCCCACTGCCTCGCCTATAGCAATGAAAACAACAGTAACAACGTTTAAGTCAGCAAAACCCACCAACACCACCAACGGCAAAAACGTGGGGAACAGCGGGCCTGGGGAACACCGGGACTGGGGAACACCGGGACCGGGGATTTGCGGGAATGGGGAACAGCGGGATCGCCACAGGGTGGGGAACAACGAAACTGGAGAACTTAGGGACTGAATTTCGATTTTTTCTTGAGGGGAACACCGGGACTGGGGAATATAGAGACTGGGGAACAAAGAACCTGGGGAACAGCGGCATGACCCCCTACTACTACTACTAACTCCCTGTGAAATTGGAAACAGAACTTATAGTCTGGACTGGTAAGGCAGAGGGGAAGGGATGGTACAGGGTTAGGGAAGGGGTAGGCGGCAGCAACATCGGCTAGTCCAACGATGTGTAGGCCAGCCTGTACTTTCCTCAAGATTATCCCACAGACATTTTGGATTGTTGGGACACCAGGCAAACTGATGACGACAGTTTCAAGTCGGCTCTAGCAAAAGCCAGAAGCCGATAATATGCCAGTAAATGGATGTTTTAGCGACGTAGTTAATCCAGCTCTAGATCTAGATCCAGACGACAAGAGAAAGAAATGACAATAATAACATATTGTCCCAAGGCCAAAATCCGAAAGAAAATCCTCAGAAAGTAACGTCTTGAGGAAGATTGTAATCAGCCTATTCACAGAAAGAGTAAGGAGCATAAGCGTATTTGCAACCCATGTCCGTATTATTTGCTGTTGTGTGATTTTATATTTGTTTTATCAGTCTCCTGTGTTAAGACATCAAACACTGGCTATTTTTATCATTACGAGAACAGTCTCACTTGTTTCTCTTCAAACAAACGAGAAGTCTCACGGAGCTCTACAACGCTTACTTGTCCACTCATCCCCGAGTCAAACATGGATTTGTTAGGTTCGATTTTGGGTTCCATGGAAAAGCCCCAAGTCTTGGAGACAGTGAGAGAAAGAAGGCTCAGGGTATGTATGAAAGTTTGTTTCAAGAGAGAGGAGACTGTTCCATTGATACGACGGAATTAGAATGGTCTTGTCTAAAGTTGACCAACTAAGAAGAAGAGGGAAAGAACTACTGGGATTTTTGCCCCAGGAGTGAGGTTTTCTCTTGGCATCAGTGAATGGGTTGTGAAACATTTGTGCGAATGTTAGATTTATTGACTAATACTGTGATTGTGATGGTGACAGTCACAATTATTATAGTATTACCATAACACATAAAAAAAGATCTGGCCTGCATAATTCAATTGCAGTCCTTGGAAATTGGCTGTGTATGTTTTTTTGTTTGTTTTGTTTTTCTTGTAAGGGGTTTAGAAAAAAAAAGAAGAGGAAAATAAGATGCCCACAGCACACATGGCACACCAAACTGAAATGATACAAACTGAGTCATTTAAAAAAATTGTTCTCTTTCTCTTTGTGTGTAGGCTATGTGTGTGTGTGTGTGTGTGTGTGTGTGTGTGTGTGTGTGTGTGTGATTTAATTGTGAAGTTCGCTTAACAGGTAAAAGAGACCTCATAGTCATGAGCAAGAAAAAAAGAGACCTAGTTATCATTTCTTTGCCAGAAAAAGGGGCTTTAGTATTACCAGTCAGTAGTATGAATGAAATCATCATAGTTAAGATATTCAGGACTTCATGTGCAGTTAATAAACCAGGACAATGAATTTTGCTCCTTTTACATAGTGAAACTGTTAGAGGCACTTAACTCCAAACTAATGCTGCCCATGATAGGTATTCACCAAAAAGTTATGCACCAAAACAGTGTATACATAGACATTTACGTGGATCAAGCAAGGATATTTGCTGTTATTACAGTATGTTCAGGAAATCATAGTGCACACTTAAATGTATTCACCTCAGGCTTTTGGTTTAATTGTATGTTAATATTAATCGATTTATGTTATGTTATTTTATGTGCTGCTGTTTGTGTTTGACACCGAGTCTTGTGCTCATGAATGAAATTAGTAGTGCTGTTAGTGTTAAAGAATGATGTACTAGTTACCGGGGGGGGGGGGGGGGGGGGGGACCAACAACCTAACTCATACGAGTCATAGCCGTCTGGGCCTTTTCAAATGTAGTGTATGTGTGTGTTCTTCATTACATGTATTTGTTGTATGACTGAATGTTATAGGATTAAGTGTTTGCAGTGATATTTGAATGTCACACTCGTAGGATTAGGATTTGTTTGTTATTGTACTTGTAGTAATAGTATTTGTAGCTAGGTGTAGGGTGTACTATTGTATATGAGAAGGGTGAATGTAGTATGACTTTGTAAAGCGCTTAGAGAAATTCGTTTGATTAAGCGCTATATAAGAAACCATTATTATTATTATTACATGTTCATTTTGAGACCTGAAACATGTGCTTTCTATTCTGGAGCACTTGTTCACTTTCTTGTAAATGTATATATTTACATTGTTTTCTAATCTCCATCTAGAAATTTATGATTTTAATGAACAAACTTGAAACACCACTACCACCAGCACTAGCACTAACAACCATCTGTATGCTGTATGTTTTTAAGAAATAATGCATTATGTCTGTCTTGTAACTGCACTGCCAGTAAGCTAAGTTATTTCTTTTCATGTCTCTTTAACATGTGGAGGATAAGTAAAAATGTAGGGGATTGATAGATTTTTTATCTACTTGTTCCCAAGACAACTAAAAATCATCTAGGAATTTCTAGCTCTGCTTTAGACATGTATCCCTTCCTAAGATAAATATGATAAGCACACAAGGTATCGATCTGTAAATGTATTCAAATATTATTTTCTGAAGTCTGATGCATTGATTACAGACTGTCTGTGAAGTCTTATATAATATAGTGAGTATAGTTCCTGAAATTTCTTCTGCAGATATTGTTTCTGAAAAACAAACAAACAGAGAGAGAAGCGAAATCTGACATGCAACATTTAAGATTATGCTATTTGGAGAACGTGCTGAGTGACATTTGACAAATCTTTACTCCTACTTTAGTGGTGCAGTGCCATCTCAGAACTCTTGAAATCTGAAACTGTGGTGGGTATTATTCATTACTTTTAATAGATTTCCCTGTCAAAGTGTCAGAAGAGGCTTTGACCCCTATTGGGACAGTCTGCCATTCGAAATCCAGTATTCCAGTGCTGTCCTAGTTTCATTCTTCAGTTCAAATCTACTTAGAAAAAAAGGAAGAAAGACAACCCATCCCATTGTCACTACTACTCCCTCAACACTCCATTTGATTAATAAACTACTACTCCCTCAACACTCCATTTGATTTATAAACTAGCCATTATTCATACATGTGTGCTGTATTTTCCTTAGCATACAGGTTTGGTTGTGCATAGAGCAATATTTGAGTGCATGTGCTTGTGTGCATGCGCGTGTGTGCGTGCATGCATGTGTGTGTGTGTGTGTGTGTGTGTATGTTTACGTGCGTGTAAGCATGCATGTGTGTGTGAGTGTGTGATGCATACATGTGTGTGTGTATGACTGTATGTATTGTATGCAAGCATGCACGTGCTTGTGTGTGTTTGCAGGGGACTTGATGAGTATGTCAGCTCGACCAGGCATAGAGAGAAGGAAGGTTAACACAGTGTGTATTTGGTCTGTTTGCTGATTCAGCAATTTTAACAATGCATTGTGTGTGTGTTGTGTTAGTTCCTTTTTCCAGAAGATAGGGATAATTACAAATAAACACTCAAAAAAGGGTGTACAGCAGATACATACAAATTTTTTGTTTGTCTTTGTATTCAAGCTGCGTTATGTAACACCTTGTTTGGTGTATTCATGTGTATTTTGCCCTGTTTTCTGTAACACTATAGTCTTTCTAGTAGATAAAAGAATTTATCTGGGTTTTTACTTGAGCAGTTATGATAATTGTAGTCTAGTAAGTAATCATTTTTGTGTGTGTGTGTGTGTGAAACATTATTTGTAAAAGTTGGTTCTCTGTGTGTGTGTGTGTGTGTGTGTGTGTGTGTGTGTGTGTGTGTGTTTGCTATTTCTGTTTTCTGTCATTTAGTCGTTCACACTTTTTTCATATTATATAGTGTATAACATTGTTTACATGGAGTGTGTGTGTGTGCGCATGTATATATGTGCGTCGTTTGTGCTTTATCTGTTTTCTGTTGTTTGTTCCATTGCACTCTTTTTATATCACATAGTATAGATAATAACTTTTACATGTAGCATATCTTGCCGATCATTTTACGGTCTGTTCATATGTAAACATGTTCTACTTGTCTTGTATGCTGCAGCTCAGAGGAAATTGTTGGAGAAACAGAAGGAAGCTGAGAAAAAGAAATTAGCAGACTTTCGTGAGAAAGTAAGTTTTCATCTGTCCTATTCCCAACTGTGTTGTGGTGCTTTTGGTGTTCTGGAAATAAGATGTGCAGAGAGGCAAAGAACAATAAGCAATTGAAAATTGAAAAAAAGAATCATTATTTCATTTGACAAGAGAACGGCTTTCTCAACATAATTCTGGAGGTTAAGCCAGTATTGTTAATTTTTTTTGTAACGATATCACCTCGCTTATAATATTACAGGTAAGTAAGATCACAGGGATTCAATTCTGGGAAGAAACTCATGCATTTGTTACTAGGGTTTATGCCAGTTTGCAGCTGACACCAAGTGTTCACCATCACAGGTTTGATGTGCCTTCACTGTAACGTATTAGTGAGCAAGTAAGAATCAGTTAAATTTATTCCATCAGTAGGTTTTAACACACGTTTTGCATTTAGGATTGAATGGAATGTCTGAATAATAATGGTTAGATAAAAAGAAAAAGCATTTTGTTTTTTCAGTGTTATTTTCTTGTAATTGTCATTTTATATTCATAGTTTGGCTGATGTTTATTATCACCCAGTGGGAGATTATGCTTTCACCTGTGTCAGTTTTTATTGTTTTAGTTTGTTGTCTATAAGCAGGATTACGTAACAACTATTCCACCAGTAATAACCAAACTTTTTCAAGAGATTGAAGGTGACCCAAGGTTGAACTATTGAATTTGTACGTGAACGCAGGGTTGTGCAACAAGATTATCACAAGTGATTGAAACTTTCAAGACAATTTTTTTTTGGTGAAACTTTGAGGAAAAATGGAATGTAGCCCAAGCCGTGAAGGGCGTACCCATTTTATTGTGGCATGGGTGTAGAGCATATATATTTAGATTGAACAATGGTTCAACTCTGTTCACATTATTGAACTTTGTTCACATTGTTCATCAGATTATAGGAAATTTTCTTCATGCTTACCTGTCCAAACAAATGCCTTATCTCCACTAGGCCTGGAACAACACCATACAGCAGTATTCCCATTAAAAGAACAGATAGATTCGAGATTCCTTTCATGAAGAAGTGTGGGCTCTCCCAATTGTTTTTTGTGAAACAGATTTGAAGGCATGATACCTGTTTATTCATGGAACATTTTCTTTCCAGTATTTATAGAACTGATGTTTATTTCAGTATGAATGTATTTATTTGTTTGTTTTTGTGCTGCTTTCAGATTCAGAAACGGATACATGAATTCATCAAAAATGGTGACCAGCAAAAATACAAGTTTGAGACAATGGAGAAGATGTTTCGCTCGATTGTGTAAGTTTTACTTGATTTCACATGATAGCATTTTCAGTTATCAATAGTAAATAAGGTAGTAATTATGCACGCACACGTGCGCATGTGTGTGTGTATGTATGTATGTGTGTATCTATTTGGGTTCTCCTGTTTTCTGTTAGGGTCCTTTTTTTTTTTAGTAAAGAATAGATGGTACACTTTTGAAAAATCATTAATGTTTGCTGTTCAGTGCATTGCAGCAATGTGTTTTATTTTGTACTAGAACTAGCTACATGCCCTGATGTGGCCCTCTGCGGTCGGCTGGGCTATAAGCAACATTATCTTATCTAACTAGCTACATATATATAGAAAGTGCTTCACCCCTGAAACTGCCATTCTGGGTGTTATAATGAAGGGAAAAAGTGTCAAGCGATACATGTCAACATGACTGATGTGATAAGCACATCACTTTGTTTAGTCCTCTGCCAAATGATTGAAACTTTGGACTTTTCATAGTCAGGCCTTTTGTGCAGTATACTTCAAAGACTTCATTTTTTTTTCCCCTTCGTATATTGCTGTTTCACATATTGTCCCCACACAGTGGAATGACATTCATGCTGATCAATCTGGCTCTCCAATACATGGCCACAACCAGGTGTGGCTTATCACAGCACCTGCACATGCAGTCCACAGCAAGCTGTTCATGTCAGGATGTCCCGAGACAACCCATCAGAGAAGACACAGCGCTATAGCTGATTCATTTCGGTAGTGTTCAGCAGTGCCTGTTCTGTTACACATTTTATGAATGACACAACCCAGTAAGACCCCTTACTGATGACAATAACTTTAATTAAAGAAGCCAGCATGAGTGGCGTTCATTGGTTGTGATAGCCTGGCAGTACTTTCTGACATATTAAAGGTTTGTTGGGATTTATTGCTAATTTTTCCTGATTTTGTTGGGGGGGTTCTATATTTAAACATGTTAGTATGAGATGTGATAGTTCCATTGGTCACCAAACTAATTTTTCCTGATTTTTGTGTTTTTCTGTACTTAAACCTGTTGGCTTGAGTGTCAGATGTTGGGATCATCATTGTACATTTTTAATGCCGTGTTGAATTGATGAGGTGAATGTGTTGTGTGTGTTTAGACATGAAGTGGCTGATGTTGCGGGCCTGGCGTCATTCTCCTTTGGCCACGAAGAAGAGGATCGCTACGTCATGTTGTGGAAAAAGGTGGGGGAAGGACATCAGAAGTCATCCTGCACGTAGGCTTAACTGTGCATTTTGGGTGGTGGTTTTGGTTGCGTGTCGTTGAGTGTCGGTCAGCAAGGTAACTTGGGAACAGCTGGGCTAAATTTTGTCACATTTGACAGGATTGTATATAGGATCATTGTCAGTGTCAGTGTTCTTTTGGGGGTCTTTGGGAGCAGGTCCAATGACAGAACCTACATAAGCGTGTAGAACTGTTACTTGTTTATAGTGTTCAGCAGTGGAGCTGACTGCCGTGAGTTTAGACCACTCGTGGGCTTGGATTTTTTAAATTTTAATTCAATTTTATGTATTTCTTTATTTTCTGTCCCCTTTTCTGTGCCACCAAATATGGGAAGATGGCGCATGCAGTTTTAGCATAGTCGATTTTCCCTTTGCATAGTGTCCAGTGAAAACCTTTTTTTTTTCTTTCTCTGTGACTGAAAATGTTGTTCAAACTATCTTTATGCAACAAATGGATGCCATTGCATGGGCAGGAGTTTGCTCCATCCGATGAAGAGTTGCTGGCCTACAGAAGAGGAGAGGAATGGGATCCAGAAAAGGCGAAGGAGATGGCAAAACTCAAGGTTACTTTTTTTTGGTGCATTGTTGTATTATATGGCAGTACATTGTATTAAGTGGATTCATCTCGTTTGTTTACTCACTGTTTATTTGTGGATTCATTGTGTTTACAAGTGGATTCATTCAGTTTGTTTATAAACAAATGTGGTTTCATTGGGTTTACACATGGATTACGTTTGAAATGGGTTCACTGCATTTTTGACAGAAATTGTTGTGTTTATGAGTAGATTTATTTTGTGTGAAAGTGGATTCATTGTGTTTTTAAGTGGATTTATTGTAATCGTCATGTTTGTTATTGGATTTATTGTGTTTGTGGTACATTCATTACATTTAGAAGTGAATTTGAAGCATATATTGATGCATATGTTTGTATGTGAATTCATTGTTTATCAATCAACTTCTTTGTAAGTGCCCTCCGGGGGTTGCGACCTTGTCGTGGTCGGAGGGCTTGCGCGGTCCAGTGATCCTTAGGCTTTGCTGACGGGGGCATCAATACTTGGGAGATAGGCTGGTTTTTTCACACTGCTTGTAGGCCTGAGAGGTGAAGATGCTGTATGGCCTAAGCGAAACGTGGTAAGAAGTTGATGCCCTGGTAGGGCTTCCCATGTCAGATAGGCTAAGGGTGAGGATCCTGACTAAGAGTAACCCGCCTTTCTCCTTTTCTTGTTTTCTGCCTTCCTTATTTGGCCCTTTTCTATCTTCGTCTCCCCTTCAAGTCTTCTTTTCCACACTCCTTTTCTCTCTGTGGTCTCCTTAAGATCCGCCGCGTTTGCCGTGCGGTGCGACCTGTGTCGGAGGGGAATGAGATCCTGGTGATTGAGAGGGCCAGCGCTCTCAACACATCACTTTGGCTCGGACCTCTCCTAGACAGGGAGTACACTTTGGCCCGGGTGTACTAATCGGCTCCCCTTCTTGGGGCTGGGTCAAGACAGACAGTCCCCTTGCTGGCCAAGTAAACCCCTGCAGTGCTCAGCTCTCTGTTCCGGGAGTTGAGCATGATCAGGGGGGATAGGGTTGGTGGTGTCTGTGTGTCGTATGTCTCTCCCGAAGCCTGGAAGGGGTCAAGACATTGGTTTCTTGGCCTGGCCCCTTAGTTGGACTCCAAGGTGGGTGGGTAAGGAGAGATGAATCACAATAAACTAAATATGACTTCTTTAAAAAACATTCCCCCCAAAAGGAAGAGGAAGGCAGCATCCCCTATTTCAGGGGATTGTCAAACAGATAGTGACTCCGATACCGAAGTTCGACAGAAGACAGGTTTTTGGGCTTCCTGGCTCGTGATGGAGGGGACGGAGCAGGAAAAGACCCCTTTCAGCTCTGAGCCCGTTTGCCATTCAAAAGGGTTTTCAAGGTTTTAGCAAGGTGCCTCGGTCCATCAAGAGGTTGAGGAATGGCTCATTTCTCATTCAAAGCAAAATCACAAAAACAATCTGAACAGCTGCAGAAAAACAACAAAACTTGTGGACAGGGAGATGGGTAAACTCCCACAAACAATTAAATTCATCGAAAGGCGTGATTCGTTGCCCGGGGTTATCTGGTGTTTCAGAGGCAGAAATTAAGACGGAGTGGGTCCCCGGGTGTGACGGGGTGCGAGGGTGAACGATAAAGAAAGGTTCAGAGAGAGTGGCCACCAACACCCTCTTTTTGACCTTCTGCAAAACCCCGTGCTGCCTCCGGTCATCAAAGTCGGCTACCTTAATGTTCATGTTCAGCTGTAGTGCGTCCCGGGTTTAGGTGCTTCAGGTGCCAGAGGTTTTTGGCCCTGTAAGGGACCCGCTGTTCGGGGGGAGGTGTGGGGTTTTTTGCTGAAAGAAACCCCATAGGGGCCCGTGCAAAATCCGGCCCTTTGTGCTAACTGCGGGCGACCATCCCTCCCTTCCAGCTGTCCTTTTTTGGATTCCATTGGAATACCGTGGTCTAAATCAAATTTGAGGAGCTGCGGTTTTCTGTGTCAATCTCAAAAACCTTGTGTGGCTTTCGGGAAACCAACAAAGCAAAAGCCCTTTACTCTTTCTGGCTTTAATTTTCTTTAAACCTCAAACCACTACTTGGGTGTCGAGCGTGTTCCCCTTCCTACACAAAACCTGTGAAGCCCTGTGCTTGTTACCTCCCTTCAGGCGTAGCGCGAGTCCCCCTCCACAAGACTTGAAATTTTCTTTTTATCTCCCACCTTCTGCCCGGGTTTTTGTTGTCGACCTTTCATCTGTGGGAGAACTCCTCACCTTTTTTGCTTTTGGGTGACTTAAAAGGGCAAAATCCTTTTTGGGGGTGGCCGGTACGTCACCCAGAGGTCTGCTGTTTGGGATTCCTTTCAGACTTGGATTTGTGTTGTCTGAAACGGGGTCTGCAACTTACCTCCACTTTTCCCCCCCACAGTTCCTTTCGTGTTTAGATTTGTCGGTCTGGCCCCCTCGCTGGTCCGGACTTGGTGGTTGTCCTGACGATCTGAGGAATGACCTTCCCTTCCTTTAAACCTGTTTTAACTAAACGCGTCCTGGCCTCACATCAAAATTTAAGAAAGAAACGGGATCTATTTGCGCCATGTTTCAAAGGGATTTCCCAGGACACTGATTTTCTTCAGGCCGGCCCAGCAAAATCTCTGACAATCTAGATTAAATGCAAACCCGTATTCCATTCTCCACAAACTTCAAGCCAAAAACCCCCGGTTTTGATTCGGGCCAAAAATTTCCAAAGTCCGAAAAAGGGGCTCAGCGCAGTATCCATCGCCTTCGGGCCCAACCCGACCCCACAAAAATCTGTCCAAAACGAGAAACATTTTTTAAAATCGTAAACGTCGTCCTGGAGATTTTTTCTCTCCGGGCGACATCGAAAACTTCCAAGAAAAAAGTGTGGAACACTTTAAAAAAACAAGGGAAAGAACACCTGTCCCACTGTGAACCATCTAAATTTTTTCGGACCTTAATACAAAAAAAAAAGAGTTGAAAATTGCTTGCTTCAACCTTTGAAAAGTTTTCCCCCCTTTTTAAACAAATCACCCCTTTTGTAAAAAACAAAGCCCTTAAAAAAAAAACACCTGCAATTTTTCATCCGACAACAGGGAGACTAAAATTTTCCCCTTTCACGTAAAGGGCTGAAATTGCCTTACTTTTTTGCAGCGTTTTCCTCCCAGGTATAGATGACATTCATTATCAACTATTAAAACATCTTCCGCAAAAAAGGTTGAACACCCTTTACAGGTATAAAACCATGGTGGACACGGGTTCTTTCCCCCCTCTTGGGGGAAAGCCCTCATTTTTCCCATCCCAAAACCTGGAAAAAGATCTTTTAATCCATCAATTACCGTCCCATAGCTTTGACAGCTGTGTCGAAAATTGAGGAAAAAAATGGTCATGCTGGGTATGGGGGAAACTCAAAAACCGATGGCCTTTTTTGGCGAAAGAACTGGGGTTTCCCCGCAAACATCGGAGTACAGTTGACCATTTGATTCTTCTGGAACTACATTTGGAACGCCTTTCTGACAAACAGCATGCAGTGGCAATTTTCTTTGTTTTGGGGAGAAGGCCACTACCACCGGAATGGGGGATACTTTCATGATCCCACGATCTGGTTTTCGAGGCATTTTCCCTTTTTTTATTAAAAATTTTTTGGGCAAAGACAGTTTCGGTCCGGTTGGCACCATTCTCTGATGTCCACGGCAGGAGTTGGGGTTTTTCCCCAGGGGAGCATACTGTCTCCTGCCCTTTTTAGATTTAAAATCAACAACATGGAAATCAGTTCAGCAGGGTTTAACTGCTCATTGTTTGTGGATGATTTCGCTGTCTACCAACGGGAAACCTGTACCGATGTCCAGCGCAGCTCCAGCTTTTGGAGATAAAAAACCCTGTGGGCGGATAAAAAAGGTTTCCCTTTTCCCCAACAAAGACGCAGTGTATTCACTTCCATAATTTTCCCTCAGTTTTTCCCAGATCCTGAACTCGTAGGGAAATCTTCCATTCCAGCTGTTAAAGAGGCCAAATTTCTGGGAGTCATTTTGACCAAACTGAACTTTTTTTCCCCCATCAAAAACCTCAAAACTTCTTGCCAGAAAGCTCTGAAAATTCTGCGGTTCGTAGGACACTGATGGGCCTGAAAAGAAAAAATTTGCTCACCTCTACAAGCCTTTGGCCTTTTAAAAGGGACTTGTTTTTTTCTACGGGGTCCGCAAAAACCCTTTTCTCAAACCTTGGACCCTACCACCATCAAGGGGTTCGTTCTGTCTTTGGGGCGTCCGCACCCCCCCTGTGTAAGCCCCGTACGCAGAGGCGGGCGAACCTTCATTCCCAAAGCGGGAAACTGGCTTTTAAAAATTTTATCCCCTGTTCCAAACCCCAAAACCTGCCTTGACTGGGTTTTTACCCTCCCTTCCAAATAATTTTAAACAACCCTAAAGTATCCGCCGTTTGGGCCGTAGCAGCCCCAGTGCGGGAATGCAGGGCAAAAACCGGGGGGTTTTTCCCAAATTTTTAAATTTTTCCCGGGTAACCCCGTGGACCTTTTCACACCCAAAATTCTTTCGATCTTGCAGCTTTTCGCAAGAGTTACCCGCTCTCGGCGTCAAGGATTGTAGCTGACCTTGTTTTGAAATTCCCATCCTATCAAAAAGTTTTTACGACGGTTTCCCGTTGAGATGGAGTGGCCCGTGCAGCCTACTGCCCCGGGGGGTCCTTTTCAAACTGTTGGAACAATCCATTCGATGTTTTGTCTAATTTTGCTGAACTTATGCCTGGACGGCTTTGAAGATAATCTCACTTCTTCAAGAGGGGCTTTTTGGTTCTGCGGTTCGCTTCAGCTTGGAAGCCATAGCTGGGCCCAAACCCTTTAGCATCCAGAACTTTGCATTCTTTTAATTTTTTAAACAAGTTTTAAAGCGGCGGTTAAAAATTACTCTTTCTTGGGTTCCGGTCATTTTGGGTCGGCGGAACGAAAAGGTTTTATCGTTAGCCAAAACGCCACAAGAGAGAAAAAGTCCCCAAAATTTTTTATCCCTGTTCAGAGTGAAACCCAAAATTTAAAGATTATTTTAGAGCCTTGGGAGGGGATTGGAACACACAAACAGTAACAAAAATCTTTCAGATCCTCCAAACCTTAAGGACTTCCTCCCCCACTCGGGGGGTCGTAAAGAGGAACGGCTGGGCCCCCAACCCCGGGGTTCTAAAAAGCTTTAAAAAATTTTAAAAATAAAACTGGGTCCCAAAGTAGGCCACCCAATAAAACCAAATTGGGGGCCCCTGTAGCCAAAAATTTTTTCCTCCTAAACCTGTTTAGGTGGCCTGTTGCCTAGTTTTTTTGGGATTCATTTTTTACATTTAAAACGGAAAAATTTTTCAAACTTGGGTCTTTTTTGAATGTTGAAAAGGTTTTTTTTAAAAAAAAATTTTTTTTTAAGAGTTTTGAAACTGGGAAGCCCTGATTGGCCTTTTTGGGGGGTTTGGGGATAACAAATTTTTTATTTTTAAATTTTTAAGGAAAGGGGAAAGATTTTTACCCAAAGGTTTTGGGGGGTTTGAAGTGTCTTTAATGGGTTTATTTGGTTTTTTTAAAAAAATTTTTTTTTTAATGGATTGCTTTAAGTGGGGCGGTTTTTATGGCTTTGGGGGCCATAACATTTTTTACAATAAAACTTGTAATATTTTTGTTTGAAAAGGGCTAAAACCCTGGTTTTGGGTTTTTGGGAAAAAAAAAAGGTGTCAGCCGAGATGGATGCTATGCAACGGAAAAAGATGACCCCAGCCAGTAATTACCGTGACAAGTATCGCCATCTCATTGGGAAGACAGAGTGTGTAAAGATGATGCAAGGTCGACTGCAACCAACAGGAATTACGGCTTTGGTAAGTGAAAATATAGTCTTTATTTTCCTTTACTTGCACCAAAATATGGAAAGTATATAGTAGGAGACAGAAAATTTTTTCTGAGTCTGTTGTAGTAATTCTCACCTGTTGCTAACTCAGTTTCAAGGTCTGGTGTGAGAATGTGCCCCAAATATGTCGTCTTTATTTATAAGTCTTTTCACCAAATTTTATAGTGAAAATGAAAAGAAAGCATTAGTTTACTATGTCAAAAAAAAAGGGAGAACAAAGAAACATGAATTACAACTGTTTCAGCAGCTTGTTGAAACATGCTTGTCATATTGTAGTCACTCTGTCTCAAATAGGAGTCAAAAGAGAATGAATTTTGTGGTTTTTGTTCTCACTCCTTGATTGAGGGTGTGTTAGAAGCCACTTGTCCCATTCACAGTGTTCAAGTCTCTCAAACGAGCGTTGGTTTTTACACTTGATATTTGAAATATCAACAGGTTTAAACACACCTGCAAGTGCAGGGGTGGGGGCGAGGATGGGGTGCATGAGTGGCTGTTTAGTGAATGGATACTTTGGTATCTTCCAGAACAGTCCTCCAATTTACCTATAAAATTTGTGATACCTTCAGCATTTGAGGTCTTTGCCGTCGGGATTCCCTGACCAGGGCATTGCACTTGATTATCACCAGGGTGGACCCCTTTCTGTTCGTACTTAATCTGCCCCTGTGTAGGAGTTAGCACTCATTTATTCAAGGAGGTTGAACTGATTAACTTTCAAATGATACATTTCATCAGCAAGACAGAAAAAAATGAGTGAAGGTGAGATCGTTTTCAGTCTTGAGTGACTGCACTGCATTGTGGAAACCGAATGTGATCATTCACGGTAGCATGCTTTCGGTTGGTGATGTGAAGGTTTGACAGTCTATGAATCGTGTAGAAAATGTTTGTTGTATTCAGATTGATGGGTCAATGAATTTGGCGTCATGTACTTTACCATGTCAGACCATAGCATTCAACGGCAGGCAGTTTACTCTGAAAGGCCGAATTTTTTTGTGGCTAATGCAGTAATAAGCCCATCACGTGATGCCCACCCTACTTCCGCCAGGAAGAAGCCGGGGTCGGCTTCCTGTTCCGCATTCTACCCTCGGCGTCCTCTGATAGTTCTCTCCCCCCCCCCCTCTCTCTCCCAGCGACCCCTCCCCGGGCCAGGCGGAGGCTCCTCGCCAGGAAGTCTCAGAACTCCTCCAAAAGGGGGCCATCACAAAGATCCCCTTCCCAACCGGGGTTCTACTCCAACCTCATACACCCATCCCACAGACGATACCTACGGTTCGTCTGGCAAGATCGGGGGTTCCAGTTCAGGCCGCTCCCCTTCGGCCATCACCCTCTCCCTGGCACCCTTCCTATTCACGAATGTGGTCAAGGAGATGGCCTCCCTGGCCAGACAGGGGGACTTTCGCCTCCTGGTGTACCTGGACAACTGGCTCATCCTGGGTCCCTCCCGGGCCTGGTGTCAATCCCACACCAAACATCCTCTATTCCAAACTAGGGTTGTCACCAACCCCAACAAGTGTGAACTCAACCGCAGTCAGCTGTCCTCCTTTCTGGGCATGAATTTCGACACTCCCCATATGGTCTCCCCCACCCAAGAGAGGTCCATCGGCATTGGGGACCTCATCTCCCGCCTCCGCCTATCCACCCACAAACCCCGGCCAAACCTTACCTCCCTCCTGGGAATGATGGAGTCCCTCATCCCCTAGGCCGTCCCCAAGCGCCAACTCCAAAGGGAGTTCCGTGTCGATGGTCTCAGACCTCCGACCACTGGCATCAGTCCATCCCCTGGGTCCTTGGTTCCAGTGGGCTACGGAAAGAGTGGTTCGACCCTGCCACTTTATTCCCTGGGGTCCCATTTCCCTCCGAACCCAACCCCTGACTCTACACAGACCCCTCCAACTCAGGCTGGTCGCCCACTTGGAGAACCCTCATACCTCGGGAGTGTGGGACGCACAGTGTGGGACGCACAGTCTGCCCGTCTCCACATCAATGTCCTGGAGTTGGAAGCGGGCAGGCTTGCCCTCCTCCGCTTCCAACCCCAGGTCTCGCACCGACTTGTTCTGTTCACGGACAACACTTCAGTGCCTTGTTATGTCGACAAGGGGGGGGGGGCTCGCTCCCCCAGCCTCTCTCTCCGAATAGAGGCCCTCCTCGGCTGGTGCCACGTGCGGGGAATCGCCCTCTGCTCGAGACACGCGGAAGGGACCCTCACAGGCTAACCCTCGGCTCGGTGGGGAACAGTGTTCAGGCCAAGGGTCGCTCTCCCTTCCCTGGTCTGGCCTCATAACATACGCCTTCCCTCCATTCACAATCCTCCACAAGGTGATCAGGAAGGCGAGACTGGGAAGACCCAGGCTTAGCCTCATCACCCTGTGGTGGCCAACCCAGTCCTGGTTTCCGGACCTCAAGCCCCCCCCCCCCCCCCCATGTTCCCCCTCTCCAGTGAGCACTCGTGGGGACATGCTCAGATGCTCCGCCGGCTCACATGGCTGCTATGCCAGCCCAGTTGCGAGCATCTGCCCCTCCCTCACAGACGGACAGAGCCCAGTCTGTCCTAGACGTACCCGCTGGGGCTAGGGCCTCGCAAGACCTACGGATTAGTGACGGCTTCACACAGAGCCAGCACTGATGCTCTCTACTAATTTCTGATGGGAAGATGGGCCTCCTGGTGCTCATACAACTCTGTTCCCCCATCTCGCCCTTCCAATATCCAGATAGGCATCTTCCTATCTCACCCTATCATCTTCGTTAAATTGCCGCCTCGTCGATCACCTGGCCGACGACGGGGTTTAGTGCTTCGCACAGACACGTCGCCCACCAGGTGATTGACGATTTACTCGAATTTTCGCATGCAGCTGTGCGGTCTAAGGGGAAACAATTGTATCTACAGAAAGCTGAGGATCTCCTCTGTTAGCTGGTACTCTCCCTTGGTGTATATCTCGCGTTTGATTCTACTTTTTTCGCTCATATTATGGGATAGTTGGAGATAACTCTGGCTGCCCGTGTTCATCATGTTGTCGGCACCGACGTGTCAGCAAGTCGTACCGAACAGAAACATCTTATTTCAAGAAGTAATTGAAAGAATAATGGAAGAACGATCAAATGAAGAACTGGAACTGTTTTCCAAACTTGTCGAACTTTTCCGAACTGTTTTTCCGAACTTGCCGAATCGGACAGAGAAGATATGAGTGACGATGGTGAGTTGCACATACCAAATGATGATGAAATTTTTGCATTTTTTCTTCAAATATGTGACAGCAGCTCTCTGTTTGAGGTTTAGACCATGCACACAGCTGTGTGTGTGAAAGATACATTGTTTTTATGTGTTTGCTACACAATGTGTTGACTAGTTATGATCATATTGATTTTTCATCCATACTTACATGGAGAAAAAGTTTTTGCTGATAGCTGTTTGCCTACACTTTTCAAACCAATGGTGAGTGAAGTGTGTACTGAGCACAGGACTGTAGTATTTTTTTTCTTAAAGAACATGATTTGAAGTTTTCAAAAACATGATATTTATTGTTGTATTCGGTTTGGTTCTGTCTGTATATTTTTTGTAAAAATACCGAAAATAGTGCGTCTCAGCGTGTCACGGTTGTGGCAGAAAGTTACATCTGCATTGAGTTAAGGCTCTCGGCTAGCTCCATTCCGGGCTACTGGGAACGCTTGCACCCCAGGTGCTCCTCCCAGCCCTATCTCGAGATGGCTTTCCAAGACAGTCAGATCGGCCTACGCCCAGGCGTATAAGGATCTCCCCGTCTCATCTCCCTGGGCCCATGAGGTCAGGGCGCTGGCCACTTCCACAGCGTTCCAGCACTCTGTCCCCTTGCGCCACCTCCTGGAGGCAGCCTACTGGCGTTCGGAAAATCCCGTCATAAACTTTTATTTAAGGGATATCCGCATGACCAGGGCTGATGGTTCTAGGGACTTCTTTTGCGGCTGACGCAGCCATATCTATTCCACTGCTAACCCCAAGAACCATTAGGGCACTCGGCCCTCCTCCAATTCCTTTAAATTCTGCTATGGTTTGACATGGTAAAGTATATGACGCCAAATGGGGATGTTGTATTATACTCCCTGTTTGGCTAGTATACTTACCATGTCAGACTCAGTCTAATGCTCACCCTACCTTCCCCACTAGTGCTATGGTTCTCTGGGTTACCTTGCGCATAGGCCTTGTTGAATGAGGAACAGGAAGTTGACACCGGCTTCTTCTGTGGCGGAAGTAGGGTGGGCGTCACGTGATGGTCTTATTACTGCATTAGCCACAAAAAATTCGGCCTTTCAGAGCTAACTAACTGCCGTTGAATGCTATGGTCTGACATGGTAAGTATACTAGCCAAACCGGGAGTATAATACAAACTCCCCATATCTGTTTACTACCAACTACACTTAGGGCTCCCTGTTTAATGCGTCCCAGTGACTTGTATGCATGCATTACAAGGAGTCTATGAGTGATATGGAAAGCACTGGCGGAAGCAAAGCTTCATCTTCTGCTCTGAACCCCCCCCCCCCCAAAAAAAAAAAAAAAAAAAAAAACTATAAAAAAAAAACAACGAAAAGAAATCCACTCCGTATGTAATGTGGACTTGTTCAATACTGTTTATTTGGCTTGAATATCGAGAAGGTATGGTGTTTTGTGCTGTGAGCTGAAATGCAAATTTAAAGAAATATCTGTTCCACCTTTCTGAAGAATAGACCATCTGTCCAAGTTCCTGATTGTTTGAAATGTGTTAATTTATTAAAAGAATATGTCGACAGAAAATATAAATTACTTATGCAAGCTATTGAAAAGCTAAGATTTTTAAAGTCTTGTTAACCCTCTTGTGTGTGAGTGTGTGTGTGTGTGTGTGTGCGCGCGCGCATGCACATGAGAGAGAGAGAGGGCAAGTGTGTTAACGGTGTGATTCAACGTATGTTCTGGATGCTTTCTGATGAAAGGAAAACGAATGTAAACAACAGAAAGAAACTCGACAGTCACAACCATTCAAACATAGAGTGCTGGGAGTCAGGGACCCTTTAAATTTTGACCTAGCTGTCACAGTACCCCTGCAGAATTGGTGTATTGGGACTTTGCGACTCTGTAACTGCAGTAGCCATGGGGAACCCCGACACCATTTGTTTAGTTCTCTTGAGAGATCAGTCGATTGTATACTGCTTGCAAGAGGGAATGGAATGGGGACAGGACTGTTCGTTGCACAGTATCACCTTGTCTGTGTATGGACATTTGAGGCACGGGAGTACAGAAGTGAGAGGCATGGGAAAGAATAAGGCCTGATTATTTGCCATTTATCCCAGTGCTGGATTAACGTGAACAGATGGAGTTTGGACAAGCTGGTGAGAATTTTAACACTGTCTGCATGAGAACATGCATCTGTTTCTTCTTTGTAATTTGTCTGTGGAAGAAAGTTCTGTTGTTGTATCCTGTTCTAGTTCACATGTTTTTTCTTTTGTCTTCAGTGTCGGCAGACAACAAACGAGATAAACGCACCATTGAAGAAGTTCTGGCTGAAACTCGGGCGAAAAAAACGATTGAAAGCCGATGGAGGTCCATCATCACAGACAGAAAACGACGAGGATGCAGACGCAGTTTCAGCAACCACCTCCGAGGCTCAACTATCCTCAGATGCACATGCTTCCAGTCCTTCCTCCTGATAATGATGACTGTTAGGGTTCTTTTCCTTCTCCTTGTTACTACTTTTTTTTCCTTGTGTGTGTGTGTGAGCGCAGGCTGAGGGACAGGTGCCAGGCATTTGTGTTTTTTTCCTAAATCTGCAGGAATGAGAAAGAGATGATCAGGAACCAAAAGAAAACTGCAGTTCTGTCTGAAAAGCGCCTGGAAAAGTTTCTGAAATTACACCTGTGAATAGACATCTGTTAATATGTGTAGACACACACTCAAGAAATTTTGTTCAAAGACTGTGTATAACTGTCCATGTCAGATTGATTTTTGGAATGTGGATAGTTTTTTTTAAAAGGGTTTCGAAATTTAGTAAGTATGTGACGTTTATCTTGAAACACATCTCTCCTTTTTATTCAAATTTCCTTTTGTGAATTATGATGTACACACTTTGTGATGAATTGAACTCAATAAATGGAGGATGTTTTATTGGCGTTTTGGGGTTTATGTTATTAGGACCTTTCGTAGCAACGTTTGAATCAATTGATTGGAAAAATTGCTGTCTCAAACATAATCTTTTATCACATTCTCACTATACCAGACAACAGACGTTGCAGTCATGGCTGGTTGTACATTGCGAGTTGTATAGCTTAGATTAACCTCTGTTATTACCTCTGCCCAGGAGGTTACGTTTTCACCCTGGTCTGTTGGTTGGATGGTTTGTATTCCTTTAGTGTTTTGGGACTTGCATGATGTTAGGCATGAACATTTTACAGCAGACTCTGTGAAAACCTTGTTCAGAGATGTCCCACCCAATGTGCTTTGAATTTCTGAAAGATATCAACGCTTTCCATCTGATGTAAGATTTTACAGAAGAAAGATTAAAAAAAAAAAATTCCGTATCTGAAATGGTTGTGTGAATTAGTGTTTCGTTTGTTTGTTAATGACTTGTGAGTTGACTTGAGTGCGGTGACAGCCCTGATGTGGCCCTTTGCGGTTGGCTGGGTGACAAACATCATTACCTTGCCTTGTCTGTCAACAACATGATGCAAAAAATACAGAATCAATTTTCACGGAACTTGGTGGAAAGATGGACACGGTTTAATGACAAATCCATTATATTTTGGTGAGAATCCCAGTAAAAGGGAAGATCCAGGCATGTCCATAATGAGAGAACTGTTCAATTGTGGCATTGATCTGCACACTCCTTGGTGTCTTCAAACTTTACTTGTCATCCATGGTACACTATTTTTACAAAAACATGGTGTTATCTAGGTTGGTTTATGCATTGGACACCTGGTAACAACCTTCAGAAATCTTGTAATTCAGGTGAGAAATAGGGGCCAGAATAGCTCAGTGGTAGAGCGCCGGGTAATTCTGGGGTTGCGGGTTTGAATCTCCGCCGAGCCGTTTCGGTGCAGGGGGATTTTCCCCTCAGAGTAAACGTTGGTTCTGACTCCATTTCCCGTACAGTCCTTCGAATGAGACTATAAACCAAGGTTCTGTGTGAATGCATGCATAACATCTTGCACACACGTAAAATCCCATCACCAACTTTTGGAAGAGAAGGCCAGTTTGGCCGTTGGTATGGATGACACGTTACACATAGCATGCACTTTCCCCGAAGCTTGAGTATGGCTGTCTCAATGGCAGGATAAAAAACGGTCATACACACAAAACTCTACTCCCTTTGTTGGGCATATAGGTTTAATATTTGCCTGTCTATACAGGGAGTGTCCGCAGGAATCAGCCTGCGTACGCAGAAGAAAAAAGAAGGAAGAAATGGGAAGGAGTCTAAGAGATTATCTATTTTGACAAAAACCTTTCAGGAAAACCACCTTGGAATCTAAATAGAGGGGTAAACTCCAGTAGGTGACCAAGTTGAGTGCAGTTGGGGCGCGAGACCAGAACACCCTGTGATGTTGCTCTAGAATGGTCATGATGTGTACACATGTGGGCAGATAATACTGATGAACTGTCCACCTTTGCAGTCATGGATGGTTGTACAGTCATGGTTGGTTGTACATTGCAGCATGGCTCAACCTTTCTGATAATTACCTCCGCCAATGAAGTTATGTTTTCACCCTCATCTGTTGATTGGTTCGTCTGTCTTCTTGTCAGCAACATGAGAAAGGTACAGAATCGATATCCACAGAACTTGCTAGAAAGATGGAATGTGGCTAAACGACAAACCCATTAACCCTTTCACTGCCAGACGTTTTGCATAAATCCTCATCACCAGCCATTTTTCCAAAAAACCCATTTCATACCAGCATATGTGAAACGCGGACACCTCTGGAACTAAACAACCAATTCTCATGCTATTTTTTTGTAAAATGGAGGAGATGCACTGCATCTTTATTATAACATGTTAGTAATGGTCGATCAACAATTTCAAGTGTAAAAAAAAGGCAAAAAAAAAAAAAAATGAATGTTATCTTTCTTCTCGATGTAAAAAAAAGCAAGCATGCCAACAAACTCTCAACAAGGGAGCAAAAATACTCCACTCACAAATGAAGACCAGAAAGTATGCTATATCCAACAGAAAAATGGAATAAACAGCCATAAATCCAACTACTCCAAAAGCAGGGAACACACACACATTCTTATGCCTAACTAATACACATGAAAGAAAGAAAAAGATAACACACATACACCCCCCCCACCTTCACTGTCACTGTTGAAAGCAATTTTTTTTTTATGAAAAAGTCATTCACTTGCCTGTTGGTCTCTGGAACCTGGAGAGCCATTCAAGCTGATCATAATTCCCACTCAAACACACCTCTGCTGCTCACCTCTGACACGTGTCAGTCAGCCACGCCCCCTTCAACCTTGACCTACAAGCCAGCTGTGTTTGAAGTTCATTGCCTTTTTCTAGTCTTAGCTATTCGTCTTGCTCACCCTTTCACACACAGTCACTGCTAACTGGCTCAACGCCAAAGCACTGGGCACGCTGAGCCAGCTTCTGTTTGATCTGATCTCTCGTTCCCCACCACTTGACATGCGTCCAACGCCTCACTTTGCAGTAATTCGATCAAGCTCTCGCTATCCCATAATGTTTCCTGGTCACTATCTGGGTTTTCTTTATTCTGAATCAGGATCAACTGACCGTCTATTCAATATTTCCAGCACCTGATCTGTGGTAAATGTACGACGAGGTCGAGTACATGAAGTGCTTGGTTGTGACATCATAGTGAATGGAAAAACAATCGGAGTAAAATTGATAAACATGCTTAACAGCATTCTGACGAAGCAAATGGCTGTGAGCACAGGTCAGGTCATCCCCCAACTATGACGTTTATTGCTGGCTTTCTATCTCATGAACTTGGAGAGTGAGGGTAGTTGGTTGCATTTCGGCGACGTCGGTGGTGAGCCATGTTGTCGCAGAAATGCGATGGCGGCGGCGTAAGGGTTAAAGAAAAAATTGGTGTATGTCAGAAGAAAAACATTTTACATTTATACATCAGAAAAGGTATACATTTAAAGACTGGTTTTCTGAAACTTTTCTTCAGTTTAATTCAGATAAATCAAGACCCCTCCATTTACACCGAGGCCATTTTCCAAAATGTTTTTGTCAGGTTATCTCTAAATTAGATTTGCTCCCATTTCTTACCTGAATTACATGATTTTTGTAGGTTGCTTCCAGGTTTCCAATGCGTAAACCAACCTGGATGATTCCATGTACATAAAAATAGTGTACTTTGGATGACAAGTGAAGTTAGAAGGCGCTAAGGAGAGTGCAGACCTATGCCACAGTTTAACAGATCTCTCATTAAGAACATGCCTGGATTTGCCCTTTTTATACTACCATAAGCCATAGAATGGAATCGTAATTTGATGATCCTTGCATGCTACATCCTGAACCCATCTGATGATGCTCAAATTTTGTGTACAAGTCCTCATGCACCAGTTCTCATGTAATCCATTTTCTGTATCACCAACCTTTTCTGTTGTGAGTAACAATTGATTATTTCTGACACAAAACAAGCAGTCAACTGCCAATCACTTGATGCACACACATGCCATTGCGGTCATGCTCATGTACAGTGCTTGCATGCACACAGTTCCCTATTCTCATCTCTCTCTCTTTCCCCAAGAATGGAGTATGGCTGCCTTAATGGCGGGATAAAAAACGGTCATGCACACAGAACTCCACACCCTTTGTTGGGCAGATGGGATTAATACTTGCCTGTCTATACAGGGAGTGTCCACAGGAGTATCAGCCTGCGTACGCAGAAGAAGAATCTCTTTCAGAATTTTTTTTTTTTTTAATTATTTTTATTTTTTTGTATACATCAGATGGAAATTACCCACCCTCAACCTTGCCATCAAGGTAAATTTGTCCAACAATCTTTACACAAAGCGTACAGGACCCCCTGGCAGTAATGCCTTCTGATTGAAGCATTCTTCACACACACACACACGGCCTCCTTTGTCTTCCATACAAACACAAGGCAACTTTTGCAGGATAAATATTAACACAAGTATAATTGGAACTCCATGTCTTTCATTCACATGCACATATGAATCTCATGAATATTCACATTTCATTAGCTGCGAATAAAACATTGTGTTCTGACCAGAACATGGTTGTGTTTTTTTTCTTCTCTTGCTTAAACACCAGATATCATGTCCATCTCTACCCCCAAATCCTGGGAGGACGCAGTGATAGGAATAAGAGCCTTTACTGATTACTCTCGTCTCCTTTTATGCACCACAGATAAACTTATAATGACATGTACATTGTCTAAACCCCTTTACACTGTATTAATCTCAAAGAACACACAAAGATGATTTTCAAACTCCTTACAGCAGTATTCCCCCCAATGATCTACTTTGGGGCTGAAAGTATGAAAAGGACTTTTTTCTTCTTTTTTTTTTTTCAAAGCAGTATCACTTGGTTTCTGACCGATCATACCATATGCAAATAAAACTTGTTCATGAACCTGAAAGTGAAACATATTGGAATGAATGAATAAAACGTGCACTATTTGATTAAATCATAAAAATACAAAGGACGAACATTCCACAAATGTTGCCACTGACACAAACAAACAAAAACCCCACCATACCAGCATGTAAGCATGGGTTTGTTTGTTTGTTTCTCTGTTATAATACATACCGTGGATATACTGGGAAAAGCTCGTCAATAATATTTTTAAAACAAAAAGTTCCAAAGTACTTCCCACAATTTCGGCAAGATACGTATCTGCATGACACCTTATTTCGAATGCATGTATCACCCATGGGAGAAAGTAGTCTCCAAACTGCAATTACTGAACTTTCACTACTTTGCTTGAAGGTTCTAAAATGGGGAAAACAATTACCCCAATTTTTATCACGAAAGGGAACCACCATTCAAACAGTCCTAAGGAAGTAAAACAACTACTTGCATACATATGTTATGCAATATTGTTGAATATACTAACGCATAATGGTGTTGGATATACTAACACAGTGGAGAATTTTTGATTCACTTATCTTCATTTACAACACAACATGGATCACATGTTCGTTTAGGATGCAAGTGCCGTGGGGATAAAGCCCTAATTCTGAAACTGAACAAGAGCCATGTGGCCACACTAGCAATCATGAAACAAAATGCAAGCCTGAAACCATTTTCTGACAAAATACTATAGATAGGCAACGGTATCATAACTGTAACTCGTTTGTGTTGTTTTGAAGTACATAAACTAACAACAGTCCTCATGTGCAGCTACATTAATTGAAGAAAAAAAAAAATTCCCGGTTAAAATATTATTCTTATCCCATTATTAACATTCCATGACAAACACAATACGATGACTAAATGCAAATTATATATAAATAAGGGAGAAAAGTAAACAAGGATAAGCCACGAAAAAAATCTCACTGATCTGGTCACTCTTTGCTTTGTACTGGTACACTTTGTGGTGGTGGTGGCCCTCAGGCTATGCACTGTTGAAAATTGTGTTCTATGTGTGATGGATCACTCTTGTGAGCAATGAACGCTTTCCTTCCGGTTGCCGTCTTACTTCAAAGGCTGATCCAAAGCACTTGATAACAATAACCCATGGATGCTGATCTTCAGGCAACAAAGATTTTGCGCCAATCCATCACCGTTAAGAACACCCAGCCTCAATCAGACAGGCTGGAGATTCCAGGCCCTGACGGGTGCTAAATAAAGTAGACTTTGATCTTGTACCCTGAAGACATTATGTGCTGATCTGCCAGCCGCTAAGTGCCTCTCACACACAAAAGATAAGCAAGTTAAAGATCCTGCTGCCCATGTCTGTTGTTTGGTCAGTTATGGAAACGCGCAGAAATACCAGCAGGGCTGCCTACCCCCTTCCGCCTCTTTCAGGGACATACTTTTTCAAAACCAGGGACACTGACTGATTTCCAGGGACACATGCAGCGGTAGCACATATCACAACCACATCAACATTAAAGTGAAAGCTTACCTTTATTTACACTGTGTACAACTTCTACAATGCTACTTTGCTTCTAGCGCACTGAAACTTCTTTGCGATGTCCGAGTCAGGAAACATCAATTTAACGCATCTGTTTTAGCTTGTCCAGCGCAGCCATGGGCAAATTCAGTTCAGCTGCAATGTCAACCATCATCGTTTCAGCTCTTATGACGTCAAAAGTTTCCTGACTGGTTGACGTCTGAGCGCGCTGAAAGAATCCGCTAATGTTACAAGATTTCTCGCTCTCACGGATTTTTGTGTTCTTGTGCTTTTCAGTGGCGACATGACGGGTTATTTCATCCCTACCTCCAGATCCGATGGAGAACTCACACGCACAAATTTCACAAGACGCGTAAGCGGCGCAAAACATTTGAGCCCCGATGCGCGATAAACTTGCGTGCCAAACGGAAACCGAAAGTAACCAAAAGTATCCGGTATCAACAAATACAAATAGTAAATGTACCCTCGTTTATTTGGCTGACTAACCCTAACCCTAAAATAGGATTTAACGCTCAAATGTTTTGCGCCGCTAAAATTGGATTTAACCCTCGATCTTGCCACGCTTGATGAACGGCCAGGTTTCCGTATATTTTGACAGGAATGTCTGCCGACGTTTCTTCTTCTTGAGAGAAGCCCCATAGTCGAGATCGCCGTCGGCATTTTTACGCTTTCGTGTTTCGCGTCCATTTTTCTCGCTTTCAAAACTCGGGAAGACAGTGTATGCGCATGCGCACTGGTCAGTTCGGGTCTTTCCGACGGATTTGGTCAGGATGGCCATGACCGAAGTCGGTCAGTCGGTGATCAGCTGACGAACTCGACTTCGTTTTGTTGTTGTTGTTTTTTTCTCCCGATTTTTTTTTTCGCGGGACATAGAATAAAAAAGTGGATTCCAGGGACAGGCTGCATGATTTCATTATTTCGGGGGACAAATACGGATACTCCGGGACGGTAGGCAGCCATGTACCAGCACACACCAGGATACAAGGAAAGAAGGTGAGCACTGTCAAACATTCTCTATTGCAGACTGATATACTGTGATAAACACTCTGACGGCACCAACATTGTCAGTCATGCCTGTTACTGCACTCTTATGACCTTTTGAGGGGAATAAAAAAAGTATTCTACTTACCACCCAACTGGTGCCCTCTGCCAACTGTTTCAATGCTTTTTAGAGGTTTTTGTAGACAGTAGAGGTTGCATTGTGCCGATATTCATTTTCATTGTGAAGAGGCGTCAGGATGTGCAGAATCTGGGTCTACTTATTGGCTTAGGGTTTCACCTTTCATTGCTACACTTCTGTCAGCATACCATTCACTGATTCAGAATTAACTCTCCTACTACCGTCCGCGGGTAGAACCGCCGACAATCTCTGCTATACACAGGAACCGTGGGCGGGCACAACCGCCGAGGCCTGCGGCCATTCCGGTCTCTCCCTACCATCCCTTCTTTTGCGACTTGCATCACACTTTCCGTTAATACACGCATGCGCAGTCGATTCCGGATGGACTGGCTTTGCAAATGGCGGATTGTTTTGGTTTGAACCGAAGAAAAAGTCATATTTTTTTTTAGCAATTTTTGCAATGGAACCGAACAAAAACTTGTGGCGAGAGCTCCTACAAGACGGAGGCAACGACGATGAAACCTTTCAGGGTTTTACTGCTTAAGAAATTAGTGAAAGTAAACTTAAACGCATCAAAAGAGATCGTGAAGTGACAGAATTTTTAAGCTAATTTTGGTTACGGGGATCTTTTGAGCAATTCCGAGGATGAAGATGCAAGTAACAGCGACCCATCTGTGTGTGTGTATGATTTTGATCATTGGCCGAAAGATTTTGAAATAGACAAATTAGAAAACTCATTCAATTTATTTCATTTCAGACTTTTATTCATTCATTTCTGCACATGAACACAAAATTGCATGCAAATTCATGCATTATTCTATTTTTTGCATTTTTTTAATGAAAGCAAGTGAAAATTTTCACAAACGTTAAAGAATTACTTGGTTTCCAGGAGGAAGTAAGCAGCAGAAAACCTTGGTAGTAGGAGAGTTAAAGCCTAAAAAAGTGATTGTGATTAAAAAACAAACCAAACCAAGACAAAAAAGAAAGTTTTTACTTTTCCACATTTTAGATAATATTTTCCAGGATTTTCTTCCCTAAAAGGAAAAATCACATCTAAATGACTTGAGATGTCACATGCTTTTTTTGCATTACACTTTTCCCTTATAAGTACCAGCAGAGAAGCCATCTGTATTCTGGGAATAGACTTGCTTTCAATTGAGAACATGGAATCACTCCCCTCCCTACCTCCACCCCCCAAAACAAAATGAACAAATCCCAAACCATCAGCCAAACAAAATATCCCTACGTAAAAAAGTCACCGGGCCAAAACTCGGACCTGTGGCAGATTCAAACCACCTTGGCTGCCAAAGAGTTAATACCCTTTGATTTGAAGGCTTAGTTTTTTTTTGTTTTGTTCCTTCAACCCCTAATCTGTGAGAACAGCTCAGAGACCAAGAAAAACAAGCTAATCCCCACATTGCATTGACAGAACCCAGATGAAAACTGATGCATTTCCATTATTCTGCCCTTCACCTAGCTAAAGAGTGAGCGAAACGTTTGTGGGTGACCATACACCTAGCTTTCTCTTCGCACGTCAAATCAAGATAAAGGTCCACTAAGCATGTCAGTCAACCAATAGACTTGGCTCTAAAGAAAAAACCATTAGAAACCTTCACTTGGAGCATAAGGGACCTATGACGAGACAACTGCTGGTTCAGATCCAACATTTGATCATTGACTGATAAGAGCAGTAAGGGGCTTACTTGTGTGCCAACAGGATTCCATCCTGCTGCAGCTGGGTCTTATTGGCCGTGTGTAATTCATGTAAATGATGAATTGGCCGACTGAAGTGTATTGGGAACACTCCCACCCTTAGTTTGTTGAGACACTATCTACTGACATTGCTATGTATGATACACATACAGTGTAGTCTGACAAAACAAACTGTATGAGATTCATACAGACACGATCAATGGTTTAAAAATGATCACTGCAAAATGAATATTTTAATGAATTAGTATGTCCCCTTGAAATTAAATCATTCCCATTTCTTGTTAACAACTACAACAACAAACAAACAAACAAAAATTACATCCCATGCAGCTGGCGCATTAGTAGACGGTAGCATCCTCTGAACAAGACAATCAATTTTGACACAGTCTGGACTGATGGATAAGTCGACTGAGTTTGCCATCTGGTAAAGAAACCCTTTTCTAATTGTTAACGCATGAGGTACACAAGTACTGAAATAATCCTAGCACATTAATACAAACAACAAAAACAAAAAGTGGGGCGACACAACCTAATGTAACATGATGATGGCAGTCAAACTGATTAAGTCAATGTTGCAAGAGAAGGCAGAATGAATAATAATTTCATCTATATTTCAGGAATTATAAAAAAAAAAAAAAAAAAAAAGAAGAAAAAACCCAGTGGCATAATGATCTACCTGGTGTTTCTAGTGTTGGGTGTTTCTTCTCAGAAAAGGCCAGTGTCCAAGACCTTAGACCAGTACACGGAAGGTTGCCAAATAGAAAGAGGTGGCCCCCCCACTGTTGAGCCGAAAGAAATCGGGTCAACAGCAAGCTTCAATCACACATTGTACAGTATCAGCGTACATGTCATCAGTGAGAAACCTTCCAGAAAACGCAACATTCACTTCCTGAACGTATTAAAATCTCCGTGCCATAAATATTTTCCTATCATTTGCATGCTTCACACCAGAGGATAAATTTTATCTCAAGTTTTGTGTTAATGTGTGTGTAGTACATGATTTAAAAAAATGTTAGGGTTCATGGAAAAAAAAAAGCAGCCCCTCCCCCCTCTCATCAATAACAGAGTATTTACATTCTCTCCCAGTCACTCAACTCCCTCACCCCCCCCACTTCATCCCCCCCCCCCCCCCCCAAAAAAAAAAAAAAAACCCAAAAAACCCAACCCCAAATGATGAAAAGCCACAAGGAAACATTGTACATAAAAAAGAAGTTAATTTATCACCTTTTCTTTTTGCAGTTAATTCCTTTTCCTTTGAAAGGAACGCTCACAGAACATCAGCATATCAAATATATAGAAAATCACCGCGATACACTGGCCAAGCGCTGTAATGTCCACGTCTTTGCTTCCAGAAATGCCATGAAGGCCTCAAAGCCGCTTCTGAGGTCTGAACCTTTGGCAAACATCCCCTGCAAACTCACCCCCTCCCCCTCTAAACTGCACACACCATGCCTGCACCAGGATACATTTTTACTTTGATGAGAGGAGAGCCAAGATGCAGGATAGAAGCCAGCTTAATCAAAGCACTGTGTTTGTCCAGTGTTCCTTTTTCTGTCCAAAAGCAAACACAGGGATGCCAACTGTTTATGTATCCTTGAGCTTTCGGTTGTTATGAAAACAAGAAGTCCATGACTGGAGAAAAAAAAAAAAGTCTTCTGCACGATGCAAAGGCTGGACTCTCTCTTCAGCTGAGACACCGGCACTCTTGTCAGTCTGTGGCCAAGTCTTCTCTTGGTGTAACAGTGGACTATACACATTATCTACAAGCCAACACATGTACACACTCGCAAGCAAAACGGAGGAACACACCCAGTATCACTGTCTCATGTGTAGAGCGGGATACGCAATGTGATGGCCTTGCGGCACATGGGACAGTACTGCAAACTTTCCGAGCAGGTTTTGCACACCGCATGACCGCACTTGAAAACTAAATCCTTTTTGCGTTCCATGCACACAGCACATAGAAGTGAATCTTCCATCTCCTGCAGACGGCGCTTTAAGTCTATGGTATTCCCAGTTGATCCCACTACGTTGCCATCTGCAAACAACACATCAATCATTCAATGAAAGATTTATTTCTGCACGCTCCTGACCAATTGTTCCGTTCATATTGCACACAGACACATACTCACATACACAAACACACACAGGTAGGAGAGTGCCTCCAATGAAGAAAAAAAGCTACAAGCAAGTCTTCTTACACTGTATGGGAGTTAGTGCTGTAGCCATTCTAGCTTTAAAATTAGTAATACAACGAAGCATGTGACAAACTGATTTCTATGTCAAAATTACTTGAACTGGGAAGTTCATGAGGAATCGTAGAGTGGATGCAGTGGTGCCCTCTGGAGGAAGCAATTAATTGGGAAATGGCTACTGACAAAAGAGGAATGATCTGGGCATGCGCAAGACATGAGGCACCTTCCAGGTTCTTGTCCGTACGGACTTTATTGTGTACGAAGCAGAGACAGCAAACAGCTGTTGCTTATTACATCAGTGAGCCACAGTATAGTACGTGTAATTTAACAGACTGTTTCCTGGACTACATAAAGACTATTGTCAGCTGGGAGTTTACAGTTGCAGGTATGTGGGATCAGAACAGGCACCACACGAAACCACCAAAGTGACTTGACAGCAGTGCCTTCTCTTTTCTAACAGGTTAGTTCCTAACGACGTGTCCATTACTCCATGTGGATTGCATGTGCTGAGGCTCTGACAGGATAAAGCCTGGTGTTCTAGACAATTTGCATACCAGTACATGTACACAATAGCCTCTGCTTATAAGAATTTTAGAGACTCATGAGCAAGAAGACTCGTCAAGAAGAATGCAAAAAATTTCCCTTGCCACAGGTCTTCCTTGTGTAACTAAAACCCTTCAGATTACTAAATTCTGTTGCAAAAAAAGCTCCCTTGTAAGAAACAGTTCATTTCCCAGGATGTGACTGACCTCAGCTCTTTAAGAAACATCGGATGTATGAAAAGTTATCATAAAATAATAAACAGCTTGGCTTTTCCCACATGAACTCAATTGTAAGAAAATGTATGTGTGTCGCTTTAGTACATGACAGGGATGAATGCAATTCAGAGAGAACAGGCTCTTGATAATCAGACTGGCAAATGGAGAACCCATGCTATCAAAAAGGTCAAACAAGAAAGCATCACACATGCATACGCACATACAAGAACCCACCCACAAATGTGGATATACACATATGCACAAAGTGACAAAGATAGAGTCCAATCAGTACTCAAATCTGGGTAATAAGAAACATATCATTCAAAAGACTTCCTTTTTCCAAGATGGGTCTCATATGACATCAGAAAAAACCTCTGATGGAAGAAAGAGACATTCATCCTATCTGAAGACTAGGCCTCAGAACATCAGTGAAAGTATTGTGGAAGGAGGGAGAAAGGGGAAAGACAAGCCTGCTGCACACAAGATTCAAACAATAATCTGATTCTTCCAATTTCTAGGCTTATGCATAAACTCCAATTTCTAGGCTTATGCATAAACTATCAAGTTACCTTTTCTCGTCCACCCTTTGACATGTTGGATATATCTTCACAATCTATCTATCCCCCCACCCACCCACATTCCCAGACTGCCTAAGAATCAAGCTGTTGGGAACTGTGGTGGAAAAAGAATATAATGTACAGTACAGAAGTTGGGCTACTTTGTGTGTAAGTGCGCACATGCTTATGTGTGTGCGTGCGTGCGTGTGCGCGCATGTTTATATGTGTGTAAAGGGTGTATGAACAGACAAGACGAGTGCCATTACTTACTATACTGTAATTCAGCAGAGATGGGTTATTGAAGTGTTACTGGTCTATGATTTAATATTTGATAAAATCATCCTTTTTTTGTGTGTGTGTGGGTACAATTCTGTATCGTGAATTTTTTTTCTGTTCCCACTGATGGGCATTGTCCTGAATGAAAAAAACACGACACCCCCCCTCCCCCCAACATAATTATCAAAGCAAGTCATGTCTTCAAGCGAAACGAGTACAAGCCACCTCACCAAACTCACCAGGTACATCAACCGCAACTCACCATTTCGTTTTTTAGCAGTGATAGTTTCTTTGCACTTCAAACACTTCTTCATCTTGACACAGCAGTCTTCACAGACGAAGCAGTGTGCGCATGGTTCAAAAGTCACAGTGGCCGGGAAGTTGCAGCACACCTCGCACGTCCCTGGGTCCTCCTCCTCCTTGGTGGCAGAACTGGAATCATCACAGTGGCACATGTCACCCTGTTAAGCCTCCCACAGACAAGTACTAGACTGGCATTTGGCAGAATGCACACCTGTGCCAAGGTCGACTGGATCCTGCATCTTTTTTTTTTTTTTTTTTTTTTGGTTGCTGTCCCAACCTCTGCGTCACCTCAGAGGCAGTGCACCCACGCCGCTCATTCCGACACCCCGTCCACAGCCATAGCCCGGCTGGCCCCGCCGCAGTCCCGGCACCGGCAATCCACAGGGAGCAGTCAATGTCAAGAGGCAACCCACCAGAGGAGACACTGCACTGCTGCCGAGTCACTTCGGTGATGTTCAGTGGCGCCTGTTCTGATCTAACATACGCAGGACACCACCTACTAAGCCCCCTACTGACGACAATAATTGCTTAGTCGCGGAGCCGGCGTGAGTGAGCTCTCCCTCCGGAGGGCGCCACCACGTCCGTCCAACGACAGCCCCATGGACTCGCCGATACCCGTGACCCCGACGGAACCAAACCAAGGCCACAGACGTGGAGAGGACATCGAAATTGAGGTCACCATGAGAGCAGGGCATGAAGGGCCACAGAATTTGAGACTTTTTTTTTTTTTTTTAAATGCTGATCAATGGGAATGAGGATGATTAAGATGATGCTACGGATTTCCATTTCGGTCTGAGACTACATGACAGGGCTGTACTCTATGCTTCCTTTCATAATATATCCTGGCGTCAACCAGGCCCGAGAGATACAGGCACCTGCAGTGTTGGTCAGGAAATTTGAGCAACACTCTCAGAAACGCATCCATTAAGTGGATGAAACTCGACTGTGTGGTCCCAGTCTTCCCAACTGAGTCCGCAGCAAACTCAACTCTGGGTAGGAGCCGGTCGGGGCAGAAAAAACCCACATGCCTCTGATGGGATTCGAACCCACGACCTCCCAGCCGGGAGTCCGCGACGCTAACCACTTCGCCACGGCGGCTGGTGGATCCTGCATCTTCTGTTTACTCTGGTTCTACACTACAGAACCCCCCCCCCCCCCTTCCATTTTCTAACCAAGTTTCCATACTGTCTGCTGGACCTTGCTGAACAGATCCTGCACATCCACTCTTTGATCCAGATCTGCAGCTCAGTGTGATGGATCTGTCCTTAGGCCACATGCAATCTTTCTACCACCTTTTCCTAACAATCAGTTTCTCAGGTTTTGCATCATCTTGCTCACAGACAAACAGACCTGTTCACCCTAAAGCTGGTGGTGGTGTACTTTTCAACTAGGATGAGCGTTATTTTCCACAAAATATGTGTATACATCTTCCAATTTTCTGTAAAAGCTGGGGGAAAGGGGGAGATGGGGCGGAATACCTTCATACGATGGGCATCACTGCACAGGGTAGACATGAGAGGAATACCTGATCTTACAATATCTACAGTAAAAAAGGATTTTTCCCAACACAGATCACCTTCAAAACTGATTCAACAGCATATTCTGGCCCAAATTCAGGCTCTGTCACCAGTTTTGTCGTGGTGTTTCAGAGCTGGGAATCCCGTCTATTGTTCAAACGTCATCCAGACACGAGTTTATGCGCGTATGTTAGCAAGCTTTGTTGCTCTTTGGTCACAGCGCACATACACACACACAATGTTTACACACAGCAAGTACAACTTCCGCTCAAGAACTTTGTCTTAAAATTTTCTTTCATACTTTTTTTCTGTTCATCATATTCATTGTATTTTCACCAAATATGTACAAAATAAGGCGAAACTGTATGGTTAAACAAGTCTGGATTAACCAATCAACCAGCTGGTGCAGTTGAAAACAATCTCCTTGGTGGAGGCAAAAAAGAACCCCACTCTTTTATAAATGGAGAAAGAAAAGACATCCACACTACAGACCCTTCTTCATAGAACCAGAAGGAATCTTTCCTTTCAGCGAAACCTTTCTACCAAGATTCAAAATCAGGTCTAACAATTCAATAATTTTCAGTTTTACTTCATGCAAAACAGACACTTTTCATCGTTACCCAACACCAAATTTTGAAGGAGCACATGACCAGCCTATCAACTACCCCCTCAACTCATTATGAAAACTAAAGAAGTCCAGACTACAAACTGTGCCACTTGAACATTTTCAAAAAAGAGGTACATGTCCAACAAACAAAAAGGGTTCTATGTAACTCTGAAGAGTAAAAATGTTCGATCAACATGCTATTGATTAAAAGTCTTGAACACAACTTGTCAACTCAGAATTTTGTGTGAACTCTTTAAAAGCATGCAACATGAATTTGCTGGCCGGCAGATAAAACCAAAGGTTCTCCAGTCCTGTGCAAAAACTCAACAGAAGAACAGAACATGGGTTACACAGCAAGCCAGAGGGAAGAAATACACTCACAAGGTGGCAGCATACTGCTTGAGGATGCCTACTGTACGTAGGTCTCCGATGAGTTCCAGAGGAGATTTTCCCTGCTTGTTACATGCCGTCAAACTCGCTCCCTGCTGAGCTAGATAGCAGGCAATAGCAGCTCCTGTTTGGGCCTCCTCTTCTCCCATACCAAGCTGTGCTCGAATCTGAAACGTCAGATATGACCAATTGTGTCCTAATGAGCCTGGAAAGGAACCAGGACACACAGTGGATACAATATGAGGTATAAATCCAAATTATCACAGACTGTATAAAGATGAACACAGTTTAAGTAATCGCTGCTCCAAAACATATTCTCTTTCCTTCAACTACTACTTTCTCCATGAATAGCACACATATTGATTTCTCACCACTTCAAACCCTCAAAAAGCATACTACAAATCATCAAACTAAATCCAAAATTTGATAACAGCAATCTTACATTTCATCAAGTTTAACACACACACACACACAAAATCCTCTCAGAACAGAGCATTACATAAACTTCTGAGGACGTTAGGAAAACAACGAAAGGTTTTGATGGCCTTAAGATTCCTAAGACAAGATCCTCTCACACAGGAACATGACAAGGTGGCACATACAGAATCCAGCATGGGTGAGGAGTCCTTCTCTGTGGCCACAGTCTGTCTCATGAGGGCCAGGTGCAAGCAAGAGTCACCGTCCTCGTCATGCACATTGATGTTGGCGTTGTTGTGCACCAGCAGTTCAATCAGCGAAGAGTGGCCCTGAGACACTGCCAGCAGCAGCGGTGTCTGCTCTCGGTTGTTGCGGATGTCTACTTCTGCTCGATTCTGTCAACAAAGGTGGTAGCAGGGAACACATTCATATGACTACTTCTGTTTGATTCTGTCAACAAAGGTGGTAGCAGGGAACACATTCATATGTCTACTTCTGTTTGATTCTGTCAACAAAGGTGGTAGCAGGGAACACATTCATATGTCTACTTCTGTTTGATTCTGTCAACAAAGGTGGTAGCAGGGAACACAAGGTGATAGTACTGATCCTGTCAACAAAGGTGGTAGCAGGGAACACATTCATATGTCTACTTCTGTTTGATTCTGTCAACAAAGGTGGTAGCAGGGAACACAAGGTGATAGTACTGATCCTGTCAACAAAGGTGGTAGCAGGGAACACATTCATATGTCTACTTCTGTTTGATTCTGTCAACAAAGGTGGTAGCAGGGAACACAAGGTGATAGTACTGATCCTGTCAACAAAGGTGGTAGCAGGGAACACATTCATATGTCTACTTCTGTTTGATTCTGTCAACAAAGGTGGTAGCTGGAACACAAGGTGATAGTACTGATTCTGTCAACAAAGGTGGTAGCAGGGAACACAAGGTGATAGTACTGATTCTGTCAACAAAGGTGGTAGCAGGGAACACAAGGTGATAGTACTGATCCTGTCAACAAAGGTGGTAGCAGGGAACACAAGGTGATAGTACTGATCCTGTCAACAAAGGTGGTAGCAGGGAACACATTGATATTACTGATTCTGTCAACAAAGGTGGTAGTAAGGAATACAAGCTAATAGTTTTGATTGTGTAAGCAAAGGTGGTAGCAGAGAATACAAGTTGATACAACCGATTCTGTCAACAAAGATGGTAGCAGAGAATAAAAGTTTTACCGATTCTGTTAACAAAGGTGGTAGCAGGGAACACAAGGTGATATATCCGATTCTGTCAACAAAGATGGTCATAGGGAACACAAGTTGATTTTACTGATTCTGTTAACAAAGGTGGTCACAAGGAACACAAGCAGATATATCCGATTCTGTCAACAAAGGTGGTAACACGGAACAAGTTGATACTACTGATTCTGTACACAAAGGTGGTTGCAGGGAACACAAATTGACATTACTGACTCTATACACTAAGGTAATAAGAGGTAACATGAGTTGATGTTACTGATTCTATCCACAAAAATGGTTATGCCTAATGAGTTGACATTGTCAGACCTGCTACAGAGGAACTGGGGTCTGGAGACTGGAGACTTTTTAATAATTAGAGTGCAAAATTCATCCCAAGAATTATGCCTGAGTGCATGTGTGTGTGTGTGTGTGTGTGTGTGCGTGTGTGCGTGTACGCGTGCACATGCATGCCAGAGGGCAAAACTGATGGAGAGGGCCCATATGTCATGCGTCCTGATAGCTGCTTGGGGATGAGAGGTGGGTAGAGTGGAACTGGTTGCTGGCCTTAGACCCAATTCACATTTTCCAGCCTAGAACTGCTCCTAGTATTCATATTGTTTTGAGAAATTTAACCTAAAACTTACCTACTGCCTTTGAAAGGCTGTAGTGGACAAAGTTTCCATTGCAGCGCTGTCAAATTTAGTATGCAAAATTGCAATACATCATATTTCATAATGCAGAGATGTCACATGTTTGGGATGCATGTTGGTGTCATTGTCACCCTGTTTGTCACAAAACAATGGACATCAGACGTTGACAATCTTACTATGATACACCAGACAGACAATAACACTGTTGGCATGCATTTGTTAGTATAAATCATCAAAGGGTGGCCTACCTCAACTTGAAAACAGCAGTCCTGGTTCAGTAAACTCAGTTTGGGGTGTCACAAAGTGTCACATGATTGTCACATACTCAAACATGCGGCCAGGTAACTTTACAGTTTTTTGTTTTTCATCCTAAAAGGTGTGTTTGTCACTACTTAATGATTTTAAACACCAGAATATACACAGTCACAGAAAGAAGTAAAATCCATTATCTAAATTGTAATGTGGTATCTGGTCACACACAGCAGGAAGGTAAGTGTCACCACTGTCCACATGTCACCAATATTGTAAACACTACTCTTGATCCATAGTTTCTATCATGTTTGCCGCAAGGCAGAAACCGTGTTTTTGACATCACCCCACTGAATCCATGGCTCGCTAAACCAAAGATCAGTCGACCAGTAGCACCAGTCTTGGCAGACATTTGATTCCCATTATGATGAGTACAGTTACGTATGCGCGGATCTCCGCAGGTGTCGCATCCTGCCAAAGTGGGTCAGGTTGTCCCCGCTTTGCCCTCTGCTGCCTGGCGTACAGGTTCGTCTGGTCAGCAGCTGTAGTAAAAAACAACTGCGGCAGGAAGAGAAAAAAATAATCCAGAGGTGTAGCTGTGTCTGGCAAATCATGATTTGGCCCACTCTCCTCCTCAAAAGGCTGAACTATGGGTGCGGAAGTCGCCACGTGGTCACAAACGCAGACAAAGGCGCATCATCATCTTCATCACTTTCTTCGCCTTCTTCTTCCTCTCAAACATCCACATCACTTTCATTTAACTCCTCTCTTTCATATCTCTCTACATCTTGTAGTATTTCATCCAACTCCCCTTTCGTATAATAAAAAAAAATCGCCGTCAGTAGAAGCACTAGCAGACGCCATTTTCAGAAACAAGGTGATGCCGTCTGCAGCAATGGAATGCGGTCAGTTCCCGACCCTAGTCTTTGTGAATGAATTGTTTCCCACACCCCATACTACTGCTAAGAATTCATTGGACACCTGTCAGGGATGCACGTTTATTTTTGTCCAGCCCTGACTATAAAACAAGGTCGCAGTGTGTGAGGGAAAGTAACGCGGCACGTACGGCCGGAACGAATAGCAGGGGAGACAAACACAGTGGCCGGATACGGGCGAAACGAATGCAAGAGGGTTAAACAATCATCTGCCTGGCCCACAAGAGCTTACTGTCTGGGATTTAACTTCAGCGCTTCTCAGGTCGCACCACAGGAGGGAGCCTTGAGGCCTGACTCAGATCTCCGAGGATAAATTTCAGAGCTCACTGGACAGTTAACGCACTATGCCTTATGATGCATGAAGAAGCCTGCAAGGGGCAAGCAAGCTGATCAAAGGCCATTCTTGAAAGGTGGACTGAGCCATCATCATGCCACTTGAAGAGCCATGGGTAACAGCCTCGCTGACCTTACAGACTGAGGGCCAAGACAATCTTCTGGTTTGGTTCTCGACGCAGCAATCAATGAGAGGCTTAAAGTCACTTGTGGCCAGATACTCTACCACCAAAGGCAAACTGCACTTAGGAGTCTTTCTGGCTTTAGCTTTCCTGTATAGAACAGAGTGACTGGTTCCATTAGGTAGCAATCATGGCCGATATCGATGTCTCTCCCCATCAGACTAAAGATCTTGGTAATGGCAGACCTGAGACCCTTAATAGTGTTTGGTTTCTGACCTTTTCTGAGATGCCTAAAAAAAATGAGCAACATCTTCAATCTTGGCACTGATCAGAACGTAATAATGTCAAACTGCTTCCATCATTTGGAAACATTTCTCTTTGTCTGACCATGATCTTTCCAATGTAAGGTTGGTATTTTCAATTGAAATTTGACCAGCATTGGCAGGGAAGAGCTCTGGACTTCAAAATATGCTTAAATGGCCTCAAACAAAGACAGCAATCAAAGGGCGTGTTCATGGCCTAAATGGTAGGCATGGGACTGACTTGCCAACTCACAAAAGAAAGTGATGTATTGTCATGGGTGACTACTCATGCAGTAAGTACTGAAGGCAGGGTCTACTCTGCTGCTCTCAATATTCTTGGAAAAAAAGAAAAAGAAGATAAACTGGGAGGTTCCAGATAAAACAGAGAATTATACATGTGGGACAAATACCTGTTACATGTACTGTTCAGTGTGGTGGATGTAACTTGAAATGAAACAATTCCTGATGAAAATAAAAATTCAACAAACAAAACCTTCTGAACATTCAAATTAAATGAACAAACAAAACAAAAAACAAATTTAGGGATAATGAATCAATGTTCTAAGTTAGAGGTACTGTCACAGTAAGTAGGACATGTACCTGAATTTTTGGTGCTGATTGCTTTCACAGAGAGTAATCTGTGATCACTCACTCACGCATCCTTCTCTCCTGCCTCTTTTGAAAACAACAACACAAACACCTACCCGCAACAAAACTTCTGCAACATCTTTGTGTCCATTGAGAGCAGCTAGGTGAAGAGCAGAGAACCCATCGTCTTTCTTCTGATCCACAATCTGACGGCATTTATGAAGAATACGTTCTGTGGCACTGCAACAACCCAAACTGAGCAGTGATCATAGTGTGTGACCATGTAGGCTTTTGCAACTCTATCCCCCCACTGAAAATACAATGGTATTACATCATGGGACTGGATGAACAAGAAACTAGACTTCGAATCTTAAAAAGTTTACGTAATAAATCTTCAAAACAAGAACAAGCGAATCACAAGACAAAGAACAACCGTTTCAACCCCTTAGATCTTCTTCAGGCAAGATAAACAACACTGAGGACATACAAAATGAAGAAAGCGCCATCACTTATCGTGTCAAATTCAATGCAAGATGGGCACTGATTTTTGTTATTTATAACGTAAACTCTTTAAGATCTGTTTAGATTTCCGCCTGCTGTCACCTCACTTTGCAACCGGACTTGGAAGTTCAGCTCATACATATAATATAGCACTATATGTGAAGACCGGAAAAAATTTGGGTGATTGGTAAAACATGGGGTATGAACATGGAAGTAAAGTTCAAGCACACAAGCTTACTTACAAGACATTGCCTTTCAGGGCTGCATGATGAAGGACGTTGAAACCTCGCTTGTTTCGGATTGTGAAGTCGATTTCTCGATAATTGACTAGTTTGTCGATAATCTCACGACTCTCCTTGCCAATGGCGTCATGTAGAGCTGTGTCACCGTAGGCATCCTGTGGATTGTTCAATCTCAAGTGAACATCACTGCTTTCTTTGAGCAACTATCATCCTATCTTAATCCTTTCACTGGTTTATTTAACAACGTACTACGTTGTTGTACTATTAAGTACCTTGTCTGAAGGAAAATTTGAAAAAAAAATATAGTCACGTTTGTATAATATACATAACTTTTCAACTGTTAGTATTTGAACAAGACATGCAGAAAAAAACCCTGTTAGTAACTGAATAAAGAATAATATACAACAGAACTGGTATGCTTGTGAGTGTTTCATTAGGTTTACTTGTCTAGAATAAGAAAATAACAGGTGAAAACAGGTGGCACACCCTGCTTGTTAAACTCAAGAGCTTGTTCACAAATAATCCAGTCTATGATGTTCCACAGTATCCAGAAAGAAGTTACAGCCTTTTTCAAAGGAAGGTCAGTGTGGATTATACCGATCTTCCATGCAGGTAATCCAGGTAAGAATGAATAAGGTACAGTTCAGTTTTCACATTGAAATCTCATGTTAACACAAAAACATTGAGAATTGGTCACTATCAACAAATGTAATAGTTAGCCCACACTGTCGTCGCTTATGTTTGAAAGGTTTGGGATCATCTGCAGTGATAATTCTTATGCACAAATGTGCGCCTCTGACACAGAAACTTCCCATCCGACACACTGGAATTCAGGCCAGTGCATCACAAAAACGTACCAATATTTACGGTGATGCACTGATTTTCTCCTGTACGCAATACAACTCTGAGCAGCGCATCACGCAAATGGGCTTTCGTCCTATCCGCCACGATCGAAGTTAAAAACGTAAATTTCCTTGATGATTTAGAACATTCTGAATCGATGAAAAACTTCCGCTTGAGAACTCTTCTCTACTAAAAACCAACAAAGAGTCATCAAAATAGACGAGGCCTATCCAGTCTATGATTGGACCACAAGATCATGAGTTTCAGCTAAGTGGGAAAAGCATGGAAAACGTTGGAATTTCGGCTTTTTGGAATCAAAATACTACCGTTCAGCTGTGGGTCATGGGCGATAATCCAGTGAATGGAACAAAAGTTGAACGATCAATGCAACATGACCATTTGGGATAATCAAAATGGCTCTGTTCTGGATGAACAAATGTGTTGCTCACAGAGCAAGAATGGCCAGTCTATAGTTTCATTGTAGGTTCCAACCGGCTTCCAATGATCATTGCATGGCGACTGGAATTAGGTCATACAATAAAATATTTCAACATTGAAGGAAATGGCTCATGTAGTGGAAATTCTGTGATATTAATGAAAGAGGATATCCCACAAAACCACTTTCACTGTGAAAATCCTGATAGAACAGGTGCTCACATTTATTCATGTTAGTTGATAACACTTTAAAGACATCGGAACATGAATATGAATAAATAATATTTAGCACAGACTGGAATGTTTTATTAACTTTATCATAAGCACCTCTTTTCTAATGTATTTCTCCGTCTCTTTCTCTATCCATTTATGCGTGTGAGCCAGTGAGAGCACGTTCGTGTGTGAGTTTGTGTGTGTGTGTTCACTACATTTTCTAGCAGTTATTACTGGTGACCCCCTAAATGTTTGTGACCCCCTGAAAATTTGGAAGCGAGTTTTTTGTACCGAGTCTGACCCCCTAACTTTAGGAAATAATTATCACTGATCAGGAAGCGCTACACTGAGTCTTTATTCACCACTTTTTCTTTCTTTCTGCGTACGCAGGCTGATACTCCTGCGGACACTGCCTGTATAGACAGGCAGTGGAGTTTTGTGTGCATGACTGTTTTTATCCCACCATTAAGGCAGCTACAGTCCATCTTCGGGGAAGGTGCATGCTTTGTGTAATGTGTCATCCACACCAACGACCAAACTGGCCTTCTCCTCCGAAAGTTGGTGATGGGATTTTACGTGTGTGCAAGATGTTGTGCGTGCGTTCACACACATGGAACCTCGGTTTATAGTCTCATTCGAAGGACTGTATGGGGAATGAAGTCAGAACCGATGTTAACTCCGAGGGAAAAATCCCCCTGTACCGAAATTCGAACCCGCAAACTTCTCCACTGAATGGCATGTTGACATTCCCCTCACCCTTATCACTCATCCAGTCGTCCGTGTCAATTTCAAAATCATGATTACATGGTGCTTGATATAAAAAAAAAAATCACCCACCAGACCTAGTTCATTCGAAATGGCCACAACTTCTTCACCTGTTTTTTTCCACAACAGCATCAGCACAAAAATCTTCAAACAAGTTCCTAATTCTATCACGTTCTCCGGTGGGCATTGCCATTGTTGTCTGACAGACGATTCGAGTCACACGTTGCATTACAAGCTGCTACTAACTATAAACTAAGCTAATATGCTGAAAATCCATGTTCCAGGGCTCGTTCAATCATTTATACAGAGTACTTTGTCAATGAGCTATAGTTTCATATCTGTGTGCATTGTGAAACTAGGTAAGCAAGGCTGACCCTACAGTGTGACTTGTGTCGCAACAACCAGGGTCGGCCATGACGCATTGGCGCGACTTATGTTGCGACTACCAGCATAAGGATTAATGTATTAAAACATATCTTACACTACTTGTAGTGGACATTCTTAGTACACATAACATTAATTTCTACACCAGGACATCACAAGGTAAGGTAACACTTTACCTCACCATCCCCATATGTGCTTGTATTGTCAAGATTGGAAAAAAGGGAGAAAGAAAAAGAAATTCATCCAAAACAAGGACAATGTTCAAGTTGGCCATTAAGAGGACACTGAAGGCAATGAGTCAAATGCTGCTGTGATTGAGAGTCCCTCTACATTCAGAGAACTAGTGTCAAAACCTATCAAATACAAACAAACAAAATGAAAGACTTCCACCATCAAGTCAAGCATACCACTGCTTCAAACTTGACACTTTCATCCCTATCCCCTAAAAGAAAGCAAAAAACAAGAATAATGTCTGCTGAAGTAAATGAATCCTAGCCTGACAGACTGACCTGAATGTTGACATCACAGCCATGGTTGAGGAGCACTCGTACACAGTCTTTATGCTGCTTGTTGACCGCTACATGAAGAGTGCTGCAGCCTCCATTGTTGAGGGCATTAATCTTTGCTCCTTTGGACAGCAGCAGCCGTAACACTTCAGGCTGGTTGCTGCTCACACACACACACAGGATACTATAAGGATTCGGTCTGTGAGACGTGAGGACAAATGGGCAAAGGAAATTCCAGGTTGGATAATAATCAATTCCCATCACGGCTGTTCAGAGCAAGCCACTTAGTTTTGAGAGGAAGGGGAGTTTACAGCTCGCCCACAGCTGCAGAGGCCAAGCCGTGAATGCAGGTCAGGGAAAGGGGTGTTTTCTGCAGGCTGTTCCCACCAGCCAGCTAACCACGCTGTACTCGGCGAACTGAATGCCATCTGTGTACAGCCAGTCTGGCAACAATGCGTTCGGCATTGCTGAGCGGCCATTACAAATGGGGCTTTTAGTTTGATAATCAGTGGTTGTCATGAAAAATGTAATATATCTGTGCTTTTCAGATGACTGAATAGGTGAATTCCCGACAATTCTTTCAATACCAAACTCGACTAGGTTTATTTTCCTGTAGATAATGTAGATACGGCATGAAAGCTTGTAAACAAGTGGTCAGGCGATATTCAAACAATGACAACACACACACAATTGTGCAAAAAATGACGTCATCACTTTCTGGGAACTTAATTTTCCCTAGTTAACTAGTACACAAGTTTGCTACATGCCTCTGCTTGGACTACAGCAACAAAAATGTTTGGTCAGAAATGTGTAAGCCTTGTCTGTTCGGCCCATTAACTAAGTGTCTCGCATGGGACAGAAAAATAAAGCTGTGCCATCAAAAGATGATTTACAAAAGAACATAATAAAAATAAATGACAGAACATAATAATCAGGAAACTATCTTTCTTGTCAGTCTCATCTTGTCATGGTAAGAGGAACTCAGCTGCTAACACCAAACTGAAAAACTAACATAAAAAAAATAGATAAGAAATCGGCAGAACATAATAATCTGGAAACTATCTTTCTTGTCAGTCTCATCTTGTCATGGTAAGAGGAACTCAGCTGCTAACACCAAATGAAAAACTAACATAAAAACTAGATAAGAAATTGGCTCAATATCACCGGTGAAAACAGTGTACAACACATTTATATGATGCATGTTTTGATAATATCGATCAGACTGTTCATGGAAAAAACAAAAAAAGAAGTTGAAGGATGGCACGCAAAGCATATGGGTGGATAGGAGTGTGTCAGCAATCAACTAAGTCTGGACAGAATCAAAGGATGTTTCTAGTCCGGAAAAAAAAACCTGCGAGTTACATGTGTCTGTATGTTTTCAAAGAGCATGTGTAGTCCATCAGTGTTCTTGCACGATATATCAGAACAGGTAAATGTGTGTGTGTGTGTGTGTGTGTGTGTGTGTGTGTGTGTGTGTGTTGTGTGTGTGTGTGTGTATGTGTTGTCATATGTGTGTGTGTGTGTGTGTGTGTGTGTGTGTGTGTGTTGTGTGAGTGAAGGAGTGAGACAGAGAGAAAGAGAGAGACAAAGAGAGAGAGAGAGAGTGCATGAGTGTGTGTGTGTGCATGTGTGTGTGTGTGTGTGTGTGTTTGCATGCATGTGTGAGGGAGAGAGAAGAGTGTGTGTGCGTGCATACACATGCATGTGAATGTAGTTTGTGCGTACACAAGTGCACATATACGCCAAGATACAAATGGCTAGTGGAGAAAGAAAAACAGCTTCAAATAAATGAAAAAAATACATACTTATTCAACCCTGTCATCTACAACTACAAGGTCAAAACTTCCCATTTATAAGCTTTCCAAGACAACTTTCATACTTCATCTGGAGTATTTTCAAATCATTAAGTATCTTTTGTCTTCTTATAAAATTGTTCACTTCATCATTCTGTGAATAATAAAACCCATCTCATTTATTGCAGGCAGCTGTGAGTAATGACTTCAAAAAGTTGGACATAAACTACATCTAAGGAATTCACACATGCTGGAATTTCAACATCTGACAGGTCTTTCACCCACTGTGCAATGCATGTGCTAGATATACTAAAGTATAATTACACATAAAACATTAAAAGACAAGAAATGCATAAATAAAGAGATCAATCGGCAGACTGACCCAAACGCTGAATAGTGGAGGGCTGTGTCACCGTCTTCGTCCTGCATTTCAAGGCTGGCATCAGCTGCCAGCAGCAAACTGACAATGTCCCGGTGACCTTGGTGACAGGCCACCTGCAGGGCCGTTTTGCCAGAACTCTTCTGGTCCACCTGGTTGTTTATCACACAACACACACCCACATCACCATCAGAGAAGCAAACAGTATCACAGGTGCAGTGGTTGAAAACTGGAACTTAAATGCCACTTATACTAATGGAAAAACTAAACATATCAGGATTCTAGCTCCTACCCTTCCCAGCAAGCTTGTGACCGAGTTGACCTCTGAAAAACTCAAAACACAAAAAAGCCAAAAACAATTTTTAAAAAACCCTCTAAAATCGTGATTTGTTGTCTTTACCCACTTTCAAGTAAGCCTTGATGTTCTAGATGTGGCCTGGTTCCATTAAACAACAACAAACTGGGGATGTGGAAGGGCAGGGGGTGGGGGAGACAAGGTGAAGATGGGGGAGAAAAAACCTGAAGACTGCCGATGTTGAGCCAATCATTTCATTCGCTCTCTCTCTCTCTCACATATGCAAGGGACATCAAAATGAATCAACAGAATACTTCCAAAACTTCTTTCCTATTTCCATCATCATGATTGGCTCCTTCCAACCCAGTTATACAAATCTCGAGCCACAAACCAACGCCAATACTTCAGCAGTCAAAAGAAAACCCAGATGAGGTAATATGCTCCGGAGAAAGACGGAAATGGACCTCACCTTCTCCGGATATTTGCTCAGGATGTCCCTCACTGTTTCCAGGTGGCCTTGAGCAGATTCCCTGACCAGGCGGTCAGGACCCGTCTCCACTCCCTGCGATGTGCGCAAGTCTTCTAGCTGAGCTAACAAGGACGTCAGCTCCGCTGTCAAACAGATTTGACGCATTAAGAACAAGATGGCTAGGGCACATGATTCGAGTGTGGACGGAAAAAAGACAGGGTTGAGAAGCAAATGACTGAATTGTGCTGAAAGTTACTAATGAAACCGTTCAACCTGACCATGCTGGTAAACAGTGTCGGCCACTCAGGCGAATAAAATGGACCAACACATGTTTCAGTCGATAGAGAAGTGAATGCAAGACTGAGCTAAAGCTTGACAGGTAGTCCTTGTTCAGCGTTTGGCCAGGGAATGAAAGAAAACAGATGTACTTCTGATCTGTGGGCCAGATATGCAAGATACTTTTCATTGGTAAAGTATGGTGTCACCCTCCCAAACTTAGTGAAGCAGAACCAACCAACTGGTTGCCGCTTTCATGAGTTTCACATGGAACAGTATAAGATGCCAAGTTGTAGGTCAAGGTTTCATATCACATTAAATGAAAGGGGGTTTCATGTCCAGACCTGTTTACCCCCCTATTCACTTGCTCAGTAGATTGGACCTCCCAAGTCAGTAGATTTGCATGTCAAGTCAGTAGATTTTTCGCGGCGTTTTTTCTTCGCGGCATTTCTTCTTAGGCAAAGAGTACAATATCAACTCATAGCAGTATTTAATTGAGAGTATATATGACAGCTTTAAAAAGTAAGCTAAAATGTTATTAAAGCAAACAAAGAAAGAAAAACAACAAAAACTCACCAAAGAAGCGCTGAAATAGCCCATACTCTCATACTTGCAGAACTTAGGTCATTGGTGTAGGAGGTGGGGATAGGAGGAAAAACCACAGTGCTTGAATGCCATCTCACTTTGAAGTAGGGGGGTGGGGGTAGGAGGAAACACCACAGTCCTTGAATGTCATCTCACTTTGAAGTAGGGGGTGGGGATAGGAAGAAAATACAGAACTTGGGTATTTACTATAATTATCTCACTCTGAAGAAGGGGTAGGTGGGAGGGAGGTGGTGGAGATGGGGGGACAGACATGACTGAAAGGATCTCACTGCTTCAGGCTGCTGGCATAAGCAGACTTCAGCTTCTTCAGAGAGGTTTCTGAGAAACTCTGAACATCCTCCACCAAGTCATTGGGGTGGACTTGAGGATCAGCAGACTCTCCACGGTGGAATCCCCAAGGCTGGCTCTCTGGCTTGTTCGGTTTTTGCTCACACAAGAGAACACCCTCTCGCAGTGTGCATTGCTGTGAGGAATGGTCAGGATGCCACTTGATCCACTTGATCGCTCGCACAAGCTTGTCAGCTGACGCCAACGGCAAGTTGCATTCAGCGATCACGCCACACAACGTTGCCTCGGAACGAGTGATCTGGAGTTCCAGCATGTTTTTTTTTTCCTCTTCCGCAGGTGAAGCGGCCATAAAAAACTGAGTTATCCGTCCACCATCGCTGCTTGAGGCGTTCGACTTGTGGTTCTCAGTCTGGATGTGGCGTTTTATGTCGTGCTGTCCGCCGTGCCCAATTCCGAAGTGAACATTGCACTTTCGGCAAAACGCAAAATCTTCGCCTTTGGGTGATGCCACTAATCCCGGAAAATCTTTCGAGTACGATGGTTTGAATCGTTGTAAATATTTCTTCTTTTTCGCCGATGATTTTCCACTTCCATGGCTATCTTCACGCCTAGTAGTGTCATCTTCACTGTCCGTTTCATGGAGCTTCGCTTCTTTCGCCGCCATCTTGAATGCAGATACTTTTCGCGCCTTTTGCACTAAAGAGTGACAAGCATCTTTGTACTGTACGCTAGGCAGCATGTGTGCTGCCGGCGTGATGCTAACCTATCTATGTGTCGCTTAGGCCTAGGCCTAGTGCCGTAGCGCGAGCGGACCTCGGGTTTCTTTCGAAAGTGCCTTGTTTCAAACTGCTGAGTGCGTAGACGGCGCAAACCGGGAGAAAACCAAATCGGACATCGGGAGATCGATGCTATGACCGGGAGACCGGGATGTGACCTACGAAAACGGGAGAATCTCCCGGCGAAAACGGGAAGTAAACAGGTCTGCATGTCCCTTTGTAACATCTATGGGTTTTTCACCACCCTTCAATTAAAAGTTACATGGGTTTTCTCAGAATTAGATCATAATTTAGCAAGAGGATGTCACAAACAAGGAAAGTGGTGCAGAACAAGTCTTGGCAAGCACCACTGAGCATTTCAAGTCTTAAAAGCAATGAGCAAAAGCCTCTGATGAATGGCTGGTGCACAAAATCTTCTTGACATCATGAAAAATAAGCAGAAGGGAGACCCCTTTTGGCTCAATCTCATCTTCTATGCCTCCTCAATGATACTATTCCCTCAATGCTCTTTCGACCTCCCTCAATTACAACTAAACTCAGGTTCTTTGGGTTGAAGTCCTAACACTCCACAAACAGCTAATAATATCAGGTCATCCCATCAGCACAGGGTATTACTACAATGGTGCCCTGGAATGTCAACATACCCAGGACTTTACCAATTAAGTCCATTATTGACAATAATAAGTATTTTTTCTTCACAGAGCTAGCATGAACCACGAACACCCTCTAGATGATGGAAAATACCTATTTGCACCATCAAGGTCAAAGCACAGCCCAAACACCAGATTTTTATTTTTCAAGTGTAGAAAGATAGGACAGATGTTAACAGTGATACTGAACTTAGACTGAGAGTGAAGATTTGAGAAGCAAGATCACAACACAGACAATATAAGAGGCATCACTCACGTAGTCGGTCACGCGGATGGTGGCCTCCCAGGGTGTTGTCAGGGTTGTGAGGAACACTGGTGGAGATGGGCTGACAGCAGGCTGGGTTGAAGGTCCACACCTGTCCCTCTATTATCTGCACCCTCAGGTCTCCATCCGCGTACACCTTTAGCACCTTGCCAACCCGCCCTAATGTCTGCCCACACCAGTGGTCGCTTATACAAATTTGGATGCCCCCCAAACGTCCATCACAATCAAAGCATGCAGAAAATTATGATAAATAATCCTAAACTTATGCACATAAAAATAAGTCATACTTCATACATGATGTCTCATCACTTGGATACAGAACTATCAAGCCGTCGATTTACCTGGTCAAACATTGCGTGGGTACATATTTGCAATTAATTTTTTGGGATAAGTCAACAATCAAATGTGTCATGCCATGATAGTGCAAGTTGAAATCAATAAAGAAATCTGTGACTTGCAACTGCTATCTCATCATCTGAATAAAGAATTATTTAGTAGTTGATTTACCAAGTTAAACATTGTATGAATACATATTTGCAATCCATTTTCTTGGATAAGTTAACAATCAAATGTGTCAGGTCACGATAGTGCTAGTTGAATTCAGCAGGGAAAATCTATGACTTGCCCTGCAGCTGCTATAAGAACATTAAGAAATGAACACGAGTGGCACACAATGGAAACCATACCTGCTTCATGAGGTCAGTCCACTCCCCATGGTTTTTCTGCAGCTCCCTCACCCTCTGTTCGTCTTCTAGCACCTTTACTGTCTCCCCTTCAGTGAACATTTGCACCTGAAAAAAATGCCCCCAACAGATATTACGATGCCCAACAGATGTCAAGCTGATAACACACTATTTAATACATTTCTGTCAGTACCCACAAGTCCTGCCATTTTGTTCCTATCAGCAACCACGGAGAATAATTCTTCTTTTGTCTGTCTTTCCATGTTATGGCCTCTCACCACCTCTCAGCCCAGGAACCGCCTGTGTTGACCCAGCCCCACATAGGGGTTGCCAACTGTTACACATAGGCCAATGTGTACCTCCTGTCATGGACAGATCTGAGCCAAAGAGATGTGTTGAGAGCTCCTCTCTCAACCTCCAGCATCTCCTTCCCCTCCATCATGGGTTGCACTGTATGGCAAATGTGGCTAGCCTAGTCCTAGGATGATCGCAGAGAAAGGAAGAATATGGAAAAGAAGATATGCAGGGGAGCAGAAGATAGTAAAGATCCCTTCAGAAGGAAAAAGGCAGGTTGCACTTTGTCAGAACACCTATCCATAGCCTAATATGGGAGATCCTACCCGTGTCATCACTTCTTACCATGTTGTGCTCAGGCTCATCAGTAACCTGGCTACACAGGCTAGCAATGTTTTGAAAAACCAGCATTCCGTTCAAGCACTGATGCCCTGATTAGCAAAGCCTGAGGGATCACTGGGTCACATAGCTCTCCAACCATAACAAGGTCTCACCACCCCCCCCCCCCCCCCCCCCCCCCCCCCCCCCCCCCCCCCCCCCCCCCCCCCCCCCCCCCCCCCCCCCCGGAGTGAAGTTTCAGGTACACATGGAGATGAGTATTCATACCATCATCTTTTATCTGCATATCAGGAACTAATAGGGTAGACCATTCATATGAACAATTTCTGTCCATAAACCTGTGTCTGAATTTTAAATATTATTTCTGGTTTTGTTTGCTTGTTTCTGTCTTCTTCAAGATGCAAATGGACTCAAACAAAGCTCTTTGCTTTTCTGCTGACTACTATCTGAACATGATTTGATTTTCTTCTTTTCAAAGGATCATTTTTCAGAATTAATGACTATCCAGTGAACAGTCACAACAGCAGGTCTCTCTCCTATGTCCCTCTCTTACAAACAGACAACAATAGATCTTTCTATCATAAACTGATAAAATATGTATACCACTGCATCCTATACACTAAGTAAACAACAGAGCTCTCTATCCTATGAATTAATATAATTTCTGTTTATAAACCTGATGTAATAACTACTTATCTCTCTGCTACAAACTGACACAAGGATGGACAGTGTAAGGATGTTAGGAAGAGAGGTCACTAAATTTTCAGGACCATACCTTTCTCAAAGCATCTGCATGGAAAGTCCAGCGGTTAGCACAGCCATCGTACTGTACTCTGACATCCCCCCTGTCAGTGATGCGATGCACCATACCAACCTTCCCAATGTACTGAAACACAAGTATCATAATGCACAACTAGGTGATATATTCACATGGGTGCAAGTGGGAAAGAGTCCCTGATCACAAAATTGAATTGTAGTCATCCTAGCAATCATGAAAATGATCATAAAAAGATATGTTCCTAAATTCATTTTCTGGCAAGCACTTACACACAACTTTATCCTGAAAACAAAAGAAACGAACATCCCATCCCACACCCACCACCCACAAAACCGTTTAAGTTTCACTTTCATCAAGGATCTGTCACTGCGTGCGGATTAGTCCACATACGCTACGACACTTCTCCTAAGTTTTGAAACCACACTGTGTATGATTTACAAAGTGATGGATAAATGAATTAATGACTTAGATGACAGAATTCAAGATGAGGGTCATAGATACATACACAGTCATGTAACACAGGTCCTCACACACACCTCTGACATGCGCTGATTCCAGCCTCCATGCCCTTCCTGCATCTGCTTCAGGACCTCAGTCTCCAGATCACAGCGCACCTTGTCCCCCACTTTGAAGGGACAGGGCATCACTGGGTTGGCTGGCTCCACCGCCTCTCCTGTTGACCCGTCCAGTCTCTACTTCAACATGTTTATCACATATGTGTGCTTATGTGCATGCATGCACGCGCGCACGCGCGCGCGTGCGTGCGTGCGTGCGTGCGTGTGTGTGTGTGTGCATACATACACGCGTTTGTGTGTGTGAGTTTTGTGTGTGCATGCCTGAGCGTGTGTGTGGTAACAGCTCTAACATACAACGCACATAAGTGTTACTAAGAACTTTCACATTTTGTACACTGAAAATAAAATGGTTTTGCATATATAGTGAACAGATATATGAACAAGAGGAAAACATGACATACATCGCACATTCAATCATTTTCAAACCTTTCACACTAGGAAGCACCATCACTGATCTCATCCACATTACCTAATGTGGGTAAATGATCCCTGTAGTAGTAGCCACCAGAGCTTGCCGTGATGTATTTGAGATCCACTTTGCCTTTGTGTCCAACTCGATACACATTGGTCGAACCAGAGGTCCACGTGACGTGCGCTACACTTCGACCTGACTCAGAGTCCCAGCCTCTGATGTCAGACACTCTCCCAATCTTTCCTTCTCCTCCTGGGGAATAATACAACCAGGTCTTAAGCACATATATTTCTGAGCTATACTGGACAAGCATCAGGAATAAAAGCTGAAGAGGATGCTGAATTAAAATCTTGAATATCTACCTTCAAAATCATGTTGAACAACATTCATCAAACACAGACAGTGAAATCTTGTAAATCAAGACATTCCTCAACAAAAATTCTAAGCAAAACGAAACTCCAAATCAGAAGGAGCGAAAAAAAAAAAAATCAGCTTTATTCTTTGCTAAGAAGTTAATCTTAATGAAGTAACAACCAGCATAATTCTGCACAGAAAAATAGAGGGAATTCAAAGACTACACTGCATTAGTTAACCTAATGAAATGTAAACATCACTGTGGATTTTTTCCCCTTGACCCACAGCTGAGTGTTTTATGAGATGAAGAGGGTATACTGAGACTATGGTTATGCACATTTTTCAGAAAAATCTTTAACACTATCCCTGTGTATGCATACAGCGTGACTTTTCTCCCTCCCGCACACTGCTGCTCACGCTAAAACCCCTGCCTACGTACTAATTTTGGCATTTTTTGAATTTATTTTACATGTTATGTTTGGTCCATGTTAACATCATGTTTGGTATGTCTGAAAAGAAGAAATCAAGGACTTTTAGATGAATATCCTTTCAAAACTCTACGAGATCCTGTGTTGAGACAACACACGGAAAAATGAAGTAAACAAAACACACAGAAATAAAAACAAGTGCAGTTTGACGATCAATGTTTAGTAATGGTATGCAGACAAACTGATACAAAAAGCACCCACCTAATACACTTATGGTTATGGTGCTTTTTGCTATCTTTTATTATCCATTTTTAAACAGTTTGACAGAATTTGGGCTAGAGATATTGTGTGAGTCAAGTGCCTGTGTGCGTGTTACTGAATCAGTCGAATCAGTTGATTTGTCACTGTAATCAAGAACATCTTCAAACAGACATTCCTCATCTTCCCTATCATCTCCACTGTCGATTGACTCTCCTTCGTTCTTGGAACCGCCTTGAATACAGTCTTCAATAACTTGTTTTAAAGAAATGATTTGCCAGCGCCAAACTAGCATTTTGACTAGTGCCAGAAACGCGGTCAGTTTAGGTCGGAAAAACCCAGCAAGGGGTTCTTTGTTTCAGCCGCAGATAGCGAAAGTGAACTTTGCTTGAACTTAAGAACTAGGGCATGTCAGGCTACCAGGAACCCTCTACGAAGTTCTGGCGGGAGTTATTTCTCTCAGACCATTAGGGTTTGAATAATACAATTAAAAAAAAAAGAATGCACAGATATGTGCGTGCTGTAGACAACGGAGATCTCAGTCGGCGCATGGCACCATGCATGCCGTAGGCAGCAGGGCTGTGAGCAACGCACGGAGCCGTGCGCTGTATGCTAAAAGTTAAAGACTTTTGCTCACACAGGTTTCAGCTGGCTCTCAGAGCCCAGGTTTACCCAATAATACATATTCCTTAATTATCAGTGTCAGCTTCATTAAGATATTAGTGTGTGTGGACTGGTCCACATACATTGTATAAAGTCAAATCATGTTGTTTATAGCCCAGCTGATTATGACGCCCATATCCGGACTGAAATAGACTGTATTATCATCATGAAAAGATGACTATAGCGGCCAAGCACAAAAGCTGTAGCAGGACTGAAATACCCTGTATTTTCATCACTTTATTCTCATCATGAAAAGTAAAACACTGCCTCGTCTCCAGTCCACCACCAAAATGGATCTCCACTTCATCACCATCATAAGAACACACAAATTATTACTGCTGTTGGGAAAGAGCGAGTACAACCCTATCATGGTCTCAAGCCATGCGGCTGATTCTTCTTACCGTAGATGTTGGCTGCCTAATTACAAGAAGAGAGAAGAAACCATACAGGATCTCCAAGCCATCTTCATCATTAGCAAATAATCATCAAGAAACAAAGAAAAATAGAAGTTTCTGTAAATTTTCACACCTTCCCTCAAGTGACTTCATTTCAGTGTATCTCTGCACTTTCAAGCAGTGCTGGGAATTTTGTTTGACAAACGTTTTTAACAATCATGCTGTCTCCATTCTGGAGATAATGCTCATTTGCTCTGGCTATGCAACCAGGCAACTATTGTTGTCTGACATCAGGGCAGACTGAAATGAATAATGAACACCATTTTTTAGTATCTAAACAGCACTACAAGTTTCCTTTACTCGTGTTTCAGGACGACTGGACACTCATAGCTTCCTGGGGACTGCAGGCTTTGGGACAACATAACACGACATAAAAACAGGAAAATACTGGGACGGGCAAAGCAAGGGTGAGGAGCAAAGTCAGGGAAAGAAGACAAACAGACTGACCGTCTTGATTAGCCAATCCCAGTCAGGGCCTCTGATGACTCGAGCACCAGCAAATATTCCAAAGGCCTGCACTTTACTACTTGTAGATCGCTTTGCCAGTTTTACGCTGGAACAAACACCATTTTCTTTTTTATTATCAAGGAGAATGAAACATATTTCGCCGATACTAAAAACAAGGCAAAATAAAAACAAATAAACCAAAACAAAGTGCAAAGTTAATGTTTGCAATACACAATACAAAACAGATAACAGAATTTCTAACAATTTTTTAATATTTTTTTTAATGACATCACTACCAACAGATAAACTGTTAGAAAATGCATAAAATAACACTCCCCAGCAGCATCCAGCATGAGAATTACAATGTAGTTAGGAAGTGGGGAGTGGAGAGTGAAGGAAAGGAAAGGAGAAATTAATACAGCTCAGAAACAGAGAACAGCACTGTCACGAATACAACAGAAATCAATATAACCTTGATAACTACTTCAAACTGTGAAAAACAGAAATGTACAATAAAGTCACCATCCTGACCATGTGAAATAATTCAAACACAGGGGAATGTTTACTTGACGGGCTAAAAAAAAATTCCTTTGCAGGAAAACAGCAGCATCCTTCCATTTCAACAAAACACTTTTCTAAAGCAACATGCAATACACACACAGCTCTTAAAATTCACTTCGACATCATAATCCACCTCAAGGCATGAAGCTCTAGCTTCCCTCCACTCTGGCTTTTCTCACCCTTTAGAGGAGGGAGAATCGAATCTATAGAAGGGATGGTTGATGTCATGTTTGTCAGCCATGTAGCAGACGGAACAGAGGTCGAAGTCATGACAGCGGCCACATTTCCAGCGCATGCCCTGGACTCCTTGCTTCTGACAGGCATCACAGATAATGTTGGTATGGCGCACCCCTGCACACAATGGACACACATTAAGCTTGGAGGGGGTACTGGAACAAAAAAAGAAGAAGAAAAGTTCTAAGAGCTTTTATCCATGCATCTGCAAATGAATTCATGCATGGAAATGCCACAAATGCATGACCATAAGAAAAACACAGGATCACAAGTTCTGTTAAAATGCTTATGCTTACTTTAGGGATAAAAAAGGTAATGCATTATGCCAGCGATAACTGCCATGTATTTGACTCTGTGTGTGTGTATATGTACACATGTGCAACATGCATCATACCCATGGTGTGTGTGTGTGTGTGGTGTGTGTGTGTCACTGTGTGTGTGTGTGTGTGTGTGTGTGTGTGTGTGTGTGTGCGTGCATACACATGGCTCAGTCAAATTAACTGCCACAGGCACCCTTAAGGCCCTACAGACATGACAAGGTAATAAAGCAACATATGACGTTTTATACTTTATGTTAAACCACTACTTATTCGGTGCCAGTTATCCATCTTATCATATTTGAGTAGTATTCCTGAACACGTTTTACAATATCCATTTGTTGATCATGTGAGCATTGTTTGTGCAAGTCTGACTCCAGATGATATATTATGCTGGAACTGTTCTGTTTATTCTTTGTTCTAACAGCTTGTATCTAAAGCAGCTGTTCCTAAAATATATTAATCTTTGATCACACTACAAGCTGAGCATCTTCTATGCATGCATGCATGCATGCATGCATGCGTGCGTCGTGTGTATGTGTGTGTGTGTGTGAGAGAGAGAGAGAGAGAGAGAGAGAGAGAGAGAGAGAGAGAGAGAGAGAGAGTGTGTGTGTATATTAATGTGACCTGTTCTCAAAACCTGAGGCCTTGAGGTGCGCATGAATCATGTCGGCTCTTCTCTATGAACAGGCACTGTCACTCGCCACTTTGACAAATCAGTCATGTTGGGGTGCTTGTAAGCTAACTGTTAATCACTTGGGGGTTGATGTCTTTGTCTCTGGACAAAAAAATTCACCTTGAGCACATTTAAGAAGAATCCAATCTGTAACCCATTTAGGTAAAGTGTTTTACTGAATATAAAAAGAATCCAGCCTTTAACCGCCCAGCCTTTAACCGCCCTTGGGTAAAATATTCTACTGACTTTACAAACAGCCACATTTTAAGCTGAACAATTTCAGCAAAACTATGACTTGGTCATAAAATACTCAGTCATTAGCATGATGAATTAAAAGAAAAACCCAAATACACACTTGAAAATAAAATAAATTGAGACTGCATTTATTTTGAAGGCAATTTCAATAATTTACATATATGAATATGTAATGAACCCAGCAATACTGGCGGCATAGCAGCTGACTTTTACGAGAATTGCACCAATCTAAAATGACTGCTATTTTCTGTTATATTCATGAGCACAGAGCCAACAGAAAAAAGACCCCCCCCCCTTTCCCCACCCCCACCCCAGGGTTATTGTTCTCTCTCTCTCCCCTTCCCTTCCCCCAGTGACCATGTTAACTAGTAACTGGCAGTAAAATATCGTCTGAATAAGTAAAATAAAACCTACTTGATCTGTCAGTTCCAGGGAATGGTTTTATGTTGCTGAACCAGCAGCTTAATAAGTTAATTGGAACTGATTATGCCTTAGCAGAATGACAAAGAATCTATTCACTAATTTACAACAATCTGAGGATCATGGTTGAACAAAATATTTAATCCACTGCATTATGTGAAATGGGAGTTTTTAATCAGTGCTTTGTCACATTGGTCAAAGACACACGCTCTTCATTCTCTTCAACACAGCACTGCAATCAAGTCCCACATGGTCTTAGATATGAGCTGTTAACATGGAGAAAAACTAACAAAAATCAATACTTTCTTCTGCAAAAGCAAGCAAAACAAGCCTCTGACAGTATGGTAAATATTCAAGGGTTGAGGCTCCCATTGACTCTGATGGATCTGGATAAAATAGGCCTGTTCTGGAGCCCCATCAAAGAGGTCTGCTTATTGTCACTGGTTTTTGTTTTCCCATGACTAGTTCTAACACTGTTTTTTTTTTTTTAGTGACAGTGGAGGGTACTCAGTGTTGGGACCAGTTTGCAAAATTCCTTGTATGATCACTCTCTGTCTGTCTGTCTCTCTCTCACTCTCTCTCTCTCCTCTCACACACACACATATGTATAGTACTTAACATACACACACAGCCAGACCCGTTTACCTTAAAAGTTGCTACTGGTGTACTTTTCAATAAAAAAAATGAGTGTACTTACTGGTGTACTTTTCAATAAAAAATGAGTGTACTTTCTACAAAGAATGTGTAAAGATCTTCCACATTTTTGTAAAACCAATGGAGGATGGGAACAAGGTTTATTTTCATCTGAAATCTAGAACTAGTAGAAGCAGAGTGTAAAGGGTTATCTGATCTTGTACTAGCTTGTAGCAACTACAGAAGGGGAAGGGGGGGGGGGGGGGGGGGGGGATTGTTGGGGAAGAAGTTTCTTACAATATGAATTACTTTTAAACCTGATCCATCAGCATACCATGGCCCAAATTCATGCCCTCCCATCCCCCTCTCTCTCTCTCTTTTCTTATTGCAATTACTGGGCCTGTAAACAGTGTAACTGCCCACATTGTTCCTATCATTGACCTCTTGCTGAAGAAGCAGACACAGCCAGATGCGATTTTGCTTGCATGAGGTGGCAAGAGATGCCGCTCTTTGGTCAAAGCACACCACATCACTATAGTTGAGCACTGCAAGTGCAATTATCATGAAAGAATTTTGTCTCAAATCTTTTTTTTTTCCAATTCTTCCTTTTTTTTCTTCTAAAGCTCATCATATTCCTTATATTTTTGCCAAGCATCTATAAAATTCTATGAAATCTAATGGGTAAACATACCTGACACACAGTAAACCCCATCCCCCCCTACAACACACACATCTATCCACAAAAACACACACACACACACACACACACCACACACACACACACACACACACACAGAGTATCCATGTACTCCTCAGTCTGGGTTAGAAAGAGAAAGACAGCAGCGAGAAAGACGGCTGAGATCGTGAGAATGAAAGTTTGCTGCTGAGACTGGTCGTGGAGGGAGGGGAGGAAGAGAAATGGAGAAGGTCCGTGGATGGAGTAGCACAGGGAGCAATACTGTTGCTGCTTCAATCTTGGGATGGAAGCGAGTCAGACAAAAGTGTAGTGGACGGGTGAATGGGGTGGGGTGGGCAGGAAATCAGATGATGGAAGGGGAGGGAAGGCTTCCAAGGGCAAAGCCGGAATCAAACACTAGTAATCCCATATTCTTATACAACATATATCCTACAAGTAAAAATTGTAAATTAACTAAGCTTTCACTAAATCTATGTACAAAATACACACACACATACACACACAGAATTGTGTTTACTCTTGGCTTTCTTGTCAAAAATTTTTCTGCACCAAAGTATGCATATTATGTATAAAAAGCAAACTTTTGCAAGATTACACTATAGTCATCAAAGTCATACACTGAAAGCGTACATTGAAACAATTACATGCGTTTTAACTTATACCAATTTGAACTACTAGTTTGTGTAGGTAGGCAGCATGTACTTCTGACTGCATACTCATGCAGCCAGTCACAGATGTATTACAATGGTCTTTATTGAGCTGTACTGATTACACTTTCAGTGCTTGTATTGCTCTTATGATTTTCTTTTAACACAGTACTGCTTTAGTACTTGTATTACTTTTTAAGTTTTTAACAACTTCCAAGATACAATGCATTGCCATCACAAGATTAACCCCTTCGCTGCTATCATATTTTGCTACGGCCAATGCTGGACGAAACAGAGAGTGTTCAATCATGACGAACAGCGTTCGTCAACTGAGCATAATACAGACAGCACTTTTTATGACGAACGCTGTTCGTCAACAGCGTAGTGAAGAGGTTAAATACGAGAGTGTTTTCTACATTCTCAGAAATAGCTCGACAATTTGGATACTCACCAATAGGAGCATTGTCATAAATGCGGAGATCATAGGCTCCTTGGTAGCCTACTCGATAGTTTGTGCGAGCCCCAGAATCCCAGTGAACGACGACTGTTTTGTCTGGTGATGTCTGACTACCAGGTCGTCCAACTTCCACTACAGTGCCCACGTAGCCTTCACCTCCATCCTGATTGCCCCACTTCCAGTCTGGGCCACGAACCACCCGCAACCCCACTTCCATCAGTTAAGCAGTGAGGCTGCAACAACGAACAAGCACATTTTGATTCAGGCACGACTTACAAATGCTTTACAAAAAGTTTCGCTGTTGTTGATGTGATTTTTTATGCAATTCAATGCAACCATCCATCTATTTGTGGCAACATATTTCAATCCTTCACACAGATAATTTACAGGTCTACATTTTTGACCCTACAACTCCAGTAGAAACAAGTTTTATCATCAATTACAACCCAACTTTTGTTATCCATTATCATCAGAATGACAAATTACTTGAGGGCGGCGACTATGCCAACTTTCATGATAAGCACTTCAGGATCATACTTTGGATGCCTGGTGATAAATTCATGGCCTTCAGAGTCCAAGCCTTAAGCCATATCACAAAGTTAGAATTTTACTGGGTGGAATCAAAAGTACTCTGTCATTTTTCCTCCTCACATGAGGAAGTTCCCAAGTCAGCTAACCAACACCATAAGAGCATAACCTTATAGTATGCCATTTAAAGAAGAACTTAAAACACAATCTGTAGTGTATCAGAACAGTTCCACAACTAAGGTTGGCAACCATTTAAGAAATGGATGAGGCATAAAAGCATTATTTGTCATATTTTCATACTGATGTCTGTGTGACGATAAGTCACTATTCTAGAAATTTACAACAGTCAACATATGAAATGATACTAAAAGACTGGGAACCACAAGCTCCTATTTCCAGTACTTTTAATTATAATGTTATTTAAAGTGTACCAACTTAAGATGGCAAAATTCTGAGACTACTGAAAAAGCGTATGACAAAGCAAGTGCCATGTTCATACAGTGAGCAATCAGTGTTAAAACTTGGACATACTCCAGGGTACATCACTCATGATCCATCAAAGACAGTACGACCTCAGTCACAATAAATGCCTAAAGAAATGAAAACTTACGATTCGAATCAACTTTAAATGAAGACGTGGCATGAGGTGGACAAAACATTGTTCACAGAAGGTTCATCAAGGCGTCAGAGCAGTACATCCGTTTCCTCGTGTTTATCTTGCACTTTCATCCACTATGAGTGTGACTGCATCAAATGACGTTTTCACTTTGGCAACTGACTTCGGATGCCCGACTGACAAGAAATACCCTTCACTGGTGATCCAAAGGCAAAGCGCATCATTGAAAAAGTCTTCAACACACAAAATGAAAACTAGAAATGGATACTAAATAAACACACGATGCGTATACTCAATATTTGCAGACAATTTTTATATTATATCCGATAAACACCACCCAGGATATGAAATTTTTAGACCTCTTTCTGGATACCTAAGGTGCAGAAAGTGCATATCAAGACGAACGATTGGCCACTATTTTTTTCAAAAATAAAAATTATCTACAATACCACAAAAACCTTATTTTTCTATTAAGTGAGTATTTTTATGATGTGAATGAATTATACAACATTGCAATCGAAACATTTTACTGTGATATGGCAGTTCAGGTATTTGTTGACGGCTGTTCCGTCTATAGTGTCCTCTCCCGCCTACTTGAAAAATAACATTTATTTTATTTATTACTTCTATGATGATATCGCAAATTTGCACCATTGATATACTATTCCTGCCATTTTCTAAATGATAACTGCAGGTTTCTGTTATATGGACCCGTGAAAATCGAACTGCATTCAAAATATATTTGTGCTTAGTAATCGGGCACACGGACTGCATTGCTAATTTACCGGTTGGCCTAGACGAGTGAAAATGAAAAGCTCCTTCCAAAGATGGAAGTCCAGGCGAGATTTTGACTGCAGAGAGCAG
>CM031611.1:48529800-48589800 GCA_018398815.1 Conus ventricosus | reverse complement strand
GATAGCAACAATCTTTTTTTTTTTTTTTTTTTTTTTTTGCAGTGGATAACAAGAACCAAAATCGAAAGAAAATTCCAGTAGACTATAGTATTGAAAAATCACGGTCAAACAGTAGGTTTTTACACTAAGCAGTGCTGCTGTTGTGGAGATGTAAATTATCATTTTCTGCAGAGCAGATGACTTTGGCAGTCTGAGTATGACAAGACTGGTTCCTTGCCATTTAAAACCACCCTCACTTCTGCCATGTTATTGGTTTTATTATTGTTATATACTGGAATGAAGACTTCACTGGCTGACAAATATAGTGATGATGTAGCAACTGACAATTGAAAGTTGACTTGACAGTATTGCCTTGACAGGGTTCGTAGCGTTTGGGAAAGTTTGGGAAAGTTTGGGGAAAAAAGATGTTATTTTCCAGGCCCTGGAAAGTCTTTGAAAAATAAGAAAACATGAATATGGTTTGTGAAAGTTTGTGAATTTAGAGTTATGTCACCAATATAAAATATCCACTCCGAAAAAAATCGGGGACCATGAAATTTTAACATACAAGAGGAAACAACTATAAAATATAATAAATGCGATCGGATGAACCGCAGCGAATTGAGTAGCAGACGAACTCTCGATTTCAAGCGCAACGCGAGTTACCTCCCTTGGAATATCCGGGTCTCTCAGAGAAAACAAAATGCCGGACCAGTGCGTTTTCAACGAGCTGTGGCTCGAAAATTCGACTTACAAACGATGGCTGCGGAAAAATGCTGGCAACAAGTGGGTCTGCGTACTGTGCAGCGTGCAGAAAAACATCGATATTGGATCGATGGGTGAAGGAGCCCTCATCAGCCATAACGGCGGTAAGTCAATACAGTGTTCATCGCGTGGGATCACCGGTCACATTCTCTTGGTCACAGGAAGAAAAATGAGACGAAGACGGAAAATGATTTTTGGTGAACCTTTTGTTTCAGTAGTTAGCCAAGCTATCCAAACGCTCTCCCATCAGCCATACCTCAACCTACTTGATTTTTTCATTTTTTTTACGTTGTTCAGGTTGACGTTTTTGCCCTTTTAAAAGAAAAGAAAAAAGAATGTGACCATGTGACCTGCGCTTTGAAGGAAACACTGTTACAAATATTGCCAGAATTTGCAAAGTGGTGATTACCTCATGCTCTACTGCAACTACTACTAGTACTACTTCTTTCTGTTCTAATACTGCTTCTCCTAGAACTTCTGCTCTGATATTATTATACTACTACTAGTACTTACGCTGTTTACTACCACCACTGCTACCCACTATTTTCATTCATACTATTTTTAATTATATTTTTAAAAGGTTGGGAACAATACTAATAGGAAATATTCATGTGAACTTATAATCATGTTATAATTAATACTAATGTGAAATGAAGATAGTATTTCTTTCCATATAGAGAGTACATAATTGTAAAGTAATAGTGATTTTTTTAAAAGTTAATACCATTAATAGCAATTGATATAAAACAGTAAGTTATACTGGTATTTATTTCACAATAACAAGAACATTCATTTTAATTAATATTTAACAGTATATTGACAGAATTTTATAATGATCAATCAATATTTACAATTTTTTATAAAATTTCTGATACAGATATAGCAGTAACATCATACACTCTCTTTAAACAATGTTAAAGACATATAATTGTGACAATAATTAGGATGATAATGATAATAGTGATAATGATTGTGATGATTATAAAGATTTTGCCTACTAGTAATAATAAAATTGATATGATGATAAACAAGAACGATTTTTGGTGTCTTGATTAAAACTTTTATAAACACAAAAGAAAATTTGTATTTCAGGTGCAAAGCACAAGAAGAATGTGGCTTCCATTGACAAAGTGGTTGCACCCATTGGTGACTTCATGGGCATCCACAGCAAGAAGTCTTCCACAACCAGCTCCTCCTCTGTTGCACCAGTGACATCTTCAGAGGTTCCCGTCTCATCAGCTGCAACGCAGAAAGAAAAACAGTGTGGTAGTTTGGCATCGTACGTGTCTGGCACAGAAGTGTTGAAAGCCGAGGTGTTGTGGGCAATGAAGTGCATAACATCCCATTACAGTATGAAATCATGTGATGGCATGAAACAGCTGTTTCAAGCCATGTAATCTCCACTACAACACATTGGCTGCCTTTGGAATTGACAGTTGTTGTAAGTCTTGTGACATATAGGACAGAATCCATTGATTCATTTTTCAAACAACGGCAGTGCATTGTGGCTGAAAAAAAAGGAATATAATAGTTTACATTTTCTGTGGGTCATCACAAACAGACAATAATAAGGCTAGAAGATTGGTGTGATAACAAGGAACTGTTCTATTAAAAGGTAATCTGTCTGTCTGTTGTGTTTGTGCTTATTTACTTGTCCCTTTTATCTACCTAACTTCAGTTTTAGGGCTGCTTAAAGAAAATAAAGGTCTTTGAAAAATCCAGAAAGTGGTTTTGAAAGTTTGGGAAAAGTTTGGGAATTTTGGGATGCTCTTAGGCTATGAACCCTGCTTGAGGCAATTGTACTCATAAAGATCTGCTAATGAATATTCTGTGAACTGTTAAAATATCAGAATTGAACTGACTGAAAAGATAGATCAAGAATAGTTCTGACTAGACAAATCACACTGACTCAAAAAACATGTCAAGGACAGGAACTGGACAAACTGTTTTGATAACTGACTTTTTCAGTAGGTTGAAATTCCAATATTTTAACAGTTCTTTTTTATCAACTTCAGTCCATTAATTCTGTGTTTTGTGTTTGTGAAAACCGCAGGATTATGCTGATTGGATCTTCAAATGCTGTTAATGACATCAACTAACTTGACAGACATGTAAAATATCAAAACCTTGAATTTTAGAAATGTATCAGAGAAATGATTAGGGCAAATTTTTGAGTTGCCAAATGGGCTGTTACGTTTTGAAACCCAGTTGCACATTTTTATCTGTTCTTTTATTAGGCGACTGGGCAAATAGATCTGTCCAGCAGGGTTAGAAATTCCTGAGTAATTGTCATGGAGACAAGTAGATTACACCTTGTCTTGCTTAATTTCCACTTGCCCTACCCTCTTTCCCTCCCCTACTCTTGGTTGATCAGTCTCTCTCACTCTCGCTCGCGCCGGGTTAATTTTTTGTTAATTACTTAGACTGAGATGCTCCTGCGTCTTCCGACGCATGAGGCAGTCAAATCGCTGCACTGTGTACTGTCCTCAGCCAGTCTGCTGATGTCACTTCGTCCTCTGTCAGCGAGTCTGAGGTCTCTCTCCACTGTCTTGTCGCCAGCTCATCCTGGGTCGTCCTCTTTTTCTTTGGCCTGCTGGGGTCTGTTTAATAGACTGGTTTGCAGGTCTTGATGAGGGTAGTCCCAAGACATGACCCAGCCAGTGGAGGCACTGTCTGCAGGTGATGGTTGACATGGGGAGCTGTTGGGACCTCTCCCTGACCTCTTCATTTGGTATACAGTCTGACCATTTGATGCCCAAGGTCTTACGTAGGCACTTGGTGTCAAAAGCGTCCAGTTTCTTCTCCTTGGTGGTCTTAAATTGCCAGGTTTCACAGCCATATAGCAGCGTTTAAATCACACTAGAATCATAAAACTTCAATTTGATTCAAAGGGAGAATTTCTTGCTATTCCATATTTTGTTCAGCTGATTGAATGCTGATGTTTGTTGCCTTCCCTATATGACACTTCAATTCATGGTCGAGGTCATTGGCGCTGCCTAGGTTAGTAGGTATGTGAAGTTCTCTACTTCTTCCACTTGTTTTTAGTCGATGAGAATGTCTGTTGGTCCCTGGTGTTTACCGGTCAGCATGTTTTTAGTCTTTTTGGCACTGATAAGTTTTTGTTGATAGTATTCTTTTCAAATGCACTTGTGCATTGAATGGTGCATTTTTTTTTCATGTGTGTTATTTGATTTTGTTTCCTACTACGTATATTTTTGTTTTTGCCTAGAGGACTGGATGTAAAAAAAAAAGATTATGCTTAATCCATCACCCCCCCCTTAAAATAAGATCTGTTCGTTTGTTCTCTCCCGTCCAAACTATTGGTTTTGCAGCATACTTGACAAAATGCTTCAGAGAGAGAAATGCAACTTATTCGCTCCTCAAGTATGAATTTTAAAAAAGTTTCTGTGTTTTGCTGCAGACCTGCCTACCCTTCCGTAATCGTCCGTAATCTTACGGAAATTAACCCCCCATTACGGAGGTACGATTTTCCGTGCGAAATTACGGAAAAGAAAATTGAAAAACTACGCAAATTCGAGACTCGAAAAATTGTCGACTGCTAGACCTTACCGAGACCACAGAGTAACTTCCCTTGACTCAAGCCGAAACCACAGATGGTTCGGAACTTGCGATTGGTCAATGTGGTGCTGTGGGCCAACACGACGCGCCATCACATCTGTGCGCGCCATTCGAAGCCTTTTGTTCAGCCATTGTAAGACAAAGTTTCAACCGATTTTTTGCCGGTTCGAAAACCACTGTGCCACAACGGAAGAAGGCGAAGAAGCAAGTGTTCCGAAGTAAATACACGCGGACTTGGCCTTGTCTTTTGCAATCCAAAAAACATGGACCTGGATTTGTATACTGCTCGGTGTGCAATTCAGACTTCTCCATCGGACATGGGGGAGCAAATGACTGCAAGCGCCATATCTCGGGGAAAATGCACAAAGAGACAGCTGCAAGTGCCTCCAGTCAGAAGATCACATCGTTGTTTACGAAATCCAGCGAGAGCAGCCGTCAGACCCACACACGGAAGATCACCAACGCAGAAAGACTGTTGTGTGAGCTGATCTGCGAAAACAACTTGTCCCTTGTCCCATCTCAAGAGTGCCTACTCCAAGCAGCAGGCACAATACAAGGCTTAGTGCAACACACACACACACACACACACACACACACACACACACACACATTTTTGTATTTTTTTTTGGGGTGGGGGGGGGGGGGGGGTTGTACATTAGGTTCTTCATCAGTGGTGTCATCTGTGGTGACTGCTGTGTAAGTTACAAACTGTCAAGTATATCACCTTTGAATTGACCTGAAACTCCTGTCCCGAGTCCGTCATCAGCCATCATCCCAAGGTATTTTAATTCTGCTTTGTTGTTTTTGTTCCTTTTTTACTGTTTATATTTTTGTTAAAATGTTAAAAATGTAGTTGGAGTTTTGTACACATTATTTGTTCAAAAACGCCGTGTATTACGCGTCCGTGGAATTACTGAAGGAAAATGCAAAATTACTGAAAATCTCTGTGGTTAGTACTGATGAGCATAACATGAGGTAGGCAGGTCGGTTTGCTGTCTTGTCTCATTTTTAGCTTTCTCTCCCTCTTCAGCACATACACATGTATTTTGAAATGAATCCACACACACACACACACACACACACACACACACACACACACACACACACACACTCACACTCACTCACAGAGAGACGTGGTCGACAGTTAATATGCAACACAAGATAAAGCTAAGCTTCATTGCAGTATCTATTATCTTATGTATAATGTTGCTTATAGCCCAGCCGACCGCAAAGGGCCACATCAGGGCTGTCACCACGTTAAAATCAACTCACCCTGTCTGCATTGGTAAGATAAGATCTTATCTTATCTTACCAATGCAGACAGGGTGAGTTGATTTTAACGTGGTGACAGCCCTGATGTGGCCCTTTGGGGTCGGCTGGGCTATAAGCAACATTATCTTATCTTATCTTACCAATGCAGACAGACAGTCTGAGTTTCACAGGAACACCAAGCAAGAAAAAATAAGGTGGGGGTGGAGAGAGAGAGAGCTGAGAAGGAAATTATTCCCAGTATATCTGTTGTTGCTTATTTTCAGATTTTTACTATTTCCAAAAACAAAACCAAAACAACTAACAGCAGCATCTAATTCAGAAAAGAAATGAAGAGTGTGTGTGTGTTTGGTAGCTTTTAACACAATTTTAATTAGAGCAAACAGGATCTAGATATGAGAAATGCATGCGTTAGAAGCATGTAATGAGGAAAAAAATACAACCTCATACATTTATTTTGAGATTGAGAAAAGGCTGGATGACGTACAATACATGTTAGAAGTGTTCTTCGTCTGAACTGTTTGATTACCCTCACACACACACATACACACACACACACACACACACACACACACACACACACACACACACACACACACACACACACTTCTCTCTCTCTCTCTCTCTCTCTCTCTCTCTCTCTCTCTCTCTCTCTCTCTCTCTCTTGCCACAACAGGGAAACTGTCTAACATATCTATCCCCTACACAGATCAAAAACCAAAAGTTAATGATTATGTCAAAGACATCTGGCGAGAGGAATGGACCTTGTAGATGGATGACAAACTATTTAAAATCCGTCCAAAGTTTGTACCATATTCCCAAGGCAGCCGCAAAGAAGAAACAGTCTTGTGCCGCTTGCACAGGCCACTCGTTTTATACCCATTCTTATCTTTTAAAAGGTGAAGAAGCTCCGTGGTGCATTCCATGTCATGTTCCACTCACAGTGAAACATATTCTTTTAGATTGTTCGGACTTGCACGATGTGAGACATAAACACTTTACAGCAGAGTCCATGAAAACCCTGTTCACATCTGATGTGATCTTTGACTTTTTGAAAGAGATCAACAATTTCCATCTGATCTAAGATTTTACGGAAGAAGATTTTTAATGAAGTTTCTGGTACACATTTAGAAGATGTATTTTAAAGAGATGTGTGACAGGTTTTTTTTGTTTTGTTTGTTTTTTTGGACGTGTGAGTTGATTGTATAACATAGTGACAGCCCTGATATGGTCCTTTGCGGTCGGCTGGGCTGTAAGCAAATTACCTTACCTTACACTCTCTCTCTCTTTCTCTCTCTCTCTCTAGCTCACTCTCACTCACAACCGCTGCTATATCTGTATCACTTATTTCTGTGTTCAGTGTTGAAAATGGATAAATTATTACAGTATTATAAATAGGCAACAGAGAATTCTTGAAACGAATTCAGATTTTAATTTTTTGAATAAGCTGTGACAGGATTTGCGTTTATTGGTAAAGTTATTGGTACTTCACAGGGTCACAAAAATATTAAGCTGCCACTAGTGTCAGTCAGTTCTGCATGCAGGTTTAATTTTTGTTTGACCATATGTTGGCTGTGGATAAGGAGACCATTGCTTTCGTAGCACTTTATTTATACTTGTTATGATATCTAAGCCACTGGTTTTGTCTGAAGGCTAACCTTTGCAAAGTTTGCCGTTCCAGTTTTAATCACTGGTTGTGATGAGCTCATTGTTCTTGATGAAATTACCATTAGGTCTAAAGCTTATCGTTTCGGTAATTCATGCTTAATTTCTTTCTTATAATGGTTAAAAAACATTCAATGGAACTGCACACCGCCTTAATGAGCCCCTGAACCCAAAAGGGGAGCTAATGTACATGCAATCACTCGGAACTTCCCCTACTTGTACTGGCAAGAAAATGGCATATTTTGCTGTAAGTACTGTCAAGCTATCTTGTGGCTGAGTGCATGAGTAATATCAGTAATGATATCCGTCCCTCCATAGGAAGTGTTGTGAATTGCACTAAAATTTGTGGGAGCAGTGTTTTGTTAGGGCTCTCTATTCAAGTACAAATGAGTGCATTGCATGCTTTATAACTCTAAAATGTCATGAACGTCTGTTGTCCTCTTTTCAGCTGATAATGTGATATCCTTTCTTTTTTTCTCTTTTTTTTTTTCCAAGCTGGTATGATCGTTTTTAGCGTCTGGAAATCTTTAGAACGCCATTCTCACATTATTATTCTTTTTCTATGGATAACATGATTAAACATGAATAAAAACATTGAAAATACTTTAGAAAACAGCAAATCTACTTTGCCATGTGAATCAGATGCTCTGTAATACTATTGCTTTTTTTTTCTATCGCACCTACCTCTTCTTTCCACTGCAATCATAATTTTCTCTCTTCTTTATCTTGTTGAGGTTAACATGCCTTAACCCCTTGACTGCCGCTATTTTGTATCAGTTTTGCACTTCTGTGTGCCGGAGCAAAAGTTGACTTTTTGCGGTAGGTTCACTAATTTGATCAGTGCTCATTTATTTGTGGAGATATCTCTTAGATTTTTGGCATGTTTTTTCTCATACCCAGGGCTATAATACCTGCAAATAATATTTGATTTTGTTCATTCTGAGTATAATAAATAATCTTATAATTCAACTTTTTAAAAAAAATTATATTTTGCAAGCATACAAAAACCCACAGCAGCAAAACAAAAAACATACAAACCCAGCCAAAAGTGGTTTTAGTGTTTACTGAACACCTGTGTAAATATTTGGTAGTGAATTTACAACCCACAATTGTTGTTTTATATGATAAATTTATGCATTTCTGGGGTACAGTACAATCCAGGTATCAAGGGACACAATTTTGTTTTCTTAGGTAGGTTCACTGATATGCCCAGTGCTCTTTCAATTCTTGACATATATCTTAGATACTTGGGAAATTTTCTTGTTATATCCTTGGCTACAACCAGATATCACAATAGTTTGATTTTGTTTGTAATGGTAGACCAAAAATATATATAATGATGAATGTTTTGTTTGAAAACAGACACTTTCAGAACATAAACAAAACTATAGCACTAAAATCACAATGAAATACCACAAAAACTGGTGTTAGTATCCTTTGAACTTCAGGACAAACATCTGTATTCACAATAAAGCTTGACAATGCATAAAATGTTTAGCAGCCCATATCATAGGGGGCAATCCAGCCCAGGTAACTTGGGAAAGAAGAAGGGAATTGAACATTATCCACAGCATCAGTCTGCACATCTTGCAAGCCTCTTGGGAATTGGTCTTGTTTAGCAGAGATGAACTAACAATAACAACACTAAGTGTAACTTCCAATTATTCTGTCAGTTTTCTTTTACACATGTGGTTTGGTTCACTCATGAACTAAGTGCGATTGATAAAAAGCCATTACCATAGAAGGTAATAAATAAAACATTGCAAAACCAACCACCCCCAAAAAAACAACAACCAGAGACTGCTAAAGATAGGACTGAGCTACAAAAGGCCACACCACAGATGATGAAAGCACACTAACAACTGAAAAATACACTGGTGTCGCAGAGAATACACCACAACACAGAACCTATGGACAGAAGGATCAGGATCCCACACTACTGCCCGTAATGCAAGTTATAGTTGACTGACACACATTGGGTACACACACACACACACACACACACACACACCACACACACACACACACACACACACTATGCACAAGCACCATATTCAAAAGCAACACACACACACACACACACACACACACACACACACACACACACACACACACACGTACACACACACACACACGTACACACACACACACCACACACACACACACACACAACACACACGCATGTACACACACACACGCATGTACACACACACACGCATGTACACACACACATACACACACACACACACACACACACACACACACACACACACACACACACACACACAGCACCACTACATGCAAAAGCACCACACACACACACACACCATGCACAAACACACACAAACACTACACACACACACACACACACACACACACACACACACACACACACACACACACACACAATGTATACCCACATCATGCACAAGCACTGCTCTCTCTCTCTCTCTCTCTCTCTCTCTCTCTCTCTCTCTCTCTCTCTCTCTCTCTCTCTCTCTCACACACACACACACACACACAGCCTGCACAAACACCACACACACACACACACACACACACACACACACACACACACACACACACGCACACACCACAAAAAACAACTCCACGAAATCCATGGGCTTGAAGTTGCCAATGTTTACCTTGATACCTGGGTCACCCGTGAAAGAAAGGTCGAGATTTGGGCAATCAGCACTGGCCTCTGTCCATTCTGAAACAAGTTCCGACTGACGTCTGTCCATTCTGAAACAAGTTCCGACTGACGAGTGCCACGCCCTCTTCCTCTGCCACGCCCCTCACACTGGACCTCGCCGTTGTCCAAAACCCCCTCCCTTCCTCAACTCTCCTCCCGACCTCTCACGAAAGGAGGGAGGGGGCACTCGACATACACGGAATCGGCTCGTCACTCTCCGATTCGGCCCCACTTGCGCCGGTATCGCTCGGTTTGAAGTCGGGGATCAGCTTCGTCATCAACACCAACCTCCGATAGCAAAGGGTGGTGTTGATTGTAATCACTTTATTCCTCCTCCAAATCGCTTCATTCCACTTCTTTGAAGTCTTCGTCATCGCTTTCACGGTCTCGGATAACTTCTTGAAGCACTTCAAGAGCATTAGATCGTTTGAAAACGGCACGCGCCTGATCGAACTGCCTGCTCGACTCGCCATCTTCAACCGAGAATAACTCTCCGAACTTTTCCGAAGTTATTGACCGAATGGACACGAGCCGGTCAGTCAAGCTGACCCGCGAAAGGGAAGAAACCGTCCTTTAGGGTCCCTGCAATTTTTTCTCCTTGCCTCCCTTCTTTAAATCACCAAATTTTGATGATGAAATTATCTCGAACGCCGTTTGAGCAAGGGCACACAGCTTTCCCGAAACCATCTCGAACGCCGTTTGTGCCAGGGCAGTCAAGGGGTTAATACCCATTGAAAGTATTTTCATGATTTTCACTTTTTATCACGTCATTTGTGTATGTGTTCATCCGTTACATAATCAGACTAACTTGGATGAATGTATGATTATGTAAGAAGGAATTAGAAATTTGAAAGTAGCTAAGATTTCTTTTTTTAACTCCCAGATTTTGCCTGTCGCTGTACCTTCCAAGCAGACAGCACATGACAAGTATCTACACTAGACTACAGCTGTATTTAGCAAAGTCAAAGAACTTGTATATTGAAGTATTTGAGCAGACCATCCGACCATTGTCAGTGACTGCTACTTAATGGTTTCATGCTTTGTCAAAACTGATGACTTGTTCCATTAACTCATAGCTTGGACTCTCCATCACCACTAAAAGCAAAAATGAAGTGTAAGAATCATTATTCTGGAGAGAGAGGAGAGAGAGAGAGAGAGAGAGAGAGATCATAACCTAGCCTGTCTTCAAACTGAAATACCAGTCTTGGTGAAGTTAGTCTTTGTTTATCTGATTTTTATCTTATTACCTCAGCTTTGCTGGAAGGCATACACAATGTATTCACTTTCAAGTCTAAGATTGTAGGCTTTGTAGCATGTGTATTGTGAAGAGTACAGATTTAATATAATCTCCTAGGTGAAAAATGTACAATATCCAGACATGATGTAAAACTCTCCTCGCTATGAACTGAACTAGTGAAACTGAAAGGCTTTTTACTCACTGCTTTGGCTGACCAAAATAAGGTCCAGACAGAAAACTTCCAAAATGTGTTATTGCTGACACTTGGAAACATCATTTTGATGTTATTTTATCTCTTATCAGCCCATAAAGAAAAATGATTCTCCCTGCAAGACCAGTTGTGAAAACTTCTACACTAACGAAGTATTGAAACAGCTGGCAGGTTGAGCATACAGAGTATTTGTTTTACGTTGTCATTTCTTGTTTTTCGACATGTTTTATTTTGTGTCATTTCAGGGTGGTGAAAGAAGAAATAATCGATGATGATGCTCATTTACCATGCTTCAATGGACGAGTTGTGTCATGGGTAAGCATGTTTAAGCTACTATATAGAATTGGAATTTCGCTTTGATCTCTTGTGAAAGTTTTTGTGTATGTGCATTTTTGTGTGTGTGGACTTATGCTGCACACTCAGGGACGAGAACTTTCAGCCATCTCTGTAATTATTTGCCGCATTTCCACCATGAGGAATCGTCTTCACTGAAAACGATCAAAGAGAGGTGTGTCGAAGTGGTTAGCTTTGTAGACGCCTGGCTGAGAGGATGTGGGTTTGATTCACATCAGAACCATCTGTTTGTGAGATTTTTCTGCCCCTATTGGCCCCTACCCAGAGCTGAGTTTGCTACGGGCTCAGCTGGGAAAACTAGTCTAGGATCACACAGTCCAGTTTCATCCACTTAATGTATCCATCTCTTAGAGTGTTATTCAGATTTCCTGACCAGCACTGCAGGTGTCTGTCTATATCCCTCGGGCCTGGTTGAATCAGGGATATATCATGAAACTGAAAAGTAAGCATAGAGTATGTACAGCCCAATCGTGTGGTCTCAGACCAGAGTGGAAATCCAGAGCATCATCTCCATCATCTTCATCCTCATCAATCACTATTTAGAGAATGTCCTAGATTCTCTGGGCCTTCATGGCCTACTGTCATGCTGACCCCAATTTCAATTGCCTCTCCATGTCTATGGCCTCAGTTTGATTCTCTTGGGGTCACCGGTATCGGCGAATTTGCGGGGACTGTTGATGTGATGGTACCCGCTGGAGGGAGAGCTAACTCGTGCCAGTTCTGCAACTAAGCAATTATTGTCATCAGTAGTACACTTAGTAGGTGGAGTCCTGCGCATGTTGGGTCAGAACAGGCGCCATTGAATACACCAACGGACTCGGTAGCAGTGTATGTGTCTCATCTTTAGAGTTCTCTCAAGACAAGTTGTGGATTGCTGATGCTGGGCTGTGGCGGGTGAAGCTGGGTTGTGACCATGGATAAGGAGTTGGAATGAGTGGCTTGTGTACAGTGCCACAGAAGATAGGACAGCAGAAAAAAGAAAAAGAAAAAAAAAAGATCAGTGAGAGAATCTCGGAAATGATGAGAAACTGCAGTATCGCAGAATTATGTCCTTTGTCGGAAATATTTGCAAATGGCATAATTCTCATTCTGCTCTTTTCCCTGTCCTTCATCAACATGTATTGAGTGAAAGTCCTGGTGAGAGTTACTTGCCGTGGAATGAAATATAAGTTTAATTACACATACTATACCGTGGCTCACTAATGCAATAAGCGGCAGCAATTTGCTATCCCTGCCTCGTATACAATAAAGTCCGTACGGACAACAACAACCCTTGAAAGGGCCTCGTGCCTTGCGCATGCTCAGAATCATCCTCTTTTTTCGGCAGCGGAACTCGCCCTGGATCTCACCCATTGGCAGCTATGCCCTCCTCTCTGCTAAAGGAGTCGGTCATGGTGGCCGACTGCATGAGGAGGGCCCAATTAAGAGTCAGGGGCACGGAGGCACAGGACGTCATGCCCGGTTCTGTCCCTGATTTCCCTGGTGCGCTGGCGTGCGGGAAGTTCTTAAGCCAGAGAGGCTTCATTTGCCAAGAAGGCCTTCTTGGCAAATGATACTATCCCGGAAGCCACTCTCCCCCTCTCCCAGGAGGACCTCCTCCTGGTCCAGGAGAGGCTGAAATCACACGCTAGGCAGGTGTCCCTTTCGAGCGCTGCCTTGCTGAGTGGGAAGAGTCTGCGAGGAGGGGTTTGGAGGCCATCTCGGTCATGGATTCCTTCCTAGGGGGACTGGTGTCTGCCCTTAAGGATCCTGATTCAGATTCCTTCTCCATCCGCCAGTCCGCGGACCAGCGGCTGTGGTAGCCTGTATTCAGTCAATGGCTGAAGGGCTTAAGTATTCGGCTGGGGCCATTCGCTAGGCTCCATCTGAACTCGGTACTAGCGAGGAAGAGATGCTGTCCTTCTGGCATCTACTGTGGCCCGCTCTGCCTCCGCCCGCGCCTCCCTCAGAGCCTTGCCAGTCAGGTCAGGGTCTCTGTTCGGGAATCACGTTCAGGCTACCATTAAGAGCCAGGCCGAGATTAGGCGTGACCTCGCCGTTCAATCAGTCCCCCCTCCCCCCCGCCCCGGTTCAAAACGCAAGGCGCCAGCGCCTTTCTCATCACGGGTCCCTCTCAACCCAAGGGACGACGGTCATTTGGACCCCGGGGGATCCGAGGCAAGCATTCCAGCAAGGGTCGGCCTCAGGCACGGCTGGCGGGTCCGAAAGCCCCCACTCCTCAGACGGCCCACCCCCAATTGACTTGCCCCGACCTGGGTACTTTACCCCGGGGCGGTCCTGTGGGCAGTCTGTCCAGGCACCTCAGTGCCTGGGAGCGGCTTCCCCCAAGCCCTTGGGCTCTGCGGGTGATCAGGTCGGGGTTTCGTCTTCCTTGGGGTTAGTAAAGGCTCTTCTCACTCATTTCCCTCCTCCTTTTGCTCCTCCTCGGATCTGGCGGCCTCTCAGGCCTTAGACCAGGAGGTCCTTTCGCTCTTAGCCAAGGGAGCCACAGAGGAAGTCCTTTTCCATTCCTCTCCCACAGCTTTATTTTTCTGTCCCATTCGAGACACTTAGTTATAGGGCCGAACAACAAGCCTTACACATTTCTGACCCAACATTTTTGTTGTTGTAGTCCAAGCAGAGGCATGTATCAAACTTGTGTACTAGTTAACTAGGGAAAATTAAGTTCCCAGAAAGTGATGACGTCATTCTTGCACAATTGTGTGTGTGTGTTGTCATTGTTTGAATATCGCCTGACCTCTTGTGTACAAGCTTTCATGCCGTATCTACATTATCTACAGGAAAATAAACCTAGTCGAGTTTGGTATTAAAAGAATTGTTGGGGATTCGCCTATTCAGTCATCGCAAGAGCGCAGATATATTACATTTTTCATGACAACCACTGATTATCAAACTAAGAGCCCCATTTGTAATGGCCGCTCATCAATGCCGAACACATTGCTGCCAGACCGGCTGTACACAGATGACATTCAGTTGGTCGAGTACAGCACGGTTAGCTGGCTGGTGGGGAGCAGCCTGCAGAAAACACCCCTTTCCTTGACCTACATTCACGGCTTGGCCTCTGCAGCTGTGGGAGAAGCTGTAAACTCCCCTGCCTCTCAGAACTAAGTGGCTTGCTCTGAACAGCCGTGCTCCGGGCTTTAATGGCCGCATTTTTGTGGTTCCCAAAGCTTCTGGAGGATGGAGACCGGTTCTAGACCTCTCGCCCTTGAACAGGTTTCTTATTGTCCTCCGTTTTCGGATGGAAACCCCCATGTCAATCCGCGATGCCATGCATCCCGGCGACTGGGCGGTGTCCATCGACCTGAAAGACGCGTACTTCCATCTCTTGATCCACCCAAGGGACAGGAAGTACCTCCGCTTCGTGTGGGAGAAGCCGCGTTTTTCAGTTCAGGGGTCTTCCCTTTGGGCTAGCCCCGGCCCCTTGGGTTTTCACGAAGGTGGCCCGGGAACTTTGCGTGCATGTTCGGGAGAAAGGAATTCGTCTGAAGGCCAATCTCGACGATTGGCTTCTTCTTGCCTCATCCAGCACTCTGTGCTCCCAGCAAGCCCTCTAGGTTTTTAAACCTCTGTCAGCAGCTGGGATTTGTTCGCAACGAGAAGTCCGATCTCATCCCGTCGCAGCAGTTTCAGTTTCTGGGCATGTCCTTCCACACCACCAACTGGTTGGTCTCTCCAACCCCCCAGCGCCTGGTTCGCCTCCAGCACCTCTTGGCCCATCTCCTTTCCTTGGATCAGGCTCCAGCCAGAAAGCTGGCCTCTCTTCTGGGTCTGATGGAGTCCTTGGCCCCCTTAGTGCCCCTCGGACGACTGCACAAACGCCGGCCCAAGCGTGGTTCCCAGAACTGTTGCACCTGTCTCGCGTGCCTCCGATACCGCTCGCCTTAAAGGCAAAGTCCCTACTTCAGCCACGGTCAGGCATTCCACACGGCAATCCAAACGTGCTGCATCTTCACGCCTGCAGACCTGCCAACCATTACGCATTTCGCGTAATTCATTACGCCCAAGTGATAAATCTTACGCCCTTACGCATTTAGCCAAAAAATTACGCATTGAAAGTTTTCAACAACACAAAAAAAAACAGACAAAAAAATCGACTTATGTACAGACATGCACGGCGCTGTGCGTATAACCAGTAATCTTCAAGAAGCATTTCCGGTCATGCGCAGTTCGTTTCACCATCTTTACCATTCAGCAAAGTTGGTGTCCTTTCGAAGTTTTAGCCACGAAAATGTCGAAACGTGGAGTAGAAAGTTTTGGACAAGATGCGAAAAAGAAAAAAACTTGGTCAAAAGTTCCGAAAAGAATACTCGGGAAAAGTTCCCCTGCATACGACCTTCGGCTAAAGGTGTAAATTGTGCATGGTGTACCACTTGCGAGTCAGACTTCACAATTTCCCATGACGGGATGGTGGATGTGAAGCGTCACCTTGAGTCACGCAAGCACATCGATTCCTCTAACACGCCGAATTCTTCCAGCATCACACAGTTTTTTCATACTGTAGACACCTCAAAAGAGGATGAAATGAGGAAAAGGGTAATTCGGGCTGAAGCATTGGTGGCCGGATTTTTCGTCGAGCACAACATCGCTCTTAGCGCAGCCGACCATGCATCCTAGCTTTTTAAAGAAGTGTTCTCAGATTCAGATATCGCCAAACCGTTCAAGAGCGGTCAAAGACAACACACATTGTAAGGACCCTTCCCATGGAAGCCTAAACTGCTGCTGCATCTCGACTGCAGAATGGACCGTTTGTGTTGGGGACTGATGGAAGTCAGGAGGGGGAGGGGGACAAATTCTTTCCTGGGTGGTGTGATACTTAAAAAATGGCACAATCGCCACTGAGCTGATAGCCAACCCCACATGCACAGAATCAGCAACAGGGAAGAACATTTTTTAGGTTATATATTTTCTTAATTTCATGTTCCCAGTTTTTTCCATCTTCAAACTCCCCCCCCCCCCCCCCCCCCCCCCCCCCCTCCTCCTTAAGTCCAAATCTTTGCCATGTCATTACATCAAGACAGTTGAGTTGCTTGGCCTCGCACTTGTCTTTTTTCCCCCCACCATTAATTTTCGTCATGTATTTGTCTGACTTCATTCAAGTTTAAAAGGCTGTGCCATCTTGAATAAAAGTTACTTGTGTTAGGTTTCCTATGGACAAAATTACCCCACTTGTTTTTGTTTACTGTTCCCTGCCTCATTCATTCCATTTTTTAGTTTTGTCTGCGCACTATCAAGCCTTGGTGTGCCATGCCATGAGGTGGGGGATTGTGTGTGTTTCCAGTGAATTCTACATTTTCATAATTTGTAAAGATTCTTGTGACACTTAAAAGAAATGCTGTTTTGAAGAAAAGTAAAGTTCACATATGGAGGCGAACAACTTACCATCGCTTCGTTATTGTTTGAAAAAGGTAGTGCCGCGCTTGATTACTCTTACTCTCAGAAAGTACACATTTTCTGCCTCACTGACTTCAGCTTGTTACCATTGTCTCTTAGTGGGGTTGGCAGGTCTGCGCCTGCTACTGTGCGGGACGCGCTGTCTGCACAAGGCGTTTCCCCCAGCGGTAATCGGCCTTGTGGAACATCCCCACAGGTCAGGCACCCAAGTGTCTACATTTGTCCACTGGAATGGCTGGCTCTCTTGGTGCTCCAGCCACGCAGTATCACCCCATTCTCCTTCCCAATGCCAATTGGTGAACTACCTAGCTTTCTTTCATCAGAGAAGAAACTTTCAGCCTCCTCTGTTAAGGTTCACAGGGCGGCTATTTCACCACTATCCGCCAGTTAGGGGGCCCTCCTTCGGGGACGACCTCTTCTGCGGGATCTGGTCAGAGGAGCAGCCTACAGGAGGCCCGATGCCCCCGCCGTCCCCCGGCGTGGGATCTTTTCTTAGTCCTCTCCTCTCTCAGGCTCCCCCCTTACGAGCCCCTCCGGGAGTGTTCTCTGAAATTCCTCTCCTTCAAAACAGCCTTTCTCTTTTCCCCTGGCTTCAGGGAGGCGCTGCAGTGAAGTCCACGCCCTTAGTGGCCTGCCTGGGGACGTCGCCTCCGAACGGATGGTCGATATCTCTTCGCCCTCCCAGACTTTTTAGCAAAAAACCAGTTGCCAGGTTCTCCTTCCCCGACTATCTCCATTCTCCCTCTCACTTCTATTCTCACCCCAGAGGGACGAAGACCGCACTCTCTGTCCGGTGCGCGCTCGGGCGGGAATATAGGAAACGCACGAAATCTTCTCGCTCCAAGCAGCGCCACTTGTTTCTCTCTTACAACGAAGGTTATAAGGAGGACATCAGGCGCTCTTCAATCTCTCGATGGCTGAGAGAAGTCATTAAAGCTGCGTACGCGAGACCTGAAGGGGATTTGGCTGTTTTCTCACCAAGACCTCATGAGATTAGGGCATGGGCGTCTTCGCTGGCAGTAGCTCATAATGCCAGCATTCAGAGTTTTGTTAAATGCCGCATATTGGCGTTCCCTGGCACCTTCATCCAATTCTACCTGCGCGACGTTTCTCGTCTGCGCGATGATGGGTCTAGGGGCATCGCTTCAGCTGTGGTGGCCCAACACTCCATCTCCGCCACACGCTCCGGCTCTTCTCGCCCCTCCAGGCGGGTAACCAGGTGAGCCTCCTTCCAGGTAGTGCGACTCTGCATTAGTGAGCCACGGTATAGTATGTGTAATTAAAAGGAAATTTTTATTCTAAAATTACGTTTAATCTAACATACTTACCGTGGCTCACGCAGAGACCCTCCCTACCTCCCCGCCTTCCTGGTTCCATCAGGAGTTCTCAGTCAGGGTTTGATATACCTCGAAAAGAGGATGATTCTGAGCATGCGCCAAGGCACGAGGCCCTTTCAAGGGTTTTGTTGTCGTACGGACTTTATTGTATACGAGGCGGGGATAGCAAATTGCTGCCGCTTATTGCATTAGTGAGCCACGGTAAGTATGTTAGATTAAACGTAATTTTAGAATAAAAATTTCCTTTAAAAAAAAAAAAAGGTATGGGAACTGAGACTTATTCAGTGTTCCTTACAACACACAGCTGGAGGTACTCGATGCACAGATTTTCACATTGAAGGTCCAAGGGATTCATAATTTTTTTTGGTCGCAAGCACAGTCGTTTTTCTGAAGCTTTGATCAAGGTGGAAAGTTGTGAACTCTAAAATTGCAACTCGGTTTCATTGATGAACGTGATTAAATGCATCAGCTTCAGAGTTGCGGTCCCTTGGTGTCCAAGCCTTTACATTGCTTATGGGTAAGAAGCAATCATGCTTTTGATTCAGTGGCTCTTGCCCACTATGTACCTGTTTTTGTGGATCTCGTTTTCAATTTGTCGAAGAGTGTCAACAAAAATAGTGCTCATGCTACCACCTAGGCCATTTATCTAAAGAAATGTTATACACATGTTAAATTCCCGGCCACTGTGTGCCAGTGAGTATGGATAACATAAACATTAACACATGCACATTAGTGTAGTTGAAGTTGGCTGCCTTAAAGGTCTACTTAGAGATTTTTGATAATTTGTTAAAAACAGGTCTACATGTCATATAACTATAGTATGGTATTCATTTTTTTTTAAATCGCCGGAAGAATTTAATAGATAAAAATGACTTTTGCACACCTGTTCAAACCCCGCGCGGTAGACCCAAAAACCGTGACGTCACTTGATGGACTGGCCGTCAGCCGCGACCTACACACCAAGCCAACGCCAAGTGAAATCAAAAACGAGTTGCGATCCCCCACAGCCTAAAAAGTCACGAGGGGGTGGCAGATATTGTATTGTAGGCGAGTGCAGTAGCTCAGCAGGACACGGATCTTCTTTGCACACATTTCCATCTGATCAAGATCCACGTCAGTTCCAGCTGGATCGCGGAAACGAGCTATTCGACAATTGCCGAGCCCGTTCGAGTGGATCAAAAACTTTGTCTGCATTGTGCACGTATACTTTGAAGGCGGAGTGGTAAGCTCATACAGATGAGTACGATAGTCGCACGTTTATTCTGTTCTTATCTATGGACAGATCACACTTGTTAAATTGAATGAACACGTTAAGGCTTGAGGAAGGAGAATCTCCGCTCGCCGTCCACACGTCATCACATCAAGAAGTCAGTCGGTAGCCTCCCTCGAGACTTCGGTAACGTCCGTACGCCTTCGGAATGCTGTGTTCGGGCGTCCAGCTGGAACTGAACTGACGTGGTAAAAAGAACTTAGCGTTCAAACTGATAAGGTACAGGCCTTGCAGAAACATCCCCAGAGTCACATTGGCTGTCGCAATCATAGTCGCTGCTTTTACATGATATTGATAAATTAAATACCGACCGAGATGTGCAAGAACCATCAGAATTGCTTTCTGTCGCCCCTCGCTGACCATCATGTGACGTCACATCCAAGAGCAGTTAAGCCATGCCAAGATTTAGTTGATTACCTCCGTTTTCTTGATTACAGGTGAAAATGCCCACTTTCACGGATCGATTTCGTGTGATCGGGAGCGAATCGGATGTTATTTTATCAATTTATCAAACATTTCATATTTCCGGATATGCTGACCAATTATCGAAAACCTCTAAAGTAGACCTTTAAGCAAGCAGCACTAAAATGCCAGTGACAGTGAACCATAACAATTAAAAAGTTTCAATTCTAAGTGTGGCGCCCAAAACAGTGTTGAATGTAAGGTTAATACTAATAGAGTTGTGAATTTGGAAAGATTTGGCAGAGGTCCTAGATTAGCAACAAGATTTGAAGAGAAAGTTCTGTTTTCAGCTGCCTTTTGCATTTCCCAACCTTTTGTTCTTTGCTTGGAAAAGAGTTTCCATCAATTGAAGATTTACTCTTTGGAAGAAACTGAAAGAAATAAGGAGATGGGGGGGGGGGGGGGGGGGGGGGGGGGGGGGGGGGGGGGGGGGGGGGGGGGGCTTAAATAGGATTGACCAGTTTTATTTGCTTTCATTGCTTTTGGTTTGAAAGCACCTCCAGCATCCCAAACTTCTACACTTTTTAAAAACTTTTTTACAACGTTGGAAAGCCGAAGGTAACAACATTGTTCTGGCTTGGGTCCCCGGTCGCGTTGACATCGGAGGGAATGAAATGGCTGATTGCTTAGCTAAGAATGCCACAACAGGGAAACTGTCTAACATGTTTATTCCTGCACAGATCTGAAACCATGCCATTCATATTTTAATCATGCATACCTTTTTAAGAGGGAAGAAGCTCCGTGGTGCATTCCATGTCATTTTTCCACTCACAATGAAACATATTCTTTTAGAGTGTTGGGACTTGAATGATGTGAGACACAAACATGTTACAGCAGATTCTGTTTGAGTGTTAAAGAAATGCCATATCCTGCTTGATATGGAATATCACCTTATTCAGGATCACAATCAAAACAAAACATACAAACAGATGAAAAAAACAACAGCAGAAAAGAAACAACCCAGGGAGCTAATAATGCCTCAAAAATAAGTTAGGTCAGAGGAATGATCGCCCTTAATGAGGTCGCTTCATGACTCTTCCCCAAACATGGTCTAGTTTTCTTGGTGAGGGAACCCCGCCCCCTACCTCCCTCCTTCCTCGTCCCTGTTCTTCAGAGTTTTTTAGGTGCTCTTGGATCCTTTCAGGTGGCTTAGGAAGAAATTCATCTGTTAATGTCCACAAGTTTTGCTTGATTGCGGTCTCTTGTCTTTCGTTGTTCTTTATGCCTTGAGCGTCAAATGCAGAATCATGTGTCTGTCCTTCGTGATGACATCAATCCCTTTGAGTTTGAGCCTTATGATGATAATGGTCAGTCCAGCCCAAGTCTTCTCCTTCAGACAATTCCCAACCCCCCCCCCCCCCCCCCACCCCCATACCCCAATACCTGTTCCTCCAGTGGGGGTCACCACCATCTCGGAAACTGGTCAAAGAATTGAAAAATCCCACAGAATTGATGTTTTGCCACTTCATGACTTGAAATTGCAGACAAGGGAAGTAGCTATGTTTATTTCAAGTGCGCGTCGCTAGGCTGTCCAGGGGAAGTGAATCAGCTTTGAAATAAGCTTAGTGTGTGCCATGTGCTTTTCGGAAGTAGCTACCGCCTTTGGCTCTCTGGTATACATAGGAGCGTCATCGGCGGTAGCTTCCGCCCATGGTATGAGGAGAGTTGAAGGTCCTCATATTGGCCCCTCCACTCCCTAGGTCCCCCACCAGGGGGTTGTCCATGGATACCACAAGGGCCTAGCTGGCTCCTGGACCCCAGCTTTTTTTTCAGAGATTTTTCAAGTCAGCTGTTGTCCAGCCTGACAAGAAGTGAAATTGGTGCCAGTAGGCAGCTCTTCAGTCAGTTTTACCTAGGTAGGCAGCCCGTTGCATAAATGAGAATGATTGTAAAGCACTTGGAGCTTGGTCTGTGAGGAGTGGTGCTGTATAGTTAAGTTCTCAGTAGTAGTGGCAATTATCATTAGAAAGATGAGCACAGATCAAGTCATTCAGGAAAGTGTCTGATTTTCCCCTGTACTTTTCATGTAAGTGGACTTTAGCGTATATTGTCTTCATCAGGATTCTGTGTATAAAAGAATGGTAAGATTATAGCTTTATGTAAAAGGCTTTATGTGAATTATGTTATAGTTGCCATTCTATGGCTCTCTTGTGATTGTTTTTGGATTGGGAATGGTCCATTTCAGCTGGTGCCTGCAGAGAGCAGTGCCTCGGACACCCAGTCACAGTCTGGAGATGTCCACATGCCCACAGAGAGAGTGGGAGGCATTGGGGACAGCCGCCCACCATCTTTTCAGTAAGTGCATAATAGCATAGTGCTCAGATTTGAGAGAGCTTCTGCCGTGTTTGTTCAGTCTTTAAACATCAAGGTCTGAGATTTGAAACCCATTCCAAAATAATTGTGAACTCTGTCGAGTTTGGATCTCTTAGTTTGAAGTTGAAAGACTTTCTGCATGTCAAAAAGTTGTCAAATATAATGTAAGTTAAGTGTGTATTATCAGAATGTTTTGATGTGCATTTTTAGGAAGAAAATACAATGAATTATTTTTTGTGTGGTCTTGAGTCATTTTGAGAACATAAGAATTTGTCTTCATACATGTTCTTTTCGCTGTTAAAAGTGGTTAGAACCTATCTGCAGTTGGATTCAGTTAAAAGCAAGCAGGTCTCACGGGATCCGTGGATTTCCAAGAAAATCGTGTGGGTTTTAAGAGTTTGGAAAAGCAGACATCTGAGAGAAAAAAAAGAGAAAGTTGGCTGAAAAGAAAATTCCCTTAACACTTTATCATCCCAAATTTTGTACTCTATCCAATTTTTCCAGTCCACGTATTCATGATTCTATTTTCAATGCACTGCGGCCCATGGTTTTTATGGTGTGTCGCGATACTTCTGCATGCATTGATCAGACCAGTTCAGTGTGGGCACGTTTGTAGGTGAAGGCTGTGTTTGTGCAGCCTATTTTTTCCCACCTTATTCTTTTTTTCCCCTTTTTTCTGGCTGTGCATCATGCATAGACTTTAGCTTTTGGGGGAAAATACAATGTCTTGCATTTCACGAATCTTAAAACAGACAAAACATTTTAGGAAGGCACAGTTGTCAACTGTGGGAGATTTGAATGGATTGAAAAGACTACAGTACAAAAGTGAGCAGTTTTGATCAGTGGCTTTTGACTTTTTTGGAAGTGAACAAGCTGGGAATGGCAGGTTGTTTTTTTGCTTTTTTTTTAAAATAGAGCTGAATTACTCCAGTCATGGTTTTAACAGTGCTCTTCGAACATGTGCACAGCTAAAAGCATGTTGATGCTTCAGGAGCATTGGACTGCTATCAGAGCAGACTGGATTTCTTGATCTATTAGTGTTTTACATGCACCCCTCGCCACTTTTTTTCTTCTTTAACGAATATCCATGGATTTTATTTTGACCGTGTGACAGTCCTGATTATTGATGTCATATGTACCCTGTGGTGCCGTTGGTTATAATCAGCAAGAAATGAGATGCACAAGTCATAGTGATTGTGTCCACGTAAAAGATATTGTACTTTCATTTCTAGGTTGTATGCATGACTTTTTTTTTTTTTAATAGACATTTTTTAAATGTAAGTGTGCATGCTGCTATGTGTGTGTGTGTGGTGTGTGTGTTTGCATGTGTGTGTGTGTTTGAGAGTGTACTATCAGTGTGTGTGATATGTGTGTGTTTGTGTGTGTGCAGGTAGGTTTTGTTGTTTCATTTTTTTAAATCTTGGCATAGCAAATTGCCAATCACGAGAGATGATGAAAGGGTCTTTAAACTGCAAAAAATTCCATTGCAGCCAGGAGGGCTTTGTCCGCTGGATTCCCCAACAAAATGTTGCCCTTGGACCCCACTGGGGCATAGGTGGCCTCTGGACCCTGGCCATTTTCAGAGATTTTTTGAGTCGGCTGTTCTCCAGCCTGAAAACAGTGTTTGGGTGATGGCATAAAAAGAAATCAAAGAGTGTAAAGGTATTGCCATTTGGCCAAAAAGTTTTTCGCCGCCGTGGCGAAGTGGTTAGCATCGCGGACTCCGACTGGGAGGTCGTGGGTTCGAATCCCATCAGAGTCATGTGGGTTTTTTCTGCCCGACCGGCTCCTACCCAGAGTTGAGTTTGCTGCGGGACTCAGTTGGGAAGACTGGGACCACACAGTCGAGTTTCATCCACTTAATGGATGCGTTTCTGTTGCTCAAATTTCCTGACCAACACTGCAGGTGCCTGTATCTTTCGGGCCTGGTTGACGCCGGGATATATTATGAAAGGAAGCGTTAGAGTACAGCCCTGTCATATAGTCTCGGACCAAAATGGAAATCCGTAGCATCATCTTAATCATCCTCATCAATCAGCATTAAAAATAAAAAAAAGTTTCAAATTCTGTGACCCTTCATGCCCTGCTCTCATGGTGACCTCAGTTTCGGTGTCCTCTCCACGTCTGTAGCTTTGGTTTGGTTCCGTCGGGGGTCACCGGTTATCGGCGAGTCCATGGGGGCTGTGTTCGGACGTGGTGGCGCCCTCCAGAGGGAGAGCTCACTCACGCTGGCTCGCGACTAGCAATTATTGTCGTCAGTAGGGGGCTTAGTAGGTGGTGTCCTGCGAATGTTAGATCAGAACAGGCGCCACTGAACACCACCGAAGTGACTTGGCAGCAGTGCAGTGTTTCTCCGGTGGGTTGCCTCTTGACGACCTGACATTGACTGCTCCCTGTGGATTGCGGTGCCGGGGGCTGCGGCGGGGCCGGCCGGGCTGTGGCTGTGGACGGCGGTGTCGGAATGGCGGCGTGGGAGCTCTGCCTCTGAGGTGGCGCAGAAGTTGGGACAGCAAAAAAAAAAGTTTTTTTTATTTAAAGGTTTGCTTTTCCTGAAAAAAGGACAAAGGCCTATGGAGCAAGAAAGGTGGAAGAGCAGGGAAATATACTTAGAATCCAAATGTTTTTCACCTACCTATTTTTATAATGAATTTGGTCTTTTAAGTAAAAAACAGTGAATTTGCTCTAAAGGTGTGTTTGTTTGGCAAGAGTTTCAGTTTGATTGGTTGTAACAGAACGTGTTTCGTGCACCCAGTAATGAGGAATTGGGCGTCATGTGTGAAGTGAGGTGGTAAAGTGGACTGGATCTGCTACTGATAGTTAAAACTGTTGAAGGCTGCTGTCGATGAACACATGGGAGATACTTGTCTTTGATTGTTTTCAGCGCCAATGCATCAGTGGTGAGTCGTGAAGAGCCTTGTGATACCTGTACAGAAGAATCAGAGTCTGTGATGGGTGGCGCTCGCCGAGGTAAGAGTCTCCGTTGTTTATGTCAAAAAAGCTAGCATTTCAGGTATCAGTGATATTGTTATAGATAACTGATTTGTGTGGTAACCCTCTTTTGAAAATCTTTTTTTAAGATGGAGTTGAATGTAAGTCGTGAAAAGAAGTAACATTGTTTAATCTGTAAAGCAAGCATTTTCAGTGACCCTGTACATCTCTGTCCCCATCTCTTTTCCCTTTCTCTCTGACAAACTCTCATGCGCGCACGCCTTCAGATTTAAGTAAACTTTTGAATGCATGGTGTTGGCATCAGTGATGACTTAGATGTGAAAAATGCATGAAGCAGACAAAATGAGGTCAAGATATTAGAATACATCAACATTTATGTTTTTCCTCTTGTGCTATCTCTCTCTCTCTTCTTGTGCTGTCCTGTTCATGATAAACAGTGTGTGTTGTATGGGAGCATTATTGTTGAAGATAGCAAAAACTGATGTGATTGAAAGTATTTTAAAAAGGGAGTCTCTGATACTTGGGCACACATTGCATACCGAGATGAAAAAGAAAAAAGTGATTTGCCAGTGAAGAAGGTAAAGGCAAATGGAGAAAAATGTTCAATGCAAATGTTTCTGTTGTTAAGCCCCTGCTCGAATCAACGGCCATTCAAAGCATGAGCGGCACCACCGTCCTGAAAGAGGTCACTACGAGACTTCTACTATGATGAGTAGTGACCTGGAGACCACCAGCTTCTTTGACTCTGAGGATGACACAGCCAGCAGGTGAACACTGTGTAGATCCTTGTTACACCACAGATTTTATCCCACTTGCCAACAAAATAAAGTTGTCTGGTCTGTATACTGGGTCCTTGATAATGATTGTCAGGGAGCACTGTGTAGATCCCATTTACACCACAGATTTTATCCCACTTAATCGATGTTCATAAAGTTGTCTGGGTCCTTGATATTGATTGTCAGCTTCTTCTTTTTTTTTTTTTGTGGTTGGGCAGGTTTTTAAATTCTTGTGCATTTCTTGAGATGTGAGATTGTGGTCTGGTGAAGTTTTTTTTCAAAGATGTGAGATGGTGGTCTGGAGGTTTTTTTTTCAAACGAGATAGTTTTATGTAAATATGGGATTGTGGTGACTTGAGCCAGAATCTTCTGTCTGTTTTCTTTTTTTTTTGTTTTGCATCCGATCAGGTTTGATTTTTGTGCATGATACATGTTTGAAAGTTGTTGTTTTTTGTGAGGGGATACAACATATGTATTCACCTGTACTGTAGATATGGATAAGCAGACATGGTGCTACTTCAGTCAAAGAAAGCATCAGGCATTTCATAGGCCTGAGAATTGCCCCATTACAAACAGAAATGAAACAGAAAAGACATGATGGTATCTGACTTAATATTTACATGCACAACTCTTTTTCTTTTACTGTCATCTTGCATGAGAGAGAAAATGTGTGTTGGACATCATGTTGTATCTAAATGCTGGATTACTTTTGAAAATGTTAAAAACCTTTGTCATGAACACTGAATATTTGTGGAAAGGGTAGTCAGGTCTGTCATTACCCCAGGTGTTCCTCACTGATAGGCATATAAAGTACATTTTCTTCATGTGTCTGAAGATGAATTTTGTTAAAGTGTAAGTTTTTTGCAAGTTGCTCTTAAGTGAACTCTACTGTTAACTTGGATTTATCCTTTTCCGTCTGTACTGTTCACTTGGATTTCTTAATGTTCATTATCCTTCTTCTGTACAGTTCACTTTGATTTCTTATGTTCATTATCCTTCTCCATCGCTAACCACTTCGCCATGGCGGCTAGTATCCTAGTGACAATTTGTATAGTGAGTAGTCAGGATTTTTTTTTTCATGCATGTGCATTTTTTGGGGTTTCTTTTTCTGTCATTGCGAAGGTTCTTCATTTACCCATGGTAATAGACGGTGCATAGAATGATTGAGATTTGTCATGTTAGACAATGAATTCTTCTAACTTCCATGTTTTTGGTCAGATTCTCCACAGTAACAGACACCACCACCAGCATGGCCTCCAAATATGGGCGCCACCGCCGGAGGCGTCGACGTCATCGGCCGCCCCCGATCAGTAGGGTGGGTATTAACAAGGTAACTAATCACTAACCCTTTTTTCCCCACGTTGTGGATTACTAGCATTTCTCACAATAGAATGTTTGCCTGGTTATTGGCATGGTATTTGGTGTTGGTGTTGTGACTTGATTTTTGGTTCTGTAGATTTTATTTGAGGACATTTGAAATGCTGAGGGGTGATCTTTGTTTCGAGCCTTTACAGGGATTTTAATCAAATAAATCTGAAAATAAAATGTTAACAGTAATAGTGTGTTAGAAATACACCACAGTTAAGCTTATTCTCAAGTTTTTTTTTAAATAAGAATAATTTTTTTTAAAGCAAATAAACTTAGCGGAAGTGTGTGCAGGAGACTAGACAAAGATGGAGGTGGGTGATAGTTTAAAGAAATTTTTTTTAAAAAGAGCGTTATTTTGTTTTTGCAAAAAACCCCCACCTATTTAGATGATATCGGTCAGCCTACTTGTACTAAGACAGAAATGCTGATCTATCCAGTGGTGGGTTTTTTTGTGTGTGTTTTTTAAAAATAAATTTTGTTTATATTTAGCACTTTGTTAACCCGTTCAGTGCATCACAATAGTACAAACAAACGTGTTCCCAGGTGCCAGGGACATCTCATGATTTGGGGGTCATAATTAACAAAAAATTCTAGCTCAGAAACTACAAAAGATAGAAAAATGAAATCTATATCATTTTTGAAGGAAAATTGAATGAAGATTTTGAATCTGGGCTTCTTTTGTTTTAATTTTGATAATAAAAAAGTATTTAGGCTTTTAGATTTGGATAGATTTTTTTGCACGATCAAAAACATATGTATTTACCACATCCAAACAAGAACACACAGCAAAAAAGATGAAAATAAAGTTTGTATTGTCACACTACACCTGTAAATGAAAGTAAAACAGTTTGGAAGTCTATCAAGACGCTCACACTCGATGCAGACTGACCAGTCCACGACCACGCCCCCCCCTCTCCCCACCACACCCCTTGCTCAACTTCAACCCTCTCTTCACCCCTCATCTTCTCCTACCTTTCCGTCTGCACTGTGTCACGCCGCGAGCAGGCCACGATCCCCTCTCGCACTGATTTTCACATCACTCTGGACACCAGCACGCGGTGCAGAGTACACACTTGGCTGGCTCGTTCGACTGACGCTGTCAGCTGAACACACACTGAGGTCACAGAGCCCTACTCAATAACTGACGAATATGGTTGGCAATTCCACCACTATCATCATCTCACCTTCATGCTCGAGTTAGTCGTTGAATAAAAGATTATTGTGTTTGTCAAAAATCATCAGCAGAGCCTGCTCAGCTGTGTAAATACGTTGATTTGGTCGCTGGGCTTGTCGAAGGTTGCGCCGCCATCTTTGCAAGCGAGACACGAAGTGCTGGCTGGTCATCCAGTCAGTGATGAGAATAAATGGGCTTTCCCCTCACGTGTGGTCATTTACATATTATTTTAAGACTACAGACATATAAGGCTTTCTACGCAAACTCTATTTGAGTCCGTTGATAGAAATAGTAACGAATGAAAATTCAAGAAAAATGCATGACGTCAGGGGACTGCCCATAGGCACATGGAAAGCACTTTTATTTCCGCGTCAGCTGACCGACTAAAGGCAGTCAACGGGTTAATGTAGAGGTCATTTTGAAGATAATTGACTTCATGATATCAGCTTGATCCAGATCATATTTTCATGCATATTTTTTGCCACCATCATGCTCGGTCATCATCATGCTAGTCATCATTACTATGTTAAGAAGAAGCATGATGCCTTAGAAATCTGTGTTGGTGGAATGGCATGATTGCATGCATCTTTCCAGTATTGTCTTTGTGTTTGCTGTTGGTAATCTTATGCAGGAAGATTTTCAGCTGATGTTTTGTTTCGCATCTCTTTGGTATAGTATCACCTGACAGCCATATTCACATGCTTAACTATCTTTAGCTTTAGAAAAAAGCAGAAAGATGTGTCAAAATCAAATTTGCTGAGAAATTGTGTTAAACACCCAGCAAGCCAGGCACCATTTGGAATGAAATGAAAATTATCATGGGACCAACAAGACTATGAATTATGCTTTGATCTGTGAAGTCTGATTGTATCCATAATTTGGGGGGGGGGGGGGGGGGGTATAAAAAGTGAAACTAAAGAGATGTCGGTCATTCGTATTGTACAAGTTTTTGAAGTTATCATTGCATTTTCAATTTGAGATAAATCATTTATTATTGATGCAGTTTTCGGTTTCATAATTGAAAAATACAGAAAAGAAAATGTATGAAAATCTTGTAATGGAATAAGAGAATATACTTAATCCATATTGTTAATAGCAGCTTTATGGCATTTTGCTTAGTTTCACATTTCATTGTTAAGCTGATTGTTTGCTTTGTTTGGGAAAAAGAGATCTGAAAAAAAAAAAGTGCAAATTATTAAAATGGATTAATTGATGTATATGTGTATGTCTCTGTGTTCATATGTATGTCTGACTATTGTGGTCACACAGAGCATTCTGAAGAATCTGAAAATCGATCCGAATGTTGGTGTCAGTTCACCACGTCTTGGTCCTTTAAAATTGTGACATAAGTTTGAGTAGACTTCAAATACATCTATATATAGTCTTCTCTAAAATCGTCATCATTACTTTAGCATTACTTTGATCGCTAAATTACCCACTATCATGTTCTCTGTCTTTATCACTGTTTGTTTTTGCCAGTCACCCTTTTTAAGTAAAAGATTAACCCTCTTGCATTCGCATTTTCCAGCCTAGAACTGCTCCTAGTATTCGTATTGTTTTGAGAAATTTAAGCTAAAACTCACCTACTGCCTTTGAAAGGCTGTGGTGGACAAAGTTTCCACTGCAGTGCTGTCAAATTTAGTATGCAAAATTCTAATACATCATATTTCATAATGCAGAGATGTCACATGTTTGGGATGCATGTGGGTGTCATTGTCACCCTGTTTGTCACAAAACAATGGGACATCAAACGTTGACAGTGTTACTATAATACACCAGACCGACAATAACAATGTCGGCATGCATTTGTTAGTATAAATCATCAAAGGGTGGCCTACCTCAACTTGTAAACAGCAGTCCTGGTTCAGTAAATCCAGTTTGGGGTGTCACTAAGTGTCACATGATTGTCACATACTCAAACATGGGGCCAGGTAACTTTACGGGGTTTTTTCGTCCTAAAAGGTGTGTTTGTCACTACTTAACGACTTTTAACACCGGAATATACACAGTCACAGAAAGAAGTAACATCCATTCTTTACACTCTAATGTGGTGTCTGGTCACACACGGCAGGAGGGTGTCACCACTGTCACATGTCACCAATATTATATGGTAAACACTACTCTTGATCCATGGTTTCTACCATGTTTGCTGCATGGCAGAAACCGTGTTTTCGACATCACCCCACTGATCCATGGCTCGCTAAACCGAAGATCAGTCGACCAGTAGCACCAGAGTCTTGGCTGACGTTTGATCCCCATCATGACGAGCACAGTTACGAATGCGCGCATCTCCGCAGGTGTCGTATCCTGCCAAAGTAGGTCAGGTTGTCCCCACTTTGCCATCTGCTGCCTGGCGTACAGGTTCGTCTGGTCAGCAGCTGTAGTAAAAAACAACTGCAGCAGGAAGAGAAAAAATAATCCAGAGGTGTAGCTGTGTCTGGCGAATCATGATCTGGCCCAGTCTCCTCCTCAAAAGGCTGAACCACGGGTGCAGAAGTCGCCGGTCACCACGTGGTCACAAACGCAAACAAAAGCGCATCATCATCTTCATCACTTTCTTCGCCTTCTTCTCCCTCTTCTTCCTCTCAAACATCCACATCACTTTCATTTAACTCCTCTCTTTCATATCTTTCTACTTCTTGTAATATATCATCCAACTCCTCTTTCGTATAATCCAAAAAATCGCCGTCAGTAGAAGCGCTAGCAGACGCCATTTTCAGAAACAAGGCGATGCCGTCTGCAGCAATGGAATGCGGTCAGTTCACGACCCTAGTCTTTGTGATTGAATTGTTTCCCACACCCCATACTACTGCTAAGATTTCATTGGACCCTCTCAGGGATGCACGTTTATTTTGGCCAGCCCTGACTTAAAACAAGGTCGCAGTGTGTGAGGGAAAGTAACGCGGCACGTACGGCCGGTTGCGGCCGGAACGAACAGCAGGGGAGACAAACACAGCGGCCGGATACGGGCGAAACGAATGCAAGAGGGTTAAAGAAAAAATTGTTTTGATTCACAGACCTACAAGTTAAATGCTGTGCATCTTAATGCCAGTCCAGAAAAAATAACCGTGTACAAATTAAATGTAGAATCGATGTTGTTGGGTAGGGTAGATGGATAATTAAAGAAAAATAACAGTCATGAGTGGATTTGAAGTGAAAAGGTTAATTTGTTTTCCTCTCCAATGGTCCAGCAGCAAATTTTAAGTGTATCATTTTTATGTACCGTGACATTTAGTATGTTCCTGGCTCACGTTTTAGACCTACAACATATATGGCGAAAATGAAGTCTGATGAGTGAAGAAGTCGACATTCTATTATTATTGCTTCACATCATCTATAAAGTCTTTTCACGTCTCCTTTTCTTTCTCTTCTGTTCAATGATTTTGTCTCCATGACCACAGACATATATTTATAAGCGGTTTTGGTTTCTCATTTATTACTGTTTCTGAAATTGTTGCAATTTTTTCATACAGTTGCTTAAAATTATTTTCGTCCTATGCCATTTTTTTTACTCTAATGAATTCCAGGTCTTCTCTTTTCGTAAAATAAAATTCAGCCTCAACGTTTTGCCTTTTTGTATACCAGCATTTGTGTTTATGTAACCACCACCTATTGTGATGTACAATGGACTTGATTATATGTTTGTACAGGCTTCCTCATTTAGCAGTATCACGGATTCTACCATGTCTCTCAACATCATCACTGTCACATTAAACATGGGTAGGTGCTTATCCATTGTGACAGTCAGGTTTTATTTTAGACTTATTTCTATGAATTGGATGGCATGTTAAAAATTGAAGTGTATAAGGGGTATTGATTTTCCATGTGGCTAATAGCAGGCATGAAATTCGTCCGCCTAAGGCGGATTTTCCGCCCATTTTTTTCATCTTCGCCGCCCCCCCCCAAAAAATGTGCCGCCCAAAAAAAAAAAAAAAAGAAAAGAAAAATCCTGAAATAAACTTTCGTTCGATGCTATTCCCATTTGGACAATTTGTTATTCTCAAAAGAGTCAACCGGTCACTTCCGCCGTCAATCAACATCCGGTCTTTTCGCGCCTGTCGAACGTCGGACATCGTTAAATTGCCGAAGTTTGTCAAGCGCGTCGCGATTTCACGCCAAAAAAAAAGGGATGAGAAACGATTGGAGGTGGGACTGGCTAGACCAGGAAGTGGACGATGTTCGAGTTGGCGATGTGTTTCGCAAATTAGACGAAAAAGGCGCTGCATTTTGTGTTCCATGTGGAAAGATTGACCGACTGAATCAATGTTGTGATGAAGGCTGCCTCATTGTTTTTTCTTCTTCCTAAAATACTGGTTCACTCAAAAACGAGTAGGTCACCAGCGCGCATGTTAAAAAGTAAAAATAAAATAACACAAAATAATGTGAGTGAATGAGTCAGTATGCACATATAAAAGTATATTATTATATGATCTTTTGAAGTATTATTTTCATTACTGAAAACATGAAAATGTGGCTTATTTGCCCTTCTTAACAGCGCTGAAATAGGGGTTTACAGACCTCTGCACTTTACGATTTTTGCGTATAATCTCACGAAATTTAATACAGCTATACGATTGTACGTTTCAAAACCAAATTGTACGAAATTTTGATGAACGAGCTTACGAAAATGCGCTGAACACGTAATCCGGCCGAGTCCAAGAGTCTGGTCCAACTTTTAAAAGTTCCGATGGCGCATGCGTACTTCCTGCCTCTATGAATGCATCAACATTGCTTCTCACTCGGCTTCAACTCGCGCGCATGAAACAGACAACGAAAATTCAGATTCATTGGTAGAAGCTGTGATCCAAAAGAAAAAGAAATATGAACAGAAGTACAAACCAGCGTATCATACTATATTCAAGTTCATTACTGCAGACCTGTTTACTTGTACGCTTTGGGCGTACAATGTACTCTTTCAAGCTCCCCTCCGGGGGGTTGCGACCTTGTCGTGGTCGGAGGGTTTGCGTGGTCCAGTGATCCCTTAGGCTTTGCTGGCGGGGGCATCAATACTTGGAGATAGGCTGTTTTTTTTTCACACTGCTTCTAGGCCTGAGAGGTGCAGATGCTGTTTGGCCTAAGCGTAACGTGGTAAGGAGTTGATGCCCCTGGTAGGGCTTCCCATGTCAGATAGGCTAAGGGTGAGGATCCTGACTAAGAGTAACCCGCCTTTCTCCTTTTCTTGTTTTCTGCCTCCCTTATTTGGCCCTTTTCTATCTTCGTCTCCCCTTCAAGTCTTCTTTTCCACACTCCTTTTCTCTCTGTGGTCTCCTTAAGATCCGCCGCGTTTGCCGTGCGGTGCGACCTGTGTCGGAGGGGAATGAGATCCTGGTGATTGAGAGGGCCAGCGCTCTCAACACATCACTTTGGCTCGGACCTCTCCTAGACAGGGAGTACACTTTGGCCCGGGTGTACTAATCGGCTCCTCTTCTTGGGGTTGGGTCAAGACGGGCAGTTCCCCAGCTGGCCAAGTAAACCCCTGCAGTGCTCAGCTCTCTGTTCCGGGAGTTGAGCATGATCAGGGGGGATAGGGTTGGTTGCTTCTGCTTGTCGTATGTCTCTCCCGAAGCCTGGAAGGGGTCAAGACATTGGTTTCTTGGCCCTGGCCCCTTAGTTGGACTCCAAGGTGGGTGGGTAAGGGAGAGATGAATCACAATAAACTAAATATGACTTCATTAAAAAACTACCCCCCCAAAAGGAAAAGGAAGGCAGTATCCCCTATTTCAGGGGAATTTGAAACAGACAGTGATTCTGACAGTGAGGTAAGACAGAAGACAGGTTTCTGGGCTTCCTGGCTCGTGGTGGAAGGGACAGAGCAGGAAAGACCTCTTTCAGCTCTGAGCCCTTTTGCTGTACAAAAGGGCTTTCATGGTATAGCCGGTGAACCTAGGTCCATAAAACGATTGAGGAATGGTTCGTTTCTTCTTCAATGTCGATCACAGAAGCAATCCGAACAGTTGCAGAAGGCAAAAAAGCTTGTGGATAGGGAGATCAGGGTGACTCCCCATAAGCAATTAAATTCATCCAAAGGTGTGATTCGATGCAGAGATCTGGCGGGTGTTTCAGAGGCGGAAATAAAAACGGAGCTGGCGTCCCAGGGTGTGACGGAGGTGCGCAGGGTGACGATAAAGAAGGGTTCAGAGAGAGTGGCCACCAACACCCTCTTTCTGACCTTCTGCAACCCTGTGCTGCCTCCGGTCATCAAGGTTGGTTACCTAAATGTTCATGTTCAGCTATATGTGCCGTCCCCATTGAGGTGCTTCAGGTGCCAGAAGTTTGGCCATGTCAGGGACCGCTGTTCAGGGCAAGAGGTATGCGGTGTTTGCTGCAAGGCAACCCATGATGGGCCGTGTCAAGATCCGGCACATTGTGCTAACTGCGGTGGCGACCATCCCTCCTCTTCAAGAAACTGTCCTCTTTGGATTCAGGAATCCGCAATTCAAAGACTAAAGACTGAAAAGAAAATTTCCTTTTTTGAAGCCCGCAAGCAGGTTGTGGGCAGTCAGACGCCGACAGCCTCTTCCTATTCTTCGGCTGTACGGAAAGTTCCCACAGTTTCCACTCGATCAGTCTGCTGTCAGACTGATGACTTTACGTTCTCGAAGACACTGCAAGTCCGAACTGTCAACTCTGGTGGAAGCAGGTCCACCACCTCTCAACCCAAAATCAGTGTTGATTCTAGAGCGCGCCCTTGCGGGATTCCCGCAATATTTTTCTGAAGGCCGCAAAAAATCGCGAAAGACGCGGCCCAAAAGCCGCAAAAAAAAGAGAACGAACGCGTTTTTGCACAACCAGCGCGGCTTCGCCGCTGCCGTGTGTATAGCCTCCTGAGCAATTCCTTTAGCCGAACGCGCGTTCTACCAAATTTTTTCATTGGCCGAGAAGCAGCAGTTGAGCCAATCAGCGGTACTGGCAGTTCAACAGTCCTCATGTCGGCTTCAACGATGAAGCGCGCGAAGCCAAACACTCTGTTTTCTTTCGCCTTCACGAAGAAAAAACGCACTGATATATCTAAAGATCATCAGCTGGAAGCCGATAATGAGTCTACAGCCACCGTTACGGCTACTCAGTCAAGCGATAGCGTGTCTCAGCCGATCGACGCCGGAGGCGAAACGGTTGAAAGTGCCAGTGAACCCGAAGATCAGCAAGATAATGAAGATGGTGAAAACGAAGCCGATCCCTCCAGTTCGAACACGGAGGAGCAGAAGAAACTCTACAAGGCGTTTCAAGAATCATGGTTGAAAGACAGACCCTGGTTAAAGAAGGAGAAACAGGCTGAAAGAAGACAGCCTCAATGTGCTGATGACCATCAAATGTGAAGGTCCTCCCATCAATGACCATGACTTCACAGCTGCTGCAGCAGAGTGGAAGCAACAGAAGGATAGGAGGATCTACAAGAAATGAATGGAGTTCTGTGGGCTGTACATATGTATAAAGCTTTTCAGTTGTGTATGGTGAAGGTGTACACAGTGACTTTTCACAGTTAAAGGGTTTTCTTAAGGTGATACTGATGGTATATAAATCTTGACAATAGTGATGGTCACTTCATATAAAGAGACTGAATTAATTGTGGGGTAGGCTTAGAGTTGCTGGATTCTATGATGAGGTGACAACAGACTTGCTCACTTGCTGTATGACTGCCAAGAAGGGAGCTCAGCTGAGTACATGCACCACCAGAAAAAGACAAGTCTTCTAAGGTATGTCAGAATGTGTGTGTAACTCTGTGCGTGTGTGTGTGTGTGTGTGCGTTTCTGTAATAAAATGTAACTTGTTTCTTGTTTCTTTTTGTTGTTTTAGTTTACTTTGGCCATAATGTAATCATTGTGATTAAGCTTTAAAATCTGAATTTTCACGCGTTTGAGGGCCTCCCATTTTCACCCTATGGGCCCCGCTTTTTTTATGTGAGGGGGCCCTTGGGCCCCCTTTTTTGAAATCCTAGAATCAACACTGCAAAATGATTGCCCCTGGTGGAGGCAAAAAATCTGCCACCCCTCAGACTGCCCAGCAGTCTACAACATCTGCTGCTGGCAGATTAAAAAACCAGCAGTTCCCCCTCGAACTCCTCTGTCCAGTGCCCGTGCGGGCAAGGGAGTTCCACCCAGTGTGGAGATGGTGGAGATAAGGAAAAACCCTCCACCATCTCCCAAATCCAGACCTCCACCTTCTCCAAACTCCAGGCCTTTGTCACCTGCGGGCAAGTCTGCCAGCAGGTCCAAAGACCAACACAGTCCAGTGAAACTACAAAATAAATTCACTCCATTGGCGGCAGATGTCGATGAGGAGATGACCTGATCTCTCTCCTTTTCGCCCTCTGCACCATGGATAGTACAATATTACATTGGAATATCCGTGGATTAAATTCCAACTTTGAGGAGCTGCAGCTTCTGTGTCAGTCTATAAAACCCTCCGTCGTGGCTCTTCAGGAAACTCAAATTCAAAGCCAGAAGACCTTTACTCTTCTGGCTTTAATATTCTTTCATTACCTGCACAACCATCCATGTTGGGACTGTCGGGCGGTGTTGCCCTTCTCCTACACAAAACTTTGCTGTATAGTCCTGCGCTCTGTCTACCTCGCTTCAGGCTGTAGCTGCGAGAGTCACTCTCCACAAGACTGTGACCATCTGTTCTCTTTATCTACCTCCTTCTGTCCCGGTTTGTCGTCAGGACCTTGTCAGTCTGATAGGAGAACTTCCTCGACCTTTTTTGCTGTTGGGTGACTTTAACGGTCACAATCCTCTTTGGGTAGTGCGGTACGTCACCCAGAGGTCTGCTGATTGAGGATGTCCTTTCAGACTTGGATTTGTGTTGTCTGAACGACGGATCTGCAACTTACCTCCACTCTTCCACAGGTTCACTTTCGTGTTTAGATTTGTCGGTTTGTGACCCCTCGCTGGTCCGGACTATGAGTGGTCTGTCCATGACGATCTGCACGGAAGTGACCATTTCCCTGTCCTTCTCAAACTGTATTAACTGAACACGTCTCTGTCTCTCAACATCTCATTATAAAAAAGCAAACTGGGATCTATTTGCAGCCACTATTTCAAAAGAATTCCAGGACACTGATTTTTTTCAGAGTCCAGACCCAGCAGAATCTCTGACTAACACTATGATCAAATGTGCTAAAGCCTGTATTCCAGTGTCTTCCGATAAACTTCAAATGCCCAAAACACCCGGGTTCGATTCAGAATCCCAACAAATTTCCAAAGTTAGAAAACGGGCTCAGCGTCAGGTATACCAACGACCTTCGGGTCCCAACGCTCGAGCCCATCAGAAACTCCGTGCTAAATCAAGACACACTTTAAAATCATAAACGTCGGTCCTGGAGAAGCTTCTGCTCCAGGCTGACATCAAAAACTTCTAAGAAAAAAGTGTGGAACATCATTAAGAAAATCAAAGGGAAGAACACCTGTCCCACTGTGAACCATCTCAAGTTTTCGGATTCTTTAATAACAGAAAAAGAAGCAGTTGCTAATCTGCTTGCTTCAACCATTGAAAAGAATTCCCCCTCTTCTAATAAATCAGTCACTTTTGTCAAACACAAAGCCCTAAAAGAAAAATCTCCCTGCAACTTTTCATCCGACAACATGGAAGACTACAATCTTCCTTTTACATTAAACGAGCTGAAATCTGCCTTACTCTCTTGCAGCGATTCCTCTCCAGGTATAGATGACATACATTATCAACTATTGAAACATCTTCCGCAAGAAGGTCTGAACATCCTGTTACAGGTATACAACCACGTGTGGACTACAGGTTGCTTTCCACCCTCTTGGCGGACAGCCCTCATTATTCCCATCCCCAAACCTGGAAAAGATCTTTCTAATCCATCTAACTACCGTCCCATAGCTTTGACCAGCTGTGTCTGTAAATTGATGGAAAAAATGGTCAATGCTAGGCTCATGTGGAAACTCGAAACCGATGGCCTTTTGGCGAAAGAACAGTGTGGTTTTTCCCCAAACATCGTAAGTACAGTTGACCCTTTGATTCGTCTGGAATCTACACTTAGGAACGCTTTTTTTAAACAGACAGCATGCAGTGGCAATTTTCTTCGACTTGGAGAAGGCCTCACGGCTGTTCAGAGCAGGTTACTTAGTTTTGAGTCGCAGGGAGTTACAGCTGCAGAGACCAAGCTGCGAATGCAGGTTAGGGAAAGGAATGTTTTCTGCAGGCCGCTCCCCACCAGCCAGCTAACCGCACTGTATTCGGCCAACTGAATGTCATCTGTGCATAGCTGGTCTGGCAGCAATGCGTTCGGCAAGGTTGAGCGGCCATTACAAATGGGGCTGTAGGTTTGATAATTAGTTATTGTCATGAAAAATGTAATATATCTGCACTATTGAGATGACTGAATTGGCGAATTCCAACAATTCTTTTAATACCAAACTCGACTGGGTTTATTTTCTTGTAGATAACATAGATGCCGCATGAAAGCTTGTACGCAAGTGGTCAGGCAATATTAGAACAATGAACAACAACACAATATTGTGCAAAAATGACGTCATCACTTTCTGGGAAGTTAATTTTCCATAGTTAAGTAGTACACAAGTTTGATACATGCCTCTGCTCAGACTACAGCAACAAAATATTGGATTACAAATGTGTAAAGCCTTGTTTGTTTGCCTTTCACTAAGTGTCTCAATAAGGACGGAAATGTAAAGCTGTGGCCTACGATACCACCTGGAAGTCGGGGATACTTCATGATCTCCACGATCTGGGTTTTCGAGGTCATCTTCCGCTTTTTATTCAAAATTTTTTGGCAGAACGACAGTTTCAGGTCCGGGTTGGCACCACTCTCTCTGATGTCCACGAGCAGGAGTTGGGTGTTCCACAGGGGAGCATACTATCTCCTGCCCTCTTTAGTATTAAGATCAACAACATTGTTCAATCAGTTCAGCAGGGTTCAGACTGCTCATTGTTTGTGGATGATTTTGCTGTCTACGCAACTGGAAGCCTGTACCCGAGTGTCCAGCGCAGGCTCCAGCTTTGCGTAGATAAAATCCATCGGTGGGCGGATGAAAACGGTTTCACCTTTTCTGCTACAAAAACCCAGTGTATTCACTTCCATAATTTCCGTCAGTTTTTTCCAGATCCGGAACTTCAAGTAGGGAAATCTCCCATTCCAGCTGTTAAAGAGGCCAAATTTCTGGGAGTCATTTTTGACCAAAAACTTAACTTTCTCAGCCATATTAAAAACCTCAAAACTGCTTGCCAAAAGGCACTGAATATTCTGCGGGTCGTAGCACACACCGACTGGGGCGCTGATAAGAAAACTTTGTTGCACCTCTACAGAGCCCTGGTCCGTTCCAAACTGGACTACGGTTGTGCTGTGTACGGCTCCGCAAGATCATCTTACCTCAAAACTCTTGGACCCTATCCACCATCAAGGGCTTCGTCTCTGTCTTGGAGCGTTCCGCACCACCCCTGTGTACAGCCTGTACGCAGAGGCAGGTGAACCTTCACTGTCCAACCGCAGGCTGAAACTGTCTTTGAATTATTACATCCGACTGTTCTCAGAACCGCAGAATCCTGCCTATGACTGTGTTTTTGACCCTCCATTCCAAAGTAAGTTTGAAGCAAACCCGAAATGTATTCCGCCGTTTGGGCTTCGTATGCAGCCTCACGTGCGGAATGCAGGTATAGACCTGGGAGTAGTTTCCGATTTTTCCAAGTTTCCGGATCAACCTACATGGATCTTTTTCACACCAGAGATTCGTTTTGATCTTGCAGCTTTCCGTAAGGAGTCTACAGCTCTTGGCGTACAAGGCTTTGTATGCGAGCTCTGTTCCAAATTCCCATCCTATCAAAAAGTTTTCACTGACGGTTCCAAGTCTGAGGATGGAGTGGCCTGTGCAGCCTACTGCCCTGGGGCTCCTTCTCAGATATTGTTGGAACATATACATTCAGATGCTTCTGTCTATTCTGCTGAACTTACTGCTGTAGTACTGGCTTTGAAGATAATCTCCCATTCTTTGAGGAGGGACTTTCTGGTTCTGTCGGATTCGCTGTCAGCTTTGGAGGCCATAGCTGGCCGCAACCTTCAGCATCCAGAACTTTTACTTTTTTTTGAACTTTTTAGCAAGTTGAAGGCGGACGGTTGCAACGTTGCTCTTGCTTGGGTTCCTGGCCATGTTGGCATCGGCGGGAACGAAATGGTTGATCGTTTAGCCAAGAACGCCACAAGAGAGAAACTGTCCAACACTTATATCCCTGCTCAGATGTGAAACCCAAAATTAACGATTATGTGAGAGACCTCTGGCAGGAGGATTGGAACACACAGACGAATAACAAACTCTTTCAGATCCGTCCAAACCTTAAAGACTTCCTCCCATCTACGTCGGGTGGTCGTAAAGAGGAAACGGTTCTGTGCCGGCTGCACACCGGCCATTCGTATTTTACCCATTCTTACCTTTTAAAGAGTGAAGAGGCTCCGTGGTGCATTCCATGTCATGCGCCACTCACAATGAAACATGTTCTTTTAGAGTGTTGGGACTTGCACGATGTGAGACACAAACATTTTACAGCGGAGTCCATGAAGATCCTGTTCAGGGATGTCCCGCCTGACGTGATCCTTGGGTTTTTGAGAGAAATTAACATTTTTCATCTGATTTGAGATTTTACGGAAGAAGGATTTTTAACAAAGTTTCTGGTTCGTTTGTAGACGATGTCATTTAACGAGATGTGTGAAAGTTTGGTTTTTTTTTTTTTTTTTTTAAATGACTGGTGAGTTGATTTTAACGTGGTGACAGCCCTGATGTGGCCCTCTGCGGTCGGCTGGGCTATAAGCAACATTATCTTATCTTATCTTTCAAGCTCAGTTGTACGTTTTACGACTGGACGTCAAAATCTCACGCTTTTTGAAGCCACAGCGTCTATTTTGGGTTTGTTCCCTTTGATTTGTGCGAAAGTCAGTCGGTTGACCGAGACAAGACCGAGACAACTACCGCGATGAAAGGCGAATTCTGATTGGCTGCTTCGTTTCTGTGATCCAATCAGCTTCAAGTTTAGCTAGCCCCATCAAATTGGGTGGCCATGTTTTGCGCGGAAACTTAATTTCTGAGAGCGTGTTTTTTCGATTACTGAGCAAGATGGCAAGCAAGCGTCAACTTCGGGATCACGAAACGGATGACGAGGATGAAAAAGACAATGCCCGTGTGATATCGAGTACAAAGGAAAAGAAGAAAGTGTATAATCAAGTCTTCAAGCGAGAATATGAAGCAGCGTTTCCATCGCTTTGTTTATCGGCGAAAGGGTCACATTTTGCGCACTGCAAAATCTGCAAGTCCGATTTTTCCTTGGGACATGGTGGTCGTTACGACTGTAAGAAACATTGTGAAACAGCCTCGCACAAGGCATTGGAGAAATCAGCCAGGAAGACCCCAACTTTGACTGCATTCTGCCAGCGGTCTTCGTCGTCCCTTCAGAACCAGGTGACGAGAGCCGAAGCGATGCTATGCGGCCTTGTTGCAGAACTGAATTTGTCATTGTCGACGGCCGATACATTGACAAAAGCACTGCCAAGAATTTTCCCGGATTCAAAAATCGCCACAGGTTTGTTGTTACTTGTCACTTTGTGATGTTTATCTAGACCCATAATAACAACACACACACCCTCACACACACAGAAAAGTGGAATTAAAAAAAAAAGATTTTTTTAAAAATAATGACCTGTCTACAATGAAAGAAGAAGAGGAAGCAATGGATTCTCACTTCTGATTTTTAAAATAATTGTAAATACAAGTTCATTCCATTTGTTTTTAAAAATGATCAGATGATCAGGATTTTCTCCATGGTTCGCACGACGTGCACAGAAGGACGATCATCCATGCTTCAGGACACTACAGAGGCCCTCCTTGTCCTCACAGGAAAACCCGGCAGCTGCCTGCACAGAAGGACGATCATCCATGCTTCAGGACACTACAGAGGCCCTCCTTGTCCTCAAAGGAAAACCAGGCAGCTGCCTGGATGCAGACAGGGAGTTGTCAGAGGACAATTTGGCTTCAATCAAGTCAGCCTATTACAACTCGTTGAAGCAGTAGATCAATGAGTGTTGGATGTGGTGTAGTGCTGGTGATGTTTCCTTCAAATATATATATATATATATATATATATATTTCATGTCTAAATCTGTGTGGGCTGTGGTTGTACTCCTTTGGAAGCAATTGTACTCTTTTTGGGACATCAGTATACTCTTTTCGATCTCTGGGGGTAAACAGGTCTGTTACTGCGTCAAAGAAGGGCGATACGTTCGCACACAGCACCACATGTAACTTGTCGTCAAATCGCGATTGCTACAGTGGTCGCTTTGACATTCAGCGGCACATCGGTAGCAAAAGCCACAAGGGAAACGGTGATTCTGGAAAACGGTAGGCAATGAACATTCAAAGCTTTTTTGTGAAGTCGAGTTCTGCAGGCACTTCTGATGAGAGACTGGAACATCAGACTACTCGCGGAGAGGGGCAAAAAGCTCCAGTTTTCCAGTTATGTCCATCAGTACAGTAAAAAGTGAAGAGAGAGTTATTTTAAAGTGTTATAAAAGAAAATTCACATCAGTTAATGTTCTTGTTAATTTCCTGAGCAAAGGCTTTTGCCCATCAGAGGATACTGGCAAGGAACTTGGATTAGTTTGACAATCATTGATTGTTAAAGAAGCCAATTTAATGCATTTCATGAAAATACATCTTTTATAGTAATAAATTTTCAGTGTTTCTAATGTCTGGAATGCATTCAGTATTGTTTCCTACGCAGCTACTTTGCGCTGCAAAAGCTTACACATTTTACACACAATTGTACACATTTTTGACCCAAAACCTACACATAGAATTTCTGAGGGGTAACCAGGTCTGGGTTTATTTGCAGTTTTAGGCCTTTTATTTCATAAAAAAGCTTCAGGGGCTCTGCCCCCAGACCCCCACCGATTTTTCAGCTTATTTTACTGCTGGTCACTTTCATGCCTGAATAGTAATGATGCTGGTATGAAACATATATTGTTATTGATCTAGTGGCATGTTAGTAACTATGATGGTCTCCTTTTCAGTTTTATTTACAAGCTGTGATGGTCTCATTTTTTGTTTTATCTGATGATAATATAGGTCTATAATGATGATTGATAAAGGTCGCACTGTTTAACAAAACATGATGTTTCAGTTGCACATGACATGTAATCATGCTCACCCATAGACACCACACTTACAACATACACAAAATAAATGCATGGACACGCATATATATGTGCCCACATGTATGCATACATGCAGAGGCAAAGTAGCAGAAATGATCTTGTTGCAGAGTTAGAGCAGATTGATGAAATTTTTTTTCTTGCTTCTGGACATTTGGCTAAAGCATTATTCTGTTTGTCTTCCTTCATAACTTTTTTGGGGTACACTGACAGAAAATGAAATAATTACTCTTAAAAGAAATTGTTAGTCGCTTACCCTGTCTCGTAATCATCATGTTGGTTTAGTTGTGAAGTTACAAGAAGTTTCAGAAATTGACATTCTGTCAAGCGTTAGGATTGGTGTTTTAACTTCTTTCCATCTGAGGCTCTTTTTTCAAGCCTAACCTCCCAAGATGAAAGCCATAGGAGTTTATTAAGCCCCAGATCTGAGCTTTCCCAGTGTCCAGTTCTAGTCATTGAATTTTTGTTGTGGTTGAAAGATTAGCTCTTTGATAAATTGTTAGGTGTTGTAAGTGATAGGACACAGAAATAGTGAGTTTGTTTTGTGAATTGATGCAAATTATATAACAATTCAAAGAAAGAAAAAGAAACGCCATTACTCGACAAAACAAACATCATTACTGGAGAGTGAAATTTTGTTAGTATTCAGGGCAGTTTTTGTTAGGGTCAAAAAGAAAATTCTGTGGCCCTTGATACGCTGCTCTTATGGTGACTTCAGTTCTGATTACCTCTCTATATCTTTGCCTTTAGTTTGGTTCTGATGGGTTAGTGGTATTGACAAAGTTACCAGGCCTGTTGTTGGACGGACATGGTTGCGCCCTCCGTTTGGTTTTTCCCCTCATTTAGTGATTAGTTTGGCTACAGATGTGGACTAGGTGTTTTAAAAGGAAAAATATGTTACTTGAATACGGTTAAGTGAGATCTTAATAACAAGCGTCGAGAACATAGTTGTAGGGTCACACCATGTTTCATGTTAATTTGCAGGATTGGGAAGATGGCCACAGATCAATTTTTGGATTGTTGAGATGGTCATGGTTCAAAATCATGCTTTTGGACGCTCCCCCTTTTGCCCTTTGAAGATATAATGCTTTAACCAAACAAGTCCAGATTGTCTTGCAAGGCAAATCATATAGCCAAAAGCCTTGTGGAAAATGAAGGCTTTGACAACAGGTTATGATGCACCATATCCTGTCACTTGCTAGGGCTGAAGCAGACCATTCCTTCCTTTTTTTTTTTTTTTTTTTTTTTTTTGTGCTGTCCCAGCCTCTGCGTCACCACAGAGGCAGTGCACCCATGCCGCTCATTCCGACGCCCCATCCACAGCCACAGCCCGGTCGGCCCTGCTGCAGCCCGGCACCGGCAATCCACAGGGAGCAGTCAGTGTCAAGTCGTCAAGGGGCAACCCACCGGAGGAGACACTGCACTGCTGCCGAGTCACTTCGGTGGTGTTCAGTGGCGCCTGTTCTGATCTAACATACGCAGGACACCACCTACTAAGCCCCCTACTGACGACAATAATTGCTTAGTTGCAGAGCCAGCGTGAGTGATCTCTCCCTTCGGAGGGCGCCACCACGTCTGTCCGACGGCAGCCCCCATGGACTCTCCGATACCGGTGACCCCGACGGAACCAAACCAAGGCCACAGATGTGGAGAGGACATCGAAACTGAGGTCACCATGAGAGCAGGGCATGAAGGGCCACAGAATTTGAGACATTTTTTTTATGCTGATCGATGAGAATGAGGATGATTAAGATGATGCTACTGATTTCCATTTCGGTCTGAGACTACATGACAGGGCTGTATGCTACGCTTCCTTTCATAATATATCCTGGCGTCAACCAGGCCCGAGAGATCCAGGCACCTGCAGTGTTGGTCAGGAAATTTGAGCAACACTCTCAGAAACGCATCGATTAAGTGGATGAAACTCGACTGTGTGGTCCCAATCTTCCCAACTGAGTCCGCAGCAAACTCAGCTCTGGGTAGGAGCTGGTCGGGGCAGAAAAACCCACATGACTCTGATGGGATTCGAACCCACGACCTCCCAGCCGGGAGTCCGCGACGCTAACCACTTCGCCACGGCGGCTGGTTCCTTCCTTCCTTTCCTTTTTCATCCAAAGCTATTCATTTCCATTTTAAGGGTTCTGATGCCTGCTGATGGATGAGTGATTTTGATGGTTGATGCTTGTGATTTACAGACACAGTCAATTTCCTTGGTATCAGTATTGTGGGCCAGAGCAACAAAGGTGGGGATGGGGGGATCTACGTTGGCTCTATCATGAAAGGGTGAGTCTCTGTTGTTAGAGTCTGGGCTGTGTGTTGGTGTCTGTACGCATGTGTGAATATGTATAGGCTAAAACAGCTGACGTCAGTTCTTTATCAGAGCATGTGAGAGTAGAGAATGTTGCTTACAGCCCAGCTGACTGCAAAGGGCCATATCAGGGCCTGTCAGAGTGTGATACAGACATAAATTCAGTAATAATGTTTTATGGAGTATGCAAGAGGAATGTCTTTGAAATCAAAAGAAAATGTACCTAAGTTCTCAACTGGTCTGAGGTTTTACAAAAACCATGACCTAATGTTTTTGGAAAATGAACACTACTGACCAAATTTTCTTCTGGAGAAAGGAAACGCCTGTCAGATGTCCCATCTCTCTCATCAAAGCAGTATAGTCGGCGTTATAACTGAACAGTGATGATACTGTATGATTTTCGCAAAGGATTGAGCGCAGGGTTTTTGGTATTGTTTTTGAAAAGAAAGACAGAGGGTGATATTGAGAACGGGAACAAAGAGATGGCTGTATATGCTGATGTGCACAGACAGAGACAGACACGCACACGCACACGCACGCACACGCACACACACACGCACACAGGAAAAAAGGACACATGCTGTTAGAGAAACAGAAGCACACTTGAGCATAGAAGCGGAGACCATATTGATGACAGCCATTGGTGACAAGTGATGCCTGGTGTTGCCAGTGGAGCTGTAGCTCAAGACGGTCGTGTGGAGCCAGGGGATATGATTCTTGAAGTGAACGGCATCAGCTTTGAGAACATGAGCAACGATGATGCCGTCAAAACTCTCAGGGAAGCCGTCCAAAAACCAGGGTCAGTATGTGTGTGTGTGTGTGTGTGTGTGTGTGTCTGTGAACTCGGGTTAGGTCACTAAAAATCAGGTTTGGTTAGTTACAGTTACTAAGCCATATGAGTTTTTTCTTTGTTAAATTGTGTGTATGCATTACTTTTGTTTTAGTTTCAAGTTTCAGCATCTTACATCCTTGTCCTTCCCTTTATCGTCTCACCTTTCAAAACATTCCACCACCACCACCCTCCCCTAAATATAAGGAATTTTTTATCTTGAAAATAATTCCTGAAATCCTAATTGCATATTTGACTAAGCACTGTGTGAAGTCCTCCACTCTCCACTCGGCCCAAAAGCAGTCGGTCAGATTTTCACTGTGAGAATTGAGGGTTTTGAGAGTTTGCCACATTTTTCAAGTTAAAAAAAATGTTCTTTTTTGTTTTGCTCTTTTATGGTTTATTTTTTTTGTTTTACTCTTTATGACTAGGTAAGTATCATATATGAATAGAAAGAGAAATAAGTTTTCTCTATTACATCTATAGTTGAACCATTCATATAAAGTAAATAAAAACAGAATTGTCATTTTGAAAGACAAAATTGCTTCATACAGATGAAGCGGTTAAAAAAAATTCCATCATCTGTGTTTTGATTTTTTAGTGTGAAGGACATAGGCTGCACAGTAATCTCTTTTCGTGTTTTACAAAGAAAATTATGTCCAGTCAGCGCTCAAATATTAAAGTTATGTTGGTGTTGGAGAAACGAGTTGAACACAGTGTCATGTAAGTTCTAATGGAAACCATAATCTGGTTACTTTTCAGCACGACAGACTTGTCAGAACAGAAATTTAAAAAGTTGTACGTCATTGAAGTGAAATGTTGCTTATTCATGTAAACAAATTTCACAAAGACAGTAGAATTGATATAATGTTCAGGGCTCCCATTTGTACTGGCAGACAGGGGGTCCCAGGGACTCCTTCACTGATGCTATAGAGGGTCCCAGAGGGGGTATAGAGAGTCCCCATGAACAAAATTAACCAATACAGAAAATGTAGTATTTCTTGCTTTTTTAATTATTGGCTTGATAATCTGAACATTTCAGAGTAAATGAATCTCTCTCTGTCTCTCTCTCTCTCTCTCTCTGATTACTGATTGTGCATCAATGTCATTAGGAAGGCAAGTTAAAGTTCATGTATGTGCAGTCACTTGTTCTTGTGACCAAATATGTGCACTATGAAATTTATTATAACAATAATAACAGTAGAAATAGTGAAACTCATGCACCCCCTAAAATTGTGGTAGATCTGGTGGAGATGTAGGATAATGAATCTATCATGTGTGGTACTGATGTCATACTATCAGTGTTACACAACAAACTATGTCAAGGTCTTTTAAAAAAAAAAGCAAATCTATTTTTTTCAATCAAAATCTAAAAGGGTTCCTTGTCTGAGCTCGAAGGAGGCTTGAAATTTCGTATCTGGAAGATCATCTTGTGCCAGAATCAGAGCTGCACCGATCTGCTGACGTAAAACGTGTGAACTCTGTTTCACTGCAGCACCTTTCGCACTTTCCATCTCCTCTCTTCTTTTCTCAGCGGCTTGAGCAATGACGTGATCATCACTCTTCTCATGTCTGTACAACGCAGATTTTTGGAAGTTGATAGATCCAGAGACGAAGGCGTTTTTGTCTTGGACTTGCTACTCGACTTCAGGGCACTAAGCTTACGAGAGCACATGTTGCATTTCATCTTGCCATCTTCGTACTCCAGCCAGCTGAACTCTTTCTTCCAGGCTGAATTATACGCACGGCATTTCTTGTTAGGTGGTGTTGCTGCATATATTTCTTTAGGAATCGACGATTCACTCTCTGTAGCATCTTCAGAAGATGTTTCTTTGCGTTTTTTAGGAGCGCCCAACCACTGAAGCAACGACATATTTGCGAGATGCGATAGCCGTGAACTTCCTTTCTGCTTCGTTCGCCTAGGCTTGTGCACGCGATTGTTACAACTTGTGAGTCATCAAATTGGGTTAAATTTGTGGCGGCGGCGCCACAGTCTGAATAAGTCAGCCGGTCGACTGAGTAACCGTTCAGTGACGTGGGCCACAAGGCGAGCCTATCAGTGTTTACGCAGTTCTCGGCTTACTGTACTTTCGCGGGCACACGCTGTCCTGAATTTGCCGGCAGGCAATCGCGCGCGAAGCTTGTGGTGTGCTCAGCTTTGATCACTGACCGCGGCACGTTTTGGGTTTGCCTGATTTTGTAGTGCGTCCCGCAGGACTCGCTACACGTTTTGTTAGTGCGTCCTTTCACTCATAGTGCGTCATGGACGCACATATGTGCGTCATTGGGAGCCCTGAATGTTACACTGAATCAGTCCACTGGTGACGCTGCCACTTGTTTGGCTGCCATTTTTCATTGTGAATAATTTGAGGCCCAAACTGTTAAAAACAAATGCAGCCTTTGAAGTGAATTGCAAATCAAATCCGAAACGATTTTTGGAATTTATGTCCGTTCTTTCTAAAAAAATCAACATGGATCCAATGGAATAGTAGGACAAACCATTTCGTGAATTGAGATTGGCAAGTGATTTGAAATTCAACTAAGTTGTTTTTTGCCCCAAATAATAACAGACGTTTATGAAGTTACCAGATAAAAACTCCATTTGTTTTTTGCCCCAAGTAATGGTAGAAGTTTATGAAATTCCCAGCTAAAAACTCCATTCTAACACAGTAATCTCGCCTTGGTAAATGTTTTCAGATTTTCATTGGTCATCAGTTTAACATTCAAACTGGTGTAACTTTGTCACAAATTTTACATTTCTGTGTTGTGAATTTTGACTCCACAAAGAGCCTTTGAGGCTTTGCTTAAGAGGCTTTGCTTTTAATTTTTTCCTAAATCTGATGTTCACAGTGCCTGGCTGTCTTGTTTACAGTCCCATCACTTTAGTGGTAGCCAAGTGCTGGGATCCAAACCCCAAGGGGTACTTTACGGTCCCCCGACAGGAGCCCGTGAGGCCCATTGACCCCTCTGCCTGGGTGGCCCACACTACAGCATTGCGGGAGCAGTACATGGGCCGTGGTGGTCCAAGTGCCCCGTCCATCTCCAACATGACGTCCACAAGTTCATCACTAACCAGCTCCATACCAGAATCGGAACGTGAGTCCTCGGTTCATTGCTTTGTTGTTCATGCCAAGGCCACTAGAAGATGGGACAAACCTGGCGTATCTCAAATAGGAAATTGCAAGTTAGTCAGAAATTGTCTTGTGTAAGTTTTGAATCTTTAACATTTGTATATTACAGTGATGCCGAAATTTTTTAAATTTTCCCAGCAGCAAATAGTACCTTTGTAGTTTTAGTGTACTGTCAGATAGCAGTTTCACTTAAGAGTCTTCTAACATGGGTTAAATTTGCACAAAACTTGGGACTGTAGGAGTGTTCTTACATTTCTTATGCTCTGGTGGTTTTCTTCTGAATTCAGTTCTGAGGAATTGTGCATGTGTGGAGGTATGTTATGGTCAGTGAATACAGATTATTTTGAAATTTCTGAGAGAAAAAAGTGGCGTTAAGTGAATACAGATTATTTTGAAATTCTGAGGGGAAAAAAGTGGCATTAATTTTGTCCAGATGAATTTACATGCCATGAGTTGGTACGCACAGACATTCTCGCACAAATTTTGAATGGTTTCATGATTTTCAAATATCAACGTTAAGTTTATAGAAAGAGAATTAGAAGAGAAAAAAAAGATCTATAATATTTAAATTTGTAGCTTCAACGAAAGTGATGTATTATTGTTGTGTTTTCAGGATTTGACGATTTAAATCTGACGATTAACACTGACATGGCTACAGTGGTGAAGGCCATGGCTCAACCTGACTCAGGCCTGGAAATTCGTGACCGCATGTGGCTCAAAATCACAATACCCAATGCTTTCATAGGTTAGTTTGCTTGGTTTCTGTTATATTGTTTGGCTGTCATTTGGTAATGTTGTCATTGACTTGCTTTAATATTTTTGTAGTTGATGACACCTGAAGTGAAAAGCATCATTTGTACAAAAGAGACTGTAGAAGTAATTTGCAGTTATTAATCATAATTTAAAAAAAATGGGTAATATAGGAGACATACATAACTAACATGATATCAGATATTGTGGTTTCAGAGGCATGTACATCTTTTTCCCTGGTTCGTAAAAATCTGCTCTTGGTGTGAAAAGTATATATTGTTAAATTCTGTTGTTGTTTTTGTTCTGTATGTGTTTGTGTGTGTGTGTTTAAGTGAAAACTTGCGAAAGATACTGCAAGTGACAGATACACGCATTCCAAGTTTAACCTGTTCACCCATATTTTATACACATGGTTGGTGAAAATATGACAAATATGATGAACCGAAAAAGAAAAAAAAATACTGGAGACTAAGTTCTTGAGCAGTAATTGCCCATGCAGAGTGTGACCATGACAGAGGTTTTGACAAGAGAATGATAGCTCTTGCTAACTTTGTGGACAAAATGACGTTAGGTGGTGTCTGTTGCTTCAACAGTGGCTCTGAAAGGCTGAAAAATCAATGAGAGAATATGAGCATGTGCTAAAGTATGCTGATGCATCAGGTTTTAACCCTCTTGTATTTGTTTTTCTCCCGTATCCGGCTGCTCTGTTTGTCTCCCTCAGTGTTCGTTACATCCGCAATTGGCCGCATATGCTGCGTTACTTTCCCTCACACTCTTGTATGTTAAAATACAGAAATTGAGGACCTGGAGTAAACTCCGTCTAGCTTGTTTGGAAGCACTTTTCTGAATGTGTGGCATGTTTGTTTGGCAGGTGCTGACTTGGTGGACTGGCTGTTTTCCCATGTGGAAGGTTTTGCAGACCGGCGGGATGCACGCAAGTATGCCTGCAACCTGCTCAAGTCAGGCTACATTCGGCACACAGTCAACAAACTTACTTTCTCTGAGCAGTGCTACTACGTCTTTGGTGATTATTATGGTGGTGAGTTGGTGGCAGTTCACGTTCAGACTTTTTGCCTCTCCATTTCGTTGGCTTTTATTTCTTTGTTTTTTTTCCACCAAGGAGGTTATTCTCAACTGCTTGTCTGTCTGTTTGTCTGTCTTTAAGGCAGGATTACACAAAAACTACTGTACTGATGTTGATACAGCCAGATGGAATGAAGGCATATTGAACAAGGATGAACCCATGAATGTTCCCTTCTCCCCTTCCCCCTCCCTTTTATATGGAGACCCTTTTGTCAAACTTGGAAACTTTACATACATCTTATCAGGATATAGACATTTAGATATTTATGATGATAAAAATTCCCCGTACCTGCTGAGAGGTGGTATTACCAATGGAAAATACATAGGTGGCAAATAAGTGTAGATGGCACATGTTACCATCATCACATCAGCACCAGCACATAGGTGGCAAATAGTGTAGAATGGCACATCCTACCTTTGTCACATCAGCACCAGCACATAGGTGGCAAATAGTGTAGGGTGGCACATGTTACCATCATCACATCAGCACCAGCACATAGGTGACAAGTAAGTGTAGGGTGGCACATGTTACCATCATCACATCAGCACCAGCACATAGGTGGCAAATAGTGTAGGATGGCACATCCTACCTTTGTCACATCAGCACCAGCACATACTTGGCAAATAAGTGTAGGTGGCACACTCTATCTTCATCACATCAGCATTAGATTTTGTGTCTAGCCTGTGTCGGTGTCGGATGGCTTTCGAGTCTGTGGGTTAGTTGGACAACATGGCATTATTATTCTGCGACTTGCATCATGGCCTGCAGAACCAGCAGGGCTTTCCCTATCGGGAAGGGAGTGGTGGGAACGTCCCTTATAGGTGCCACATTGCAGCTTACAGCTGCACACAACTTGTCCTTAAAACAAGCCTTGCTGTAAGGATGTCAAACCCAAACATCAACTGATCAACTGAAAATTCCACGCATAGCATTAACAAAAGGATAATGCACAGATATACGGAGGTAAACAAATTAAGAAGTGATCTGCATCGTCTGGGATGAAAGATTAGAAGAAGTAGATAGTTTTCCATCAGGTAACTTTTTGAATTGTCGGTATAGGTCCAAAATGTAGAGAAGATTCAGGATCTGTTCAACTGTGGTGGAGGTCTGCAATCTCCTTAGAGCGCTTCTTGTGTTTTATAAGTAGACGTGAATATTTGTTTCTGTGTGTGGGTGTTGAGTCGGAGAGAGAAAGGGAGAAAGAGAGAGAGAAAAATTCAGTAAAGAGAAGTGCCTCACATCCACAGTGAATCTTTCGCTCAGGTCCCCCGGTGTACCCAGACCTTAGCGCCATGAGCCTGGAAGATGTGGACTCTGTCTCCGAGGCAGACCGGGACACCCTGGCCCCTCTCCCACCTCCTGCCTGGAACAATCAGTACCCCTTCCCCTCATCCTCCTTCCTGCCCCACAACATGTCCTACATCCCTCCTCATGTCTACGCATCCGCCGACTCCAACAGCTATGTGGGCAGCTTTGTCGACGCCGCCCCTCTCCCGGCTCCTCCGTCCACGTCGGGAATCGGAGGAGGGGGTAACGGGAGTGCAGGGAGTGTGCACAGCGCCTCAGGTAGGTGGCGGTGGTCTGTGTGGAGGATAGGGGAGTGGAGGGGGGGCGGTTGATGGGCAGACTCCCCTTGTGCCGATTGTTGTTGTTGATGGCATTTATGGTGGCATCTTGCTTTTCAGATTTTTTTGGTTTTAATACAAGGAAGTATTAGTGTGCTTTCTGAGTGCTTTGATGGTGTGTTTTTTTAAAATATGTTTTTGGCAGTTTAATCTGTTTTGTTGGGTATGCATAGGGAAACGTGTAGCTGAATTTAAATGGCATTAATGAGAATAGTTGACAGAGGAAGTTTGTATGTGTAGGGTTTGTAGTGGATATTCATTTGATAGTTGGTGTCAGGCAGTAATGCATAATTAATCGAATATTGGCATCAACTGCAGAAATGCTGAGCTGTTGATTTCCTGAACCAGTTCCTCACATCAGAGTAATCGCAAAGTTTTCCCATGGGGGTAAAAAGGAAGTAACAGAAAAAAGAGTTTTATTTCATTAGATGCACAAGTATAGTTTTGTGCATTTCTTTAGATGTAAACGTATAGACAGACCCCTTTTTAGTCTGTTTCTGAAATAGTTTGCTTTGCTTCGGTGGGATTGTCAAGGAAATATTGCATATTAAATCGGTTATTGCTGTAGACTTTTTTTTTTTTTTAACACATTCCTAATGTTCGTCTCTAGTCTGCTTTCAGTTCCAAGTACTGTCGTTGTCATTCCTGTTGGAGGGATGATAACTATCAGTGTCTCTTCTCTGTTCGCATCAGTGTTGGGATTATAACCCCTCAGTGTTTCTGCTCCATCAGTTTCAATGTTTAGAGGATAACCAGCAGTGTTTTTTTCCTCTTTGTCGGTGTTGGGATGATAGTCGGTGGTGTTATCCTTTCCATGTGTGTCAGTAATTAGATGACAACCATTAGTGTTTCTTCTTTGTTTCAATGTTGGTATGATGCCATCAGTTTTTCTTCTCCGGTTATTTTAATGATGAAGTGAAAAACTGTCTCAGTATCAGTATTTTATTCTCCATCTGTTTTAATGTTGGGATGATAACCATCAGTGTTTCTTCTCCACATGTTTTAGAATTGTAATAACCATCAGCATTTCTTCTACAGCTGTTTTAATGCTTGGATTATAACCATCAGTATTTCTTCTCATCTGTTGTAATGTTTGGATAATACCATCTGTGTTTCTTCTCCATTTATTGTGATGTTATGATGATAACCATCCCCTCCGGGGGTTGCAACCTTGCCGTGGTCGGAGGGCTTGCGTGGTCCTGTGATCTTTTAGGCTTTGCTGACGGGGGCATCAAAACTCGGCTAGATGGTTAGTTGTGAACACTGCTAGGCCTGTATAGCAAGTTGCTGACTGGCTAAGCATTACGTGGTAGGAATTGATGCCCCTGGTAGGGTCTCCCATGTCAGAAAGGTTAGGAGTGAGGGCCCAGACAAATAGTAACCCACCTTTTTCCTATTCTGTCTTGTTTTCTGCCTTCCTTATTTGGCCCTTTTCTATCTTCGTCTCCCCTTCAAGTCTTCTTTTACACACTCCTTTTCTCTCTGTGGTCTCCTTAAGATCCGCCGCGTTTGCCGTGCGGTGCGACCTGTGTCGGAGGGGGATGAGATCCTGGTGATTGAGAGGGCCAGCGCTCTCAACACATCACTTTGGCTCGGACCTCTCCTAGACAGGAAGTACACTTTGGCCCGGGTGTACTAATCGGCTCCCCTTTTTGGGGCTGGGTCAAGACAGACAGTTCCCCTGCTGGCCAAGGAAACCCCTGCAGTGCTCAGCTCTCTGTCCCCGGGAGTTGAGCATGATCAGGGGGGATAAGGTTGGTAGTTTCTGTTTGTCGTATATCTCCCGAAGCCTGGAAGGGGTCAAGACATTGGTTTCTTGGCCCTGGCCCCTTAGTTGGACTCCAAGGTGGGTGGGTAAGGGAGAGATGAATCACAATAAACTAAATATGACTTCATTAAAAAAACTACCCCCCCAAAAGGAAGAGGAAGGCAGTATCCCCTATTTCAGGGGAATTTGAAACAGACAGTGATTCTGGCAGTGAGGTAAGACAGGGGACAGGTTTCTGGGCTTCCTGGCTCGTGGTGGAAGGGACAGAGCAGGAAAGACCCCTTTCAGCTCTGAGCCCTTTTGCTGTCCAAAAGGGCTTTCATGGTTTTAGCAGGTTGAACCTAGGTCCATAAAACGGTTGAGGAATGGTTCGTTTCTTCTTCAATGTCGATCACAGAAGCAATCCGAACAGCTGCAGAAGGCAAAAAAGCTTGTGGATAGGGAGATCAGGGTGACTCCCCATAAGCAATTAAATTCATCCAAAGGTGTGATTCGATGCAGAGATCTGGCGGGTGTTTCAGAGGCGGAAATAAAAAACGGAGCTGGCGTCCCAGGGTGTGACGGAGGTGCGCAGGGTGACGGTAAAGAAGGGTTCAGAGAGAGTGGCCACCAACACCCTCTTTCTGACCTTCTGCAACCCTGTGCTGCCTCCGGTCATCAAGGTTGGTTACCTAAATGTTCATGTTCAGCTATATGTGCCGTCCCCATTGAGGTGCTTCAGGTGCCAGAAGTTTGGCCATAGTCAGGGACCGCTGTTCAGGGCAAGAGGTATGCGGTGTTTGCTGCAAGGCAACCCATGATGGGCCGTGTCAAGATCCGGCACATTGTGCTAACTGCGGTGGCGACCATCCCTCCTCTTCAAGAAACTGTCCTTTTGGATTCAGGAATCCGCAATTCAAAGACTAAAGACTGAAAAGAAAATTTCCTTTTTTGAGGCCCGCAAGCAGGTTGTGGGCTGTCGGACGCCGACAGCCTCTTCCTATGCTTCGGCTGTAAGGAAAGTTCCACAGTTTCCACTCGATCAGTCTGCTGTCAGACTGATGACTTTACGTTTTCAAAGACACTGCAAGTACGAACTGTCAACTCTGGTGGAAGCAGGTCCACCACCTCTCAACCCAAAATGATTGCCCCTGGTGGAGGCAAAAAATCCGCCACCCCTCAGACTGCCAGCAGTCTACAACATCTGCTGCTGGGCAGATTAAAAAACCAGCAGTTCCCCCTCGAACTCCTCTGTCCAGTGCCCGTGCGGGCAAGGAGTTCCACCCAGTGTGGAGATGGTGGAGATAGGAAAAACCCTCCACCATCTCCAAATCCAGACCTCCACCTTCTCCAAACTCCAGGCCTTTGTCACCTGCGGGCAAGTCTGCCAGCAGGTCCAAAGACCAACACAGTCCAGTGAAACTACAAAATAAATTCACTCCATTGGCGCAGATGTCGATGAGGAGATGACCTGATCTCTCTCCTTTTCGCCCTCTGCACCATGGATAGTACAATATTACATTGGAATATCTGTGGATTAAATTCCAACTTTGAGGAGCTGCAGCTTCTGTGTCAGTCTATAAAACCCTCCGTCGTGGCTCTTCAGGAAACTCAAATTCAAAGCCAGAAGACCTTTACTCTTTCTGGCTTTAATATTCTTTCAATACCTGCACAACCATCCATGTTGGGACTGTCGGGCGGTGTTGCCCTTCTCCTACACAAAACTTTGCTGTATAGTCCTGTCGCTCTGTCTACCTCGCTTCAGGCTGTAGCTGCGAGAGTCACTCTCCACAAGACTGTGACCACTGTTCTCTTTATCTACCTCCTTCTGTCCCGGTTTTGTCGTCAGGACCTTGTCAGTCTGATAGGAGAACTTCCTCGACCTTTTTTGCTGTTGGGTGACTTTAACGGTCACAATCCTCTTTGGGGTAGTGCCGGTACGTCACCCAGAGGTCTGCTGATTGAGGATGTCCTTTCAGACTTGGATTTGTGTTGTCTGAACGACGGATCTGCAACTTACCTCCACTCTTCCACAGGTTCACTTTCGTGTTTAGATTTGTCGGTTTGTGACCCCTCGCTGGTCCTGGACTATGAGTGGTCTGTCCATGACGATCTGCACGGAAGTGACCATTTCCCTGTCCTTCTACAACCTGTATTAACTGAACACGTCTCTGTCTCTCAACATCTCAATTATAAAAAAGCAAACTGGGATCTATTTGCAGCCACTATTTCAAAAGAATTCCAGGACACTGATTTTTTTCAGAGTCCAGGCCCAGCAGAATCTCTGACTAACACTGTAATCAAATGTGCTAAAGCCTGTATTCCAGTGTCTTCCGATAAACTTCAAATGCCAAAAACACCCTGGTTTGATTCGGACTGCCAACAAATTTCCAAAATTCGAAAACGGGCTCAGCGTCAGGTGTACCAACGACCTTCGGGTCCCAACGCTCGAGCCCATCAGAAACTCCGTGCTAAATCAAGACACACTTTTAAAATCAGTAAACGTCGGTCCTGGAGAAGCTTCTGCTCCAGGCTGACATCAAAAACTTCCAAGAAAAAAGCGTGGAACATTATTAAGAAAATCAAAGGGAAGAACACCTGTCCCACTGTGAACCATCTCAAGTTTTCGGACTCTTTAATAACAGAGAAGAAAGCAGTTGCTAATCTGCTTGCTTCTACCATTGAAAAGAATTCCTCCTCTTCTAACAAATCAGCCACTTTTGTCAAAAACAAAGCCCTTAAAGAAAAATCACCCTGCAACTTTTCGTCCGACAACATGGAAGACTATAATCTTCCTTTCACGTTAAACGAGCTGAAGTCTGCCTTACTTTCTTGCAGCGATTCCTCTCCAGGTATAGATGAATCCATTATCAGCTGTTGAAACATCTTCCGCTAGAAGGTTTGAACATACTGCTACAGGTCTACAACCATGTGTGGACTACGGGTTTTTTTCCACCCCCTTGGTGAAAAGCCCTCATTATTCCCATCCCCAAACCTGGAAAAGATCTTTCTAATCCATCAAACTACCGTCCAATAGCTTTGACTAGCTGTGTTTGTAAATTGATGGAAAAAATGGTCAATGCTAGGCTGATGTGGAAACTTGAAACCGATGGCCTTTTGGCGAAAGAACAGTGTGGTTTCCGCAAACATCGGACTACCGTTGACCATTTGATTCGTCTGGAATCAACACTTCGGAACGCTTTTCTGAACAGACAGCATGCAGTGGCAATTTTCTTCGACTTAGAGAAGGCCTACGATACCACCTGGAAGTCGGGGATACTTCATGATATCCACGATCTGGGTTTTCGAGGTCATCTTCCGATTTTTATTCAAAATTTTTTGGCAGAACGACAATTCAGGTCCGGGTTGGCACCACTCTCTCTGATGTCCACGAGCAGGAGTTGGGTGTTCCACAGGGAGCATACTGTCTCCTGCCTCTTTAGTATTAAAATCAACAACATGTGAAATCAGTTCAGCAGGGTTCAGACTGCTCATTGTTTGTGGATGATTTTGCTGTCTACGCAACTGGAAGCCTGTACCCGAGTGTCCAGCGCAGGCTCCAGCTTTGCGTAGATAAAATCCATCGTGGGCAGATGAAAACGTTTACCTTTTCTCCAACAAAGACGCAGTGTATTCACTTCCATAATTTCCGTCAGTTTTTTCCAGATCCTGAACTTCAAGTAGGGAAATCTCCCATTCCAGCTGTTAAAGAGGCCAAATTTCTGGGAGTCATTTTTGACCAAAAACTTAACTTTCTCAGCCATATTAAAAACCTCAAAACTGCTTGCCAGAAGGCACTGAATATTCTGCGGGTCGTAGCACACACCGACTGGGGCGCTGATAAGAAAACTTTGTTGCACCTCTACAGAGCCCTGGTCCGTTCCAAACTGGACTACGGCTGTGCTGTCTACGGCTCCGCAAGACCCTCTTACCTCAAACTCTTGGACCCTATCCACCATCAAGGGCTTCGTCTCTGTCTTGGAGCGTTTCGCACCACCCCTGTGTACAGCTTGTACGCAGAGGCGGGTGAACCTTCATTGTCCAACCGCAGGCTGAAACTGTCTTTAAATTATTACATCCGACTGTTCTCAGAACCCCAGAATCCTGCCTATGACTGTGTCTTTGACCCTCCGTTCCAAAGTAAGTTTGAAAACAACCCGAAATGTATTCCGCCGTTTGGTCTTCGTATTCAGCCTCACGTGCGGAATGCAGGTGTAGACCCAGGAGTTGTGTCCGATTTTTCCAAGTTTCCGGATCAACCTCCGTGGACCTTTTTCACACCAGAGATTCGTTTTGATCTTGCAGCTTTTCGCATAGAGTCTACAGCTCTCTGGCGTACAAGGCTTTGTATGCTGACCTCTGTTCCAAATTCCCATCCTGTCAAAACGTTTTCACTGACGGTTCCAAGTCTGAAGATGGAGTGGCCTGTGCAGCCTACTGCCCTGGGCTCCTTCTCAGATACTGTTGGAACATGTCCATTCAATGCTTCTGTCTTTCTGCTGAACTTACTGCTCTGGTTTTGGCTTTGAAGATAATCTCACATTCTTCAAAGAGGGA
>CM031611.1:48484962-48528800 GCA_018398815.1 Conus ventricosus | reverse complement strand
AAATCACTTACTCTCTCAGTCCTCGTAACCAAGCTGTATACAGGGTTCCATGCTGTTATACCACGACATATGGAATATGCCAGCCCTGCAAGCTCTGTGGTTAAGAGCTTAATTGTTGTCAAGTTCATCTTTGTCGTAGAAAATATGCCTTGTGCCTTTTCATCAGTCAGTTTTGGGTTAGCCTATCAAGACAAAAAATTCGTTTGTACAATAATTTTGAAACATTTTGGGGTTTAGGACACGATCCTAGTGATGCAGTGGGTGTTTGTTAGTCGGGTTGTGTAGTTTGTCTTCCTTACATTCGGAATTTCTAGGTTTGTATACGTCGCTGATTTGAGAGGTACAGTAAGTATTGTCAGGAACAGAGAACCTTTCTTACTTCAAAAACACCACAGTAGTTGATGTCGAACATTTATGCTGTTTCTAGATATAAAATACTCACAGCTACTGTCTTGGTGGCAGTCAAGGAATTGAAAGGTGTTTTTACTTCTTTCAAAATCATATGAAACCAGCCAAAGCTCATGCTATTGAATTCCTATTTTGGGTTATTTTTTTTCGAGACAGTTTTGTTTTATTTTAACATATCCTGATCATTGGGGCTTTTTTTTTATTTATAGATGAAACGATTTAGAATTTTTATATTGTCTATAAATGTCAAAAAGATTCTTGCCTTTAATACATTAACCCTTGCCTGCTGTAAAGTATTAACAAAAAAATAATCATTGTTGTAACTGCAAGGTAATGTTTTATTTAATTAGCATTTTTGATTATGTTTTTTGTAAACGTTAATTTCCCCCTTTATGGATTCTGGTCTTATTTTTATTTGCTGTTTTTAGTTGTTCATTTCTTTCTCTTGTTTTCAAAGAAATGATTTTCAGTTTTGATTTATTGTTACCTTAAAAAACGATGTGTGATGGCGGCAACCTGACCTGGATGTCCGGAGAACAGACCTGCATTGAGTTTTTGGTTTACTGCATGCCAGCCCGCTTATGACCTGACCTGGTCACTGTGCAGTTTCTGTTTGTTTCAGTGGCCACTAAAACTGTACATGCTTAGCCACCAGCTTACAATCATTTGCGTAAACTGTGGGAAAACAAGGACAAGCAATACCCGCTCTCACTCCACAATCCATCTCTTCACAACGGTGCTGCCCCTGTTCGCTGCAACTCAGGGAGGGCACTCTGCTCTGCATGCCAGCATGTGTGGGTCCAACAGTAGTTTAGGTGGTTGCCTTCCCTTCTACCATTCCTGTGCATTCTTCCAGTGAAATTCCTCCCCAGCTCCAAGAAACTGAAAGAAAGTTTGTATGAACAGTTTTTTTTTTTTTTTGGGTCCAATTTAGAGTTTCATTACACAATGTTGCAAAAACATTGTACAAACTGGAATAAAACGTGTTTATTTCTTGTTGGCTTGCCAGCCACAATAACTCTTTCCATAGCCTACAAGTAAAAATACTTCATTACAATGAAACAGTGGGTACTTAACAGGTTTGGGGATTTCTTGAATGGATAATCATGATCTTGATGCAAGTTTGCGCAAAGGAATTCTGGATGTCATCAGCTTCAGGGTGACGTGTATCTTACTATCTTGTATTATGCAGCCAGTCTGACCAAAATAACATGAAGCACACTAAGATTGTTTTTTAACTTATCTCAGATCAGAACTTTGCATTCAAAGTTTTTCTCCCTGTCCGTGACAATTTTAACAGTTAGATTTTAAGGTGACAAATGCTAGTTTCTCTATAAACATTGCAATGAAGAGTGAAAATTTCAGTCGACTCGTTGGATATTACTGCTCTTATAATAGGCATAATTACAAAAGTTTTATCCCCACCACCGCTCCCACCGCCCCATTAAACCAACAGACACGGAAGAAGCAAATGATCAAGTAATCCCTGGAGACAATAATGGGATCTGGTTACTGTTTTACCTCTTTCATAGTGAGCAGAAAATAAAAACCGACACACTGGTATATTAGAGATGAAGATGCAGGCCTAAAGATGGTTTAGAAATGTTACCGAGGCAAATCTCGCCTCAATGAACCAGGAATTCTTAGCAGAGAAATAAACTGAGATATTCCTTTCAAGTGCTGTTTCTGAAGCCTTTTTCTGAGGAAAGGTCGCTTCTCCAGATTACACATCAACAATGAACTCATGTGTATTTGGGTGTAAACTGGTGTTATCTTCCCCCAGACCTCCGTCCACTGTCAAGCCCTTGACCTGTCCACCACAATGCACGCACAAACCTACTAGGATGTAGAATTCAGGATAAAATGAAAAACGTTCTACCCCTGCTACAGTACAAGGAGGGTATCTATGACTTCACCTCAACAAGAACTGATGAATGCTGAGAAATGCAGCTATTTGCCCCCAGAGTGGAATCAGTCAATGTTGTAATTTCCTCTGTGTTATTGTAATCTTGTTCTTTTGTAGTTAGTTATTATTTATCTTTGTCTGATTTTCTGTTAACAAATGGGTGTGGGTTCGTAATGTATGGGCTTACTGTTTATTTATTTACCTAATTATTATTTATTATACTTTGTTGTGCGAATTTGCAGTGACATTTTGTCTTATGAAATAAATAGGAAATGCATCCTTTGTGATTCTATTGTGGATGTATGTCAAGCACCTTTGTGCTAAGGACGGTCATTTACATATCAAGAGTGCATACATGCATGGTGCGCGAGGTGATGAGTGTGCAGTCTACTTACTGTATGTGTATGTGTGTTTGTCCAAGGTGTTTGTGGAAATATACTATCAACACAATTTCTCAAGAATGAAGCAGATTTATATAGGTTAGCTTCTTGTGTAAAACCGCTTCTTTCAGATTACATTAACAGGTATATTTGAAGACTGTTTTGATACATTGACACACAAACATTTTTGCACATCTACCTTTCCAACAAATGCCTTGTCTTTTAATTTGTGTGGAACTTGCCGTATTATTAGAATCACGAAGAGAAAAACAAAGTGAGCTAGCAGCAGATTGATTCACTTAATAGTTCCACTTTGTTTAGCCTTGCCTTAATGTGACCACATTGTTGAGCCCTTATCAAAGATATTCATTTTCTTTTTTTCCTTGGCAAGGAATGAACCCTCTCGTTTCTTTGAAATTCATCTGAGGTTTTTCTATGTTTTCGATCCTTTCCAAGTGGCATTTTTGCCATCCCTTTTGTTTAGGTTTGAGGAAGCTCTTTCTCTCTTTCCTTTACAAGAGAATTGTGTGTTGTAAATGGGACCACAAAGTTGTGCTTTTAACACGTCTCTCTCCAGTCTACCTTGGATCAGATTTTACATGTCCCGCCTTTGATGTTGCTATAAGACTCTACAAGCCTGCTCTTAAGGAACCAGCATCGTTTGCTCTAAATGTACCCCTTGAACCTATAGTTGAGTCCCTGTAAGCCTCATGACTGCCTACAGGTTGGCTTCTCTCAGCTACATTCTCTTTAATTATTCATCTGTCAAAGAGATTGGCTTTAAGCTTTGGGCTTCTCAGATGTATACTTCCCACATTCCCATTCACCAGGTTTTGTCCAGAATACCTTCACTTTGCTATTTACAGAACCCTCCCCTAGAGATCGTCGTCAGACCTGGGTTTTCACCAGTGATGACTGGCGTATCGCAGTAAGCACGAAGCAGATCAGTGGCTTTCAAAAAAGTCTACATTGGCAAACCTACTCCATAAGAACCTGAACCTGAACTCTTTCAAGGCCGGATTGACTTGAACAGATCATGTCTCTCTGGCTTTTTAATGAATTTCCCGAAGTCTAACAGGGACCCTTTCAGATTTCAACTGTATCGGTATGCATTTTCTGACGGTCGAAATCTTGTTCACGTTACCTTGGACACCAGGGTGGAAAAGATCACTCCTTTGCTTAGTCGCTACTTCAGTCTGGTATGCTTATCCTTGCAGTCTTCAGACTAGCCTTCACAGCTGCAGACTTACACTCTGGTCCATCACCATTTCTGTCCCCTTCAGTAGGCTCTGACATTGCCTGGGATCCATTTTTCGTCTGATTTGGACAGTCGGCTGCCTAGTCCAAACTTTTGTGTCTGGGAAGCCAGCCTTGCTTGACCCTGTCTTTGTTGTGTCTGGGATTCCCTGCATCTTGTGGCTGTCACACAGCATACGTGCTATCTAGTGAGTCAGCTTGGTTTGCACACTGTGTTCCTTTGTGTAACGAGTTTTGTTAGGGTTTTTTAGGTGGCACCATTTGTTACTGTCTTTCCCAGTGGTGTCTTGAAAAGAGGGGGGTCCTCTATTTCTGATATTGTGCATGAGACTTCTTTCCTCGGGCAATTATTCCATTGTCACTTAGTGTCCCCCTATTGAGGGAAGCGGGACAAATTCTCTCTCACCTACAGAAAGCGAAAGAACAATTGCTTAAGGCCCTGAGTGCTGCTGACACTCAGTTTAAAGCTTAGTGAAACTGTAACAGGATATTCTCTATGTGTGACCATAGCTTCCCTATTCAGACAACATACTTCCCACCATCTTTTTCAGTTGTTGTTTTGTTGTCGTAAACCTGCTAAAATACTCCAGGGATCATCTGAACAGCCGAAGTATTTAAACACTAGGCACAAATGCAATCAGCTGGATGAGAAACCTTACCGTGTGTGACCGTTTTTGATTACCCCGCCACATGGGCAGCCACACTCCGACTTTCGGTGTATTTGGGAACGAAAATGTAATTGCTAGGAGCGTTGACACGACTGAAGACAATCCCCTCATAAACTATGGCAGAGCATAACAACATTTGGATGTAGCCTTGGTGTTCTGCCTATGTCAATTGTCCTATACACAGCCTAACAGCCAAGGCGTCCATCTTTTTTCCCGTATTCTCTGGTTGGTGGTTTGGATGGAAAGTATGAGGAAACGGAATTTTACTACTAAAAGTAGTTCTACCGACATACCTGTTTTCAACATTAGGATGCCGTTCTTCCCTCCCCATTCCGTTGGGAAAGAAGTTGAACAAATGTTTAATTTTTCAATAAGTGAACTCACTCTGAAGGTGATTACTCTTACTCCTAGATGGAAATACAGGCAAGTTTTGCACCCAGCTCTCCCATTTTGATTTGGGGGGGGGGGGGGGGGGGTGGGGGGGGGGGGGGGGGGGGGGGGGGGGGGGGGGGGGGGGGGGGGGGGGGGGGGGGGGGGGGGGTCTTGGTAATATTGCGATGTTCCCAAGCAATAGAATAAGCATTAATGTAACCTAAAACTGCTTTTAGTATAAAACTCCTTTTTAATACAAGTGACATTAGAGAGAGCTTAATTAAAAGACAATATGATTAGGGTGTAGAAGAGGGGGGTTAGCACCAGCAAAGAACTGTACAAATTTTTATAGAATGGCTCCCCTGTTGTAATTTAAAGCTGTCGGTAAAATAGGTCATTATGTTTGTTTGCTTGCTTTTTGATCTCGTGTAGTTGTTTTTTAAAATTTCAAAAGCATTGTCATTTGGTTAAACAGTAGGAACGCTTCCAAATTTAAGAAATGAATGATCAAATGAGTTTGCATATAATTGAATAACCACGCAAATATTTCAATTTGTTGATCGCTGCCACTTGCATAAGTTGAGGAGATGCTACTTTGTTGGTGAGAAGAAGACAGAGGTTGGTGACTCTGCTTTAGGCACTCAGACAGTAACTCAAACACAAGATGGCTTACATTTGTATAGGATCTTTAAATCTGTGTACAATTCTTTAACCTTGAATGTGCAATAGCATACCGCAGTAGTGAACCATCTGTGCCATGCTATACCCAGTATTGTAAGTTAAGTTGGTTGAACTCTCCTCGGCCTGCTGGTTTCATTTTGAACTTGATTGATCTGTGGAAGCTGCATGCAGGAAGACCCTTGTGTAGATATGCCCTTTTACAGGGTAATATCCTTACATGTGTGAAGTGTGGATGTGGCGGGTGGGGTGGGAAGCCTTTGTGAACATTTTTACGGTTACTTGTTTGCATGATGTTTTTAACTGAATTTGGTTATAAAACAAATTTTTTAGTCCGAAAAGGAGTGTTTGTAGTCAATTGTAATTTTTCTTTTCTATGTAACTTTATAAGACATAAAATCAGAGGAAGCTTGTGTTACCGCTTCTCTTACATTGCGTTTCTTCCCTCTGCATTAATGACAGACTGGCAGCTAGAAGATATATTGACATTGCATGTGTGCTGTGCTGCTTCCTGAATAAGGATGACACGCACTGAATGCAGTTCTCGCCAATAGTTTTCACGAGATTTCATGTGATACCAATTGTGAACTTATTTTAGATTTGTCGGTTATTGAAAAACAGGGTGGCTATGCCTTATTTTTGCGATAAAGAGTAGCACATCGCTTTTGTGTAGCACTTTAGTCTTAGTTTTTGTCGTAAAAAAGCAAACAAACCCCGGATTAGTTTGACTTCATTTTAAAGAGAAAAGAGCTCGAATATACTCTCCACTGACCTACGTCTTCCTGTCTCTTCTCATCCACTAATATGAACAGTGATGATTGCTTCATGATAATCCTAGTCTGAGAGCAGATGTTGCTTTGCACAACTGCGTGTATCAAAAGAATCATATTGAAAAAAAGTGTATGCATCACCACACTTGTTGTGACCTGCCTTTTTTTGTAACTCTTGGACCTGTGTCCCTTCTGCTAGTATACAGTGCATATGTTTTCTTCCTGATTGATAACTACTATCATATTTGGACTTTGATGTTGAGTAAAGTGTACAAGCACAGCAGCGGATTGTGTGGTTATGTGGACTGCATTACGTCCGTTAGGTTTAAGGTGGGACTCAGGGTCACTGTTGGTGCACATTTTCATGCTAACATATAACAGTATTCTGTTATCTGGACACATTTTGGGGAGATAGTAAGGTATTTCTGATGAATTTGATATGTAAGAATACTGTTCAGATAGCGATGAGGCTGTGAAATGACATTGTGGTGGTGTGCGCCCCTTTTCTTTTTCCAGGCATCCAGTGTGGTGGTGAATGGTCATGATAACTGACCACACTTCTCATAGTCTGACAATTGACCATCCCTAGGACCGCATTTGCAGAAGTGTTAGGATCTGAAAAACAAAACCCCACAAACATTGAAAACAAGGATATACAGTTGGAATGTACGATTAATGCCACAAACAGTGAGCCATGGGGTTGGGCGTGGGGATATGCGTATAAAATGCATTCGATTTGTTTCCCCCCTTCGTCCGCACACCCCTGAAATATCCCGTCTGAAAGTTGTTTTTTTGTGTAATTGGCTCATATTTACATCACATGGTTGACTAAACCATGATCGGAAAAGCTTGGATAGGGGAACAAACTGAATTGACATTGGCTGCTCAAGGGAAAACAAACATGTGAACCTAAAGATACTTACATTTGTTTTGTTGCTTTCACAGCCATACACATATTCTCCATCTGCAGTCACAGTGTTGCTGATCGATCAACGAAAGCAAGTTGCATGAACTTTGTTCCCGCCTTAAGTTTATTCCATTTATTTACCATTTTACACCTGGGGCCAAGCTGCAGATTAGCTTGTAACAACCTATTTCCTGCGTATTAAAAGCTTTCGTCATGTTGTACACATTATGTTTGTCCACTGACCTGTCAGTATATAGTAAGTTTCTGCTTACAGAAGTTACTTTTCTATATCCCTAGCAGTGTCCTACTTTATCTCCAGTAACATAAATAAATGGGTCAATATGGATAAACCAAATGGTTTTGCCACAAATGTAATGTCCTACTGTATGATTGTTTTCCACTTAAGACTGAAGTTTGCACAGTACATCTTGGAAGTATTACTGGTATTTTTTTTCCCCAGCTGAACATACAATCTTGGATTAGGGAAAGTGTTCTCCAACTATTTATTTTCCCAGCCAGAGACAGTTTTCCCTCTGTCATAAATAAATTCAACAAGGAATTTCTTATAATTAAAAAAAGGAAAAAAAGGAAAGAAGAAGCTTGGCTGTGTTTCCCAAGACCTCAACAATTCTCTCATCGTCATGTTGCTGTGTTTATTTCCAGCAATAAAAAAATATATGTATGAGAAAAAATCGTATAAAGCGACTATGTGAGTTCACATCAGGATACATCTGTCCCTTCAGGATAAATTCTGAGGCAAAAAAAACCGAGCAGTTTTTCTTATTAAAAGTCTAAGCATTATGCAAGCATCATAGTTTTATTTTGGTAATGACTAAAGGGATGTGACAATACTATGCCGTTCCATATCTGCACGTCATTTGCATTTTTTTGTGTAAAGTGTCTCCTCCTCTCCCCCCCCCCCCCCCCCCCCTGTCCATATCAACCTCAGAAATGGAATTAATTCCTGGCAATAATTTAGGAAAAAGAAGTAAAATTGTGACAAATGTAATTGATTTTGTTGCTGTATTAATTTTCAAATGTGTTCTGGGAAGGAAGTACCCTAATCCCCTACAAATCCTCTACCCACTGGATTACTATTTTTGTTTCCTCAAGTCTTCTGCTGCAATGAATGTAAGAGAGCACCCTGTTACCCAGAGGCACTGAGAAGACAGTGATTCCAATTGAGTCTGTGTTGGGTCAAATGTTTTGGCAATCATGTGTGGAATTTTTGTGTATTGAAGACTCCAACAGCTTTGAGATTATTTATGCAACTCTTCATGTAAACGGAAATGCATATATCATCAATCCATCATTTATCCACTGTAGTTATTGTTCTGAAGCTGGTGAGAATGACGATAGCTTTCATTCATTTCCTGTTGTCATCCACAAGGGTCCATTTGTACTGGTTTGATAGAATGGTCTTATCCTGTTATGGGGGGGGTTATTATCTGTGGAGGTTTATCTACTGCAGTCAGTTATTCCTGAACTGACGAAAAGGTCACAGGCTTTATTTTCCGTTATTTATCATTCATCCCTGCATTTGTCTTTCTTGTGCTGATAATGGTCCACAATCAAATATTTTCATTATCCATCAATCATCTGCTGCATTAGGTCTTGAGCTGATTAAATGTTCACAGCTGTTACTTCATTATTCATCAGTTGTCCACATCAGTCATTGTTCAGTAGCTGATAGAATGGTCGTAGCTGCCATTACGATTATTTCATCAGCCAGCTCTGTGTCAGCTTATCATGTGTCTTTTGCTGGAAAACAAGTTTGTTGTGGCCTTAAAATTGATTTTTTTTTGCTACAGCTTGCATGATGTTTGGGCCATTCTGATCTTACATGGCTGATCCATGGGATTATTAAATCTCAGTTACTTTGTGTTTGTTTTTAGTTGAGCAAGTATTGTTGTAGTTGGGCGTGTGCGTTTTTTCTGTGGCATTGTATAACTTCAGTGTTCCTCATCTTTTACCTTTGTCATTTCAGCAGGAATGTCTTGCTCCTTCTGTCTCCTCTGTTGGTAGATTGGACTCGAATGAGTTTATATGTCATCGATCAGATATGAGAATTTTGCGACTAAAGTTCGAAATCCGACCAGAATTTGGCTCTGGGTGTCATTTTTTGTGAAATGCCAGGATCTGTTCTGTGCACAAATTGCCATCCTCATCTGTAATCAGTGCACTGTACAGCTCATACCAGTCCATCAGACTGATCAGTTTCCAACGGGGCATTTTCTTTTGAAGACTGTATTCAGTGTCATTGCTGTTTAACCATGGAGATATTCCACTCCATCTGTACACATTACTTGTTTTCAAATGCCCTTCATCATTTCATGTGCACTTTGAAGGCTGCTTTCACTTCAAGTCTGTACATCAGCCACTCGTGCTATCTTCCATCGGTGAATGTCCTGTGGTGAACTATAATAGAAATGTTTTTACCTCAGCAGTACACAATACCTGCTCATGCTTTGCCTCGACCGCTCAGATGGCCTGGTCGCATGTCGGCCGAGCGACTGCTGTCAAAAACTTTTGCTACGAAGACTGGGAACCGAACAACAACCCACAAAAAGGGCACAGCTCCACTTAGCTCTAAAACAGCCACGGTTACCTTGGCTTCTAATGTATATGCTGCAGGTCAGTCAGGCATATGCGACCCATGTTTCGTCTGGGGGCAAGTGATGCGTCACCGCTGCTGCTGTTGTACTGCTTTTGGTTTCCATATTCCCTACTTTATGTTGTCCACCTGTCTGCCCCTCTCCTCCCCTGCTGTTCCGCCTTTTGCCACTCTGTGGGTGCTTCCATGTGCCTTCCTTTGCTTTTTTAAAAGTACATCCTTTGTGTCTGCGTCATGCCATTCCTGCTTCGCGGTGTAACCAGCAGGTTGTTTTGGTCTTGTCTTCCATGTTCTCTTTAAAGCTGTACTTCAGAATTATGTGTTTTATTAACTGTGCTGAGGGGGTGTTTCTTCTACGAGTGGCCATGGATTGGTTGGTTGGTTTGTCTGTCAATGAGATTACACCAGAAATACTAAACCAAATTTTAATGAAACATGGTGGAAAGGTGGAATGTGACCCATGAAGAGTCCATTAAGATTCCTTGGCATGGATCCAGAAAAACTTGCAGTTTCATATTCGTTTGAAATGTAATAAATCTTAACAAATCCTGAATTTGCCTTTTTAAACAGTGTTTTCTCAGAGTTAATGATCAATTGAAATCTGTAATAATCCTGAGCAATGCAGATCTGCTCTAAAATGCAAGGCAAACTAAAGAAAGAAAAAAACAACATAAGTTCAATGTAATGCTGAACAATTGAGTAGTGGGGGAAAACAAGTGCAGGTTAACAACTCTTCAGTCGTTATAGTAATGACTTGGCAAAGATTTGAATTTTAAAAAAAAAAAAAAAAAAAATTTGAAGATGAAGAAAATGGGGGAATATATTATAACTATGAGAAGCCCTTCACTAGCTGCCTGAGGGAACCATCATAATCTCTCTTGAAGGCACATTTATTTGTATAGCCTGCTCCTAGGCCTTTCGTCCGCTGGATCGGACTCATCAGGGAGACACGGCTGATTGTGTCTGTGCTCTTGGTGTCAAATAGAGACACACCACAGTCCATAATTCTGTGGTGTTCTCACCGCCAAGGGTTCAAAAAAAGAATCCAACAGCACCCCCAAAGCAGCCAGCAAAGGGTAGTAAATGGAACAAAACAAAGGTGTGGAGAGGAAAAAAGTTGCTGAAAAACTAAAAGCATTATTCAAACAGTATAAAATGTAGGGACAATCTTTGAGCCTATGCTTGAGGATCCAATCAGGATGCAAGGGAGGTCAAAAGATATGGAACAGTCTGAGTGGTCAGCTCTGCTGTTCAATAACCCAAGCATTGTGAGTGGCTAAGAATTGTACAGAACAACCTTTACTTGGATCTCTTAAGAGATGCAATCTCCCACTGATTGACCAAACAATAGAATGCTGAACAATTAAGTAGTGGGGAAAACAAGTGCAGGTTAACAACTCTTCAGTCGTTATAGTAATGACTTGGCAAAGTTCAATGTAATGTAGGTGAAACAGATATCACGTAGGCTTTAATTTTGTAGATTTTTTCCCATCTTAAACCTCTGTGTACAAGTCAGTTAAATTATTCGCAATACTAATATTAGTAGGTACGGACTGAAAGAGTTACTTCTTAAGTAAGTAGGTAGTTCTTGTTGGTTTTTGTGTTAAAAATGTTGACATTTTCTTTTTTTTCCCCACATCTATATCATAAGGAAGTTTTAAGATTCCATTTAAATGTATTTTAACATACATAGTTGCCAGTTATTACTTATTATTGAAATGTTTTACAACATAGATAGTTATTGGTTCATAACCATCATTTTCACCATGCATTTATTTATTCAATGGGAAAAAAACCCATAATACTATCCAGCCGAGAGCTGCACGACGGCACAATTCCCTGCTTCCGCAGGCTCGCGCACAGCGCTCATTCCCTGCCGACGCACATATTTGGCCACTTTTTAATTTATTTTTACGGTAGCTAGACAACAACTGACAGTCTTTGTTAGGTGTCACAGGAAAGAACAAATACTCAACTAATCGAACATAGTAATTTCAAATCATTTACTTTCAGTGTGTACGCACAACTGTGCGTTGAAAAACATGTCTGACAAGTAGAAAAAATGCTTTGTTTGCATTCTATACCGTTCTTTTACAACACCAAATCGGAAGATGGAGGGATGGCTGCATCTTCAAACAGTTCACTTTCCTATTTCTCTTTCAAAGTTTTCTATCTCTCTATCACTCCCCTCATCACCAGATCCACTTTGTAATATGATTTCAAGCTCTTCATTGAGCAAGAATCGTTACCACCCCCTTCGCCTGACCGACATTTTTTCTGGCACAGGAAATATGTGCCACACGCCAGTGCCGCCAGTTTCTTTGTTTCAAAGCTCCTGGGGTCAGCCAAGTTCACAATAGGGCACTGAAAGTATGGTCTACAACTAGCTCCAACATCCCCAAGACTAGTTACAGAGCTTATTTCCCTTGGATCAAGAGAGAAACTGTCCAACACTTCTATCCCCTGCTCAGATTGAAACCCAAAATTAACGATATGTGAGAGACCTCTGGCAGGAGGATTGGAACACACAGACGACTAACAAACTCTTTCAGATCCGTCCAAACCTTAAGGACTTCCTCCCATCTACGTCGGGTGGTCGTAAAGAGAAACGGTTCTGTGCCGCTGCACACCGCCATTCGTATTTTAACCCATTCTTACCTTTAAAGAGTGAAGAAGCTCCGTGGTGCATTCCCATGTCATGCGCCACTCACAATGAGACATGTTCTTTTAGAGTGTGGGACTTGCACGATGTGAGACACAAACATTTTACAGCGGAGTCCATGAAGATCCTGTTCAGGGATCCTGAGTTTTTGAGAGAGATTAACATTTTTCATCTGATTAAGATTTTTACGGCAGAAAGATTTTAACAAAGTTTCTGGTGCGTTTGTAGACGATGTCATTTAACGAGATGTGTGAAAGTTTCTTTTTTTTTTTTTTATTTTTTTAAATGACTGGTGAGTTGATTTTAACGTGGTGACAGCCCTGATGTGGCCCTTTGGCGGTCGGCTGGGCTATAAGCAACATTATCTTATCTTATCTTATTTCATGGAAAGTGTAGGAATTTTTTATGTTCCCGTCATCTGCAGAATGTACTGCTGTCGGTCCCGTCATCCGGACTTGGATGACTCGGCTCAAGGAGAGAAATCCTATCCTCCACTACTGGATGACTCGGCTGGTAAAGGTTAAAATTATCCTGTTGAACAGACCTTGGAATCGCTTTCTGAGATGCATCTGCCCCCAGATTTATTGGTTCGTGCCTGTGGCCCATTCCATCTTTGCATCAAGTTTCCTTGATATTATCTCGATGGATGCCACATTCTTTTCTTTGCAGATGGAGGATTTTCTTTTTCTTTTTCAACCTTTTAATTAAGAAAAAAGAAAAAGCCTATCATCAGGTATCAACCAAAATGATGTGACACGAACTTCGCTCTCAGTATGCTTTTAAATAGATTTTAGCTCTCGCCTTGAAAGATGCTGTGATGTAGGAAATTTGAACCACATGACATGAAATTGTCCACCATTTGGTGGGCTGATCTGTTAGCATCAAAAGTACTATTTCAGTTATTAAACAAAGAACGCTTTCCACTACCTGGTGCAGGAAATAAGTGTGATTGGTGATTGCATACGTTACTTGGTAGACAGAAAAATGGTTACATTGTTTTAAAGCTGGCTTCGTTTAATCGCATCTTGCTTTTACTTCACCTATGCACAACACATAATGAAAAAATTGAAATTTTTTAGAGTAGTTTTGTACAAGATGACTTACAGATAAAGAAACCAGGGGGGCAGATGAAACATAGCTGCCTTGATGGTGGTAATTATGAAATGAAATAATAATTTTAAAGAAATGTGAAAGGTTTGGTGATTGAAAACTTGAAGCCATTTCATAATTTTCCATGTCTTATATTTAAACAGAAGTACATGGGAAGCAACTCTGTCATTTATATCTACAATTACTTCCCTAGGGGAAAGTTCCCCCCCCCCCCCCCCCCCCCCCCCCCAAACTCATGAACTGACCATCTGACAGAAGTTTTAAGTTAAAAAGAAAAAACAAACAAGAACAAAGAATTGGGGGGGGGGGGGGGGGGTGGGGGGGGGGGGGGGGGGGGGGGGGGGGGGGATAGTGTGCCAACTTTATTCTTTCTTCCACAATACTGAAACTTACCCTCCCCCCACCCCATCCCCACATTATTGGTACAGATCCAAAGCAAAGGGCAGATGGAAGGTCCATTGATCTGAGAGGCCGTGCTTTCGCAAGTGCGCTTCCAGTGTTGACAGGAGTCCTTGATTTTTATTTGATGTTTAGGAGCACCTGTTGTCCTGCATATATTTAAAAAAATTTTTTTTTTTATAGCTTCTATGTTGTATTCAAGAGTATGCAAAGGAACCTCTCCGCACTAATGTCAAGAAATCCTTCAAAATTTGGTCTGTAGTTTCATAGGTCTTTATTGGGAGGTAAACCCATATGGTTCACAAACAAACAAACAAACCAAAACAAAAAACGATACAAATCTTTCAAAGATCTGAATTTTATTTATTTCCCTCGCCCCCTTCTCCCCAATGTCCTTTCCCATCTCTATCCCCTCCCCAAACAAGCTTCAATTTTTAAGCTTGGTAAGGAATAGAAGGATAGCAAAAGGCAGTTATGTGATTGCTAGAAGTTTAATTGCTAGAGGTATGTTATTACCTGCTCGCTCTCTCTCTCTCTCTCTCTCTCTCTCTCTCTCTCTGTTCCACCTAACCCCTCCCCCCCTCTTTCTCACTATCTCTCTCCTTCTTCGCTTTTTTTTTGGGTTATTTTTGTGTGCAGCTTTGTCAAAGTAAATGGACCATATACTTTTAATATGATGTTATAAATATGATCACATAAATATAAAGTCGTATCAACTTCTAAATGGTAAATTTTTTCCTTCATTTTTTTCTTTTGGGTCATTAGTTTTTAAACAGATTGTGTTTTTAGTTTTAAAAAAAAAGAGGTCTGCAATGGAGGTAGTTATAAATGTGAAAAAGTGAATATTGGACTTTTTTCCCTCAAAATATTTTTTTGGGGCTGATAAACACAGAAACAAAACGAAAACTTACGACGTACCCCCCCCAAAGGGAAGGGTAGCATATCCTCTAATGATAGTTTTTTTTTACATTGGAGAAAACCATTACTACTGTTTTTGCATCTTGTTTTAATGAAACGGAATTGGGGAAAAAGAAGAAAATCACTCAGACAAGGCCTCCAACTAGGTTGAATGGATCCTGGACATGGCTCTTTGACACAGATGGGCTTCACAGTTCCATATCAGAGTTAGATTTTGGCGCCACATTCCATATTTCCACCAAGTTCCATCAGAATTGGTGTAGTAGTTTTAGTGTTCCTGAAAACATCCTGTTCCCACCCATTGGTCCAGATTGGTCCCACAGATCCTCATCAAAATTTGATGAGCATTTTCATAGGCCATATTGCATCTTTTCTCAGAATTCGATAAAAAAATTGGCTTTTCCAGTTTTTTTGTGTAATCTTGGTAACGGACGGACAAGTCTGAAGATAGCGTTGAAAACTTAAATATTGGTGGGGGTACTAAAGACAAGATCCATTGTAGATGTCTCATGCTTTGTCATTATACAGGGTTGGAAGAAAATATCCATTTGATCTGAATTTTCCAGAAGAAAATGGATGTGTGAAACTGTGCAGTGAATTCTCTAAAAACCCAAAAAGCTTGGTTAGAGTCTCTTATTGAGACAGATCTCTTCACTCAGTGAATATATTAAGTAAGTAAACAAAGGTTTCTCTGTAACTAATCATGTTGTGACTATAATGCCAACAAAACTCTAGTGTGATGACACCAAAAGTATTTGGTCTCTGACTCTTCAGTTCTGTGGCCAATTTAGATCTGATGCTTTTAAAAAAAAAATTACATCATGGGTTATGACCTACCTGCAGACATTGGATATAACGTATTTGCCGAAAGATTTTTTTTTAACGTCTTTGTGAAGCATGTTAAAAAATGTATGATAAAGAACAATCCATGATCCACCATGCAGTCCAGTTCTGCGTCATGGATCCTTTGTCAAATTTAATGGGTTTCATTGTTTTTGCATTGTTCAGCTGGCAGACAGGCAAACCAACAGATGCACAGGTAGTTAAAACAGCTGAAAAGCTTCGTGTGAACCATGTAACAACCAAAGTATTTATGCATTAAATTTGTGCAACAATAACATTTATTTTGAAAAAGGTCAGACAGAAATTTGAAGCTTGTGACCTGAAGATAAATGAATAGATGTGTGAAAAATCACTAAGCAGAAAAAAATAACTACCGAAATGAAAATAAAAATGGGGAAGTGGATTTGATATGCTGTGAATGTCTGTTTTTTGTTCGTTGTGCATATAAATGACCGTTGTGGTCACTGATTTTTTCTCTATGAATACAGAATCCACCCATGATTACGAATCCAACTGGACCTTGTAACACACACACTGGCACTGGCATTTTTAAGGGGCTGCAAGTGGCGCAAATGCACCTGTATGTCTACAGCTTTCTGAGCTGGGGTTATCTTTTCCTGCGACACTTGCGCTGCTGAATTTTACAGACTTGTTTCGAATGAATGGCATTCACCTAACAATGTTACTCATCATGTTTTAATCTTTCAGAGGTGAATTGAAGTATGGCAGCACAATGGCGGCAACTTCAGCAAACCTGCTGTGCTCAAACGGCACATGTTGACAGTCAAAACTTGCCAGAATACCCCGTATAGAAATGTAGGGTCAGTTGATGGAGACGATTAGGGTGGATATGTGGTTAAAGTGGAGTGTGGCAGATGGGGTGGAGCAGGGTGGAACAGTGCATATTTGCAGAATTGGCAAAGAAATATGGTGATTCGTATGTCCCTATACTGCTCTCTCGCCCATTTTCCAGAAGTTGGCATGCAGTTGTGAACATTGTTACCAGTATTCATGAATATTGGAAAGCTGGAAAGCATATGAATATGAAAGTACTTGTTGCTTGATTTTATGTGTGTAAAATATTTAGATCATTTTTAATAACGGATTATTTATGCACCGTGGACGTGTGTGTATGTACCTTCACCTTGAATTCTGTCTCTTTCTCAGTGTTCATGTTAAAGGACTTGTACTTAGGCTTTTGTTTTTTTCCCTCTTTGAAGTTCAGTTCTCGTTGTGTGTTCAAAGTTTGTCCTTTCTTTTATCTCCTTCCCTCCCCATTCTCAGACTGTCTTTTTCCCCGTCTGTTTCAGTGTCTTTGTCCAGGTGTTTGTGTTTCTTCAGTCTCATGTCTCTTGTCTTTTGTCTTTGTCCTTTGTGACCCTGTTGTAATCAGGACTAGATTTACATACCATGTGTTGTGTTCTGTCCCTCCACCTGACCTGTTTCTTATGCTCTGTCTTCACTTCTCACCCCACGTGTCCCTCCTGTTTTCCCATTTTTTGCTCCCTTTCTCTTTTAATTGCATTGATTTGTTTAAAGAAACTGCCAGATATGTAAATTTTCATTGTTGTTTAGCAAAGCCAACTTTCATTTTGAAGTTGTTTGTGGTTTTACACAATGTTTGTGGCCAATTGACTGTAACCATGGAAAGGGTATATGAACAGATGGAAGTTGCTCCATTTGCCCCTTTCCCCCCCCCCACCCCCTCCCCCCCCCCCCCCCCCCAAAAAAAAAAGGATAAATGACAGGATGAGTAATCTGAACAAAACCAAGGTTTTGTCCAGGAGAGCAAAAATTAGTGCATTGAATTTGAAACAAATTGTGATTTGTTGTATTTACATCGTAACATTCTTGGTCTTCTCATTAAAAAGAATCTGTGATTTTTAATTAACCATGTATTCGTATATTTATATGGAAAGCATGTTACCTATTGGGGGGGTGGGGGGGGGGGGTGGAGGGGATCAGTTGTAACTACTAGACATGCTCGTGTTAGCGGTGTTTCCTGTAAACCTGCCTGATAAAAAGAATAGGATTTATGTCTGAATCGGTGACATTACTTATGGTACAATGTAGCCTGTCTGACTGCAGATCTCAGAGAGTAAATAGCCTTGTTTGTATTTATAAGTACAATTCTTTTTAATTGATAGTGTGCGTGGGCAAGGCAAGAGTAGCCATATCAGACACTTGGATTATGGAACAAAGGGAGTAGTGATAATGCTGGTCATATTTAAGCATTGTTGCTGTTTTATACAGGTAGTCTTCTGTAACACAGATGTGCAGAGAAAAGAAGAAAAAAGATAATGTACTTAGCCCTTCTTACATTGAAATTTGAATACAAATCATATGAGATAAAAATCACAGCTTAAATTTTGATCTTTGGTTGTAAAATCTACTTTGATGAAAGATACTGACCAAGGATCCCGTAACTTTTTTTGTTTTGGTTGATCTTTTGTCAGAGAACAAACTTGGGGATGGTGGTGGTGGGGTGGAGGGAGAGGTTTTAGATAAAAGTCTAGTTCTTATCATTCATTGTGCCAGATACAGGGTATTGACCTGGTAATGCTTGTCTTTAACATAACCTACTAAATGCTAGTTAGAATAGTATGCATGGTTCATTGTGAGCACTTTCATGACATTCAGCAGCAGCAGCAACAACCAACAGATCTTTTGGTGGCAGTGAAATTAGCAGCTAACCTTTCATGAACCTTTGCTCCTAATAAGTAATTCTAACAGTATACATAACATGTTTGTGTGGTCACTCAGATACGTGTATATTAACGCTGTTCAAAAGGTGTTCAGTTAGAAAGAGAAGGTGATTAGCAGTACAGTCAGGGCATCTGTGTTTTAATGTGTTTGTATGTTTTTGAAGAGATTCTTCAAGATTTTGTTTGTTTGTGTTTGGATGTCAGTGACAGCTTGATACTGTATGTTTTTGAGGAGATTCTTCGAGATTTTGTTTGTTTGTTTGTGGATATCAGTGACAGCTTGATGCACACTCTGCCCGACTTACCAGTGACACTTGTCTGTGATGGCTCATTGCAGGAAGTAGTCATTCGGGCGGTAGCAAAAAGGAAGGGAAGGAGAAAGGGGAACGCAAGTCTTCGTCGCCAATGGGCAGCGGCAGTGAGTCTGACGCCACTAGCCTGGTCAGCGCGCGGCATGTGCAGGCTGGGACGACAATGATGCCTCCCGGGCAGCCCACTCCCCTAGGTTCTATACCCCCTGAGCTGTCGGGGAGTCGCCAGTCCTTCCGCATGGCCATGGGCAACCCTTGTGAGTTCTTTGTAGACGTCATGTGACCTCTCTCTGTAGACATGTGAGCAGCCATGTTGTCTGCATCCTCACTGAGTGGGCCTCACTGTGTGTGTGTGTGTCTAGACTTGTCATGTGGTGTGTCGTTACATGATGTGACCTGTGTCAATATTGTCTTTGTGTCCTAGCTCAGTACTGTCTCTCTTGGTATGTAGATATTCTGTGGCTGTTTTGAGACCATGTGGCCAGCCTGATTGTCTCTTAGCTTGGTGAGCTTTCTGTGTATGTTGTTCAGTTCATGGGATGAGACATATTGTGAGTGGTCTTTTTAGCTCGGATGCTTCTGATCCTTGTATCAAGTCATCAGGGAGCAGGAAGAAAAAAACCCAGTGCCAGTAGTTTGTATGGTGTACTGTGCCGTAAAATGCTGGATCATCTTCAAGGAAAAGTAGCTGAGGGGACTTCATGTAAAAGGCAGAAACAGTTGAATATGAACTATGCTAAGTAATGGGTGATTAGAAACTTTTGCCCAGCCTTTATGAAGGTGCTTTTTGTTTGTTTGTTTTTTCAGTTTTTTTGTAAATTAAGATTTCCGTTTCCTTTTCTTTTCTTTTTTTGTGTGGTAAATTAAGATTTCCATTTCATATCTTTGAGAACGTGGAAGTGAAGGCATGAGTGTGGGGAGAATGCAGATTTAGAAAACAAAGCTGTTTGATTTTTTATTTGTGAACTGTCTGCACTCGTTTTTAAAGTATTTCATCCAGGAAGATAGATGGTGCTGGGAGAAAACATGGATAGAATTCACCAACCTAAAAATTATAAAAAAGAAGAAAAAAAAAAAGAAAAGATGTCTGCCCCAAACTGCACACATTAATCAGGAGACAGTTTCACTGATGATGGGGTAGGAGACTGTTCCCTTTGGTGCAGTGTACTGTACAAGGTCAAACTAGTTCTTCATGAAGCATGAACTCTCCCTGCATCAGATGTTGGACTGCTTTAGGATAAGACTCATTGTGCTGTCTATGAAGGTCTCTCCTGTGCCCTTCTGTCTGGAAGGGCTAGGTGAAGGAGACTGGTCCTTTCTGTTTAGTTTCAAGAGGTTGTTCTGTTCATTCGGTTTCTTCAGGTTATACTTTTTGTGTATAATTTCTGTGAAAAATCTTGTCACCTGGTGAGTTTGTAAACTCAAACAGAAATCTTAGACAGATCAGTTTTATTTGTTTTTAATTTACTTTCTCTTTTTTTTTTCCTTTTTAAATCGATTCTCTCTCCATGTTCACAAGGTTCCTAAGATTTTCCAGCATTGAATGGAATGGCATTTGTACAGAACAGTCAAGATTTTATGTCAGTATTACTTGATAATTTCATAACGTAGGCGTGCGTGTACAATTCCTCCTGAAGTAACTTTGCAAATGTATGACTGAGTTTGTCTGTTCATATGCAATGTCTGTCTCTTTCAACAAGTTTTGTCCTTCATTCTCTCTCTTTTCATCCTTCCTTTCTCTCCCTCATCCCCCCCCCCTGTTATTTGATTTGACGGGAGGAACGGTAGCATCAGCAGAAATTTTTTTTTTTTTTTTTTTTTTTTTTAAATACATGTTTGTTTTAAATGATTGGATCAAGAATATTTCTGAATTTTTGTAAAGTAACATTTGAAAGAGCTTTTGTCAAATTGAAAAGTTACAATCATTTTTACAATATAAACCTGATCCACATGACAGTATATGTATAGATACTAACACATGCCCATAATCATACCATAACACATACCGTAATCATTACGTGTTTACATATGTGCATATGCAAACAAAAACACACAGCCACAGGCACACATGCGCGTACACACGCAGGTACGCACACACACACCACACCCACATACATACATATACTGTTTCTGTCTTCTTCAGTTTGAATTTCCATTTTGCTGCATCTTAGACTGCAAGCTCTAACTGGTCCAGATTTGAGTATATTAGTACAAAAATTTCACTTTAGATGGCCCCTAAACTTCATTCCTGTACAGATTAATTCTACATAATTATCTCCATAATTATCTGCCTGTGAGAATCATAGTTGATGCTAAAATAACATATAAAGTCTTTTTAATTTAGGATGCTTTGGCAAATTGTGTCAGATTTAAGTAACAGATTTTTTAGTCAGGAATTTTTGTTTGGTTTTAAGGAAAGCAATCGTTGCACACTTCAACAAATAGGAAAACCCGTTTTACACATGCACACACGTGTGCGCATAGACAGATGGATAGAGAGATGTATAACCTTAAAATTTATTTGTGTGTGTGTGCATAGAAATCAATGTTACATGCAAACATATTGAGAAACCTATTTCATATGCATGCATGCATACACATTTTCACACATGCACACACACCACACATGCACACATTGCTTCATGTGTGATAAAGGAAATCCTGCTGTATCAAGAACCATTAGAGCCAGATTTAGGCAGTTTTGATTTCATTGCCACGTGTTCAGTGGGATAAAGCATGTAAGAAAAGAGGAAAATGTTGCAGTGACAACTGTTTTAATCGATTTCTTTAGATTCTTGATCACTATCTTATCAGCGGATCTAAGAGAAAATAACCGGCACACCTTTTTTGATGAAAATTATTTTTAAAAAAAGATCGTACAGAAAATTACTGGCACACTTTATATCAAGAGAATATGCAGTTAATCCCAAATGATGTGTTTTGCTATTTAATAATGATGATTTACGGCGCTTCATCTTACATCTAAGCCCTAAGCGCTTACAAGTACAGAAATGGTTAAAGAAAACATAAATGAAACCAATAAGAAGATGAATATTGCAGTAAGTACCATGCATCTACAAACAAGGGTGCATATTGACACACAGCCATGCACACACAGAAACACACATACACACATACATGCGCTCGCGCGCGCGCACAGACACACAGACACATACACACACACAACACATGATCCCACACACACTGTCGCACAACAACGGACACAGCAGCATGGGCGCGCACACAAGGGATTTGAAGGGGCGTTGACCCTTTGAAAACGTCGCTATTTTTTTATGTTTCCCACTTTTGTTCACCCCTCACTTTCTTTCCCCCTCCCTTTCTTCACAAGGTATGTGTCTCTCTTTCACGTCCGTCAAACTGTCAGTGCACATTTTGGTCACATCTCCGCTTGCCTGAGGTAAAGCTTGGACCTGAAATGCCAAGTGTGTGATCTGTGGCGTTGTTGATATGTTCTTGACTTCTTCTGTTCTCTCTGTGGTGTGTGTGTTGGCAAAGGATGATTTGGTGCCTCCAGTGTGTGGTATAAGCATGAGACCAGATCTGTGTGTGTCTGTGGAATGATGTGACGGGGTGGCAGTTGTTCTGGTCAGTAAAATAAATAGGTTTTTTTGATGTCATACTCTAGAGATGTGTTTGATTTGGCTTTGTGTGTGTGTGTATGTTGTGTGTATGAATGATTTTCTTTCTTCTTTTTTTTTCTTTTAATTTTTTTCCTTGAACTGAGTTGGGTCCATTCAAAACATCTTCTCTCAAGGTGCATGATTCGGTGGACATTGTGAATTTCTGTATTGGTGTATATTGGTGTTGCTTTGAACTGCCATTACTCTCTCTCTCTCTCTCTCTCTCTCTCTCTCTCTCTCTCTCTCTCGTCTCTCCCTGTCTCTGTCTCTCTGTTCTGGAGATGAATTTTTTTCCCCTCTGAATCTTGCTTCAGTGAAAGTGAAAGGATTTTGTTTTTCTTTTCTTTTTTTCAAGTTTTGCGATCTGTTGTTATATAAAAAGATGCACACCCAATAAAGTTGTCTTAATAAGTTAATTTTATGTTTTATGTAATAATGGTGAATAATTTTTGTAAAGCTTGTGAATTCTGGTGCTTGAAATACTACTATTGTCATTACTATTGGTATGATTATTGTTGTTATTTTCTTCCACTGTGCCACTCTCTTCATTGCCCTGTCACTCCCTCGTTTCCTGTTAGACTGAATTGTCTTGATCTGAGATGTAAATAAAAGTAAACCCTGTGTTTGAGAGACTGAGCAGGAAAGACAATTGATGTAGAAACTTGCACCACTTACTGCTGTAACATAAACATGGACAATCTCTCTATGGTACTTCCTTAAGCACTGTGTCAAGTTCTGATATGCAGAATATTGCTGTTATGATTCTTCCATTGACGGTTTAAGTCTGTCATAAAATGATGGGGTTACATTTTCATGTTTCTTGACATGTTATGTCAGGTGTATGGAATTTGGATTTTTTTTTTTTTTTTTTTGGCAATGTGTATTGAAGTTTATTTGTTTGGTCGTGCTTTCGTTTGCATGCTGTTGTGTCTTGTCTGCTTGTTTGTGTGTGTGTGTGTGTGAGCGTTGTGTATGTGTGTTTTGTTTGTGTATATGTGTGTGTGTATGAGGAAGGGGGTGTGGGGACATTTCAACTTACAGATTTTTAGCAGTGTCAAGCACAGCTGGTGTACATTTTTTTGTTTGGGGAGTTTGTGTATGGTTATTTTGTTCACAGAAGTTCTTGTGTTCACAAAATTTTAGCTTTATTTTTTTTTTAGTTGATTTATTCTTGTATCTATTATTTAGTTGTTTAATTGAATTTTTTTGTTTTTACATAGAGCAGTTTTATTATGTCTTAACCATCTGTGGAAAAGTTATGCTTGAAGCTAGCGTTAGGGTTTCCTTTTCTCTTTTTTTTTCTACTTCAATTCTGTTCATAAATCCAGTCACATTGTGTTTTGGTTTCCCTGTGTTTCTGGTCAGACCTCTAGCATTTCAGTGTGGTTTCAAGTGGTATCATGCTTATTTGCCAGAGAGAAAAATGTCGGACAAAACTTACATTGAAAATGAACAGGTGCAAGTGTTTGAAAATAAAACTTGAGTAAAAGCAGATCATACATATTTGACCATGATGCTGATTTCTAAACCAGGTTAAAATGTAATGATTAAAGAAAAAAAAAGAAAAAGACCTTGTGACATGAAGAAACAACTGAGTCATGGTAGTGTAAACTGATCATGTTATTGCGGTAATGCCATTGGTACTTATGTCATTTATGCTGAGTTACTTTTCTCAGATTTTTGTGCGGTGAATGGTGTGTGTGTGCGCACATGAAGGAATGGTCAAAAGGTAGATATGGTGTGTTTCACAACAGTTGGTGACTGCCTGCCTGTTTGGTGTTGCATGGGTGTGGATTTAGGTGCATGAGAATCTGTCATTGCAGAAGCTGGAATCAGATTCTTGTGAAGATTCTGATTGGTGTTCATCAACATATTTTAATAGAGTCCATAGGAAATCAGTGACTTTGGTATCATCTGCCCCAAGGCTTAGTGTTTGAACAAAATTGGTCTCCTGTGTTCTTTTTTTGCCACAGTTGTGTCAGTATATATTGAATATTGTCTGTTTAGGGAGATCCCATGACATCTTCAAGATCACTTTGTTAGCATACCACAAATATGATTGTATTTGAATTGTAGCTTTCATTGTGTTCATGTGTGTATGTGACAGAGAATGGTGTGTGTGTGTGTGTGTGTGTGTGTGTGTGTGTGTGTGTAGCCCCAATGTCAGTAGGTGATTAGGTGAGGGATCTGAATTGGTTGTGGACTGTGGAGGAGGAACAGCTCTGTAAGAGAAAAAGAAAAAAAAACACCCCAATAATTGTGATTTAAGTAAACCTAATCATCCTTCATCAGCTCTTCACTGATTTAGTATCAGCTGTGAATTATAATAAATTCAGTGGTGTGTGTGTAGCACAGGATCAGTATTAAAGAGAGAAGATTTTTTAAAAATTGTATATAGGTCAGAGAAAGTTTGTAAAGGTACCATACTATTCTCATCTCATACATCTTAGCATCTTAGTCCTTTTCAGTTTATGAGGTATCTCAAAGTTTGTCCTCAAGAATACACCCGTACTTCAATATCTGCCTCTCCCAACTGCAGTTTTCCATTGCCTGTATAACAGTTTGATATATTTTCATTGGGGACTGCTAAAAGTTGAGCAGTTTTGCAACATCTTCCGCTATCATTGCACCTTTCTGCACCTTATTTTGCTTTAAAAAAAAAAAAATTTTTTTTAATACTGTTGTGGCTTATAGCTGGTGTGTAACCCTGGCTGTGTTTGAGATTTCCCATCATGGCTGTTGTTGGTATTTGCTGTTTCATGTGCTCTTTAATCTAAAGAATTTTTTTCTATTATTTATTTGTCGAATTATTATATCATTTAAAAAATTTTTGGGAGTGTGGGGTGGTGTTATAACCGTGACTGCGTTTAGCTGTCGGAAACAAATAAGTTGGCTCTGATTCCTTTTTTTTTTATTGTTTGCTTTTGTATTAACCCTTTGCATTTTGACATCACACTTTGTATCATGCATGATCTTCTTTTTTCTGACTTGTGGTTTGATTGTGTATTCATTGTAGCGCTGATAGAGGCAGAGGATTTAGAGTGATTGCCCCCCCCTCCCTCCATCTCGCTTGGTGTGTCACGTCTGCGGGCGTCCAGCCAGGGGGGCCGGCCGAGGAAAGCTGGTTTGGGGGATGGACAAAAGGACTTGGTGAGTGAGGTTGACAAGAGGAAGACGATGACCGCTGCCTACTGACTGGTCAAGCTCATATGCCATGCTAGCCTTCCCTCGCCCTGATCACCGGCACAGCGCCCCTGGCATGAGAACCTCTGCTTGGCAGCAGGGACCAGACAAAGAGTGTTTCTGTGATGGAAGTGAGGAAGGAAGCTTGTTGCTTGCTCCCCGGGCGGAGGTTTCGTCTCAGGATGGACATCGCCAGTCCCACATCAGAGCCTCCCTCCTGTCTCCAGTGCTGCTGTTCTCTCCAGCCTCTGCCCTCCCCCCCCACTCCTCCTTCCCTTCAGAATGTCTGTCTGTCCTGCTACTACTTCAGCCTTCCCAAAGAAAGGGAGAGGGCATGGAAGTGTGTGTGTGTGTGTGTGCGCACTGGCGGGGACTCCCATCACTGCCTGTCTTGGCTTGGCCGTGCTGTCTGTGCTGGCCAGAAGCTTGACATCCATTACCTGCCACCTCTTCATCACCTGCCGCTTGTGCTTCTCCTCCTCCTCTTCCTGCTGCCTAACCCTCCTCCTCCTCCTCCTCTTCCTCTAACATCATCATTCTAACCTCACCTGCTGCACCCTGACTTGACCTCTCTCACCTTTCACCTGTATCTGTGATGAACGTTGAGCATGTGGCAGGGATCACAGCAGGGTCAGCGCTGGATGGGGGAGGCCTGCGTTTTAGGTTGAGAGTGGACATTGTCTGTTATTTAAGGTTGGCCTGGGGAGAACTGCCACCCTCCAAAACTTGCTGATTTAAAAAAAAAAAAAAAAAACTTTTTGTGCATTGTTGCCAACAGGTGGGAAGCAAATGAGTGGGAGGGAGTTGCATAGACTGCTTTTACTACAGTCGCCATGCTCGTTCACATGCCTCACTGGATGTGTTGAGGTGTTCCTGATTGGGTGATCATAATTATTCAGACTATGGTTCATTCATTGCGGAGATATATACAATAATGTGTGTCATTCAGGGATAGAAATGAGAAACTGTGAGTGAAATATCAAAGATGAAATATCATACACTCACACATGCACACACTTGCGCACACGCTAGTTTACACACCCACGTATGCGCACACATACACACACACAGGCACACACAAGCACGTACACACATGCAAACACACACACACATCCACACACACACACCACACACACACACACGTTGACTGCAGTGTGTGGTAATAACACACATTCTTACAAGTGATGTAAAATGAAACAGCAGAACAGAAAAGTGTGTCAAGTTCAGCATCATTGGGATCCAACTGGAGTACATTTTTGGGGGATGCTGCTAACACAACTATTCAGTCTGAATGTGCCCTATTCCAACAAGGCAGACTGTGTCCTAGAGGAGTGTCCAACTTGAAATGAAAACCAGAATTGTGAATGGTGGTTTGATACTCCGCAGTTGTCAAATCCCCCCTGCTGAAGTGAAGGGACCATTCTCTCCTCATCCCTCCCCCCACCTCTTCTACACCTATTTATGGTTGTCATGGCAAGTGTATGGTTGGTTTGGGATGACTCGACACCCCAGTGGTGCAGCAACACTCTGAACATCCAAACCAAACGTGGTTTTAAGTCTTGGAGAACAGTTGTGACTGGACAATTAGGAAATGTGTGGAAAATGGAAAAAAAGCATCAGTTACCTCATTCTGGAACATGGCTTTTTGCTGGCGTGAATGGAAAAACTTGGTTATGCAAGAAAAAAGAGGGACAATTTTGTTAGAAGGGAGAATGGGAAATATTGAAAAAAAAGGAGGGGTGGGGGAGTTTATGAACATGAAGTAGCTGGTACCTATCCTGATTTGTTGTGCCATGCTGTGTTTAAACATGATTTGCAAGGAAAGTAAGGGGGGGCATGCTGCTTAGAAAATGTTTGTGCCAGTTGATAGTGACAATGATTTATGACTTCACATCAAATCAGGGATTCATTTGTGTTTTCGGGTTTTTTTTTGTTTTTTTTTAAATACTAAAATGAGTGTGGTGCTGGCTTTCTTTCTGCTTGTTTTAGATGTATGTTTATTCATTTACTGATTTTTATCAATGTGACAAACATTTTTAAGGGTTGAAGGTTTTGATTTGAAAGCGGATGCAAAGAAAAACTGAAATATTTAGTTTAAAACAAGAAGGAAAAGGGAAGGAAGTACATGAGGAGTGAAGTGTATTTATTCTCTTTTCTTGATATTTTGTAAACTGCAAAAGTTGGATGCTCTGTAGTATTTATACTCCTCATGGTATTTAGTTAGCATGTAAAGGTTGGAAGCTCTGTAGGTTTTTCTTGGAATCCCTCTAGTCTGATTGATATCATTGTTACAACAGAGCAAAACAAAATGTAGGAAATCTATTATTAGCCTGGTCAAGGTTACGTAATTATGAACCACCTCTTCACAGAAGGAACGTTCCCTAAATCATTTTCACTTCACAGAGTTTAGTACTGTTCATGAATTTGGCGTTCTTTCTTTCATTCTTTCGAGTGTGTCTGAATTTAGGGTTTGTTTCATCGAAATGTTTCATTCAACCATCCTCTTTTTATTTTTCTTTTTTCTTTTTTTTTGTAAACTGAACACAGTCCTCACTGCGAATTCACTAGAGCAAACAGATATGTGTTGAAGGTTATGTAGATTATTTGTGCCATGGTTCAGACTGGGGTGCAAGGTATAGCTTCTAACAATGGTGTCGCAGCACTGCCTGCCTCGTGCAGTACAGTTTTTTTACAGTCTGCTTTGAAGTCCTTTTACTGGTGATGGAAAGGGGGATGTATGTAGTTTCTTCCTCCTGTTGTTTATTTACATCCTTGTTTTTGAGTTTTCACTTTTAAACTTGGATGGATAAACTAAAGTGTTCATTAGTTAAGTGTGACACTAAAGCATCCATTTGAGGCTCCGTTCAGACTGTGGGATGTGGCTTGGTGGACTGTGTTGAACATAATAGCATTGTCCATGTGTTTTTTTTTTCTTTTCTAGCTCATCAAAAGTATTCGGCCCATCATTGACCCCTGTCATTGTGTGAGAATACTTAGGTATGGGAATCACTTAAACTTTTATCGCTTTTTAATGTATTTCATGTAGTCACAGACAATATGCCTTCATTAAAACCAAATTTTGAATAGAGCCGATTGTTGGGTTGGTAGATAGCGATGATGTCGAGTCAAAGTCAGCTGAGTTATCAACAGCATGACCAGCAGTTTTGTGGTGGAAAGTAACCCTGCCAGCTTCAAGAATTGATTTGAAGATCTCTTGTTATATCATTGGATTGGTGACTCATATATTTTTTAAATCATATTTTGTGTTGTTATACTACATTCAGTGACGCTGTTATTGAAAATCAAGAGCTCCAATTCGCTGGTATGTATGAATAAGGGTTGAGAAGGTAGTTAAAGCTCATCGCTGAACAGAACGGTTACTAAACTGACGACTGAACGCAAGTCTCTTATGAACACTTGTCATGCTGATGCCCGGTTTCCGTGCCCCTCCTGATGAGGTTTAACAGTGTACTGTGCTAGCGATCGTTTTGGAGAAACTGCTGCGTGGAACTAATTTTGCTTTGCTACTTGGGTTCCATTCTCTTCTCTCTTTGTTTATGCAGCCTTTAAGCCAGTATACATTTGTTTGGATCAACCCCATCGGGTCAAGTTCAGTAGAGCAGTGTGTACTTAAACTGTACTGTCACAAGATGTCTCTCAGGTTTAGGAAGGAATGACCCAGTCCTTGGTATGTTTTTTTCCATCCATGGAGAATTGATGTAAGCGTCAGTTGGATTTCATTTCTACTTTATTTGTGAAGAAACTGGTGCCTCATCCTGTTTCTGCCCGATGCTTGATTTTCATCTGTAGTGAATGTCAAAGCGTCTTGAGTTTGTCCTGATCTCAGAGTCAGTCCTCAGGTGATTGTGTGAGCCCCACATGGTTGGAGCCCGATGTGGATGGTTATCCGCCTGCCTACTTGTTTGTTTTGCTTTCTTCCACATTTCTGAGTAATGAAAGTGTTGTCGGCCCCCCCCCGTGTTGAGGATTATCTCTTGTAGTTTTCTACATTCTAAGAGTAGTTAGTTACAGAGCTGTTACACTTCTCCCCCCCCCCCCCCCCCCCTCTCCCCCCCTCCTCACTCCCCTTCTGTGTGTGTGTACCTATGGTGGCACATTTCAAACTCATTGCGAGTATTTCCAGTGTTGGAAAATCGAGTGTCCTGTAACTGTCTGGACATGGTCATTCATCGGCCAATCAGTTGTTGGCATGTAATCCTTCAGGGTTCTCAGATTTCTTGCAGAAGCTTCAGTAAGTTTGGGTATTGGAGTGGAGAATGCATCAGACACTGTAGGTCCTTGGGTTTAATTGGAAATATGTATTGAAGCTGGTCCTTATGCAGCCTAGCAAGTGCTGATAGTGCTAATTGGAGCTATATTACCCACCTGTGAAAAGATCACTCCCACAGAGTTCAACAGGTCGAGTGATTGATGTGCAAAGCATAGAACACCAGAATTTTGATTTTAAGAAGATGAAAATTGCCTGTATCGAGCATGCAAGGTCGCACGATGTGCATATGTATACTGGTTTGACAGTTTGTTTTAGAGAGGTGGCAGTCTGTCCTCATGTTTATTACAGTCCTTACAAGGTCTTTGAAAAGGCCTTGGATTTAGTGAGCGAGTCACATATTCAGTGTGTAGGAAGCGTTGCAGTGATTGATACACTTTGCACACTGAAATGAATCTCTTTTTTTTGAAAGGGGGAGTCGGGGTGAAAGGAGATGGGGTGGGATGGGGTGACTCATCTTCCGTGTTCACTCAGGAAACTTCATGTCTTTGAAGATGGAAGGAATCATCACTGAGTTGAGTATGAAATCTGTATGAATTTTGATTGGAGTCTGTCATTAGTTGATGTGAAGCCCTGAACAGAGACATCATTTCTACCATAAACAACAGAGACTAGACAGTTTTTACTTCATGAAAGCATGACAAAGGAAATAAAGTTACTACTTGTAGTAGCGGCCAAAAAAAAAAAAGAAAAGAAATAGATAAAATGAAATAAAATTGTAAACAAAATGAAGTGGAAAAACCCAAGCACAACTTAAGAACGAATCAAAAATTTTCAGTTTGTTGAATTGTGCCTCTATTTTTTTTCTTTGTGAATACATTTAGGACAACAAGCATGCAATAGAAAATTGCAGTTGGATTCAGATAAAGTTTAAGTAAGTTGCTACTTATTCATGCATTGTCTGAGGTAGAAGAAAGGTTCAAAATGAAAGGTAGTGTTTTCTTTCATCTCCTACAGTGATGTTGCAGAAATCTCTCTTAATGATCAATATTTTGTTCTGTTGTGTCCCGAATGCTATCATGAGGAAAGGTGCATCATCATTATCTGGAAACAGGTAGCGTTTACTGTCATCAGTAACCATGTTGATTGTAATGTCAAGAAGAATTGTAAATGTAGCGATACAGGAAAATGAGATATGTGCAATAAATTCTTTGTTTATATTGTTATGATGTGTGTGTGTATGTGCATGTACAGACGTTTGTGTGTGTTGTGTGTGTGTGTGTGTGTGTGTGTGTGTGAGAGAGAGAGAGAGAGAGCAGATTATTTACACATTTCTTAGCTTTGGTATTATTGAATATGGAGCTTGTTGTGTACTTCTGCTGCTATTTCCCCCCTCAGTTGATCAGTGATCCAGTTTTTTGCTGCACTTCAGTTGTGACTTATGACTGTATTTCAGCTAATTTTTTACTGATGTTGCTGAAAATTTTATCATTTTGATTTTGTTCATATATTTGTTACTTTTTTCCCCCCCATAAGTTTGATCTTCATGGGATATTGCAAGAGGTTGTTTAAGTTTGGATTATGCTAGTCGTGGCAAGGCACAATACAGATAAACCTTTAAAGTTCAGCATGAAGATGGTATTGTTATTTATTTTAATGTCAGTAATGGGCAGAGTTCTTTGTGTGTGTGGTGTGTGTGTGTGTGCGTGTTCAGATCCAGAAATTCTGATATAGGAGAGTATGTTGGTTAGGTGGACAAAGTATTTTCATGGCATAATCTACACACACACTCTTAACACACACACACACACATTCTCTCTCTCTCTCGCTCTGCCTCTGTCTCAAGTGTTAGGAAGGGAGTATTTACAATGCTTCTGGGAGGAATGAATTCAATTCATATCCCAAAATGTTGGCTAAAACTAACACTTCTTGTGATTGTTGAGTTGTGAGTGTGAAACATTATCCATGTGCCCTGGTCATTATGCATGCCTACATAGCTGCTGTTGATTTTTTTTTTCCTGTACAAAGCTGGAAAGAAATGTGAAAGGAAGTCACGCTTGCATAATAGCCGTGCGCACAAACATACGCTTCTCACTAGCCATTGGACTGATTGCGTACGTCTTGGACCCATTTATGGCCTGAATTCACTAAGGTTAATGTTGTGTGTTTAATATCAGCCATACTAATGAACTGAGCAAAAAAAAAGTTTTGACATTTCTAGTGTGCCTTTTTCCTCTCGTTTCTGTGTCCAATGGATGGTGCAGCCCTTCATGAGGAATTTACAGTCTTACCAGCCCTTTCCATGGAAGACCACCTGTGAGCACAAGGTGTTGAAATGGAAGACCTGTCATACTGTGTACAGAACATGGCCAGGAAAAAAAAATCTAACAGTGGTCTTGTAGGATAAGACATTGGGAGAGAAACCTTGAATGTCAAAGAAAGCTGCTACAAACTCTTTGCGACCCTTGTTTTTCCATAGCATAGGAAAAGGATACGGTGACCAAAAGATTTAATTTGAAATGCGCCACAATGACATACACATACTTTGTTTTACATGCAAAAGTCATATTTGATGTAAAATTTCAAATATTTTACATGGCAGCGGCAAAAGTCCCGGGTGATTTTCATAATTTTTTTTTCAGACCCTAGTCATACTTTTTTGCACATTTTCTTACCCCCGCCCCTCCCCTCTACCTTTCTCCCACAATACCTGAGAATGCAACTCCGTGTTCAAAGACTTTTTTTTTCTTTCTTAATTGTAAATGTCCACCCAAATCCACATTTTAAAAGAAAATTGTAAATGTCCACCCAAATCCAGATCTCATCCCACTGTATGCAGTGAACGTCTGATTAATTTTCCAAAATATGAAAATGCAGTCTCCATTGTTCTCTCTGTTTTTGAAGAGAATTATGAGAATGGGTTTGGTTACATTTAGGTGGAAAGGTTGGACAAGATTAAAGGAAACAAAAAGAGAAATGCATTTTATGTTGCAGTGCATTAACAACGCTCTTAAGACAGTGTACAATAATTGCTGTTATTGATTTGTAGTATTTTATTGATGCTAGCTTTGATTGATGGGTACATATTCTTTTGAAACATTCATGGACTCATTTAAAGGCTGACCAGGGTGTTTTCTAGGAAAGAAGCTGAACGTTCTTTAACCAGCTCCATGGTGTGGACACAATGGTATTTTCTTGCTTGCCATCAAGTTTCGTGAATCATCCTGTGCAGTACAAATAAAAATGTGGAGGAAGAAATATTCTCATGTTACTTTTCTGGGTCAGTGTACGTCATATTAAAGGTCAGTGATCCGGATCAGTGTATGTCATATTAAAGGAGCAATTCCAAACTTACAATATGCTGTTCAATTCATTATTGGAATAGGGATGGTGGCTAAAGCCACCTTTGAAGAAAATATTAAAGGGTAGAAACGGTCCAGTCAGAGTGGCATCCAAAAAACGAAACAATTCTGCTTTCTTCATAGATCACAAATAACCCCATCTGGGAAAAAACTTTTTTTTTTCTTACTGTGCAAAAGCTTGGGGTTTCTTTTTTTTCCCCCATCAGCCATTTTGTCACTTGTGAAATGTTGCATCCTCAAAATTTAATCGTTTGTAGATATTAACTCTTCAAACTGCTCTTGATAGTATGGGATTAATATTTGGCCAGTTGTGTCCTGAGTTACGAGGATTTACAGATGCATACACAGGGATTACTTATGTCTTGGCATATGGGAATTACGATTGTGTGTGACCAGTAGCTTTCTTTTTCTGTGAGAAAATCTTCCTTGTCACAATGTCTGCATCAAATAGATATGTTATACCACAGATTGTCTGTTTTAAGAGCCCCTCCTTAAAGTGAAGACACATTTCACACTGCCCCCAGCACCTGTTCTTCTTCCCCATCCTCCCCTTTCCACCTTGGCCTTGCAGTGTCCATGAAATCGGTATCAGTAGTGTACGGAGTCCCAGTTGGAACCAGCGTTTTGTATTCTACCGTACAATGGCTTTTTTTTTTTCTTTATCGGAGCATTTTGTTTTGTTGACGTTGTCAACAGTTTTGTGTACAGACCAGTAGACGTTGAACCATTACTGTAGGTGTTAAAAATATGCTTGAGTACTTGTGTGCATCTGTGTATGTGTGCACTTGGTGTGAATGAAATACCGCCAAGCAATACTTTTTGTTTATGTGTGTTCTTATGTGCCACTGCGAATGAGCGAGCAAGCGAGAGGATGGAAGAAAGGGGTTGGGGGTTGGTGTAGAGAGTGGATGAAAGAAGGTATGATCAGCAATGGTTTGTGTTGTCTGAAATACACAACTCTTCTTCAGCAATCTGCAGTGCAGAAACATGGTATGTCTTTCATTAACTAATTTTTACTGGTGACGTTGCCGAACTCTGTTAAAGAAAAAGAGAGAGAGAGGGGAGGGGAGGGATTTTTCAAGTGACCAGCATGGATGAATGCATCGTGTACTTGTCTGTGACTGCAGCGTGAGGGAGTGGAGCATGTGAATGTATATAGACATTAATTAACATGCTCTGATGGTGGGGCACAGGATTCAGCAGATTTGTCTCTCTCAAACCTTGATAGAAACTTGTTTTGTCTGCCTTTCACAAGCAAACCACAGTGGCAGTGCTGCTCTTTTTTTTCGTAATTTTTTTTTTTTATCCGTGCATTCATTGCTTTTTCCCTTTCTTTATGTCCCTAGCAGTGCTACGAACTGTGGAGATGAGATTATGTACTTTTCAGTGACAATGTGCTCTTGATGTAAAGCTGTCAAACTTGCTGAAGATTTACACCGTTCGTAAATATTGGTAAAAGGTTGACATGTTGAAATGCATCAAGTCAGTTGTGTGTGAAGATGTGTCTGTCATGTAGAAACAGAGCATGGTGTGAATGTGATGTTTATTTTACCATACCTGTCAAGTATCTAATTACTGGAGTGACATTGTGTGTCTGAGCCATGATTGTCATAATAAAATTACGGTAATGAGAACAAATTTGCCTGATCATGTTTTTTTCGAGTGTAGAGTGTGTGTGTGTGCGAACGCACGATTGTGAGCATCATGCTTCTTGGAAGAACAACCCCTTTCGCCAGTTTCCCAGCTGTATCAGATGAATATCAAAGAAAGGGAAATGCTGCCCTGTGAGGGGAAACACCCAAAATACCAAATGATTTCTCCACGTGGCATTTGCCCCACTTTCCTCGTTGTGCCCCCCCCCCCCCCCCCCCCCCCCCTCCCTTCACATACACCACGGCAACACATCATTGACATTCGGTCGCTCCTCCAGTACTAGTCTACTAAGTCCACAAAGCATGATCACTAGATGCAGCCACACTACCCATTACCCGCAGAAGGGTGGGAGGTGTGATGACAAAGATCCCTTTTACAGAGCTCTTCGCCACTTGGGTTCACCAAGGAAGTAGTATGTCAATTTAGTTGGAAACCAATCAAGGGCACGTTACATAGAATTTCATTGTGTCTGAGTGATTTCCTGTTCTTTACCTTCATACGCCCATGATGATGCGTGCTAGGTGGTTCGAAGAGGACAGATCAAAATGAAAGAAAAAAAAATCATTTTTACAAACGCAAAGACCTTGTCACGGATGAGCTGCAAGCCAGTGTGGGTAATGCAGACTCGAGTCCACAGTTGCAGAGTATGTCTAAAAGGTTATGTATTCTCTATTACACTTTTTAAAAAAAGAAAAAAGTGTGTGTGTGCGCGCGTGCATGTGTGACAGAAGCACGGAGGAGAGATTGTATGAAAAGAACGACATTAGAGTATAAATATTAAATCCCTAACCGACATCCATGAGAACCATCCATTGAATTCTGTATTTTGAACAGAACTAATATGCCTGTCTGGAGTCGGTTCATTGAATACAAATTAGGTCTCTTTTGAGTGAAGGATTAAGGGAAGGAACTCCGCTGGAATAGTTGGTTGCTTGCATTGAGCCAAGCTCGTCAAGCATGCTTGCTGAGATATGTTTGGACAGAATCATCTTCGTACGTGTAGAAACAACGATTTGTGTATTGTTTAAGTTATTTGCTAAATGTCCCCCCCCCCCCCCCCCCCCCCCCCCCCCGCCCACTGGACTGATGTGAAAATGAGTTCTATTTAAATCCAAGGTAGATGCCAAAGATCAAGGCCAGAACAATGCACAGCACAGAAAGCAATTTCAACATGAAAGATCACAAGTTTTGCGTCCACATTTTGCATAATAACTGCTCGATGGTAGGGAACTATAATGTCACTGAAATTCAAAATCAAAGGTAAGAGATTAAGGAAATATCATGGCATGATGCGAAAGCGTCGTCGAACTGGGTTCATGCACCCGATCATCTTCAAGATCAGAACAGTAGTGCGTTACGGAGAGAACATAAATCCAAGTGGAAATGAGGACTAGAGGTCCATTGCGCTGTGGACAGCAACATCAGTCCGAGTAGAAATGAAGACCAGAGGTCAACTGCGTTATGGATCCAAGTGGAAAGGGAAGACTTAAAGCAATGTGAATCCAAGTGGAACTGAAGACCAGATATGAAAAGGTCAACATAACTGTACTTGTGTCATTATGGTATACTGCAAGCTGAAGCCAAAAATTACCCCTCTATTTCATAATTCTGTGGTGCAGTTAGCGGCTGTCATGCATGAAACTTTAAAAAAAACATTGTCCCTTGGATCGTTTGTGATCTTCAAACCCTATTTACAGGACCAGTTCTACTGAAATTCTTCAAAGTATAGACAAACCGTCAAATGACAGAAACAGCGTTTTTCCAAAGCAGGCTCATGCTTCATACAGAAATGTCAATGGTGAAAAGGCCAGGATTTCAGCTACTGCCCCGACCTTTTTCCCCCTTTTATCTGCCGTATAAAATCGGTGTGTGCGAATAACCGACACATGCGATGTAATCAACAGAATATAAATTACATTCTGGTTCATAGGGTTAAAACAAAATCAGGTTAACTGAGGTAGCTTTCACACACACACACACACACACACACACACACCACTCGTTAATCTTGACTTGTCTTCACACACACACACACACCACGGAGCCAGACATTTGTCAATACGGGACGTTTATGAGATTTTATTTTACTGACGTCAGAATGATTGTGCAAAACGGGGTTTTTATGTTCATGTTTATTTTTTCAGAACCAACATTTTATTCAGTTGTACTACCATCTTATCAAATCAACCACGTTAGCTGACCTAAATGTGCAGAGCATTGTCATTAAGTGTCAAACAGCCATTTTGCAAGCAGAGTAAACTGACGTTGTACGTCAACGTAAGTGATGAGGCATAACTCTAAACTGTAATCTACTAATGGTGATCCAACTATTACTGGATATCTTTCAACTGTGCAGGATTTGTCCACCATCTGCTGCAGGGTTGATGAACAAATATTTGATGTAAGCTTCTTCACAGCAATGAATATCTGCTCTATAAATCATGTCAGGGTCTTCAGATTTGGACGTCTGGTAAACAAATTTCCTTCTGACATACTTTTTTTTAGGCTTGTCCTGGATTCTCTCCGAGTTAAAATCTATACAGCACAAGAAAATTGTTCTGAATTATGAAATGGCATGGCACTTCGGTGCAGATATTGGAGTCCTTAGTGGTTGGCTTTCAATTCAATAGGCCTAGCTAGCCCAGCCTGCGTCAACATGGCATGACGTCATCTACTTTCGTCACCATGTTCGATGAAGCTGTGAGGCTGTCTGATTGATGTCCAGTCGGTGTGCTCTAGTATAACATGCATTAATTCTCATCTCCTTCTTTAGATCTCACGGTCATGATGATAACATGATGTTCATTATCTTGCCGCCTATTCAACAATGACTGTGACTCTGCTTACTTTGATAAATTATCGTCATTTCAAAATTGCGTTTTATGGTGCCCAAATCAAGTACGTGAAACAAAAATCAACGCCAGTTAGAAACTGCAGTGACATGTCAGTTACGATCTTATTCCTAAAACCAATAAAGATAAGCTTCTCACAATGAGACAAAGTACTGCACATGTGTTGTTGTTGTTGTTGTTGTTGTTGTTGATGATGTTGTTTCCAACCAAAGTAAAGACAATAGGTTTTATCCAAACAGAATTGACTTGTCTCCAATCTTTGGGAGGCATTGCAGCTTTTCAAACGCCAGACTCAACAATCATTTACCAGATTTTCATCGATCTCGGTTTCTTTTTTATTTATTTATTTGTGGTGTATTGTGTGTGGGGGGGGGGGGGGGGGGGGGGGGGGGGGGGGGGGGGGGGGGGGGGGGGGGGGGGGGGGGGGGGGGGGGGATTGTGAGAGGGCGAGGTGGGGGGGTGGGGGTGGGGGTGGTAAATAAACGTCTGGATGTGGAGCGAGTTTGTGAAGTGGGGCGCGTTTATTGTGTGTCTTGCTTGTCGTTCTAATCAATCTGGCCTAGAGCATTCAGTTGACCAGGCGAGGAAATGTTCTCAATCAAGATAGTAATGATGGTGATGGTGATGAACATGACGCTATGGAGTTCATTTCGGTCAGACGCTGCATGGCTGAGCTGTACTCTTAGATTTCCAGTAGTCTTGCATCAGCATCAGGATCAGGACTTGTACGTTGCTGGAACCTTCCTAGGTATATAATAGCAACGGAAAAAAGAGAAAGTAAGCCCATTCTTAGGTTTTTTTGCTAAAGCCCTCTGCCGACAGATAAAACTCAGCAACAGACATGCGAGTGAAAACAGATCCTCTGCAGCTGAGGTAGGCTAACAGAGCTCCCCGCAAAACACAGAGAGCACACACACACAGAGGTTAGCGTAGAAATGGATAAGTGAAGACAGCAAGAAGTTGGACCCAAACCGATTTTTATTTTTCATTGCACCACGAATTCCCAGAGAACATCATATAAGACCAAGACCCGCCACCAGTGAAACGCTTCCATTTCCATAAGTGCTGTTGAAGGAGGGGTGGGGGTGGGGGCGATTTTATTGTTGTGAAAGCGTTGTTTATAAAGAAAACAACAACAACGGTGGTCGTCTGCACTGTTCACGCCGATCGTAACTCGCTGCCATCTTTTCGCAACCACTCGTATTTTCTCGAGATCAATTTGAAAGAAAAAAGCAAACAACAACAAAAAATAAATCACAAACAACAACAACAACAATAAGATCGAAACACCACAAAAACAAAAAATCCAAAACCAAACCAAACTTTCAAAAGGTACTTGAACTAACTACTTGAACTCTCATAGTGTTAAAAGATAATGTCAATGACCTTTGGAAGTGTATAAAAACTAACATGAATTTATTATGGATGACAACATACCTACTAAAATAACTTCAAGCAAGAACCACCAGCCATGGATTAATACAAAAACTAAACGTTTGTTGAGAAGGAAACATCGTTTCTGTAAGAAATTGAAACTACACCCTAATTCAGAAAGATTACTGATTAGGTATAAACATGTTAAGAGAAGGTGTCAGAGAGAATGTAAGCTTGCTCACTCCAATTATGTTAATTCGATGATTTCAGAAGGTGATCATCAAAACAAGAAATTATGGTCTTACATAAGGAGTAAGAGACAGGACAACACTGGGATTCCAGACCTGAGAAACAACCAGAATAACCTAATACAGGACCCTGAAGGGAAAGCAGATTTACTAAACAAGCAGTTTTGTTCGGTTTTCTCAAATCCCAAGCCTTTAATTAACGTTAGTTAGCCTTTAATAAACGCAGTGAAATGCAAAACATCAAAGTAAACAAAGCAGGAGTATTTAAGTTACTGACCAACATCAATGAAAACAAAGCTACTGGTCCTGATGGCGTTCCTGGCAAGCTCTTAAAATTATGTGCCAATGAATTGAGTGAGGTGTACCAACTACTTTACCAAGCTTCACTGGACCAGGGAGTAATACCTGATGAGTGGCGAGATGCGAGCATTGTTCCTTTATTCAAAAAGGGTGACAAAACAAAAGCAGAGAACTATAGACCTGTATCTCTTACATCCATATCAGCAAAAATACTTGAACATATAATATATAGTAGCATAATGGACCATCTTTGAAAAATATGACTTCTTAAATAACGCCCAGCATGGTTTTAGACAGCGAAGGAGTTGTGAGACTCAACTTATAACAACTCTCAATGATTTTAATAACTGTCTTAACAACAGACAGCAAATAGATGCAATTTTATTAGACTTTTCTAAAGCCTTTGATAAGGTTGACCATGAGGGCCTGCTGCTTAAATTAGAACACATCGGCATTGGCGGTTCTTTGCTAAAATGGGCTAGATCATTCCTCGTTGGGAGAACGCAGAAAGTTATTGTGGAAGGGTCGTCATCCCATTGTAAACTAGTCTTGTCAGTGTACCACAGGGAACTGTTCTGGGGCCTTGTTTTTCTTAATTTATATAAATGACATAAGTAGAAATCTCTCTCCTGGAACTACTATAAGGCTTTTTGCAGATGACAGCTTAGTATATAGAACAATCAGAAGCAAGAATGATACACGCATTCTACAAGATCTAAACGCTTTACAAGAGTGGGAAAGAACTTGGAAAATGGAATTTCATCCCCAAAAGTGCCAAGTGTTGCGTATATGTAATAAACGCTCACCAACTAGATCAGAATGTTCTATTCATAATACTATTCTTAAAGAAACCAATGCTGCAAAATATTTAGGCGTGATTATAGATAGTCGTCTCAAATGGAAAGAACATTACAATTTAGTATGTAAGAAAGCAAATAACATCTTAGCTTTCTTTTACAGGAATATCAATGACTGCCCCCAAAAGGTTAAAGACGACTGCTACAAAACACTGGTTAGACCAGTACTGGAATATGGTTGCTCAGTCTGGGATCCTTACCATCTAAAGGACATTGATAACCTCGAAAAGATTCAGAAGAGAGCAACACGGTTCGTAACAGGGAACCACATCAGGAAAAGGGGAATACTAGGAAGAACATGAGGAAATTAGAATGGAAACCCTTAGAACAGAGAAGAGCTTTTATCAAACTTAACAACTTATTCAAAGGCAGAGCTAAACTAATTGATATTCCAATGGAACAACTAGTATTGAATAAAAGTAGCACCAGGAGTGGCGGTCAATGTTATACCATACCTGCATCAAATATTGACAGCCACTTACATTCATTTTATCCTAGTTCTGTACGGCTGTGGAACTCACTGCCGGGTGCCATCAAGATTGCAACAAATGCAGTCTCATTTAAAAAGCAAATTGATACGACAGTTTTAAGATCTGCATATTGACAATTTTCTATTTTAACTTCCCCGGATATTTTATGGCTACCTGGGCCTGAATCTGGCCATTGCTTTTAACTTCTTGAATATCGAGTGCCACCCCTTGTTGCCAAATTTGCTCCAGGGGACAACAGACTGAGTCGCACTATTTTACGTTATTTTACTTTTTAACATGCGCGCTGGTGACCCACTGGTGTTTGAGTGAACCAGTATTTTAGGAAGAAGGAGAAGAAGTAACTCCGCCATACAGCACGGACAAACGAATTACAGGACAAAACGCCCATCTTGCGCCGAATTTGACAAGATAAGTGATCGCTCGTTCTTCATTTTCGTTGTCCTGAATGTTGTTTATCTGGCCTGAAGAAGACTTGAAAGGTCGAAACGCATCGTGTTTTGTCCTGTACATCGTTTGTTCATGTTATCTGGCGGAGTTAGGTCAGGTGCCTTTTAAAATTTGTCTAAATTCCTGGCCGCAGTCACCTCAGTTTGCAACAAGTAAGACCAAAGCAAACGTAACTGAGTCTACAGCAGTAGGATGCTCCTTCCCAAACAGCATACTTACCTAATAGACCCACGCGCGCGCACGCACACACACACACACACACACACCACACACACACACACACACACACACACACACACACACATGTATGCATGTATGTATGTACACTTTCAATCCAGACATTCTTTGACGATGTCAACACAGAGCGTTGTAGTCAGTAAGCAGCAATATCAAATTTTCAGCAACAAGTACGAGGCACTATGATATTATGCTCTCCTGGACTGGGACAGTTTGCAAAGACAACATAAATTGTGACGCGAGTAAAATCTGACACAGTTCCTTTAACATCCGTGGTTCCTACCCAGTTCGCCAAGCGTGATTTCGATTGGTGTGGGTTTCAGTTGGGATAAGGCCCTATGTGATCGTGAGGGTGGTGTGTGTGTTGCGTACGTGTGTGTGTGTGTGTGTGGTGGCGGGGAGTGTGTGTGTGTGTGTGTGTGTGTGTGGAGGGGGAGGTTGGAGTTGGAGGAGAGGCATGTTAAGCACTGTTTCAAAGGCTCACTCTGCTCGATGCTGACACTGTTCTGGTTATCTCACAAAATTCGAAAAAGATAAGGGGGGTGGGGAAGGCAGGGGAGGGTTGAGGGGGGAGGGGGTGCAGGAGGAGAAAGGGGTGGATGTGGGGGTTCGTGGCTTTTCTGAGAGGACGGAGTAGGGTAAGGGCAACCTTGGGTTTGGATGGGATGAGGTTGTTTGGAGTGGGGGGGGGGGTGGGGTGGGGAGGAATGGGGGAGCCTGGAGTGGAGATAGGAGGTGAAACTGGCGTTTAGGGGGAGGGGTGGGGGGGGGGGGGTAAACCTGAGACTGAAGAATTATCTCCACACTATCATCACTTCGTTCCCGGTAATGAACACACACACACACACACACACACACACACACACACTCTCCTCTCTTCTCTCTCTCTCTCTCTCTCTCTCTCTCTCTCTCTCTATTATTAATTATTCCTTTCCCCAGTCTCTCGTACAATCTCTTAATAAAAACAAACAAAAACAAAAAGAAAGAAAAAAAAACCACACCAAAAAAATCACCAGAGAGAAGATCGGAATTTGTTTCTGTTCTTTTAGGAATGATGCTGATCAGGCTGGTATCCTCCTCCTCCTCCTCCTCTTTGTTATGTTGTTCAAGTTTAAATATTCTTTAACGTTACATCAACACATTGATTCCATTTGTTTGTTTGTTTGTTTGTTTTCCCAGTGAATGTCTTTTGTGGGATTTCCATCTTAGTTTTTCTTTTCATCAATTTCATCTTTTTTGTATTACTTGTTTATTTGTTTATATACTCAGAGGCATAAAAAACGCGAAAAAATAGAGACAGTGCACGATTGTTCACATTGTAAACAGGAACGTAAGCAATGTCGTTGGGCACGTGCAACATTAGCAGTACGTGGTGTCTTGGCCGGTTGTAACCTCGTAACAGTGGGTGAATGTTGCCGGTCAGCGTTTTTGGCACGAGGAGTGCATTTGCCATGTGGACTACCTACGCCACGTGCATCAATGTGAATTGCAACTCAATGTGGCCCCCATTGTGGGGCTAAAAATTTTTCCAAACCCCAAAAAGTTCAAATCATCCCTTCCAGAGGCGCCAACATAATGCCGAGACTTTCCTCGTCAAGATCGTTGCATAGCAATGGGGCAACTGCAGGCCGGGGTTCCAATGAGGCAGGTCGCTATCGCATTCTGAGTCCACATTTCCACCGTCTATCGCCTTCTGGACCGCTTCAAGCAAGAAACACCACTGATGACAGACCGAGGAGCGGCAGACCGAGGGTCACCACAGCAGCCCAAGACCGCCATCTTCTTCGTCAGCATCGACGGGAGCCTTACCAAACCGCTGCCAACACAGCCAGGAACACCGTCGGCAACCATGCAGGCCAATCAGCAACAGGACCGTGCGTGGGCCGACTGAACACAGTTGGTCTCCAATGCAGGCGTCCAGCCCGGCGACCTATCCTGACACTCCAGCCACGCCAGAACCGTCTGCAGTGGGCACAGATCCACGTGCATTGGCGCCATTCGGGACTGGGGCCGAGTCCTCTTCAGTGATGAAAGCCGGTTCTGCGTCGACCCAGGCG
>CM031611.1:48469962-48477462 GCA_018398815.1 Conus ventricosus | reverse complement strand
CTATACAGGCAGGAGTATCAGCCTGCGTACGCAGAAAGAAAGAAAGAAAAGATCTGGTGTCTATTGACTGTTACACTACATCTATGGAAGATACAAAAACACACAAAGAGTCCTATAACAAATCCTTCCCTTTAACTCTTAAATCAGTCTGTCTGCAAAATGCAGGCATGACAGTTCGCTTCATGTTAAACATTTTACAGCAGACTCCATGAAAACCTTGTTCACAGATGTCCCACCTGATGTGATCTTTGAATTTCTGAAAGAGATTAACATTTTTCATCTGGTCTAAGATTTTACGGACGAAAGGCTTTTTTCAACAAAGGTTCCCGTGTATGTTTAAAGGGTGTATTTTAAATGTTGTGTGAGTGCGGGGTTTTCTTTGTGTGTGGATAACTTGTGAGTTGACCCGAACGCCGTGACATCCATTATATGGCCCTTTGCAGTCGGCTGGGCTATAAGCAATATTACCTGACTTTACCTCAGGCTTGCATTGTCTCTGTGGAGATGTATGTTAGATGCTAGTACACACGGCGTCCCCCTCCCGTCCCCTTAGAAAGTCTTTGCGGGTTATTCCCCTTTTCTCTCACTCTCTTTGACTGCACCGGTTTCTTTTTCTTTCTCTCCCTTTTTTTATTCTTTCTTTCATTTCTCCTCCCCCCCCCCTCCCCTCCCCCGTCATCCATTCTCTTTCTGATCTTTTCGGCACGTTTCCTTGTCTTTATGCTTGAAATTCTCTTTCTGATCTTTTCGGCACGTTTCCTTGTCTTTATGCTTGAAATTTCTCTACGCTTTTTTCTTCTCTTGTAGGTTTTATAAGTTGTCAGATTGTATCGTTGTAATCTGATGACTACGTGGTGAAACTGTACACACTGTTCACACTGGGCGCTCACTGTCCATTCTGCAAGGTCTATTTGCCCACATGACTTTTTAAAATGTCTTTTTGTCGCAGGGTCGTTTTTCATTTTTGTTTTGTTTTTGTTTAACATTTGGAGTTGACGAATCAGCCGAAAATGCCTGGTGCCATAGACACAGCCTAGCATCATCACAGAAATATGCCAGTCTAACCACCAGCTTAATGGTGGAGGTTTGTGTATGCACATCCGTCTTTGATTTCACCAAACAGCCATCGATTTCTAAAGTGGAAAAGACAACCGCAGCCTTAAAGGTGATGACAGAAGTCAGCGGGAAGAACTTCAGCCGGAGGTGGTCGACGAGGGACACCAGTGAACTTAACAAAGCTTAAGGTGTTCGGTGGCTAAAAGCGGGTAGGACGTGGCCTTGGGGCGCCAGATCATCCTGGAAGGGAAGGTTTGGATCCTGGCAGCGACAGAGACAAGGCGACGGCAGAAGGAAATCCATCAGTCATGACATGGATGCGGCCCGACCCTGTCCGAGTGTAAGGAGACCCGAGCACTGCCTCTGCAGTGTCCTCCTACCCTTAGGGTCTTAGGGCTGTCATCAGATTGTTCACCGCATTATGAATTTCATGAGGATAATATGTCAAAGGGCTATCATCAGATTATTCACTGTATTATGAATTTCATGTGGATAATATGTACAAGATATGTTATCAGATTATTCACTGTATTATGAATTCCATGAGTATGATATGTTAAAGGGATATTATCAGATTATTCATTGTATTATGAATTCCATGAGTATGATATGTAAAAGGGATGTTATCTGATTATCCACCGTATTATGAGTTCCATGAGTATGATATGTAAAAGGGATATCGTCAGATTATTCACCTTATTATGAATTTCATGAATATGATATGTAAAAGGGATATTATGGCATTATTCACTGTACTATGAATTTCATGAGTATGATATGTCAAAGGGATATTATCTGATTATTCACCGTCTTATGAATTTTATGTGTATGATATTATCACATTATTCACTGTACTATGAATTTCATGAGTATGATATGTCAAACGGATATTATCTGATTATTCACCGTCTTATGAATTTCATGTGTATGATATTATCACATTATTCACTGTACTATGAATTTCATGAGTATGATATGTCAAACGGATATTATCTGATTATTCACGGTCTTATGAATTTCATGTGTATGATATTATCACATTATTCACTGTACTATGAATTTCATGAGTATGATATGTCAAACGGATATTATCTGATTATTCACCGTCTTATGAATTTCATGTGTATGATATTGTCACATTATTCACTGTACTATGAATTTCACGAGTATGATATGTCAAACGGATATTATCTGATTATTCACCGTCTTATGAATTTCATGTGTATGATATTATCACATTATTCACTGTACTATGAATTTCACGAGTATGATATGTCAAAGGGATATTATCTGATTATTCACCGTCTTATGAATTTCATGTGTATGATATTATCACATTATTCACTGTACTATGCATTTCACGGGTATGATATGTCAAACGGATATTATCTTATTATTCACCGTCTTATGAATTTCATGTGTATGATATTATCACATTATTCACTGTACTATGAATTTCACGTGTATGATATGTCAAACGGATATTATCTGATTATTCACGGTCTTATGAATTTCATGTGTATGATATTATCACATTATTCACTGTACTATGAATTTCATGAGTATGATATGTCAAAGGGATATTATCTTATTATTCACCGTCTTATGAATTTCATGTGTATGATATTATCACATTATTCACTGTACTATGAATTTCATGAGTATGATATGTCAAAGGGATATTATCTGATTATTCACCGTCTTATGAATTTCATGTGTATGATATTATCACATTATTCACTGTACTATGAATTTCACGAGTATGATATGTCAAAGGGATATTATCTGATTATTCACCGTCTTATGAATTTTATGTGTATGATATTATCACATTATTCACTGTACTATGAATTTCATGAGTATATGTCAAAGGGATATTATCTGATTATTCACCGTCTTATGAATTTCATGTGTATGATATTATCACATTATTCACTGTACTATGAATTTCATGAGTATGATATGTCAAAGGGATATTATCTGATTATTCACCGTCTTATGAATTTCATGTGTATGATATTATCACATTATTCACTGTACTATGAATTTCATGAGTATGATATGTCAAAGGGATATTATCTGATTATTCACCGTCTTATGAATTTCATGTGTATGATATTATCACATTATTCACTGTACTATGAATTTCACGAGTATGATATGTCAAAGGGATATTATCTTATTATTCACCGTCTTATGAATTTCATGTGTATGATATTATCACATTATTCACTGTACTATGAATTTCATGAGTATGATATGTCAAAGGGATATTATCTTATTATTCACCGTCTTATGAATTTCATGTGTATGATATTATCACATTATTCACTGTACTATGAATTTCATGTGTATGATATTATCACATTATTCACTGTACTATGAATTTCATGTGTATGATATTATCACATTATTCACTGTACTGTGAATTTCATGTGTATGATATGCAAATAGTTGTCTCTGCGCTGGGCAGGGACAGCTTTGAGAGCCCCGAGTAGTCAGCTGGGCTGCAACTGCGGTACACTAAAAAAAAACAACAACAACAAACAAACATGAAAGTTTCAGCAAGGAAGGAGACACGCCGGACTCGGTCAGTAAGAACGGACACGTTCTCTCTCGTGGCCTAAGCTCCCCTGAACTGTTGACACGGTGTGGTCCGGGCTGAAATACATTGAAGACTCGGAATATTCTGTCTTTTCTACGTGTAATGCTGCTCTTTCAAACGCGTTTCCGGTGTATTTCGGCGATAAGATGTGTACAGTTTGGTTCATGCTTTCACTGACAGTCTCTCACGTCTTCTTAGTTTAATAACTTTCACTGACCGCAGCAGGTTACGGTACAGCTAGCGTCAATAGATCCATCACCACGATCAGCGCCATTCACATGACCTGAACAGTATAAGAAGAAGAAGAAGAAGAGGAACACAGCATTTTTAAAGCGCCTTGACAAAGGTTCTGGGCGCTGACAATTCACACACTCTCATGTACGCAAAGGGCTGTCTACCTGGGTAGTGCCGATTGAAGAGCTGCCTGCCAGGGCTTCATTCAGTCAATTCCCGTGTCATCCAGTCAATATCGTTCACTCGATTTCCTTCCTTCCTTCATTCTTTCCATTTCTCACGCAGGGTGCATGCTATGTGTAACGTGTCATCCATACTAACGGCCAAACTGGCCTTCCCTTCCGAAAGTTGGTGATAGAATTTTACGCGTGTGCAAGATGTTACGCGTGCATTCACACACGGAGCCTCGGCTTATGGTCTCATTCGAAGGACTATTTAGGAAATTGGGAAATGCAGTCAGAACCAATGTTAACTCCGAGGGAAAAATCCCCCTGTACCGAAATGGCCCGGCGGAGATTCGAACCCGCAACCCCAGGATCACCAAGATTACAAGTCCAGCGCTCTATCACCTGAGCCATTCCAGCCGCCCTGTAAAAGAAGTCTAACTAGCTGGATCATTCCCTTGATAATGACAACAACCATCTTTCACGTGATAAACTCACGCGTAGACTTTCCGGAGAAAACCCCCCCCCTGACCCCAGTGCCAAGTCGGAGAAGGACGACAGTCTGCCCAGACCCAGGATATCGCGGAACGTGTTGTAGCTGGGGATGCCGTGGTCCCGGCCTCGCTGGATGTTCAGGGCCACCAGATCGAACCCGTTCCTCTTCCCCTCCTGGTTCTCAAAGAGATGGGCCGTCACCTCACGGACGATGTGTCGGTCGGGAGGCTGAGTACGGTCTTCCAGGTCCAGCGCCAGGGCCAGTCCCTTCGCGAGCGTGTCCAGGTTCTCCGTGGCCTCGAAGGGCTTGAAGAAGAGCTCTCGAAGGAGGGGGGCGTCGGGTTGGAGACAAGGGCAGGGAGCGCGGGATGAGGGTGTGTCCGAACCTGGCACCAAGACAACAAGAGTTTGATGAGGGGTGACGATGATGGTGATGATGATGGTGATGATTATAATGATGATGATGATGATGATGATGATGATGATGATGATGATGATGATGGTGGTGGTGGTGGTGATGATAGTGACGATGATGGTAACGATGATGGTGATGATGATAATGATGATGATGATGATGATGGTGATGATGATGGTGATGGTGGTGGTGATGATAGTGATGGTGGTGGTGATGATGGTGACGATGATGGTGATAGGGATGATGATGATGATGATGATGATGATGGTTGTGATGATGATGGTGATGGTGGTGGTGATGATGGTGACGATGATGGTCATGATGATGATGGTGGTGATTGCGATGATGATGATGATGATGATGATGCTGATGATGATGATGTTGATGGTGATGGTGGTGGTGGTGGTGCTGCTGCTGCTGCTGTTGCTGCTGCTGCTGACGACGACGATTATGATGGCAATGATGTTGTTGTTGATGATGATGATGATGATGATTATGATGATGATGATGATGATGATGATGATGATGATGATGGTGATGACGGTGGTGACGGTGGTGATAATGAAGATGGTAATGGTAATGACGATGATGATAATGACAATGATGATGATGATGATGATAATTATAGATGATGAAAATAAAGAAGCAGTTGGAGAAGACGATTGTAATGAAGATATCATGACAAAGAAAACAACGGCCATCAATGGAGAAGCACTGAGGACTGCCTGGCGAATTGGTTCTGACGCTGATGCCAAGGAGCGGAAAAATAGCTTGGTGAATGCATTTTACTAAGAAAAGAACACCTCACCGATCCACGGATCCAGTCTTGTATATATTTTTTTCCCTCTCTTTTTCCTCCTTTTCTCTCGATCCTAGACAGAGAGCGCTAGTCTTTCGGGTGAGACTATAAACGATGCACCAAGAGCGCATGCACCTGCGCAGGTAAAAGAACCCACGGAAATACGGAAACTCCCCCAGGTAAACTCGGTCAGAAAATCCATGTTTGATAGGTAGTTAAAATAACGCATTACGAAAGCAGCGCTATGGTGATGCACTCTGCCCTAGAAGAGCGACACACATTTCACACTGAGGAATCCGCCTCTCGCACCCTCCCCAGCAGCACCCCCCCCCCCACCTCCCTACTCCCCTCCACCCATAACCAGCAACCATCAGATTTGTCATAGTGTTAACCCCAGCACTGCAGCGCCCAGAAAGTTGTCAATATCCAGCTGCCGCAAAGAAACTCACATGAAGAAATACTGCACTTCCGCCGAGCCACATTGCTTAGTGTGTCGTGGTGCCCGTTGTGATCCGAATACGTAGAACACCACCACCTACTACGCCCCCTACTGATGACCGCAACTGCTTAGTCATGGAACCAGTGTGAATGAGCAGCCGCTTCCACGAACCTGCCAATGCCGACAGCTTTTTGATATGAAGTCATTAAGGGTATGGATTTGGAGCACAGATCCAAAACGGGGTTACGAAGAGAACATGGAATATAATTATGGCAAAAGAATTTGAGACTTTTTTCTTTACAATCATGACCAATATGGATGAGAATGGTATAGATGATATGGAGTTACTTTCTAATCTTAGACTACACAGCATGTTTGTATAATACGCTTCCTTTCAGATATACAATCCATCGTCGATCAGGTCCGAGGAATACTGACACTTGAAGTGTTGGTCAGGAAAAGTTGAACCATACTCTTAGACACGCATCCCTACTGAATCCCTACTGAGTGATTGCAGTCTTCCCATTTGAACTTATGAAGCACACTTCATCATCAATAAAAGCCAAACGGGTCCGGAAAATTCCACAGACAGTCGAAGGATGGGAGTCGAACCCATGACCTCTCTCTGGAAATGCGTTTGTGGGCACATGCATGTATGTGTGTGTGTATGCACGTTAGACGTGTGTGGTGTGTGTGTGTGTGTGTGTGTTTAAAAGAGTCCAGTTCCTGTTTGCACTTTTGCGCCGCATGCTGTGCTCGCACATCAGTGCGTGCGTGCGTGGTTGAGTGCACGCTCGCGTATACCGTGATCGCATATCTGAGCGTGCGTGTGTGTGTGAGTGTGCGTGTGTGCGTGCGTGCTTGCGTGCATTCTTGCGTGTGTGTGTGTGTGTGTGTGTGTGTGTGTGTGTGTGTGTGTGTGAAAAAAAAAGCATTGTGTTCGCTTTCAACTGTGTGTGTGTGTGTGTGTGTGTGTGTGTGTGTGTGTGTGTGTGTGTGTGTGTGTGTGTGTGTGTGTGTGCGTGCGTGCGTGCGTGCGTGCGCGCGCGTGTGCGTGCGTTGCGAAGAGGATGAGAAAAAAGGAGGCATGCCAGTTGCACATGTTTCGGTACATCTGTGTCTGCGCGTTTACATTTACTACTCACTGTCTTTGTTGCTCAGAAGAGAACCAACCATTCACAAAATAATGTAGAAACCACACACGGTTCTGGTAAGGCCCTCTTACGTGTTTTCTTTTTCTTCTTCTTCTTCTTCTCTCTCTCTTTCGCTGTCTCTTTGTCTGTATGTCTGTCT
>CM031611.1:48457462-48462462 GCA_018398815.1 Conus ventricosus | reverse complement strand
TGTCATCGTTTCGCCTTTGGGAGCATTAAAAAATCTTCATGGCCTCGGCGTGTTTGGAACATTGCCAAGGGACGCTACTCTTTTCTTCCTCGTGTCCTGAAGACCACTCGTTACTTTTGTTCCAGTTCGAAATCGATCTTCTCCTTCTGCGTACGCAGGCTGATACTCTTGCGGACACTCCCTATATGGACAGGCAAGTATTAATCCCATCTACCATACAAAGGGAGTGGAGTTTTGTGTGCATGATCGTTTTTGTTTGTTTGTTTTTTGCTTTGTTTTTATATCCCGCCATTAAGGCAGCCATACTTGTGAATTTGGGGAAGGTGCATGCTCGTATGTGTAACGTGTCATCCATACCAACGGCCGAACTGGCCTTCTCTTCCGAAAGTTGGTGATGGGATTTTACGTGTGTGCAAGATTTTATGCGTGCGTTCACACACGGAACCTCGGTTTATAGTCTCATTCGAAGGACTGTATGGGAAATGGAGTCAGACCTAATGTTAACTCCGAGGGAAAAATCCCCCTGTACCGAAACGGCCCGGCGGAGATTCGAACCCGCAACCCTTGGATTACGAGTCCGGCGCTCTACCAACTGAGCTATTCCGGTCCCCCGAAATCGATCGAAAGCTGATCCTTGGCCTCTCGGAATGTGCTGCGGTGGCGTGGACAGGTACTGTTTTCTGACTTGGGATCCTCCACGTGGTTGGTTGAGAGAGAACGAGGAGGACCCAGTTCCCACGGACAAGCGACAGCTCGGAGCATGAGCATGACTGGTGACGCGCCACCAGCTCACGCTGCAATGTGGCCACACCACAATTAGGATTTTGCACCGAATCACTTTATAATTCATGTAAGCGTTTTGAGGCCAGGCAGAAGTTAGATCCAGCGTTTGATATTAAATAACGGATTAATAGAACAACACCCCACCAATCATTCCACTTTTTCTTTTTCTTTCCACCGATGACATCATTCACAGTCTTCAAATGCATGGCCTTCCCCTAAGCTGTCGTCACAGTTCAGGCCTTCGCACTCACCCGTGACCCTGTCTTTGCGCCAGGCGGTCTGCCCCAAATAGTCCCATTCCTTTGATTTTAATCTGTCTGCTTTGAACCACCTGGCTTGCACTTTGTTGGCCATATTAAAAGAAAACGAGAAGAATCAACTTTCAGGTACCATAAGAATTCTCAAAACAAATCTAACTGCGCCAGTCTATAAAAACTCGACTCTTACCAGCCGCCGTGGCGAAGTGGTTAGCGTCACGGACTCCCGGCTGGGAGGTCGTGGGTTCGAATCCCATCAGAAGTCATGTGGGTTTTTCTGCCCCGACCGGCTCCTACCCGAGTTGAGTTTGCTGCGGACTCAGTTGGGAAGACTGGGACCACACAGACGAGTTTCATCCACTTAATGGATGCGTTTCTGAGAGTGTTGCTCAAATTTCCTGACCAACACTGAAGGTGCCTGTATCTCCGGGCCTGGTTGACGCCGGGATATATTATGAAAGGAAGCGTAGAGTACAGCCCTGTCATGTAGTCTCAGACCGAAATGGAAATCCGTAGCATCATCTTAATCATCCTCATTCTCATCGATCAGCATAAAAAAAATGTCTCAAATTCTGTGGCCCTTCATGCCCTGCTCTCATGGTGACCTCAATTTCGATGTCCTCTCCACGTCTGTGGCCTTGGTTTGGTTCCGTCGGGGTCACCTGTATCGGCGAGTCCATGGGGGCTGTAGTTGGACGGACGTGGTGGCGCCCTCCGGAGGGAGAGCTCACTCACGCCGGCTCCGCGACTAAGCAATTATTGTCGTCAGTAGGGGGCTTAGTAGGTGGTGTCCTGCGTATGTTAGATCAGAACAGGCGCCACTGAACACCACCGAAGTGACTCGGCGGCAGTGTAGTGTCTCCTCCGGTGGGTTGCCTCTTGACGACTTGACATTGACTGCTACCTGTGGATTGTCGGAGCCGGGGCTGCGGCGGGGCCGACCGGGCTGTGGCTGTGGACGGGTTGTCGGAATGAGCGGCGTGGGTGCACTGCCTCTGAGGTGGCGTAGAGGTTGGGACAGAAAAAAAAAAAAAAAAAACTCGACTCTTTATGCAGGCCATAGCGCATTAATTTTTGGCGTGCCGCCTGTCGCGGGCGCGCCGACAATCGGAAGCTCAAACAACAGTACTGGACAGGCTGAAACTTGCACAATGTCGTCAAGAAACGCAAGATGGAGCCTTTGTGCGCGCTGGTATACGCCATCTTTATGACGGATCTGCAAAGAAGAACCCAAGCCAATGTAACAAGGCGACGATGCAAAATCTAAACAGATATACTGACCATATTGCCGTTAAGCAAGTACGTCAAACAGAAAGCTGCTTATGGGATCATATGAAGATCTGCTGACGTCAGTGAATGGGGGAAAAACAACCCGTTGGTATGGCCATGTAACCGAAGATCTCATCAGTCAAGAGTGAGATTTACGTCCGATGACCCTTAACGACCGGGTAAACTTGCAAACTGAATCTGCATTTCTTGTGGTAGATGTTGCTGTTGGCAACAGTGTTGTTTGAGTTCTGGATGGGGGCTGTCGTCTGTCGCTCTCTCAGCTCTGGTAACTCCGGTTCACTTTGTGGTGTTGGTCGGCCGACGATGGATGTCGGTTTTCTTCCCCTTTTTTTCCCCCCAAAAAGGCCCCTGTCTTCAGGGCCACCAGGCGGCCTCCTTCAGGCCCGGGGGGAGATGGTCCGTACCCTGAGGCCGCCTCAAAGAGGGAGCGGCGAAAGTCCCTGGAGCGGGCCCCGAGTTCTTCTATGGGCTAGCGACTGCGGGGCCGAGAGGGAATTTTTCAGCCACCTCCACCACGCCCAACCCTCAAAAGCGTGGTACCCGGCACGGTAAACGTAGCAGGGAGCGCTCCACGCGCGTTCCACGTCTCCAGACCGTCCCCTGGGACAAGGGGCCCACCCCCGCGTCCCCAACAGCCGGAAAGGTTTTGCGCGCCCCCCCGACACGACCCTCCATCACGTCCCGCAAAAAAGGAGCGCTACCCCTCCCGGGTGACGAAAGAACCAAACGTGGCCTTGCCAAGACAGTCTCCCCGGCCTGTAGGTGATGGGAGACGGAGTCAAAGCCGGCAGAAGCGAGGGTGGGGATAGAGCACATGCACTGGGTTTTCATCTGCAGGGAGAAAAGCCGGGCACACGTCCCCCAGAGCTGGGCTGACCAGTCCAACCTTCGTTCAGTTCGGCGCCTCAGCGAGTCTCCACAGAATCAAGGGACAGAAGCAGACTGGGAGTGTTGTTCACGGGAAGGTTTACCGCATAAAGCAATGATCAACAGGAGTTCACAAGGCAGCAACGGGAGCAACACTAAAAACTCTAGCGATATTAATAACAGCAAAATTAATTCAAAGATAACGAAAAAAACCCACGATTCAATGATTAACGACAGAAATATTTCAACGATAACCACCCCCCCCCCCCCCCCCAAAAAAAAAAAAAAAAAAAAAAGCAGTGATAAGAACAAGAATAATTCAATGATAACAACATAGTAATTCGATATCCAGCTACACCCCTCCCCAACTCCCCCTAAAATGATGGTTTGAGTGTATGATGATAGGAAGACAAGGAACACACACCGCATGAGCCCCATCTCTGTCACGCACACGCACACACACACACACACACACACACACACACACACACACACATACACACACACACACCGCATATCTACCCTTCTTATCACCATCACCACCATAACAACAAGAGAACAGATCACATCACACAGCAAACTCAGAATCACGAACACACACACACACACGCACGCACGCCACACACACCACACCACACCACACACACCACCACACACACACACACACACACCACACACACACAACACACACAGAGGGCAAACGCAGTCTTGTTGAAATAATCATGTGCCTGTGTTTGATCATGTGCCTGTGTTTGATCAAACTCACATAGATGTTTCCATTCTCGTCCTTCACTGGCTGAGAGCGAACAAAACTCATGCACTGCCCTTGAAGTCCGGATCCCCGCCCTCAAAGATAATTGGGAAGCACTCGCTGCATACAGAGGAAAAGAAACAGAGAATGTCCTTCATCCCACCAGTCCAGTCATCAGCCCATTCTTGACACAAAAAGCAGTTTATGCGACCAACCAGCCAATTAACCAACCCTTCCATAAAACAAGCAAGTTATATAAACAGCCAGCCAGCGCCTAACCAGCCAAGAAACCAACCAGTCCATGAAACAAGCAATTCATAACACAGCCAACAAACCAGTAAGCCAGCCTACAGGCCGAATAATCCCCCAAACAACTAACCAGAAAAACAACAAAACAAAACAAAAACAAAGAAAAAAACTCTGTGTGTGTGTGTGTGTGTGTGTGTGTGTGTGTTTGTGTGCGTGTGTGTGTGTGTGTGTGTGTGTGTGTGTGTGTGTGTGTGTGTGTGCGTGTGCGAGCGTGCGTTCGTGCGTGCGCGCGCGCGTGTGTGTGTGTGTGTACGTGTGTGTGTGTGTGTGATTTCTTTTGCCCCAGCCGGTTCCTATCCTTAGTTAAGTTTGCTATGGGCTCAACGGGCAAGACTGAAACCACACAGCCGTTTTCCATCCACTTAAGGGATGCCTTTCTGTGAGTGTTCATCTCATTTTCTGGCCAACACTGCAGGTGCCAGTATCTCCCGGGCCTGGTTGATGCAACGATGTATCGTAAAAGTAACCACAGACTACAGCCCTGCCACGTAATCTCAGACCAGAACGGACCTCGACAGCATTATGTTCATCATCCTCATCCTCATCAGTTACCATAAAAAAAGTCTCAAATTCTTTGGCCCTTCATGCCCTGTTCTCAGGTTGACCTCGGTTTCGTTTCTTCTTCAAGTCTGCGCTCTCTGTGGGTTCGTGTCCAGATCGCAAACACTGGCAAGTTCAGGGGAACGTTCACACACACGTTGACCCAGCCACCAAGCGGTTATTGCCAGTAGAGGGAGTGGAGT
>CM031611.1:48439962-48449962 GCA_018398815.1 Conus ventricosus | reverse complement strand
ACATCCAGGGCTTGTGGACTCTTGTCTTCTTTCCAGAATCTTCTCACATGTTTCGCTAAGCACTGTCTTTGATTGTTCCCAGAGCTGTTCTACTGATGACTCTTCATCGACAAGGGATGCTAATGTGTCAAATCTGTTGGAAAGTTCCACATTGAAGCTGTCTTTTGTCTGCAGGTCTTTTAGCATGTCCACGTTGAATCTGTTCCCTGGCTTGTTGGTCTTCCTGGCATGTCTCTTCAGCTTGAACTTGAACTTCCCCACAACAAGGTGATGGTCCGATCCAACATCTGCCCCTCTCATTGCTCTGACATCCAGTAGTGACCTCCTAAAGCTGTTGCTGATACAAATGTGGTCAATCTGGTTTTCTGTGTGGCTGTCCGGTGAAACCCAGGTAGCTTTGTGGATGGTCTTGTGAGGGAACAAACTACCGCCAACAGTCAATCCATTGAAGACACAGAAGTCACAGAACAGCTCTCCGTTTTCATTCATGTCTCCAAGGCCTTCCTTTCCCATGCTTTGTTCCCTATCACTATTGTCATTTCCGATCTTGGCATTGATGTCACCCATCAAGATCAGTAGATCTCCTTTCTTCTTCTGGTTGATGGTGGATTGTAGTTTCTCGTAGAAGTCTTCTTTCAACTGCTTGTCTGCATCATTGGTGGGTGCGTAGCATTGCACAATGAGTGTTTTCCGCACTTTGGTGTAGAATCTTGCGGTGATGATACGTGGTGACACAGCGGTCCACTCCATCAGTGCTGACGCAGCCTGCCTGGAGAGCATAAGCCCGACCCCCTGGGTGTGTGGAGCTCTCTCTTCTTCATGCCCTGAGTAGATCAAGGTCTCCCCAGTGCCAAGCCGTATCAATCCTGATTGGATCCATCTGGTCTCACACAAGCCTAACACAGCAAGGTTGTACTGCTGCATCTCTGCTGCAACCTGTGCAGTTTTCCCAGCCTCGTACATGGTCCGAACGTTCCATGTGCCGATCCGGGTAGTTGTCTTGGGTGACAGAAGAGTCCTCGGCGAAGCAGCTTCCTTTCGGCTTTCACTGCGACGCTTCATACGCAATCTGGCTAGATTGTCTTCCTCTCCCAGGACATGCAAAGTAGACAAGTTTATCGTGGACGTTTCTGTAACTAGCTTTTTTTACAGGCCGGGCAGTTAACCCTGCGCAAACCTATTATCCTCTAGGAGAGTGGTCCAAATTTCGTCTGGCTTCTCCCCCTTGACCTGTCCAGTATGGTTGCACCTATCTGGCATAGCTCTCGGGATCGTAAAAGCACACAAGCCCACCACTACGACAAAGTAAGGGACCATGGTGAGGTAATTGAGGCTTATTGTTCTGATCTGGAGAGCGTTCACGTTCAGTAAGTTCTTTTCTGACCTACATTGAGTACCGACGATCACGTGCATTTCACTAATTGCAGTCCGATGTGCAGCCGTTTTTACGTCAAATTGTTTTACACCCCCGCCCCCCAAATCCCCGTCTACACACTTAAAAAAAGGCATTTATGTATATACAGACCGAAAGTTCGTACCAAAGGTACTACTTTACTATCGTTAATGTATCCTCGTTATGAATCTTAAAAGTTGTCTCTAAAAGTATGCTTCTCTTTTTTTTCTTTTTTTTTTTAACGTACGGATGTACCACGGATTCAACAATCGATAAAGACAGGATTACTAGAACAAAGTCACTTAACATCAGCATCATGAATCTGAAAGTGTCACTAATAGCAGACTCCGACTATCTGACTACGCCCCTCTCTCAACTGCTTTTTCCACCGTCATTATGATATCATAAACTGACGGTTGTTACTATAAGTACTGTTCTACCGTCGTCCTTGTAATACCATCATTATGAATCTGACAGTTGGTACCTAGAGTACGATTTTATAACTGACATCTTTGTGAATCTGACAGTTGTTGACCTTCCAAGTGACATTTTATAAAATCTATTGTTAACTTTCCAACTGACATTTTAATGAATCTGACCGTTGTTGACTTTCTAACTGACATTCTAATGAATCTGACACTTGTTGGCTTTCTGACATTTTAATGAATCTGACAGTTGTTGGCTTTCTGACATTTTAATGAATCTGACAGTTGTTGGCTTTCTGACATTTTAATGAATCTGACAGTTGTTGGCTTTCTGTCAATTTGATGAATCTGACAGTTGCTGATCTTCTAACTGACATTTTAATGAATCTGACAGTTGCTGACTTTCTGAATGACTTTTTAATGAATCTGACAGTTGCTGACTTTCTAACTGACATTTTAATGAATCTGAGAGTTGCTGATCTTCTAACTGACATTTTAATGAATCTGACAGTTGTCGATTTTCTTATATGACATTTTAATATGACTTTTTAATGAATCTGACAGTTGTCGATTTTCTGTCTGACATTTAATGAATCTGAGAGTTGCTGATCTTCTAACTGACATTTTAATGAATCTGACAGTTGTCCATTTTCTTATATGACATTTTAATGTGACATTTTAATGAATCTGACAGTTGTCGATTTTCTTATCTGATATTTGAATATGACATTTTAATGAATCTGACAGTTATCGATTTTCTATCTGACATTTTAATGAAACTCACAGGTGTTGGCTTTCTAAACGACATTTGAGTGAATCTGACAGTTGCAGACTTTCTAAACGACATTTTGTTAGTGAATCTGACAGTTGTAGACTTTCTAAACGACATTTTTTGTGTGTGAATTTGACAGTTGTAGACTTTTTAAACGACATTTTCTGGGTGAATTTGACAGTTGTAGACTTTCTACACATTTTTTTTAATTTGACAGTTGTAGACTTTCTAAACGACTTTTTTTTATAGTGAATCTGACAGTTGCAGACTTTCTAAACGACATTTCATTTTTTTTAGTGAATCTGACAGCTGTAGACTTTCTAAACGACATTTCTTTTTTTTTTATAGTGAATCTGACAGTTGTAGACTTTCTAAATGACACTTCAGCGAATCTGACAGTTGCTGATCTTCTAAACGACGTTTTAATCATCCTGACAATGGCTGACTTTCTAACTGACATTTTGGTCGAATCCGACAGTTGCTGGCAACAGTAAGCCTCAAACTGATTTACCGTCCTCGAAGGCCGGGCCCAGGAGGCGGGCCAGGGGCTTGAACGACTGACCCCGGGTATCACGGTTGTTACAGGCACCGTCCACCCTGCGGAACTGCAGGCTGCTTAAGGTGTCGCATGGGTGTCTGATCTGCACACGTGGCACAAACCATCATCGTAAGAGAACCACTGCAACGGGGCATACCCACACCCACACACATACACACACACACATGCACGCACGCACATGCACACACACACACACACACACAGAAACACACACGCGCGCACGCACGCACACACACATACACACGCGCACACACATACACACACATACACACACGCACACACACACACACAGACACAGACACACACACACACACACACACATAAACAGACACACACAGACACAGACACACACACACACACACACACACACACACACACACACACACACACACACACTTAGCCGACCAAATGCTTACTGTGATTTTTCCTTTTCTTTCTTTCTTTTTTCCCCGTGATATTGATAGCACATGTTTCATTTGTTTTGCTCCAACATCACTGTATCTTGTGATTCGGTCTCATCAAATTCCTGTACACGTGTGTGCTTCACTACATTCGTACAGAGACCTGACGTAAATGCTTTCACCAAGCAAAGCTGACAAAGCTTTAAAGAAAACACCCCATTTTCTTCATCTTCATTTTTCTTTTTAAATTTTGTGTTTTTGTTTTAAATTCAAATCTTTGCCAAGTCATTACTGTAATGACTGAAGAATTGGTGGCCTGCACTTGTTTTCTCCCAGTACTGAATTGTTCAGCATTATATATATGTAGAAAGAAACTCGTGGAGAGCGTGGCAGCAGAGAGTCCTCAGAAGAGAAGCCCCCTTCAAGCAAGTGTTTCGGCCCTTATCTCCTGACACTCTAGGGGGGTTGGGCCACACCCGGTTCATGACTCCGGATGTCCCTCTGCTGCCCCCTTTTTGTTTTTCCCCATCTTGGGACGAGCCATGGCTGGGATTCGAACCCATGACCCTCTGGACATGCTCTTTTTTTCTACTTAATGACTCGCGCTTTAACCACTGAGCCACAGGGACACCTGATATTTGTAGGGAAATTAAGCCTTATGAAGTTCACTTTTGTTCCTCCTTGACCAGATCCAGCTTGAACACCTCTCTGCCGCTTCTGCCATTGCTTTCAGGGCTCTGGTTTTTTCCTTCCCTGCAACTGAGAGCTGTTTCATGAGGCTGTATGCAGACGTTCCTACAAATCCCCTAGCTCCAATTTCTGCAGTGAGGACTTTGACCTGATAGCCTTCTCTCCTCAGGCTGTTTGCCAGATCAGCATACTTTTCAGTCTTGTAGATTTGAGCTGCCTCCATTCTGTTCTCATATGGCACCGTGAGCTCGATCATGATCAGCTGCTTGGTTGACTTAGAGTGGACTACTATGTCTGGTCTCATGCCACTCTTGCTGATGATCTCTGGGTGACTCTTCCATTCTGGGAGGTCTGCAGTGCACTCCCAGTCATCTGCCCCATCCAGCAGACTCTGCCTGCATGTTTCGAGTGGCACTGTTGTTCTTGGCCATGATTTGCTGCCTCCTGCCGTGAAGAATGTTGCGGGTGCTTTTGGAGTCCTGATTCTCCCTTTTGTGGTGTTGGTACTAGCCCAGACTACTTGTACAATCTCTTTGAGCACTTGGTTGTGCCTCCATGTGTACCTTCCTTGAGCCAGGGCTACTTTACATGAGCTTAGAACATGCTCCACTGTTTGTTTTTCATGGCAGAGGGGGCATGCAGGATCGTCTGTTTTCCCCCCTTCACCAGGTTTGCATTTGAGGGCAGAAGGTCATATGCAGATCTGAGAATGAAGCTGATCCTGAGAGGGGCCATGTGCCAAATGTCATTCCAAGTTAGACTTCTTTGGAGTGCATTCTCCCACGTTGTCCATTGCCCTTGCTGGCTCTGCTGGACTGCTTTTTGGAGTCTTTTTTGGTCTTCTTCTTTTCTCATCTCCTGAATCATCATGTCTCTTTTGGCTTTTCCTTTGGCCTTTGACCACCATTCAGTTTTGGTCACCCCCAGTCCTTGTCTGTTGGTCTGTGTGTGTCCTGTTATTTCTCTGATCTTGAGACTTTCTTTTGCAGAATCCATCCATATATATATATATATTTTAAAATCTTTCCTTGCACAGAAGGTTCTATTTCTTTTTGTTAAACACATGTTACATCTGTGATTTAGGTCTGCTCTTTGAGTCATCTGTCCATTTATCTATCAGTTGTTCTACTGGGCATGGCCTGTCTGCTCATAATGCGGCAAAACCTCTGGCAGTTATTCAGTGGTCTTACCAAAACTCGACTATTGTTACAGTCCTTCCGTCCTTCATTCGTGCTACTTCATACCCAACCGCACCCACATTCGTCAAGCAGTAGCCTCCAACGTCAGCAGTCCCCACAGGGAGCAGTCTGTATTAGGATGTCGTGAGGCTACCCACTGGGGGAGACACTGTACTGCTTGCAGCTTGCCTGGTCACTTCACTTGAGTTCAGTGGCGGCCACAGCTTTAATTTTTTCCATCCCCGTGAGACACTTAGTGAATTGGCAAACAAATAAGGCGTAACACATTTCTGATCCAATATTTTTGTTGCTGTAGTCCGAGCAGAGGCATGTATCAAACCTGTGTACTAGTTAACTATGGAAAATTAAATACCGAGAAAGTGATGACGTTATTTTTTGCACAATTTTGTGTGTGTTGTCATTGTTCTAATATTGCCTGACCACTTGCGTACAAGCTTTCATGCCACATCTACAGGAAAATAAACCTGGTCAAGTTTGGTATCAAAAGAACTGTTGGGAATTCGCCAATTCAGTCATCTCTAGAGCGCAGATATATGACATTTTTCATGACAACCACTAATTATCAAACCAACAGCCCCATTTGTAATGGTCGCTCAACAATGCCGAACACATTGCTGCCAGACCGGCTATGCACAGATGATATTCAGTTCGCCGAGTACAGCTGGCTGGTGGGGAGCGGCCTGCAGAAAACAACCCTTTTCCTGACCTGCATTCACGCCTTGGCCTCTCCAGCTTCGGGCGAGCTGTAAACTCCCCTGCCTCTCAAAACTAAATAGCTTGCTCTGAACATCCGTGCGCGCGGCTGAATCCAAAACACGTGCTAGGTTCTCTTCTGACGATAATAACTGCTTCTTAGTCGCGGAGCCTGAACGAGTGGCCGTTCCCCTCTACACAGGGCCACCGCGTCCATTCTACAATAGCCCCTCATGAACTCGCCGATATGAGTGGTTCTCTGAGAATAAATGTCTAAAACCTATGTCAGAAGGTTTGTGGCGGTGTTACTGTCTGTAAGTATGTGATTCTGTAGGCCTGTTGTTATCAGGTAGCCGTATGTATGTGTGGTTGGACTGTGGTGGTGGTTCATGCAAATCACACACGGACACGTAGCGATACGTTCTGCAGGATTTTACTCAGCTCTCTCGAACCGTTGTTGTTCGTAACAACCTCCAGGGAAACAACCCCGATGTAGGGCGACCGATACTTGGCAACCAAGAGTTGCGCATCTTACTGACAGTTGTAGACATTCACTCGCTGTAGCGAGACGGGGAGCTTTTGGTCAGACATCTGCGACGTCGTAGCCACCGACACCCCTTCTTCATTCTCTCATCTCATCATTGATTCTTTATATCCATCAGCTTTAATCATGCGCAGCGTGCTCTAAAACTTAGCGGATGTGATGTGCGTATAGGCTGGTCCCACAGCAGTCCCACCTCTTGATGACATGGACTGAACTGAGGCTGTTACCTTCTCAGGTCTGTTACTCCTGTTAGTTCGTGTCCAGCTCCGTGACTCCACTCTTTGGTCACTGGCTATCTGTATTAGGTCTATGTGGCTCTGTCGGTTTGGCGCTCTGGACTCTTTGTTGGCCCTGGGACGGTGCCGGACTCTGCAAGTCTGTAATCCTCCGAAGACATTCATCTTGTGGTCGTGTTGTAGGTTTATCGCTACTACGACTCTGCGGGATGTGTGGTTAGGTCTGTTTACTCGCTGTAGGCCTTCTCTGTGGGTCTGTACTCTCTGGGTCTATTGTAGGCCTGTAACTCTCTCAGGTCTATTGTAGGTCTGTGACTCTCTGGGTCTATTGTAGGTCTGTGACCCCCTACGTCTATTGCAGATCTGTGACTCCCTAGGTTTATTGCAGGTCTGTGACTCCTGGGGTCTTTTGCAGGTCTGTGACTCACTAGGTCTATTGTAGGTCTGTGACTCACTAGGTCTATTGTAGGTCTGTGACTCCCTAGTCTATTGCAGGTCTGTGACCCTAGTTTATTGCAGGTCTATTGCAGGTCTGTGACTCACTAGGTCTATTGTAGGTCTGTGACTCACTGGGGTCTATTGCAGGTGTGTGACTCCCTAGGTCTTATTGCAGGTCTGTGACTCCCTAGGTTTTATTGCAGGTCTGTGACTCCCTAGGTCATTGCAGGTCTGTGACTCTCCAGGTCTATTGTAGGTCAGTGACCTCTGGGTCTTTTGTTGTAGGTCTGTGACTCTCTGGGTCTTTTGTTGCAGTTCTGTGACTCTCTAGGTCTTTTTAGGTCTGTGATTTCCGGGGTCTTTTGTTGCAGGTCTGGTCTCTCTAGGTCTTTTATGGTTTGTGACTCTGGTCTTTTATAGGTCTGTGACTCTCTAGGTCTTTTATAGTCTGTGACCCTGGGTCTTTATATGTCTGTGACTCTCTGGGTCTATTATAGTCTGTGACTCTCTGGGTCTTTTATAGGTCTGTGACTTCTGGTCTTTTATAGTCTGTACTCTCTGGGTTTTTATAGGTCTGTCAAGCCTCTGCAGGTTGCGAATCACCCTCCCCCTGTCAACTCATTTCCCGAACACCCTCCCACTGTTAACTCATCACCCCTGAATCACCCTCCCCTTGCCAACTCATTTACCCCTGAATCACCTTTCCTGTCTCAACTCATTACCCCTGAATACCTTCCTGTCTTCAACTCATTTACCCCTGAATCACCTCCCCTCTGTCAACTCATTCACACTGAATCACCTCCCCTCTGTCAACTCATTCACCCCTACCACCCTCCCCTCTGTCAACTCAATCCCTGTACCACCTCCCTCGTCAACTCATTCACCCCTGAATCACCCTCCCCTGTCACCATTACCTGAACCTCCCTCTGTCAACTCATTCACCCCTGCACCACCTCCCCTCTGTCAACTCATTCACCCTGAATCACCCTCCCCTCTGTCAACTCATTCACCCTGTACCACCCTCCCTCTGTCAACTCATTCACCCCTGTACCACCTCCCCTCTGTCAACTCATTACCCCTGAACACCCTCCCTCTGTCAACTCATTACCTGATCACCCTCCCCCTGTCAACTCATTCACCCTGAATCCCCTCCCCTCTGTCAACTCATTCACCCCTGTACCACCCTCCCCTCTATCAACTCATTCACCACTGTACCACCCTCCCTCTGTCAACTATTCACCCTGTACCACCCTCCCCTCTGTCAAACTCATTCACCCCTGTACCACCCTCCCCTCTGTCAACTCATTCACCCTGTACCACACTCCCTTTTGTCAACTCATTCACCCCTGTACCACCCTCCCTCTGTCAACTCATTCACTCCTGTACCACCCTCCCCTCTGTCAACTCATTCAGTACACCTCCCCTGTCAACTCATCACCCCTGTACCCCTCCCTTATCAATCATTCACCTGTCCCCTCCCCTCTAACTCATTCACCCGTACCACCCTCCCCTCTGTCAAACTCATTACCCCTGTACCACCCTCCCCTCTGTCAACTCATTACCCCTGTACCACCCTCCCCTCTGTCAACTCATTCATCTGTCCACCTTTGTCATTTATTCACCCCGTACCACCCTCCCCTCTGTCAACTCGCTTTACTCCTGAATCACCCTCCCCTCTGTCAACTCATTTACTCCTGTACCACCCTCCCTTGTCAACTCATTCACTCCTGTACCACCCCCCTCTGTCAACTCATTCACCCGAATCACCCCCTCCCTGTCATCTCTCTCACTCATGAACCACCTACCCTCTGTCAACTCATTCACCCCTGTACCACTCCCCTCTGTCAATTCATTCACCCCTGTAGTACCCTCCCCTCTGTCAATTCATTCACCCTGCACCACACTCCCTCTGTCAACTCATTCACCTTGTACCACACCCCCCTCTGTCAATATTCACCCTGTACCACCTCCCTCTGTCAACTCATTCCCTCTGTAGTACCCTCCCTCTGTCAATTCATTCACCCTGTACCACCCTCCCCTCTGTCAATCATTCACTCCTGTACCACCCTCCCTCTGTCAACTCATTTACCCTGTACCACCTCCCCCTGTCAACTCATTTATCCTGTACCACCCTCCCTCTGTCAACTCATTCACCCTGTACCACCCTCCCCTCTGTCAACTCATTCACTTCTGTACCACCCTCCCTCTGTCAACTCATTCACCCTGTACCACCCCCCCCCTGTCAACTCATTCCCCCTGTACCGCCCTCCCCTGTCAACTCATTCACCCCTGTACCGCCCTCCCCTCTGTCACTCATTCACCCTTGTCCCGCCCTCCCCTCTGTCAACTCATTCACCCTTGTACCACCCTCCCTCTGTCAACTCATTCACCCTTGTACCGCCCTCCCCTCTGTCAACTCATTCACCCTTGTACCACCCTCCCTTTGTCAACTCATTCACCCTGTACCACACCCCCCTCTGTAAACTCATTCACCCCTGTACTACCCTTCCCACAGCTTTTCAAATCATTCCCCACTGAACCACCCCTCACTACAGCTTACCACTCATTCACCCCGAATCACACCTCACTACAGCTTACCAACTCTTTCCACTCCTGAATCACACCTCATACAGCTTACCAACTCATTCAC
>CM031611.1:48421255-48439862 GCA_018398815.1 Conus ventricosus | reverse complement strand
CATGAATCACACCTCACGACAGCTTACCAACTCATTCACCCTGAATCACCCCTCACTACAGCTTACCAACAGAGAACTATAAAACACGGGTTCAAGCTCAACGCTCTCAACCGGTCTTAACCGGTTTCGAGCGGTCGACCTTGAACCCGTGTTTTATAGTTCTCTGACAAGTAAACCCTACAAACATACATACTGTGTAGGATTATCCGTTTTCAATACTAATTTACTAAACAAACATAGAGTGTAAAATCCTACCTAAAATTGGATATCATGTATGGCTTGACCAAGACGGTGCGTTTGATCTCTCTCTCTCTTTCTCTCTCTCTCTCTCTCTCTTTCCTCTCTCTCTCTCTCTCTCTCTCTCTCTCTCTCTCTCTCTCTCTCAGGTGGTGTCAGGCAGCGGAGGTACGGCCTGTAATTAGCTAACTGTAATTAGCTGTAATTAGCTGACGGCAACCTCCACGGGGGCGGGCTGGCGGCGCACACCTGGCCAGGTTAACTTGCACCATAATGTTGCAATCAGAAAGAACATTCTTGAAAGCGCCACGTGACCAGACATGACGTAGAAACCAACGCCCCCCAACTAGCGCCTCTCAGTTTAGCCACGGATTTCAACGCAGACGGAAGTGTTTGTTCACAGAGAACGGCTTTTTGCTATAGGTGATCGTTTTATTACAGCTGTATGGCGGAGTATTTAAACAAAAGAAAATCAGGCGTGCCCAGTTCTTTACTTTCCTAATCTAAAGAGAAGCATTGTTTTTTGGAAGGTGAGGAGAAAGAAAACGAGGAACCTACTATTGATAAACTACACAAGCGCCTTGAAAGCTTGTTGATTCAAGACAGAGATTTAGCCGGTACATTGAAAGAGATGTTGATAACTTTGATAAGCTTTTGCCTTTTGAAGAAAATGATTCTATTCTAAAAAATGGCGCTGTTTTATTCAAAAAGCTCCAAATGTTCAGTGACAAATTTACTACCTCAAGAGCCCCCAATAAACCCCTAACTCCGCCAATGCTGGTCCTAAGCCCGAATGAAAAAAAGAGGGGTTAAACTCTTTGTGAAACTGGCTTGTGTTACTGGTGAATTTTTGTGGACGTAGCACTGCAGAAAGCGCCCACCTGTGGCGAAGACAGCCTTGCCGTTCATGTGTGAACGTCCTATTTTAGCAGCAAGAGGACCGTGGTAAAATTAGCCGTGCTGACTGCTACTATAAATAGCGTTCATGTGTGAACGTCCTATTTTAGCAGCAAGAGGGCTCGGTAAAATCAGCCTTGCTGACTGCTACTATAAATAGCCGTTCATGTGTGAACGTCTTATTTTAGCAGCAAGAGGGCTGTTACTATAACTAACCTTTTTTAGCAGCAGGGTCTAACAGGATGTAGTGGTGCTTGTAACTAGGACAGATACTATAAATAGCTGTTCATGTGTGAACGTCTTATTTAGCAGCAAGAGTGGAAGTGACTCAATTACTCCTGCCACGCAAGCCTCCTAACTGTGCCTTTCTTATTACAGTTAAACTCCCATTCAAACATAAATAAGTACTGCACCCACCCCACCCCATCCTTATGTATGCCCCACGCATGCACATACACCCCCAACACACACGCACGCACGCAAGTTCTTAATCAAGTAACCTTTAAGTTCTTACTCAAGTCTTACCAAGTGTTTAATCAAGTGACCTTTAAGTTCTTATTCAAGTCACCTTAAGTTCTTACTTAAGTCATTTAAGTTCTTAATAAAGTCACCTTTAAAGTTCTTAATCAAGTTACCTTAAGTTCTTACTCAAGTCACCTCAAGTTCTTAATCAAGTTACTTCAAGTTCTTACTTAAGTCACCCTAAGTTCTTAACTTAAGTTATCCTTTAAGTACAGACAAGTTCTTATTCAAGTTAACTTATAATTATTTATTTAAGTTCTTAAAGTATTATTGCATCTGAAATGGATCAAAATGATCTTTTGTTGTTGGCGGGGCTGGCATACTTTTTTGTTCGGCTTCTATATTTAGTGGTTGAGATTGTTTGGACTGCTTTAGTTTTCGCTGTCTTTGTGTATATATTTTATAACCGTAATAACCACCCCCAGCAGCAATGCGCCAAAATGACAATTGCATTAAAAAAATTCCATGAAAACTTTGGTGGTGTAAGCAACCCTGTGGTTTTTAGACTTGAATCAACTTGTTCTGGCGTTTTTAAAGCAGGCATTGAAACAACTGGCTGCGGTCTGGCAACTTTTTCATTCTGTGATTGTAACATTATTTTGTTCGTTTGTTCCACTCTGCTAGTTTTTTTCCCCGCTGCAACACGTCCAGGATGAGGAATCTTTTTACTGACCACTTTCACCTGATTCAATGTTTTCTGATTCTGCTGATTTTCTGGCTCGGTCATTTTGAAGGGAAATAAAATCTATATGATTAAAGTAATTAATCCATGATTAGCGGCGATAATAATGTTCCAAATCTGTAATATAGATCACATCCTAGAGACTCTAATGACTTTGTTAAACTGGATCCTGCGTTAAATCATACATAAAATCTTGTTCAGAATCAATGGGAGCAAATCTACTGACTAGTTTTAGTGTACAAACTAAGAACGTTTGCCCGACACTTTTTACCATTCTTGATCCTAGTTGCGCTTCATACCTGTTATGATACTTTATAATGTCTTGTGGGACATCTGTTGAATTTGTTCTATGCTGAATTCATTGCCGAGGAACTGTTTTGTTTTTCCGCATGCTGCCAAAGAATACAACCTCTCCTTTTGGGGCATAACAGCTTGGTCATCAACTTCTTCATTTGTAAGTCCAAGATGGATTAGGTCGCTCTGTACCTGTAGCAGATCGTCGCTGTTCATGTTTTATTACTAAATATAATTATTATTTTGTTTTTAAAAATGAGCGCCGAAAGACTGTTACCAATCTTGTATACCATTCTGTGTTATTGGAGGGCCCAGTATAGGATACACAATGCTTGGTAAAAGCCTGTTAAAAATAAAACCAGCAGATCTTGGCAAACTAGACTTTGAGGATTCAGCAAAGCTAATTGCTATCATTGCCAGCTTCGTTTGCTACGAAAGATTTCTAGTTAAGCAAGGAATAATTCCAGACAGGTATCAATATGTAAAATTAAAAAAATACATTTATAAAATGGCTTCATTCGTAATGATGTTAGGTGGTGCAGTAGTGAATGCGCTTGCTTTTAGCAGAAGTAATTACGCATTTAGTAAACTGCGGGATGACGGGGAGAGAAAAAGACATAACAAAGCTATGGAGCAACTAGCAGCTGCACAAGCTGCGTATGAAAAGCAGAGAATTGAGCAGTTAGATTTTTTAATGACAAACTGAAAAAACAGGGACATGCGGCTTACACATTTAAAGATGTTGATCAAGCATAAAAGAATATTATCTTGTAACAGGCAAACCAATCGAGACATTGCCCCACCAAAATTCAGCGACTTTTATCAGCCATCAGAAAAACAAAAGATGCAAGAAATATTATTTATCGTCTTTGGTATGACCGTTGTGTATTTTGTTGCACATAATATTGGCTGAATAAAAATGAACAAAATCTATTATTCACCAAAAGGATATTGGAAGGGAATCACGGCAATAAAAAAGCTAAGCCAGCAGCGGGAGTCAGTGAACAAACAGCAAAGGAATGGTTATCTAAACAAGCGATTTGGCAAATTTATTTACCTGCGCCTAAACGAATACAAAGACCGCACTTTGTGAATACAATACCGAACGACACCCATCAAATGGATCTTCTATATTTACCCCATGATACGAATTAGACGAAAAAAAGATTTAAGTACGCACTCACAGTCATTGACATAGCTTCAAGATATAAAGATGCGGAACCATTAACACAAAAGAGTGCTTCTGCTGTTGCTGTTGCCATACAACTAATATATCAACGGGGCCCCATAACTTATCCTCGCATGATTCAAGTCGATGATGGAAAAATTTAAGGCGAGTGAATCAATTATTGTTAAAACATAGAGTTACCATTAAAAGAGGCATCCAGGAGTTACAGATCACAGGCTTTAGTTGAAAACTTTAACAAACAGTTATCTGAAAGACTTTTTTCCTACCAGTATCACAGAGAGCTGATTGACAATTCTCGCAACACAGAATGGTTAGAAGACTGCCCTCAGTTTTGCGCGCAATGAATAATGAAGAATTTAAAGGGCTAAAACCAGTACAAGCAATCAAAAAACAAACAATAAATGTTGCTGAGGAGACGACAGTTCATCGGCAAACTATTACCATTTGGATTGAAAGTAAGGTACCTTTATTTACCGGGGGAAGCAGAAGGGGACACTCGCATCAGGGCAACAGATCCAGTTTGGAGTGTTGATCCATATGAAATAAAAAGAATTGTAAAATGAATCCCCCCATGTATTATTTACGAGAAACTGACAAACAAAACAACCAGCTCTCAAAGATCTTTTGTGAAGGAAGAACTGCAGTAATCCCAACCAGACACAGTTCCAGTTGTTTAAATTTAATTTTTAATTTACATAAATATTTGAGTTAAAATGGAAGCTCAGGACGAAGCAAGATGGTAAAAGAAGACCTTGAAAATGATACGAAATCATTTAATGCGTGTTCTGCTATTAGGGGAACATTTGTGAAGATTAATCAATGCATGCTAAACCATCAGATCACCTACAATCCAAAATCCCAAATTGGGAAAAAGAATATCTTGAAATAATAAAAAAAAATTCGAGACATCAAGCAAACATGATAAAAGAATTAGATGAATTGGATGAAGCTATGATTGATCTTATAATAAAAGTTGAGAAAAATATAAACCCTCGTTTATGCGGTCCTCCAGTGCCCGATTGCTATGAAAATCTGGATTAAACAAATACTCGTTTAGTGTTTGTTCTGTCTAATGACTTTTTTGTTACAACAGTTTTTGCTGATCTCATGTAGATTAGATCGTAGTTTTCGTTGTCATGATGAAAAGTCTTATTGTAAAACAATGCTTCTTTTAGTTGTCATGCGATATGTTTGACTGCACAACACTGCGAGATATTCCTTTTGCTTTCTTAATCGTTTTCTTCTGGCGAAATACTGTACATTTTCGACCAAAAACCCAAATAAATCCTTACCCACCCCCCCAGATAATTCATCCTTCATCTTTCCTAAAACCTTCTTGTTAACAGTTGAATGTAAAGGCGATCTTTAGGGTAATCAGATGTATCATACTCCCGCATCCCCTTTAGCTACTGCTATTTCCATGTCTTTATAGATGTCTTCAGTAGGGATATCTATAACAAAACTATCTGTATCTGTGAAAAAGTACTTGGACTTGGATACAGGGTTTAAAGTAGTTCATAAAGAAATTCTAACATCAAAAGCTTTGATAATTCTAAAACAGTAAACCCAATAAATACAGGTTTGTCCAATTTGATTTCTTTTTCTTCATCATTATGCCAAAAAGCTGATCATGAAATCTTCTAAGTCCTGATAATTTGGTTTTGAAGTCGCTTAATTGCCTCGTTTCTTTGGTGACCAATTGACATCTTACGCTTGTGTGGATTCTCCATAGTCTTTCCGAAACAGCTGTTGTTCATCAGCTTGAAAAAGTCTTTTTCTGAAGCATCAGTGGATTTGGTTCTAAGATCAGTGTTCTTCATGATGTATGGTTTCATGAACGGTTTTTGATCAAAAGCAATTATTGGGATGAACTGCTGTTAGCTTTAAACCATGTTTTAAAATAAAATTGTAGAAGTCTGTAATGACAGACATAATTTTTTTGCGCGAAGATTAGGCACAAGTTTAGGCGGCTCTCTTGGATTCATTTTTAGACTTTCTGCTGCTAATGGGTAGTCATTATGTAGTCATGGAGTTGATGAGGATATTTTAAGTCAACTTCCGAATAAGACCTTTTTACGATCAGCTGTAAGAGTATGCAGTTTTCTACAAATTCTTTAATGTTTTAATACCGCCAGTGTACATTTTAAAGTTACGTAATGGAAGTGATTGTGCCAGCCCATCCATACAGATTGTTTGCATCTAAATACATGAGATAGTTAGACCTTTTACTTGGATCATAATCATTAGGTATTTGTTTTTTGCTTTACAGTAATGATGCGACGCCCCACTAATTCCCCCACGCATCCCTTTTCAATCATCTGAATCATTGGTAAATCTGAAATAAATCAATCTGTACTCCAGTATCTTTTAAAAAAGCATCCCCAAATCATCCGGGCGCAGAAATGTAAGCGCAGGATCCAGGCTATAATGTTTCATGCAGGTCTTTCTATAATTTTCAAAGACGTCGCCAAAACATGTAAACGGCCATTAAGTATGAGTTTATGATAGTCTCCCATCGTTTTACAATTAACTTCTGCCCCGCATCTTGAGCATGCTGGGAAATCAGAAACACTGAGCCCTTTCCTCTAAGACTAGAAAAGAACGCGTCTTTAGGCGGAAGTGTATCTTCGTCAAACCTTTGCCAATGTTCATGTATCATAAGGGTAAACGCCCTTTCTAACAAGAGTTGAGTCCAAATATTCTTCTGTTATTGGGCAGGGCTTTAAGGACATAGCCAACGCCTCTAAAGATCCCCTCAGGTGTTTTCATAGAGTCATAAAAAGACATGTTATTTATAGTGAAAACCTGTACTTTTTGATGACTGTGCAATGCATGGACACCCCGGAGTCGCTGGTTTTCTGCTTGCATTTTTAAGATGAGAGTCGTAACCCCGCAAGTTATGAAAGAAGATGGGCAGCTTCCATGTCTTTGGATCAAACTTTAGTTGAAGATTGCATTTACTGTGCACTGCTCCTTGAACTTTCCGCTAATGTGATCATGGTCTCTTACTGTTGGATTTTCTGCAAGTCCCGGCGTTAGCTCTAAAACCCCAAAACCAACAATGTGTGGCGCGAGTCATACTGTTGTTGATCTTCAGGAGTCATAATAATGTCTGAGAGATTCAGTTTTTTAGAACAGGCGTTACGCATTGCTGCCTGCGTTCTAAGAAGTATTTTGCGCATTAGCCCTCTATATAATTCTGGTCTGAATGAACGCATCCCACCTGACAATAATGAAGGCAGATGAACAAATCTGATGATTACTCATTAAGACTGTTTTTGGAAGTTTCTGTGGGGGTTTGGCCCCTTTATAAGGGACAATAAGCGACTCGAAGTCTGCGTAAACAACGTATGGATCGTTTGCAGTTTTTTCCAGTTCTTAAAACTAACTTTAGATCGGGTGGGGTGTAATTAGTACTGTATTACAGTCTACAGAACTTTTACAATGTTTTATATGTTCAAGCGCGGCTGGAACAGATGGAATTCTTGTTAAACATTTTCTACAGAATTCTTGTTTATTTTTTTGCTTTGAAGTATGCGCTAATAATCTACTCATTGTGCGTATCAATGTGTAATGCGGCAACCCTGTTGGCGAAGACATTAGGAGTAAGTCCACATGACTTTTGGCTAGATCGCCTATTGTTGGGCCGTCTTTAGACACTCTAATAGGCACCAAATTTGTTTCCTCAGACCATGCGTATACATTAACAGTTATTGGTTTGTTTTGTTCTTCAAACTGATCAATGGAATCCACGCTAACAGGAAAGGACACCCCACTAAAGTTAAGATCATTGATGTAAGGCTCATAGTTAGATACTCTCTCTGCGTTTTTACGGGCGTAATGCAGCCTTGCAAGAACACACCACATAAAACATTTGTTGTCCGAATTCTTTATGTTTAGAACTGCTCTTTTGCGACTAATGCTGGAGGTAGTGGAATGTAAGACCTGCCAACAATCGGCTCATACTTAGCCTGTTTTAATCTGATCTCTAAGACTTCGCCCTCTGACCAACCAGAGCCTCTCATTTTGGCTTCTTCAGCGGCCACATCAAACTGTGTAAGCAGTTGGTCTGCCCAACCAGGTGTTAAGTCGTTATGAGAAAGAATAACCTGTTGTTTAGTTGAGACCCAACTTCTAGATTTTCTTCATTTATTGTTATATAGTCAATTAAAACAGCTAACATTACTTTAACTGGCGGGTCTATTGTTAGTTTACTTGGAACTTGAGAAATAGCATGCACAACACTTGCCTGTACGTTTGTTGGATCAATGACTTCTAGATCAATATCATTTAAAGCTTTTGACAAACGCTCTCCCTTAAGCATTCCTTCAAACAATTCGTCTGGTCCTTCATATGTCTTATCCATGTTGAGCTTTCTTTTCTAACTCAAACTATTTATTTAAATTAAAAAAAATACTTAATCAGAATCAATATCAACGGTCTTTTGTGCTTGGACTCATAAACTAAAGTATAAACGCCCTTTGATGTTGTTAATGTGAGCTGTTTAGAGCAGAGTTTAATGTCTCGTTTACTTTTTTTAAACATTCCTTTTTTATCTGCTCGGCGTCTGGCTGTTGAGAAAAACTTGCCCTTGCCTTTCTTTGAAGATCAAACTTTTGTCTTTTATAGTCATCAAAATCGGCCTGTAAACGACTAAATTCTTCATCCGTGATGTTTGAGTCAACTAGTGCTTTATTTATTGTCAGTTTGAACGAACTAAGTTTAGCTGTTATTAGTTGAACCATAGCTGTGTGCTTTTGGAGTTTAGTTTTTAATTTTTTGCTAGCAGCACTTACAGCTAATGAACACACGCCAAGAACTAAAGACAAACCACCTAGAGGTAAAGCTGCGGGTGCACCTATGCCTGTTGCTAAGAGACCAACACTTGTCCCCGCAGATAAAGCACTTACAGTTGATGTTCCAGTATTAACATATGTAACAGCATTACAGGCAGCAGAATACCTTCGTTTGGTTTTGCTGTATTTTGAAAGGTCCTGCTCTAGTTTTTGTTGCATTTTTTAAATGTTTTTTAAATCTGAAGGGGGTTTTATGTGGGGGGTTCTACTACCCCCTTCTTTTGGCGACTCTGGCGCTGTAGGTGTTTTGGAAAAAGGGAACAGACATGCTTTTTTAAAAAAAAATAATTTAGAAAAAGTATATTTTTTAAATTCTGTTATCTTGAATATTCAGCCCCTCAAATTTAAAAACAAATAACTTTAAAGGGGTTTATCGTCATTTTTTTTTCTTTGTCAATTTGAATTTTTATTAGTCTCAACAGTTCTTCCCCACTTTCCTGTAACGATTACCCTTTGTTCCCCTTGGGTAAACCCATAAACCGTTTTTCGTTGTTAAATAATCTAAAGTCAAACACTGTGAAGATAAGATCTTTAGACACAAGTTCACTGTTGGACTTTATGCCTCCGCCTCCGAACAATTTTCTTTTTTCATCAAAATGTTGATAAGGTTTAACCCCGTACGTGATTTGGTTAGGACTACCTCATTGTACATTGCACTTTCTTTATTTAGGATTAAGAAATTTTCATTTTGTCTGTTAAAGGGTTTCTTCATTTTTCGCACAGCAAAAATCCTTTAAGTGATTTTGGAGACGCTAAAACTGAAATTCCTTTAGTGTCGCTTGCTTTTAGGATGTGTAGAAGGGTGAATCCTCTTTTAATATTGCAAATTTTTGACTGATATTGTTGCTCAATCAGCCTTGCTAAGTGGGGGTTCTAACAACGCAACCTAACAAAGTCAGAAATGCTTCCTTGCGAGTGTTTTAAATCTAAAAACCCGTTTGTATTCATTAAAAGTTGTTCATATGACAACTGCTTTTTAAGCTCCTTGAAAGTAGGCGCATGCGTACTTAACAACTCAAAACCCAAAGGGGGATGGAAAAGCGTTTTTCCATACGCATAATTTACATACAACTTTTTGCGTCTTTAGCATTGCCGCCTTTCTATTTTTTTAGGCTTCATTTTTTTCGATTCCTTGAAACCAAGATATTTTTTTAATTCGGCTAGCCATAGATCAGAATAGTTAAAAATATTCTGCATTGGTAACGAAAATATTTTTGCCCCAATTTTATAAAAATTTTCTTAACGATTGCCCCCCCAGTTCTGGACACTCCGTTTGGTCTGTTGATTCAGCCTATTTTGAAAGTAAGTCGCGCAGGCTGCCCCATCACTTCATTGCTCCTGGGTTTGGGAAATTTGACAGAAAAATTTGTCTGCATCAATATAAAAGGATTATTGGAACAAAAATATTCCGTTATTTCCTTCACGCCAAAGGGGTCTTTCCTCTTTTATGGCGGGTAAGAATTGAACCATTGTTTTCGACTTTTATAAAAAAAAAAAAAAAAAAAAAAAAGTTTAAATTTTTTAAAAACATGGCAAATTAAGGTGAAGAAGATTTTGAGTTTTTGATCCGGGACGCTGAGTGAAAGGCCCTTTGATACACCCATCGCGTCATTCGGTAGAATTAGCAAAAGTCACAAAATTAACATTTAATAAGGTTTTAATTTTACAAAAGGGGGCCTGAACCCCCGAAATTTCCCATTTATTTTTAATAGATAAAAAAGGCCATTTTATGTGAAAAAGATCAAGGGCAATTTTCGCTTACAGATAAAGAACCCTTAAAGTTTTTTGCCGGGGACAATTGACAAAGATCGGTGGAGACAAAAAACGCCTTTGGGCTTGTTAGACCCAAATTAAGGGAGGAAGCTATTTCTAACTTTAAAACATCAACAAAAACTCCCGACAGATAACCAAATGCAAAACATGGAACTTAAAAAAATTAAATCAATCCCGACAATTAATAAATGCAATAGAAGCGAAACCAGTTCGAAAAAACAGCATTAAAAAACTATTACGATCCGCCGCTACAAAACAGGATCTCCTACCCTGCGAGAAATTTTTGCCCCTTTATCGTGCTTTAAGAAAACCTTAGGGCGAATCAACAACAATTTTGCAAAAAAAAATGCTAAATAAAGGGTCTTAAAAAAAAGAAAAAAACTGCGAGGCTGATGAGCCACTTAGGGCTTGAGGGTTTAAAAAAGAAAAAACCCAAAGAATAAAGTCTTTAAAATACAAAAAAAGGCAAACAGAATTGTTGTCTTTTACCGAAACAATTACGAAACCAAAATGAATAGAAAAGAAAAATATCGAAAGAAATTTTATAGAAAAACAAAAAACAGAACGAAACGAACCTGTTTAAAGAGCAAGGGCACATTAGCAAGCGTTTTAACGGCCCTTGGGTTTGCAATAAGTACACTGGTAATGGGGTATTACAGGGGGCGGTGGTCCCAGGTCAGTGCCTCCACCGCCATCACCTCCATCTCCGCGATAAATCATGGGGAAAAAAAAAGCTTGACATCTTGCGGTTATTAAAAAAATTACCCGTAAAGCTGGGACCCCTTTAAAACCCGGGGAAAATTAGGGGTGTCGTTAGCTGCTTTTTTCATGCAAGCAAATAGTTGGCTTTATGGCCCAGCACTATGGACATTAGTTCTCTAATGTTGGGGTTAAAATTTTTGTAAAAAAAGACTAAAATAATCCAAGGCCAGTTAATCCCAAAAACAAGTGCTGTTTTTCTATTTATGTCTTTTTTTTTTTTTGACTTGTGGGCTTCAACGGGCTTTTTGGCTTGGGGTGCGGGGGTTGGATGACTTATTTGGAGGGTCATCTTGTTTTTTTTTGCTTGTAATATTTCTGGCTCAAATTTATGTTTTTTTTTTTCCGACCTTCGTTTATTTCCAGCCCAAAGGGTTTTTATTGTAGTTTATTATTGGCCCATCTGGATCTGAGGTCGAAGGGACATGTATAAACCCTGCCAACCAAAGTCTATTTCGATCTGCAAAATTGTAAAACATTTTGGTACCTTTTTATACTTGAAGGTAAATCAACTGTAGAATTAAATGGCGTCCTCTAAATTTGCTAAGTATTGTTTTTGTGCATCAAAACCAGTAGAAGGATCAGTTATGCTCGATCTTGCCTGTGCTTGCGAACCTAGCAAACACCAAACGTAAGTACAAATAGAGTCGTTTATTCGTTCTATTCCTGCTTTAGTTAGGCCCTTAGAAGTGTCTAAGATAAATGTTGTCCATGCTGTTTTATGCTCTTGCTCTATGGACCCGAGGTGAACAGCTGTGCCTGAAGAGAAAGATGTGTAAGGAGGATTCCAGTCATAGTTATACTTTCTGTGCACGCCCCAAAAATAAGGGGTGCCTAGACCATGATTAAGATCCAACTTTTGTCTAAAGTCTGTCTTGGCCTTAATATTGAATTCGTTACAGATCCTTTCAAAAGCCTTCATGTCTATTCTGTTGCTAAATGGGATTAAACGGTTGTCATTTGGCAATGGTGCTTGCAGTTCAGTCAAAATACGTCTGAAGGTGTAATAAAAATGAAATCTATACACTGACCTCACCAAAGGATCAGGGTGATTTAAGTGATCAGCATACGACACTCCACACCCAGTTGATGCACAAAACACAGCAAAGTTTAACTGGTTCTGATAAAACTGCATCGGATGGCTAAACCACACTTTTGGGATGTGGTCGTTTTTAATAGGAGGGTTAAGATAGCTCTTCAATGGAGTACTAACCTTTACTTGAAAGGCGTCAGACTGAGTCACAGAAATGACAAGAGTATCGGTTGTTATATTTTTAAGATTGTAGTGGGGCCCAGCAGAATATTTTGCATCAGTATATTTAAATGCGCTCATTTTTAATTTGTTTAAAAAATGTTTGTAACAATAACAACCCAAGACCGTCCTTCGTTTTTAGAACATGCTATTGATAACGAATGCGGAACCAGAACGGTCGCGCTCCATGAAATATTTTACAAAGTCGTATGGTTTAATATAAGCAAAGCCAAGGAGAATAACAAGATTCTAAAAGTTACCAAATCAGGGACCAAAATTAGCCAGTTAACAATACCTGATGGTTATTACGGGTTTTGCTCACTAAAAGAAGCAATGAGTAACTTTGACATTACTCTCAAACTTAACAATGCAAATCTAAAAACAATGTTAACATTCAAGCCTGAAGAAGTATCTTACTTTTTTGATAGAGAGCTAGCTAAAATGTTAGGCTTTACAACCGGCAATCTACCCACTCATATTTTTAGTGCTGCGCCAGATGAAACTACGTTTGAGGGGGAAAGTCCGCTCGATCTTGCATTACATTCATTACTCTATGTTCATTTGGATGAGCTAAGCACTGATGAAAACTTATATGATGGAAGGGCCTCAACTGTTTTAAGAGCTCTTCCATCTGGGAAAGCTGCATATTGCGATTATGAAATTATACAATTCCCTAATTTACAGTTTAAAAGATTAGTTTGTGGGAGGGTTGGATCATTTAATATAAAAATCACAGACAAAACGGGGAAAGTTGTGAAATGTGATAACCTACACATTGTTTTAGAAATAAAATAATACGTTACTAAAAAATAATGTCGCGTGGGCCAGAAGAATCAGGAGTTACATTAGCGCCTGTGAGGTGTATAACTTTAGAATTAAAAGACCTTGCAGACGTTGCGGACTTTGAACAGAATGGTGAGATAGGCGCTTTGTATGGTTTTGAGTACACTAAAGATGGTGATTATAAACGTAAAGAGGTTGGCGACAACAAAAGGTTTCCTAAACTAGAACAACTACGCAATGTAGAAGCAAATAATGCTGGCCAGTATGAATATAAAATAGTTCGAAAACCTGACAGCAAATGGCACATTAGAACCATATTTAGAATGGGACATAAAATTTGAATTCATAAGCCCATTTACATTTTTTAGCCGTCAAAAAAGTTTCAGAAAAGCATTCAACTCTGGCCCTTTACATGTAAGTCTTATGCCGGACGACAATAGTCGGAAAGAGATGAAATAACGCCGTATGGGAAAAAACAGTACATCCTCCACAGAAGAGAAACGGTTTTAAAGGAAGCTTCTACAAAATTACAGTTCTTTCCAAGCAGAAAATTAGGAGACACGTTCACAATAATATTTGAAATTTCTGTCTTTAAAGATGTGGAGAGGGATGGGGTTGTGGGCGTTAGTGACGCCCTTATAAAAGGAATTAATATTAGCTGGCAAAACTTAGACGTTAAACGTCTTAAAGTTACCATGGTCGTTCTTCACAATGGTGAGGATATTAAGGTCATAACAACAAGCAACAAAATCAATGTTGACTTAAATAGAAACAATCTTACAGAACTGAATTGGATTAATCTTACACATTTAGGCCTTATAGGGTTTTATTATACTGAACAAGTTTTGACAGAGAGTATGATAAACATAATAACTGGATTAAATTAAATTCTGTTATAAAACCATGGAGCAGTTAAACTTTATGACAAAAACTCCTCATTGTTCATTGATTTGTGGGCAGACTGGTTGTGGAAAAAACAATATTTGTCCTAGACCTATTACAAACAGTTTATCGCTACAATTTTGATCATATTGTGATTTTCTGTCCAACACTTAAATGGAACAAAGCATATCATTATAGAAGGTTTATATGGACAGATGATGAAATATATTTAGTTGATCCTAGCAATAAACTGAGTGAGTGTTTAGAACAGTTTTATAGACTGTTTGAAGGAACACAGACACTATTTATTATAGATGACTGTTCGGCAGAAAGAGACATAGTAAAAAAAAGAAACACTTTATCAAAACTAGCTTTCAGTGGAAGACATGCTGGGATAAGTGTGTGGATTTTATGTCAAAAATATAACTCAGTTTTAAAAGACTTTAGAGAACAGTAAAGACTGTAGTTCTATTTCACATGAAAGACAGAGACGCATTTGAAGAATGTTTGCGCGAAAATGATGTTATTGAAAATGATCAGGAAAAACACAGGATTAAGCAAAAACTAAAATCTGAAAAGTTTAGTAAATTAGTATTGAAAACGGATAATCCTACACAGTATGTATGTTTGTAGGGTTTACTAGTTAGAGAACTATAAAACACGGGTTCAATGTCAGCCGCTCGAAACGGGTTAAGACCAGTTGAGAGCGGTTGAGCTTGAACCCGTGTTTTATAGTTATCTCCAACTCATTCACCATGAACCTCCCCTCACTACAGCTTACCAACTCATTCACCCTGAATCACCCATCACTACAGCTTACCAACTCATTCACCCCTGAATCACCCCTCACTACAGCTTACCAACCCATTCACCATGAATCACCCCTCACTAAAGCTTACCAACTCATTCACCATGAATCACCCCTCACTACAGCTTACCAACTCATTCACACCTGAATCACCCCTCACTACAGCTTACCAACTCATTCACCCCTAAATCACCCTCACTACAGCTTACCAACTCATTCACCCCTAAACCACCCCTCACCACAGCTTACCAACTCATTCACACCTAAATCACACCTCACTACAGCTTACCAACTCATTCACACCTAAACCACCCCTCACCACAGCTTACCAACTCATTTACTCCTGAATCACACCTTACTACAGCTTACCAACTCATTCACTCCTGAATCACCCCTCACTACAGCTTACCAACTCATTCACCATGAATCACCCCTCACTACAGCTTACCAACTCATTCACCCTGAATCACCCCTCACTACAGCTTACCAACTCATTCACCATGAATCACCCCTCACTACAGCTTACCAACTCATTCACCCCTAAATCACCCCTCACTACAGCTTACCAACTCATTCACCCCTAAACCACCCCTCACCACAGCTTACCAACTCATTCACACCTGAATCACACCTCACTACAGCTTACCAACTCATTCACACCTAAACCACCCCTCACCACAGCTTACCAACTCATTTACTTCTGAATCACACCTTACTACAGCTTACCAACTCATTCACTCCTGAATCACCCCTCACTACAGCTTACCAACTCATTCACCATGAATCACCCCTCACTACAGCTTACCAACTCATTCACCCCTGAATCACCCTCACTACAGCTTACCAACTCATTCACCATGAATCACCCCTCACTACAGCTTACCAACTCATTCACTCCTGAATCACCCCTCACTACAGCTTACCAACTCATTCACCATAAATCACCCCTCACTACAGCTTACCAACTCATTCACCCTGAATCACCCCTCACTACAGCTTACCAACTCATTCACTCTTGAATCATGCCTCACCACAGCTTACCAAATCATTCACCCTAAACCACCCTCACCACAGCTTACCAACTCATTCACCGTGAATCACACCTCACTACAGCTTACCAACTCATTCACCCTGAATCACCCCTCACTACAGCTTACCAACTCATTCACCATGTATCATCCCTCACTACAGCTTACCAACTCATTCACTCCTGAATCACCCCTCACTACAGCTTACCAACTCATTCACCCCTGAATCACACCTCACTACAGCTTACCAACTCATTCACCCCTGAATCACCCCTCACTACAGCTTACCAGCTCATTCACCATGAATCACCCCTCACTACAGCTTACCAACTCATTCACCCCTGAATCACCCCTCACTACAGCTTACCAACTCATTCACCCCTGAATCACCCCCTCACTACAGCTTACAAACTCATTCACTCCTGAATCACGCCTCACCACAGCTTACCAAATCATTCACCCCTAAACCACCCCTCACCACAGCTTACCAACTCATTCACCGTGAATCACACCTCACTACAGCTTACCAACTCATTCACCCTGAATCACCCCTCACTACAGCTTACCAACTCATTCACCATGAATCATCCCTCACTACAGCTTACCAACTCATTCACTCCTGAATCACCCCTCACTACAGCTTACCAACTCATTCACCCCTGAATCACACCTCACTACAGCTTACCAACTCATTCACCCCTGAATCACCCCTCACTACAGCTTACTAACTCATTCACCATGAATCACCCTCACTACAGCTTACCAACTCATTCACCCCTGAATACCCCTCACTACAGCTTACCAACTCATTCACCCCTAAATCACCCCTCACACAGCTTACCAACTCATTCACCCCTGAATCACACCTCACTACAGCTTACCAACTCATTCACCCCTGAATCACCCCTCACTACAGCTTACCAAATCATTCACCCCTGAATCACACCTCACTACAGCTTACGTACTCTTCACTCCTGAATCACCCTCACTACAGCTTACCAAATCATTCACCCCTAAACCACCCCTCACCACAGCTTACCAACTCATTCACCGTGATCACACCTCACTACAGCTTACCAACTCATTCACTCCTGAATCACCCCTCACTACAGCTTACCAACTCATTCAGCCCTAAACTACCACTCACCACAGCTTACCCAACTCATTCACCCTAAGCCATCATTTACCACAACTTACCAACTCATTCACCCCTAAATCACTCCTCACTACAGCTTTCCAACTCATTCACCCCTGACCACCTCTCACCACAGTTTACCAACTCATTCACGCCTAAATCACCTCTCACCACAGCTTTTCAACTCATTCACCCCTAAATCACCGGAGCCGGAATAGCTCAGTTGGTAGGGCGCCGGACTCATAATCTTGGTGATCCTGGGGTTGTGGGTTCGAATCTCCGCCGGGGCGTTTCGGTACAGGGGGGATTTTTCCCTTGGAGTTAACATTGGTTTTGACACCATTTCCCATGCACTTCTTCGAATGAGACTATAAACCAAGGTTCCGTGTGCGAACGCACGCATAATATCTTGCACACACGTAAAATCCCATCACCAACTTTCGGAAGAGTAGGCCAGTTTGACCGTTGGTATGGATGACACGTTACACATAGCATGCACCCTGCGTGAGAAATGGAAAGAATGAAGGAAGAAAGAAAATCGAGTGAACGATACTGAACGATATTGATTGGATGACACGGGAAACGACTGAATGAAGCGCCAGCTGGCAGCTCTTCAGTCGGCACTACCCAGGTAGGCAGCCCGTTGTGTAAACGAGTCTTGATTGTAAAGCGCTTAGAACTTGGTCTCTAGCTAAGAATAGGCGCTATATAAGTATTCATTGTTGTTGTTGTTGTTGTTGTTGTTGTTGTTATTCACCCCTAAATTACCACTCACTACAGCTTACCAACTCATTCACCCCTGAACACTCCACCCCCGCCTTCACTCAACTCGTTCACTTCCGGATTCATCCCTTTCCCTTCACTCATTAATTCATCCCCCGTCCTCTTTACTCATCAAGTCGTTCAGCTCTAAATCAACAGCCCCCCCCCCCCCCCCACCTCTCCTCCCACATCTTTCACTCGTGCACTCGTCCACCTCCGATTGATCTTTCCGTTTCACTCGTCCATTCGTTCACCCTTTCCCTCATCTCCACACCAGCCCCGTTCCTCAATCAGCAGTACCAACAGCTCTCACCTTACTCATTTACCTCCCCTTTTCTCCCATTCACCCTCCCGTATCCTCTTTCCAATCCACCCTGTCACACACACACACACACACACACACACACACACACACACACACACACACACACACACGCACACACACACACATATGCACACACACATACATATACACACACACGCATACGCACGAATACACACACACACACACACACACACACACACACACACACACACACACACACACACACACACGCACGCACACACACACACACACACACACACACACACACACACACACACACACACACACACTGATGCTGACGGTGTACAACATACCCCTTGATGCATCCCTGGCGGAAAAGATCTGCTGTCAGCGTTGTCAAATCGCTCCACAACTTTCACGTCGAGTACGTCAAATCGCGGTACCTGATGTACCAAGGTTGAA
>CM031611.1:48413755-48416255 GCA_018398815.1 Conus ventricosus | reverse complement strand
CTCGGATTCCAGACTTATCCAGCATTGGTCATAATACACTTCTACTGACAGAGTCAAAGGTTTTTTCAAACTCAATAAAAGCTACCTATACTTCTCGATTTAGACAAAACTGTTTCTGAACAAATGCCATCAAAGTAAATATGTGATCTGTATTCGAAGAATTCCGTTCAAACCCAGCTCCATATTCGCCTGCATTGGTATTTTCTTCGACCCACCCCTGGAGTCTTCCATTGATAATTATTATCTAATTTACTACCAGTGTTGCACAGCGAGAGTCCCCAACAGCTGTTTGGGTTGTTAACGTCGCCTTTTTAACAGCTGTTTGGATTGTTAACGTCGCCTTTTTAAACAGCTGTTTGGGTTGTTAACGTCGCCTTTTTAAACAGCTGTTTGGGTTGTTAACGTCGCCTTTTTAAACAGCTGTTTGGGTTGTTAACGTCGCCTTTTTGTATAATGGCGGAACAATAAATGCAGCCCAACGTTCAGGAAACACACCCGTGTCGAACACAGCATGAAAAAGAAATGTTGCTAAAACGTTCATCACCAAATTTGGTATGAATGCAGTTTTTAATCATTTCGCCGATGATCCCATCTGGGCCTGCAGCTTTACGATTTCTCAGTTTACTTAAGGCCAAAATGATTTCTTCTTTCGATATAGGGCGATTTAAATTATCATAATTATCACCATCGTCATCTCCCTGATCTCCCTGCGCATACTGTTATCAACGCCATCATTTCTTCCGAGCACTTTCTTAAATGGTGAAACCAATTTTCCAGACTAATATCATTTGGAGGTTGAATTTTTTGTCTTCTTCTGAATGTTGCACATTGTCTTCTGAATGTTGCACATTGTCTGATAAAACTCCTTTCGGCTGTTAATAGAGGCGATTAATTTATCTCACATAATTCGGTTGAATGCTGCTTTTTCTTCAAAGACGTTTACAGTCGCGTCTGGCGTTACAGTATTCAAATGATCAGGTGCAGATAAAGTTTGACGATATTCTGGTTAACAATTTACGTGCATTTTTTTCAAGCTTGATAGACTATCTTTTATCGTACCAATTATCGCCACCTTCTTTTGCATCTACTATAAACTGCTTCATCATCCATTATGCAGCGACTTCAACACAGCTGGAAAAAGAAGAAGAAAACAAGTCAAAGTTCATTAACATCAACCTCGATGAGACTAACTGCCACGTGCAACCTTTGTTGAAATGCTTGCGAATCCATTGCATTGTTATTAAGCAAGTCAGCATAAGTTTCATTCCAAAAATACTTTTGAACCAAATCAATAACATTATGCTCTTTTGCATCGTCCGGGGTTTCGCCGTATAAGGTAGTACGTAGCACGACATCGACAAGCATGTGGTAAAAATTAACACGTTTACCCACAAATAATTCACAATTATTAAGAAGTGTAGTAAACACACCACACGACATAATAAAATAATTATTCACACTGCTACCACCCTCGGATATGTATTTGTAGCAACCTTTCAGGTCGCCCTGACGCAAATGTACAAATCCAAAGAAGTGCACAAATTTAGCAACATCATATCCTCATTATCTAACACGTTATCTTCTGAATTTCTGCCCACATTTCATGAACCACTCAATGAGTTTCAAGAGGAAATACAGTTTCTTCTAAATTTTAAGAAATTTTCAAAGTACGACCATTCATATCACCACTTAACAATATATAAACATCACCAAGAGAGGAAGAGAGAGAGAGAGAGAGAGCAAGCAGTCACATACAAAGTCTTCAAGTAAAGCAATACTGTTGTCAAGATCAAAACAGTAGTATGGCGAATTTCCTGGCGGTACATATACACACATACAAAACGTGTTTTTTTCCTATTGTAAGCCATATTAGATTTATCAATAACAAAAGCACGAAAGATGTTTGACTTAATATCCAGCAGTTTCGCAAATGAACCAAATTCTTTTTTAACCAGACATAGTAAGCCCCCAGATCACCTTCAAGCCCTCAGATCACCTTCCACGAGTCGTGAGTTTTATGGCTGATTACAAATGTTTGCAAAGCCAGCAAACACAGACGATTGGAAATCTCCCATAAAGGTTTCCGCCTGGCATATGAAAAGACAAAAACTAACAAATGAAACAAAATCTTCGTCATGTAGTTTAGATGATAAACTTTTTCTATTCCAGTGAAGAAAAGGGAAGTTTTTCGATTTATTTACAGAAAGAAAAATGAACACATCACTATCAACACGATCAGGTGACCCCGTACACACATTCTAAGAAAACAAGATTAGACAGGTTTTGCAAAACAGATTAGACAGGTTTTTGCAAAACACATTCAGCAACATTTGAGACAATTTTTGCATTTCCAACCTAGGCAGCGGCTAAACTAAGCTCAGAACACACTGCCAAGTTACCGGTAATATCGATAGTACATGCTGGCAGTGTCAACCACACACCACACTGCGTCAACAAAACCGGAGAGAGAGAGAGAGAGAGAGAGAGAGAGAGGCGCAAT
>CM031611.1:48403755-48408755 GCA_018398815.1 Conus ventricosus | reverse complement strand
GGGTTTCTTCTCTTCACACCTGCTGTGAAACTCTCCATTGGGTGTCTTCCTGCTTGTAACAATAAAGATTAAAACTTATAGCGCTAAATCTACAATAGCCCTGAGCGCTTGCAAACTTCTATCACATAGGACACACACACACATGCACACGTGCGAGCACGCACACACACATCACACACACACACACACACACACACACACACACACACACACACGCACGCACACACACACACACGCAGAGAGAGAGAGAGAGAGAGAGAGAGAGAAGACACGCACGCCAGGCGACGAAAAGGCCAGTTTTAGCAGAGAAACGCAAGTGCCGGGCAGGAGTATAGTGTACAGCTGGAAAAGATGGGAAAACACACGAAAGAAATCGACCATTCAGAAACTGAGCAAAGAGTTCATCATCCATTCGCTTTATAACAACAGGAAGCCAGTGAAGAGAACGAAGAAGAGGAGCAATCTGAGTGGTATTAGACCATCAGAAAATAATTATTCTGGCCGCGTAATTCTGTACTTTCTGTGACTTATGAATAAGATGTTGTGGACAGAAAACACACACACACACACACACACACACACACACAGTAACTCAGCCGTGAAAGAATAACAGCGCAGATCAGAGTTTTGGTCGCATCTTCTGAATATAGATGCCGATCAGAACTCAGTGATACGACGAAGTTCCAGATGACACACGCGACAGGCTGAGGGGGGTCATCCCGATAGATCCCCGCACCGATAGATCCCTGCACCGAACCGATAGATCCCCGCACCGATAGATCCCCGCATCGGTAGATCCCCGCAAAGGGATAGGGTTAGGGTTCGGGTTAGGGATCTATCGGTGCGGGGATCTATCGGGGTGCACCCGGCTGAGGTAATGTGCCGCTGAAATATAGAGTCTCATCCCTAACACCAAAGATACGAAGAGAAAAACAACCAAAACAAAAGAAAACAACAACAACAACAACAAAACCCAGCTTAGGTTGACCGAGTGAGACAGTTGTCTGGCTGGACAGAATGATGCTAGAAATTAAAAAAAAAAAAAGTTCGAAGGAAAGAAACTTTTAGGCTGAGCTGAAATTTGTTTGTTTGTTTCGTATTAGTTAGCGGGAGCTTATTGTATACTATCCGGGCTTTAATATGAGAAATGCACGACTGTGTACTCTCTCTCTATATATATATGGCAGCTGGGACAATTGTAATATTCAACTGCACATTCCTAAGAGGCCTTAACTTTATGGTGTCGCTCCTAACGACAATTCAGATTCCGATACGAAGTAGAATTTCCTGGCCAAGAAGAATTTGTCGTGGAAACACTTAAATAAATAACCTGTGCGTGTAAGATTATAAACTTTAATAAAAGTACGATAATTATAGTAAATGATTAGACTATGTAATAAGCATACACATTGATATGTCTATCAACTTCAGTAAAATAACAGCGATAAAATTGTCATGGATGTGATAAAACAGAGTCGGCTAAATGTGCACGCTGCGTAGTAGTTTATTACCTTCTTATAGAAAGAGCGATCAAATTACGTTAGGGCCCTGTTAGGGTTAGCTCACTCCGACTCGGACCTAACTGCATGTGTGCAGTCGTTTTGTATGTGGCGTTGTGCACTGAGGTGTCAGCTGTTGGCAGCTGTCCTGCAGTCAGTAGGTGTCCATGAATTGACGGAGACTGAGCAATTATTTGCCAGTTGTTCCGAGAACAAAAGAAACTACACCAGCGAAGGGAACATGTTTGAGACAGGTTTTTTTTGTTTGTTTGTTAATGTCAAGCATAGTCTTCACAAAAACTCTCTCTCCCCAGCTAAGCGTCCAGGTCGGAAAGTACACTGTATTGTTCTGGCACAGTGCATTGGACGCTTCCGGGTTCTCCGTCGGGGTCATTTGGTATTTTCCTTTTGATAGCAACACAGACTTTATGCCTTGGACCTGCTTTGTCAGCTTCAAATCGATGGTTAGGTTGGGCCGGCTAGTGAATGACCTGTTACTTGTTGTTTTACATTGGTGGTGCAGGATGAGTTACATCAATGTGTCAACATTGCCTTGATGTGGACAAGACTGTGTCATCATCTTTTATTTAAAATCTGTAGCCGTCAATAATAATTTTTTTTTAAAAGCCTGGCTTGTTTTTGTTTGTTTGTTTGGTTGGTTGGGTTTTTTTTTTTTGCGACGTACTTATCCATTTTCACCCCCTAACTCCTTCAGAAAAAGGGAAACATCTAAATGAAATGGTGAGATTGACTAATAACCTTGTGTATGCAAAGAGTCTGTACTCTTGGGATTTTGCTCAGGGGCTCGTCTTTCCAATGCAACCCGTACTCCTTCTTCGCCGTTAAATCGAACTCGTCCCCTCTCCAGTAAGAATGATGTGAAATCGTTCCCAAGGAGCAATGCAGCTGGAGACGCACAGAAGAGTGGAAAACAAACAAACCAAGCCGGTATTTTACGCCTTTGACTAAACGTTGAGCGCATAGCACACACGGTGCCAAAGCACAGTTGTTTTATGGAATCCCTACCGCAATAACTTAAGTATTCATAACAATGCCATGACTGCGGATTTACCATATACAATAGATAACAATACCCAGCGAATAAACAACAACAAACGTGGTCTTGGAAAACCTTGAGGATGAGACAAACAGCCACCTCTTTAAAACGCACGAGACCCTCTCACAAGCACATGTATACGTGCGTGTGACTAGTTCCAATGTTTTGCTATTATCGTGGTCCAGCCGACCACGCAGAGCCTCTCAGGGCTGTTGAACTCAAACAGGTTAACAACAACAAAAAGTAAAAATCCTGAAGAGGTCAGATGGATTATATCTGAAACAGGAACAAAGAACAAACGCTATCAATGACTCGGTAACTAAACTATTGACACTTTATGGCAGATTTCACACACACACACACACACACACACACACACACACACACACACACACACACACACACACAGAGAGAGAGAGAGAGGAGAGAGAGAGAGAGAGAGAGAGAGAGGAGAGAGAGAGAGAGAGAGAAGAGAGATGCTTTACCCTTGATTTCTTACTGGCAGATTTCAACAATCGTAAAAAAACATGATGAAAAATATTTAAATGCTAACACACACACACACACACACACACACACACACACACACACACACCACACACACATTAATTGACACGACAGACTGGACAGCCACTGTTCACTACAATTTTCACTTCCAAACAAAAAGTTTCCGGTACAAAGACAGAACAGTCCACAGGCTGCACACCAAAAAAAAAAATAATGGGGTATGGTCTTACTTAAGGAGTCGAGTATTTATAGACTGGCGCAATCAGATTGCTTTGAGAATGTTTCTTGTGTCTGAAAGTTGATTCCCTTGTTTTCTTTTATATGGCCATCAAGGTACAAGCCAGGTGGTTCCAAGCAGACAGATTAAGATCAAAGGAATGGACTATTTGGCGGCTACCACTGGCACTGTCACGGGTGAGTGCAAAAGCCTGAAATGTGACGTCAGCTACTAAGGGGAAGGTCATGTAGTCGAAGATTGTATGTAATGTCATCGGTGGAAATCCACCCCATAGCAAGGGACATAATTGATTGGGAGTTTCTCTTTTCATCAATTATGACTTTAACATTAAATGCTGGCTCAAACTTGAAGTAGGCATCAAAACGTTCACATGGATTGTATAGTGTATAGTGTAAATTCCTCGTTGGAAATGGGTCAATGTTATGCACACGAAAGATTCAAAATCTGTAAATCTCCTCGGTTGTGAAAGGAATCATCATCATCATCATCATCATCATCATCATCATCACTATCGTCATCATCATCATCATCATCATCATCATCATCATCATCACTATCGTCATCATCATCAGGATCAGCAGCGTCGTCGTCGTCGTCGTTGTCATCATCATCGTCATTATCATCATTACATCATCATGAATAGCGAGCTCGTTTCAATTTTTCTTTTTCACTAGCAATGCAGTCTTTTCGGAGCACGGCAATTCCTAGTGCTGAAGAAGAAGGGGACGCAGTGTTGCTGGTTAGAAGAGGTAGAGTGCCTCTCGTTCTCTCTGCTGTTTAGAAGACGTCAGTATTTGTGATGCACGGATGCGGGGGGGGGGGGGGGGGGGGGGGGGGGGGGGGAGGGGGATAATGGCAGGATCTACTTCGACAAGATTTCCAAATCGACCTCTCGCCTTTAAGGACAGCATTTATTTCATCCACATCGCAGATTAAGGGAATTTTCTTCTTTTCCAGTTTCTTCCATAGAACAAACGCCATCAGTAAGTTGTTTATTCTGCCGCTTTCAAGAGCTCCGCGTATTACAAACAGAGATGAACAACATAATGATTTAGTCTGTCGACCTCTTCCACACGGCCATCCAGCTTGCAGCGAACGCTAATCGTGCTGAGATGCAGGTCATCCTACAGGTGATCTTCAGCTGTCTGGAGACCACAGAGGCTACCCAGAACATTCCAGTTCTTCCTTCTTCTTCTTCTTCTTCCATAGAGAGCAGCCGATATCAATGAAATGATGATTCTGCCGCTTTTTTTTTTTGGGGGGGGGGGGGGGGGGAGGTCTACGTTAATGATTATCAGGGTGCCAGGGTGGAGGGATGTGGGGGGGATGTCAGTCATCTTAGAGCCTTGACCCAGCTACACTGAGGAGCTGCAGACTTGGCCACAGGCATGTGAGCCTGCCCACCATTCATATGGAAGGGTGAGCCCTCATCTAGCGTCAAACCCAAACATACAGCAAGTAAAAAAAAAAGAGTTAAGGATGACGGGGCAGGACACGTTTGGCACAAAGGTGTCGTGGTACAGAGCAAAAAACAAACAAACAAACAAACAACAACAACAAAGAAGCTCCGTGCACGGTAGTAAGTTCCAGTCACGAAGGCTTTCGGAAGGGAGGGAACTAAGTATTGTTTTCTCCAGGAAATGCTGAAGGAGGGCATAGCCCATCCCTCTCCATCAGCCGCTCCACCTTCCCTGGGCTG
>CM031611.1:48392682-48395182 GCA_018398815.1 Conus ventricosus | reverse complement strand
GTTCATTTTGTGAGAGAATATTACTGTTCATTTTGTGAGAGAATATTAATGTTCATTTTGTGAGAGAATATTAATGTTCATTTTGTGAAAGAATATTAATGTTCATTTTGTGAGAGAATCTCAGTTTGAGGGAAACAGAGATTTTTTTTTCTCTCCTGTACTGGGGGTATGACAGGAAAAGATCTTTCATCTCCGACCTTTCATTTCAATGGCCACAGCCTCAGGAGACTAGTTTCAGAGGGACAGCGGAGCTTACGGGACGATGAGGTTTGTTTTTCAGCCAGGTAGTCAGGAGCAAAACCACAGATAACTGCAAAAGAGTAAGTGGAAAGTTTATAGCTGATCTGTTAAAAGACCGACTGAAGTTCGAAGGTTTCAGTTTCAGTTTCAGTGTCATCAAAGAGGCGTCGCTGCGTGCAGGTCGGTCCATATACGCTACACCACATCCGCTAAGTTTTGAGATCACACTGCGCATGATTTAAAGCTGATGGATAAATGAATTCATGACAATACTTACGTGTTTATTTACGTACAAAGTACCTGACGTGTTTTGCTTGTTTGTATGATACCCGCGTTGCTTGATTCTTATAACTGTTATAACATTTTCCTTGTGTGCGTTGCTGAAGTTTCCAATGGACAACGAACTGCTTGAATCCCGGTCCTTCAATGGCTGAGCGAGTCTGTTGCGCGAGACCGAACGTCATCAATTAAAGAACGTACGGAGCGCCAAAGTCTTAAATCGCTGAACGGAAATCCCGGGTTTTTGTACAGTAGCGTCGAACAAGTTTTGATGTACGAAACGCAAACCTTCAGGAGAAGCAGATCCTCCACCAGAACGATACAGACCTTCATTGACAGCCACCTCAGGTGGATCCTGATCAGCCACTGGCCAGAAACCATTCAATCACTCAGCTGTGGGAAAGAACAGATCAATGATCCGCACAGGAAGGAATGATGATAAGAGATGACGCTGGGTTGGTCATGTTCTGTGCAAATCATACAGCAGCTCTATAATTATTATTATTATTATTATTACAAATACTTATATAGCGCCTGTTCCCGGCTAGAGACCAAGCTCTACGCACTTTACAATCCACACTCGTTTACACAACGGTCTGCCTACCTGGGTAGTGCTGACTGAAGAGCTGCTAGCTGGCGCTTCATTCAGTCGTTTCCCGTGTCATCCAGTCCATATCATTCAATATTGCTCACTAAATTTTCTTACTTTATTCATTTTTTCCATTTCTCACGCAGGGTGCATGCTATGTGTAACGTGTCATCCATACCAACGGCCAAACTGGCCATCTCTTCCGAAAGTTGGTGACAGGATTTTACGTGTGTGCAAGATGTTATGCGCGCGTTCACACACGGAACCTCGGTTTATAGTCTCATTCGAAGGACTGTATGGGAAATGGAGTCAGAACCAAAGTTAACTCTGAGTGAAAAATCCCCCCGCACCGAAACGGCCCGGCGGAGATTCGAACCTGCAACCCCAGGATCACAGGGATTACGAGTTCGGCGGTCTACCAACTGAGCTATTCCGGTCCCTACAAGAGAGTCCCCTACACGGCATCCCTACGGCAAGAAACAGGGAGGGCGCCCAAAGAACGCAAGGTGCTAGGACTTCTGCGTACGCAGGCTGATAGGCCTTTTCCTGCGGACACCCCCTGTATAGAAAGACAAGGACTAATCCCATCTACCCAACAAAGGGAGTGGAGTTTTGTGTGTATTACCGCTTTTTTTTTTTTTATCCCCCCATCAAGGCAGCCATACTCCAGCTTCGGGGAAGATGAATGCTAGCTGGCGCTTCATTCAGTCGTTTCCCGTGTCATCCAGTCCATATCATTCAATATTGCTCACTAAATTTTCTTACTTTATTCATTTTTTCCATTTCTCACGCAGGGTGCATGCTATGTGTAACGTGTCATCCATACCAACGGCCAAACTGGCCATCTCTTCCGAAAGTTGGTGACAGGATTTTACGTGTGTGCAAGATGTTATACGCGCGTTCACACACGGAACCTCGGTTTATAGTCTCATTCGAAGGACTGAATGGGAAATGAAGTCAGAACCAATGTTAACTCTGAGTGAACATCAAAAACCTGCAACCCCAGGATCATCAACTGAGCTATTCCGGCCCCTACAAGACAGTGCCCTACACGGCATCCCTACGGCAAGAAACATGGAGGCCGCCCAAAGAACGCAAGGTGCTGGGACATTGAGGCGGACCTCAGAACACCCGGCTACAGCTGAAAAGAAAGGCCCAGGAAAAACATTGTGTAGCGGACGATTGTTGGCAGCCTACAGCCCGGAACGGGGGACGAGTCCTGTGTGTTCCATGGATCTGGTAAGACTTCACTGGAAGGGGGATTCCGGGGAACATTTCGTCTGGAGACTACTGTTCAGTCTTTCCTGCCGCACGGGAGTTGTGTGTGTGTGTGTGTGTGTGTGTGTGTGTGTGTGTGTGTGTGTGTGTGTGTGTGTGTGTGTGTTTTCTCTG
>CM031611.1:48385182-48390182 GCA_018398815.1 Conus ventricosus | reverse complement strand
TTAGCGTCAATAATCTTACATCCACTTAAGTTTAACACGTTTTCAAGGCCCATTTGGCTGCTCCTTGTACGGAAGACAACTGGTTCTATGCTTCTGGGTATGGTGTGAAAAAAAGAAGAGTTCTATGAAACTGAAAAAAAAAGCAGTCGCTCACAAGCTATTTACAGAAAAGTTTAGGTTCAATCTTTGACAATGAGAACATGCTTTTCTGCTAGAATATTTGCACGTAGTGATTTGTAATTAGTCAATCTAGCTACAAATTCATGAGCCTTTTTGAAGACATTTTAGTGGACATTTTCTTACTGTGCCTTAGAATATGTTTCTGTGGTTAGGGTATTCATTATACCACAATTAATTTTGTAACATTGTAACATAAGGATGGGATGTATACATTGTAACGTAAGGATGGGATGTATACATTGTTCACAAAATTCTGCAAACCGGAATCAATATCTTGCCTCTCAGCAATTCGATTTCCATAGCAGCTATAACAGCGAGCGGAGCGTGGCTATTTTCAATCCCCTTTCATCATAGGGTGGCTGTAATTTACCGTTAAATCTTGCTTCTCTTTCTGTATGATGAAAATAGGTAAATTTACATTTCAGTTACATTGGACAAAACTTTTCATTGGTGTCAGGTAAACTGATAAACAGTTGAGTCAGCCCTGACAGCAAGGGTTTTTTTTTTGTTTTTTTTTGCGTGGAAGTCCTTCATTATTTTCTTCATTTCTGTAGTTTCAAATTTAATTGCAATAACTTGCCATCAAAATTTAAATCGCAGTGAGCTCGGTCTTCATACAAAAACTTATGCCCTACCCAGGAAAGAAAAGAAAAAATGGACATCTACACAACCAGAAAAAGAATTCTATTCTCACTTCTAACTCCAAACATGCAACATTCATATACTGTGTATATAGTCCGATCTGGAGAATTTTAAACAGAAAAGAATTCTATTCTCACTTCTAACTCCAAACATGCAACATTCATATACTGTGTATATAGTCCGATCTGGAGAATTTTAAACAGAAAAGAATTCTATTCTCACTTCTAACTCCAAACATGCAACATTCATATACTGTGTATATAGTCCGATCTAGAGAATTTTAAACAGAATTCTATTCTCACTTCTAACTCCAAACATGCAACATTCATATACTGTGTATATAGTCCGATCTAGAGAATTTTAAACAGAAAAGAATTCTATTCTCACTTCTAACTCCAAACATGCAACATTCATATACTGTGTATATAGTCCGATCTAGAGAATTTTAAACAGAAAAGAATTCTATTCTCACTTCTAACTCCAAACATGCAACATTCATATACTGTGTATATAGTCCGATCTAGAGAATTTTAAACAGAAAAGAATTCTATTCTCACTTCTAACTCCAAACATGCAACATTCATATACTGTGTATATAGTCCGATCTAGAGAATTTTAAACAGAAAAGAATTCTATTCTCACTTCTAACTCCAAACATGCAACATTCATATACTGTGTATATAGTCCGATCTAGAGAATTTTAAACAGAAAGAAGCCAAATCATTGAACAGGTCGTTTAAACGTTGTGTTTACATATCTAGAAGATAACGTGTTGTGCTACGAGATTTACCGAATGATGTCAAGTTTGTCGTGACTGGTACAAAAAAAAAAAAAAAAAAAAAAAAAGGCTGGCCGTTGGCTGCAAGGGAAGCAACAACAACAACGAAAAGGAAAGCACTCTGCGATGATAAAGTAACTGCCCCTTGCACCTGACAAAACACGTCAAAAATAGGATTATCGTAATTCACACTAGGCGCAGTAAAACAGATTCAAACGGCAATAACAAATGCTTAAAAAAAAAAAGGGAAAAAGGGTGTCAAAAATAAGATTATCATAATTCACACTAGCTGCAGCAAAAGAAACACAAACGGCACAAATAATAACTAAATTAAGGGGAGAAAAGGGGGAGAAGAAAAAGTTCTTTAATCAAACCAGGCGGGCTGCCTTTTGGCCTCGTAGATGACATAATCACCAAAAATACCAGTGTGTGTGTGTGTGTGTGTGTGTGTGTGTGCGCGTGCGCGCGTGTGTGTGTGTGTGTGTGCTTGCGTATGTGCGTGCGCGCTCGTGTGTGTGTGTGTGTAAATACAGAAGATTGTTAATTTATGTAGAAGACGGGCAAACGGGTATGCCCGACAGGCACTGGATGATGGTGACCATCAGCGTCGCATGGACATTGACACCGCGTTCAGCCCCTGTTGAGGCCAGACCAAAGATAGTTCGCCCTACGGAAAGATGGTTCACTCCGCGGAAAAGTGAAGCCAGATGGCTGGCACATTCCATGCTGCCACTCCCCCCCTGACATGCTATCTTTCCACGCGTGTCCAACATGGCGAGTAAGGCAGGAGGCAACTGGTGCGCCGCGCCGAACTGTTTTAATTCTCGGAAAAAGGGGGTTCCGGTGTTTTTCTTTTCCAAAAGACAAAGAAAGGTGAGATCATTTTCTGTGTTACATTTCCTGAATACGTTGTTTTAATTAAGAGAGAGAGAGAGAGAGAGAGAGAGAGAGGAGAGAGAGAGAGAGAGAGAGAGAGTCAGTTCAGCTGCGTGAGCGAGGAAATTGCTCCCGCGATGTTGTCATGCAGAAGCCGAGAGAGAGAGCGTACATGCACGCGCGCATGTGTGTGTGTGTGTGTGTGTGTGTGTGTGTGTGTGTGTGTGTGTGTGTGAAAAAGAGAGAGAGAGAGAGAGAGAGAGAGAGAGAGTGAGAGAGAGAGAGAAGAGAGAGAGAAAATGCATAGGATACTACTAGCGCTCACATACACACACTTATAGGTGCTTGCACACACACGCACGCACGCACGCATGCACGCACGCACGCACGCACCCCACACCCCACACACACACACACACACACACACACACACACACCACACACACACACACCACACAACACACACACTTGTATGAAGATGATACGCATGTGCATAAGCAAGTGACCATGTGCTCACACGGCGCACATATGCAGACACTGAGAGAACGTCTACAGACTGGCGTTAAAAAACAGTTTCTATATTGAACCAAGTTTCACCATTCTTTTTGTGTTCTTTGCAGATGCAAGAAGTGGGTTCAGAACTGTAGGCGTGAAGATCTTGTGGGCAAACCAGCTGTGTACCTTCATGCAAACTGCTGTATTTGCTCTGAGCTTTTTGAAGCCAATCAGTTCATGGACCACACCCGCAAGAACTGTCGACTGATTTGGAGTGCAGTACCAACGATTTTCAGTGTACCAAATCCACCACAAGACTGACCATAAAACGACCACTTCCCACACGATCGGAGCTGCACCAGCCAAAAAAGCACGGAGGCAAAAGGCAACATCAACATGTGATGCAGGTAATCAACATTATCATTTTACTAACTAACATCATAGTGCACATAGTATTTGGAAAAAGTACAGTTATGAATGCTGTCAAACACTGTCTGCATAACTCGGCATCCCGTTGACTAACAAAATCCTTTAGCAGTTACTTGTTTATGTGTATGTATGCTTGCGCCCACCGTGATTTAATGCAGGCTTATTTGTGCGTGCCCACGTGTGTGTGTGTGTGTGTGTGGTGTGTGTGTGTGTGTGTGTGTGTGTGTGTGTGTGTGTGAGAGGAGAGAGAGAGAAGAGAGAGAGAGAGTGTGTGTGTGTGTGTGTGTGTGTGTGTGTGGTGTGTGTGTGTGTGTGTGTGTGTGTGTGTGTGTGTGTGTGTGTGACACAGACAGACGGACAGAGATAGAGACAGAGACAGAGACAGACATTAAAATGCAAATCCACTTTCTGTCAACAGATGTAAGCACTGCAAAAGATGCATCTGTTGTGCAAACCGATTCTCTGTCAACTGGTCCTGGGGAGTCCACTCCATCTGTTCAACCCTCTGTCTCTGCTCTGGACCCTCGTCTGCCCATGTTCCAGCACTGTCTTCCTCCTCAGCTTATGGGCCTTCTTACACCACACACACACACACACACACACACAAAACAAAAACACAAAACCACACACACACACACCACACACACCAAACAAACAACAACATACACACACACACATAGACAGATGAGACAAAGAGAACACGAAACTTGTAAAACATTGTGTTCCCTCACTTCCTGATCTGCCAGTCGGCTGTGTTATGCACCGGTAAAGTGGGGAGTGGCAGGCAGAGCCTGCTCGCCGCGCGGCGCTCAGCCGGCTTCACTGTGGCTAATACTGCGGACAGAGTAACCGCTCAGCGAGTGAACCGTCTTCCGTAGGGCGTACAGTCTTTGGCCAGACCAACACACTGTCATGAGAGAGAGAGAGAGAGAGAGAGAGAGAGAGAGAGAGAGAGAGACAGACAGACAGACAGGCACTGGATGATGGTGACCCTCAGTGTCGCATGGACATTGACACGCGAGTAGTAAGGTTAGGCAGGTTTCACGCCTTAAAACGGTGGCGGTTGACGGTGGCGGTTGAGATGGCATCGGGAGATCGATGTGAGGTCCCTATGAATAGACCCTTCGGGCGATGACAAGGCTTGCATCTTGAAGGTGCAATCAGATGAAAAAGCGTAAAGAAAAAAAAAAAAAGACATACTGGTTTAAGCGACTTTTTTTTTAAGGACGAATCACATGATTGAGGATGCTTGGTGATAAAATCGAACGATCCCTGTGACGTCCCTATTCATAGACCCTACGGGCGATTGCATCACGAGAGGTGCAATCAGCTGTGAAGAAAAATGTAAACAAACCAAACAAATGACAGACTTGTTTTAAGCGACTCGTGTTGGGTTAGCTCGTCTCCCAAGGGTGACATCACATGATGAAAAAGACAGTCAGTTCCCTTGAAAGGCCGAACTGTACCCGCAAACCTTACTAGCTGAGCATGACTGACTTTTTATATCGGTTCATTACAGTTAAAGAATGAGATTGGGGTTAATAGTGTCTTTGTTTGTTTGGTTGTTTGTTTATTTTCAAATTTAAAACCCCCCTTTCCC
>CM031611.1:48357541-48385082 GCA_018398815.1 Conus ventricosus | reverse complement strand
GATTATCACCAAGCAACCTCCTCAATCATGTGATTCGTCCTTTAAAAAAAAGTCGCTTAAACCAGTATGTCATTTTTTTTTTTCTTTACGCTTTTTCATCTGATTGCACCTTCAAGATGCAAGCCTTGTCATCGCCCGAAGGGTCTATTCATAGGGACCTCACATCGATCTCCCGATGCCATCTCAACCGCCACCGTCAACCGCCACCGGTTTAAGGCGTGAAACCTGCCTAACTCTTATATACCGCGTTCAGCTCCTGTTGAGGCCAGACCAACACACTGTCATGAGAGAGAGAGAGAGAGAGAGAGAGAGAGAGGGGTTGAGGTTTTTTTGTTTTTTTTCTCTTCTTTCTTTCCTTCACTTTTCGTTTTTTTTTGCTGTTTGAATTTTGTTTATGCGTATCATGCTTGCATGTGTGTGTGTGTGTGTGTGTGTGTGTGTGTGTGTGCGTACGTGCGTGGCTTTCTTTTTGTTGTTGTTGTTGTTGTTGCTTTATTTCACTTGATCTTTTGGAATCTCCATTCTGTAATGAATTTCCCCATTTTCTTTTTAATGTTTGATTTTGGACCTGAACGACAGAATGAGCAGTATGAGATCGCACTGACTTTCCTCTCCCCCCTCCTTCTTCCCCTTCCCCTCTCTGTGTTATCTTCGGGTGATCCCAAAGGATCTCTGGGTCAAAGATCCGGACAGTGAACTAGCAACTGACCAATGGTCACTGTGTTTCACATGAGACAATGGGTCCCTCCATATCTGCCTACTTACTACCACGTGGGCGAAGTACCACGATGTCGACTTTAAAAAAACACACAAAAAAACAAACACAAAAAAAAACCCTTACAATCAACCGATTAATTTAGAATCGCTTACAAAAATATGAGAAGAGTCAACTGTTAGAAACCACCCCGTGGTCGTGCAACAAAGAGGTCACCGAGCCACTGAAATCTCTGTAGGTATTCATCGTTAAAGCGCTGAAAAATTGTATCATGAACAGGGAAGAAACAAAGCAAATCCTGTAATACGACAATACAGAACCCTCCTTTTAAAGGTAAAGAAGCTGCTTTATAGACAAGGTTGTTTAAAGAGGGAGTGCAGATGATCAAACCATGCTTAAATTTTACATGTTCTTACCTCCACTAATGCTGTCATAATATTGCAAGGATAAAAGGCTGTTCTACAATAATCAAACCATACACAATTTCAACCTGTTCTCGCCTCCTCAAAGCTGCCATGTTGTAGGATTACAAAGGTGTTTTACGATGCTCAAAACATAAACAATATTTACCTGCTCTTAACTGCATCAATGTTGCACGTTGCCATGTTGTAAGTATGAAAGGCTTTATCAAACCATACACAAATTTCGCCTGTTCTTACCACCTTGATGCTGCTATGTTGTCAGAATAAGAGGCAGTTCTATAAACATCAAACCATACACAAACTTTACCTGTTCTTACCTCCCTTAATGCTGCCATGTTGTCAGAATAAAAGGCTATTCTATGATCATCAACCATACACAAACTTTACCTGTTCTTACCTCCCTTAATGCTGCTATGTTGTATGGATGAAAAGATATTCTACAATGATCAAACCACACAAATTTTACCTGTTCTTACCTCCCTTAATGCTGCCAAGTTGTCAGTACAAAAGGCTAGTCCATAATCATCAAACCATACAAACATTTTACCTGTTCTTACCCCCCCCCCCCCCCCCCCCCTGATGCTGCCATGTTTTAAGTATAAAAGGTGTTCTACAATGATCAAACCATACACAAATGTTCCCTGCTCTTACCTCCCTTAATATTGCCATGTTGCAACGATAAAAGGCTGTTCTACAGTGATCAAAACATACACACATTTTACCTGTTCTTACCTCCCTTAATGCTGCCATGTTGGAACAATAAAAGGTTGAACTACAATGATCAACCATACACAAATTTTACCGTTCTAACCTCCCTAATGCAGCCATGCTGCGACGATAAAACCATACACATATTTCACCTGTTCTTACCTCCTTCATGCTGCCTTGTTGCAAGGATAAATGGCTCTTCGTTGGATACATACATTTAAATCTTTCTGCGATTGAGACCTGTAAACAGTGTACCCAAACTGGCCTGCCAATATAGCTCTCTGCGAAGAAAGTTTGCATCTCGCCTACTCACTGACTCGATAGGACGATGGACAGAAATGGGACCTCACGGTTGTCTGGTGAGATGTCGTGTTCACGTGGTGGGCAACCATGCGTTTGTTGGTCTTGCCTCTGTTGACGTCACTTTTACGGCTGGCCCAACGTAATTTAAGGTTTGTGGTTGAGCCTACATACCACTGCTGTGGGTGCAGACTGCACCTGATAAAAATATATCACATTGGCAGACGTACAAGTGAGATGTTGTAGTACTTTCCACGACCACCCATCCCATGGAGACACCAGTTCCTGTGTGTCCTTGGCATGTTTACAGGTGTCGCATTTCCTTGTACATCTAAAGAAGCCAGGGCACTCTTTGGGTCCATGCTCTACAAATCGTCTTGGCACACTGGGTTTGTAGGTTTCTCCCAAGTTTTTTGAGTCTCCTGTCAGCTGCAATGATACACTTGGAGGGAAACACAGATTTGTTTTGGGGGTTTGAGTACAGGAGATGGAGGTTCCTTTTTGATGATGGCAGTCCTCGACGGAGCTCGAGGGTCAAATTTTGTGACCCAAGCTATCTTTTTGCTCAGTCGCAGAAAGATTGAATGCATGTATCCAACGAAGAGTCCAGTATCAAAACAGTCAGGCCACAAAATTCGACAGAACACCCCTCCCCCCTCCCCCCTCCCTTTCCGCATCACCTTTCCCTACACCACTCTTCCTATAACCCCCCCCCCCCATCCCTCTCCTCCTCCATTCTTCTGAATGCTTCTCTGTCTTTCCCCTTCTCCTTCCATCACGATCTATCTACACTACAACCATCCCCCCCCCCTCATCTCCCCTTCCACCACTTCACCTCCCACTCCCAATTCTTTCCACTCCTATCTTATTCACCAAATTATCCCTATCATGCTAAGTAAAGAGTGAGGTAGAAGGCTACGTAACAATGTCACGTGAGTTGATATGCTATCAATTGCGGAACTGAAGGGGTGAGAGAGTCGTTACAAATGGAGTTTATTTGGTGTTTATTTTAATTTTCCGAACTTACAAAAAAAATAGAAGGCAGTTTCTGTGTCATTATTGGGGTTAAGCAACAGGAAGGGGATGGTCAGCGTAAAACAAATATAAGATAGGCAGGAGATTTCTTAGGGAGGGTCTGGGGACACCTGACATAACCTGGTGTATTGACCAGATTTTTCCAGATGAGGGCATCACGAGGGACAGGTCTGTTACGTTGGAATATGGATATGAAAGATGAAATAGAACCATTGCCTATATTGATGTTGACCAAAAGTGACGTCACTGGATTGACGTTAAGAGAAAAAATTGCATCATGACAGTGATGTCATCACCAAGTCAGTGAAATGTTTTTGAGAAAGGACAGACAGCTGACCTGTGCACAGGAGTAAGTTAGTAAGCGTATAATTATTCAATAATTATTGTACTATTTGTGAACTATTTGTGTTATGTACAACGACTAGTGGTACGGAAGGAAATGGTAATTGTGGTGCTCTTAGTAGTTGTAACAGGGGCCGACAAAGGAAATGGTGATATCCATCTAGCAATGCCATGTTATGAGCCCCTTGGCCAACGGCACAATAGTTTAGGTGGGGATGGGAAATTGGTGATGTGGGCGCATACATGTGCATGTGCATGCGTGCAAATATGTGCACACGCATGTTGTGTGTGTGTTGTGTGTGTGTTTTGTGTGTGTGTGTGTGTGTGTGTGTGTGTGTGTGTGGTGATATTGGGAGAGTAGAAGAACATAGTCTATGACGAGTAATCATTAACACAGGTTCCTCCTTGCTCTTCCTGCCTCCCCTTTCCTTACTCTCTCTCTTCTCTCTCTCTCTCTCTCTCTCTCTCTCTCTCTCTCCTCTCTCTCTCTCTCTCTCTCTCTCTCTTTCTTCCCCCTCCACCCCTCCATTTTGTTTTGCCCTCCCCCCTCCCACTCAATTTCTTTAAACTCTGCTGGCATTGAGAGAGACTTGCATCCCTCCTCTCCAGGTTATGTGTGACCGAAGTTGTAATGGATACAGAGGTTGCAACAGCTATTATTATAACAATAAGGATGAAGGGGCTTTATGTGTAGGATTCGTTAGATTATGTATATCTTAGTCTTGAGTCAGAAAAATCTTGATGTAAAACATTTCATCATGATAGCAGGGATGTGTGCGTGTGTGTGTGTGCGCGCGCGCGCGCGCACGTGTGTGTGTGTGTGTGTGTGGTGTGGATGAGAGTGTGTGTATGTGCAAATGAGATAGTTTTAGATATTATTATATCGTTTTAGTTGGTTGGTTTTAACAATGTGGTAGTACAAAAATTATTTTGTGCAATGTAAATATACTGGCGGTTGGCTGTGTATGAGGGGTGGAGTGTGTGGGGGTGTTTTTGTGGTGGATGCATTTGGGTATGAGTAATGCAGTGGTATATGTGTATGAAAAGATTTGACTTGTATGTTTATTTAGTGCGGGGCGGCGCGCGAGCGTTTGTGTGTGTGGTGAGTGTGGGGGTGTGTTTGTTTTGGGGTGTGGGGTGTGGGGTGTGTGTGTGTTTTGGTGTGGGGTGAGTGGTTTCCCTGGGTGGTGCTTATTTGACCGTTATATGTGTGTGTTTGGGGGAAACAATAGAAATGAAAAAATGAAAAAAGTGAAAAAACGGGGGGGGGGCCCCAAATGGTGTGATAATTTAAAATTTTTTTTTTGAAAAATTGTTTTCAAATGTGCAGTTTGCTGTTAAAGGCTGAAAACCCAAAAATTTTATAATGAAGGGGAAAAAACAGGCAGGGGGGTGTGCACTTTTTTTTTAAAATTTGTGTTTTATTTTATATATATATATTTTTAAAAATTTTTTATATTTTTTTTATATTTATATATATATTTATTGTCCGGAGGGGGGAAATCGGGTTTGGGTTTTGGGTTTAAAGTGCCCCTAAGTTAAATGTATTATTAGCGGGCTTAACACACCGGGTTATTTTTGGGCACTATACACGATATGCAAAATCATGGTCCCCAAAACATTCACCCTTTTCGGGGGAGGGGATTTTCACCCCATTCGTTTTTTTCAAAAAACACGACTGAGCAAAAGGGAAATACAATTTCTAGTACTTAAAATTTAAATTCTTGAACAACCCAAATAAAACCCCCAATGCTTATCAGAACAAAAAAGTTTAAATTTAATTTCCCTAACCCCGGGGTTTAATAAAATGTTTCTTACCGGGCCCCGGTTTTTTCCCCAAACAAACCCACCCTTTTCCCAACCACCCACAGTTCTTGAAAAAGTTTCTTCAAGTCTTCTTCCAAAACTGCTTGATGGTGACCCCCTTGGGTTTGATGGCCCAAGGTTTTCGGACTGGGCCCTTCGGGGGCGTCTCTGGGATTAAAAGTCAAAACTTTTCTTCTTGTCTTCTTCACCCCCCTTGGGGAAAAAATTCATTTTTGTCTGTCTTCCCCCCAACCTCGGGGTTTCAAACTTATTTTCCCTTCTTTTCCCAGTTGTTTTTTAAAACTCTAAGACCTTGCTGTCTCTTCTATTCCCAGACCGTTTCTATGGCCCTTTTTGTCCTGTCACCCCTTCCTCTCTCTCTCTTTTGGGCCCTTCTTCTCTTTTCCTGGTTTGTTCTCATCTGACCACTCCGGACCCCTTCACACGTTCGGCCGTTTGCGGTGGGAAAGGTCCCCGGGTTTAAATTTGGGTTTCCAATTTAATTTTGTAAAACCACGTCTTTTGTCCTTTGTCTCCAAGGTAAAATGCCTTTGGTGAGGGGTTTTAAACGCCCCCTTTTGAAAAAAATTCCCCCCACCCCGAAGCCCAATCCCCCTGCATTGGCTAAAATTTAAATTACGGAGTTGAAATTAAAAATTTTTTCCTTTTAAAAACCCTTTGCTAATGTGGGCCCTCTCTTAAGCCACTTACCCCAAAGAGAAGGGCCAACGCAAGTTTTGGTTTGCAACAAAAATTATAGGGGAAAAATCAATAATACACACTATAAAAAGAAAATTTTTTAAATTTAAATTGGGAAATCTAAACCGGGCTCAAAGTCGTGTGGGCCTTTAAAAAAGTTTAAACGTTATGTTTTAGGGAAAAATTCCCTCCCCCCTTTCCCTCTTCATACACTTTGGCTGAAAAACTAGCCACGTCAGTTAGCGACCCTCCCAAAGCCACGCCCCCAAAATTCCCTTGTTTTCCCGGCCCCCCAAACCCATTTTATTTTGGCCAATTTTTTGGGTTTTGACCGTCTGCCCCCTTTCTTTCCCACCACCTTGCCCCCCCCGGGAATGTGCTGCATTGTGAACAAAAAACGCCTGACACGCCAAAGGGATCCCGGGCCCATTTTGAAATTTTTGCGCCCCATGTTTTTGTGAGGCATTTTGCGGGGATGGCACGAGGTGACCACATTTTTTTCTAAATTCCCCGCCTTTCTGCGCTTTTTTAAGGCAAAAAGATCTGTCTTTTGTTTTCCCCCAAACTCGAGTGATTTGAACGTTCGGTACAATACCCCCACCCCTTTATCCCCCCCAAACCGATTGCCCCTTTCCCTTTAAAACCGTTTTTCTCCCTTGGGATGAGAAAAAACCAAAAGTTTTTCTGAGCGAGTGATCCCCCTTTTTGTTCGCCCCAAAGTGATGGGGCTAGGTCTCAGGGGAAACGCTTTTCCAACGTAAATTTTTTTCCCTGATTCAAACCAGAACCCCGGTTGGGTCTCCGTCCCCAAAGTGCTCCGGGGAAATTTTTCGAATTCCCAAAATATCCCGGCGGTTCGGAAAAAAGCCAACCTGAAACCCCTTCCCACTATAAAATTTTACAATTAAAAACCCAGTGCCTTTTTGGAATTTGCTACTTTTCCTTTCTTTTTGGGTCAAAACCCCTCTGGGGTTTTTCCCTGTAAATTGCCCCCTTTTTAAAACCCAGGGATCCTTCACCTTTGAAACCAGTGCCCCGAGTCTCTAATACATTAAAAAATTTTTCCCCCCACTCTCCCTTTGTGCCACATACGGGTTATCCCCTGAAACCGGTAAAAACCACAGCAAAAATTCCAGACAAAAAAACACTGTCACTTGTTAATCTTTTTTTATTGCCTCTTTCTTGGCCTGATCCTTTCATTGTGAGCTTTCTTTTGACTTAAAATCATCCCAAACCCAAAGTCCCCCTGTCTTATTGAACAGAAAACAGGTCCGTCATTCCTACCCCACGTGGCAAAGGTTTTTTTAAACCCTTTTTTTGCTCACGTGACGCTGGGGGCCCTACGGGTGGGTACTGCTGACTAAACTGCGCGATTCATGGGGGGGGCCTGCTGTCCTCGAATATGTTTCCCAGGTTTCCCTTCTTGTTTGGAAAATAAAGCCTCGCCCCCCGGTATGTCTCAGTGTCTCAAGTACCTCGTTTTGTGGTTGCCCCTTTTTTCCCTTTAAATTTGGGGATTGTGGGGCCCGCCCCCAAAACCATAAAGTATCTTTTCCCTTTATCACCGTGTCTTGAGGCCTTAAAAATCAGTTTTCCCCCTAAGTTTAATTTGTTAAAAATAGTGGTCAGTTAATTTCCAAATTGTTTTTTGGTCTACCGGGGTTTTTCGATTCTCGCCCCCGCGAAATTACGCCTAAACCTTTTCGTAAATTTATAGCTTTATATGCCTTGTTTCACCTTGTAAAAATCTCTCTGATCATTTTGGGGGAAAGGGTTTGGAAACGGGTGTGTTAGCCAAACCTGTAAAAAAGGAAGAAAGGTTTTTTCCCCAGTCATCTTGGGCCACCCCTCGTGCTCGGCAACCGATTTCAAACCGACGGGGTTATGGGGGTCGTTTGAACCCAGTTTTTTTCTTAAACGTGGGGGGTTTATGTCTAGGTGCGAAACGTTTCTGGGGCCCCAAATGACTCAAAAATGGTGTTATTTAAAATGCGTTTTCGGACTTTATTCTCAAAAAACTAAATTTGGTTTGGTAAAAATCCCGATTCTGCTTCTGCTTTAGTCGGGCCCCAGTGATTTCCCCTGCATTTTTTTTGGCTTGGCTGCTGACTCTCTGAAATCTGTTTTTGTTTTGGGCCCGCTGCCTTCTGCATTTGCTTTTGCTTGGCAGTTTGCACTCTTTTGCATCTGTTTTCCCTTTGACGCAGGGGTTTTTCTGCCTCTAGATTTTTTTTGACAGCCTCAAGTGCCCCTTTTTCTTTTTTCCTTTTAGCCCTTTTTACTCTCTGGGTTTTCTGCGAGTTTAAATTGAATTTTTCGCAGTTCATCTCCGATCCCCCGTTTTTTTTTTTTCCCCCAAAACCAAATTTCATTTCCCGCAAGGGGAGTAAAACTTTCTTCAGCCTTTTTCCCTTTTCTGATTTTTTTTGCCCCAAAAAACAGTTCCGCTTAAAAACCCCGGAAAAAAAGTCGGGTAAACGGTTGTATCTACTAAATTTTTATCCATTTCACCAACAATGGATTTGTTTTAAAAAAAAGGGGCCTTAATTTTAAAACCAAAAGCTTCTGTGAGGTTGGGACTAAAAACCTCGTTCTTGGGTTTCCCCCCCCTAAAACGACTTTGTTTTAATAAAAACCCCCTTACAAAACAAGACAATGCCCCAACCTCAAAAAAATAAAAAAATTTAATTAGAAGAGAAAATTAAAATTCCCTTTAGTGGACGCTTCGCCCAGTTACTCTAGTACTCACTTTTTTTCCCCCCAAAAAACTAATTTGGGCCAGGCAATCCTGGAGGTCGCCTTTTGCCCAGGAGGGGGAAATCGTAAATGGTATTGCTTAAGTGCACCTAAGTTGATGTTTTTTTAGTCGGGCCCTTAACCCCCAAAAGGGTTATCTTTGCACTTTTACCCATATGAAACATCAGCGTTCCCCAAACTTTTAAACCTTCTCGGGGATGGGATGTCACGCATTCGTTTTCTTCTAAAAACGACTGGCCAAGAAATACAATTTCTATGCTACTTTTTAATTTAAATCATGAAAAATCAAATCAACACTAATGAAATATCAAAAAACAAAAAGATCAAAACTTCCTTTTCCCGGGTTATAAAAAAAAGGACTTTTCCCTGGAAAGGTTTTTTTCACAAACAACCCCCCTTTAAAACCCCACACCACATTTTCCTTGAACAAGTTTCTTCAAGTTTTTTCCCAAAACTGCTTGATGGTGGGGCCTTGGTTTGCCTGGCTCCGGGGTTTCAGGAGGGGTTTCGTGGTGGGCTCTGGGTTCTCAAACGTCGAACTCTTCTTCTTCTCTTTTTCCCACCCCCCCTCGGGGTTAAAAATTCAGTTTGTCTTCTTCCCCAAACCTCTGGGCTTCAAACTTATTTTCCCTTTTCCCCTTTTCCCACCCTTGTCTTTAACTTTAAGACCTTCCCTGTCTCTTCTATCTCCCGGGACCACGTTTCTTTTCGCCCCTTTCTCTGCCCTGCCCCATTCCTTTCCTCTCTCTCTCTCTCTCCCTTTCTCTCTTTTCCCCTGGTTTTGGTTTCATCTGAACCCTCCGGCCCCCCTTCACACAGTTGGGCCCGTGGGCGGGGGGGTTGGTCCCCGGGTTTAAAATTGGTCAATTCCTATTTGTATACCAGTACAATGTCCCTTTTTTCCCCAAAGGGTTTTAAATTCCCTTTGGGGTGTAAAGGTTTCAGCTATTTGGGACTTTATTTATAATATAGTATTTTATATATATATATTTATTATATTTATTTATATTATTTATATATATAGATATTGTGTGTTGTGTGTGTGGGTGTGTGTTTTGTGTGTGTGTGTGTCGTGTGGGTGTTTTGCTTGCGTGCTTTTCGCGCGCGCTGTGTGTGTGTTTGGTTTTAAGGGTTTTAATTTGTCTACTTCTTTAGGGATGTTTGTTTGTATGTGTATGTAGGTATGTGTGTCGTATGATGTTGTGTGTAAAGAGTATTTCTCTATGTATTATATTATATTTTCTACACCACAACACACACCACCACCAAAAACCAAAAACACACACCCACACACAAAACCAACACACACGACCTCACACAACCCGAACATTGTTAAACGAAAATTATCGCTACCCTTTGCGGTTGATGCGGCTGTGTCCCTGCGGGAATGCGATTTCCAGGTACACGCGTCAATAATTTTAAAAAAACGATCGTCTTCCCCGGTCCAGTAAAAATTTAATGCGGGACGTATACTACTACTACTGCTACTGTTACTGTATTTCTACTATACTACTACTATTTAACCCTGCGGGCTGCGGGCCCTTTTCTACTTAACGTTGTGTTTTCCAGGGCCCGGGGAAAAAATTAAAAAAAAACTTTTTAAACGCTTTACCCCAAGGGGGCCCATATTGTATGCTGCCGTTGTGTGCTGCTGATACTATAAAACTTTTTTATTCCCAAACTAATTCTTCTATTTGGTTTCTACTATACTACAAATACTATTTAAAAATTACTACTACCTACTACTACTTTTACTTTTACTCTATTAAAATATGCTGTTGTCCCTGCCCCTGTTGCTAAAAATTTATACTGCTGCTGCTGTTTGAAACACAAATACAAATTTTCCTACTATGCTACTGTTACAAAACTACTCTATACAAACTACAAATGTTACCCCAAAATACTATTGCTGCTGTGCTGCTGCTGTTTGTGCTGTGCAAACTACTATTTCAAATATTTGAATTTTTTCGATTTCCATGCCCCACACAAAAGAATATCAAAAAAAATTTGGGAACTGAAACCGTTTTAAAAAAACTTTTCCTGCTGTGCTGCTGCTGCTGAGGTGGGATGCAATTTACTATTTACTTCAAATTTACTACTACTTCTCCCTTCTACTATTTACTATTTATTTACTACTTACTCCCTACTACTACAAAAATGCGATTTCCGTGTTAAAAAAAAAAATAAAAAAAAAGAATAACAATGGACTTACCCAAAATCAGCACCCCGTTTTTGGGGCCCCAGATACCAAAATAAAACAAATTAGGCATTGAAACTAACATTTGAGGGCCCATGAACCCCTCCCCCACCCCCTTCCTCTTCTCTCTCAACTCTCTCTCTCTCCCCTTCCCCTCTCTTCTCTTCTCTCTTTTTCTCTCTTCTCTCCTCTCTTTTCCCCTTTCTCCCCCTTTTCTTTTCTCTTTTCCCTCTCTTCTCTCTTTTCTCCTCTCTCGTGTGTGTGGGGTGTTTTTGTGTGTGTTTTTGGGGGTTTTGGTTTGTGTGTGTGTTGTTTTGTGTGTTTGTTGGTTGTTTTTGTTGTTGTCTTTAAATTTTTTCGTTTTTCCCAAATTAAGTGTATTAGATGATTTCCCAAATGTCCACGCTTTCTTTAATTTTAAAAAAATTTCGTTTCCCCGAGTCCAGTACAACTACTGCGGACGTTCTACTACTCTACTGTATGTACTGCTGTTCTACTACTAATTCTACTCCAAATATACTATTCTATATCTACTTTTCAAATACTCCCGCTGCTGGGGTGGCTTTACATACAAATGTGTTTTCCCATGCACACAGGAAAATATTAAAAAAAACATTAATCAAACTTACCAAGGGCCCATAAATTGCTACTGTGCCGTTGGGCTGTACTACTACTACTACAATTTTCTATTGCTATTTCTACTTACTGGGGGTTTTAAGGGTTTATCCCTAAATTCTAAACCCGGAGATGTAAACTTGAGTGTTTGAGAAGTGTGTGTGTGTGTGTGTGTGTGTGTTGGTGTGTGTGTGTGGTGTGTGTGCGTGCGTGGTGCGTGCGTGCGTGGTGCGTCCCGTGGTGCGTGCGTGCGTGTGTGTGTGTTGTGTGTGTGTTTGTGTGTGTGTGTGTGTGTGTGTGTGTGTGTTTTGGTTGTGTGGGGGTTGGTGTTCGTGTGGTGTGGTGTGCGTGTGGTGTGTGTGGGGTGTGTATCCCGTGTTTTTTTCTATATTAAAAAGTTTTACTGTGGGGTATGTGGTGTGTGTGTGTGTGTTTTGTGTGTTTTTGAGTGGTGAGTGCGAAATCCCGCGTCGCTGTGTGGTGTGTGTGTGCTTTGTTGTGCTTTTTTTTAATATATTTTGGGAATATTTTACTCTCTGCGGCGTTCTTTGGTGTGGGCGTGCTGTGGTTTTGTGGGGTGTGTCACAGAGAGAGGAGAAAAGGGGAGAGAGAGAGAGGGAGAGAGAGAGAGGTTGAGAGAGAGGAGGGGAGAGAGAGAGTATTTTTGAAACCCGTCATTCTTTGAAGGGGGACTTGAGATGTTGGGAGGGAAATAAAATTTTTGCTTGTGGATCCGCGGGTTGTTTTGTGTTTTTAACAGTGTGTTGTTGAGGATTTTCTTTGATTTAGGGATCGTTAAAAAGTGCTTTGATCTTTATGTGTATTGGGGGTTTTTAATATTTTGAGTGGTTTGTAAATTGCACACTGCGTGTGTGTGTTTTCTTAAAGGTGTGTGTGTGTGTGTGTGTGGTGTTGTGTGTGTTGTGTTGCGGCTTTGCTTTGCGTGCGTGTATGCGCGCGTGCGTGTTTTGTGAATGTGGGGGGGATGTCGGTTTGCGTATTTTTTGTTTTATATATATATATATATATTATATATTAAAATTTATTTAATTTTTATTTTTATATTTATATTTTTTAAAAGTGTGGGGTGTGTGTGTTGTGTGTGTGTGTTCGTGGGGCCTGTGGTGTGTGTGTTGGTGGTGGGGGTGTTGTGGGTGTGTGTGGGTGTGTGTGTGTGTTTTTGGGGTGGGGTGGGGGGTTGTGTGGCGCGGTGTGCGTACGTGTGTTTTGTGTGATATTGGGTATGGGTTTGTGTGTGTACTTTTTGTGGGGCGAGTTGAGTGCGTGCGTATGGGTGTGCTTTCGTGCATGGTGTGGGGCGTGCGGGCCTGTTTTCGGTGGGGTATATGTGTGTCCATGTGTGGGGATGTGTTTTTGTTTCACACACAAAACCCACACACACACACACACACACACAAAACCACCCACACACACCCACACCCCAACACAACACACACACAACGGACGGGAAAAGAGAGAGAAGGGGAGCGAGGATGGAGACAGAGACAGAGACGGGGGGGGGCCCCCAAAAACCAGCCCGAAAAAAGACAGCGCCCACCCCGGGAAGGGGACTGGGAAAGCCCGCCCGTTTAAAAAAACCCTTCGCTGTTGCTTTTAAATGCAGACAGGGGTTGCGTATGATGTGTTTTGGGAAAGGGGAAAGGAAAAAAAAAAAGAAAAAAAGGCAAGTGAAAAATCAAAAATTTTTTTGGGAACCCAAAACATGATAATGCCTTAAAACCAAACGTACCTTCGCCATAATGCGGGGACCTGGTCGGATGTCAGACCGTCCTCCAACCCAGGGTGCCAGTGGAGTTCATCTTTGTTTTTTAAGTCAGCAACCCCGTGGTGCAAGGAATGCCCAGCCAAAGGGAACCCCGCAGTGTGATGAGCCCCCGGGGGCCCAAAAAGGGGGGAAACCCTTTGGAAAACCCCCTTTTAAACCCCCAAAGCGTTTCCCCACGCTGGAACCATCAACAGCTGTAAAACCCAGGGGGAATCGGGTGTTTTTACGACGGTACTGCGATTAAAGCGAGATTTTGGGTTTTACTGTACCCAATTCCCCGGGGATTTCCCCAAACCTTTTACTTCATTGTGAAATGTGTTTTTGTGTGTGTGTGCGGGTGGGGCCGGAATAGTCGTTGGGGTAGGGGCCCCGGACTCGGTTCCTGGGGGGTGCGGGTTCGAATCTCCCCCGGGGTTGTTTGGGTGCGGGGGGAATTATTCCTCGGAGTTAAAACATTTTTTTGGCCCCTTTCCCCCTTTGGTCCTTCGAAGGGAAAACTAAAAACCCGAGGTTCTGTGTGTGAAGCACCCCAAAACCCTTTTGCACACAGTAAAATCCTATCACCAAATTTCGGAAGAGAGGGGCCAGTTTGGCTTTTTGTAGGTGACACGTTACAAAATAGCATGCACCCTGGTGGAAAGGGAAAGGGGAATTTAAAGGGGAAGTAAGGATACTGAGTAAATGATATTGGAGGGACATTGCCCTGGTTGAAGGGAAACGACTAAATTGAAGCCCAGCGGGAGTTTTTCAGTCGGCATACCCGATTAGGCCCCCCGTTTTTGTAAACGAGTGTGGATTGAAAAGCGTTTGGGGTTTGGGTCTCTACCCGGGGAATAGGCGCTATATAAGTTTTTCCCTTTATTTTTTTTTAAAAAATTTTTAATTTTTATTATTTTTTTATTATTATTTTTATTCGGCTCCTTGAAAGAGAGTGATTTCCCTCGTTTTTGGGGATTTGGGGTTTTTTAAGATTTTCCCTCCTTGTTGTTGTTTTTTAAGTAACCTTTTTGTTTTTCTTGTCGACCCTTTTTTTTGTTTTTTTTTTTTTTGGTTTGTTTGTTTCTACAAGGGAAACCCTTTAAAAAATTTCAAAAACCCAAAACTCAACCCTGTGTGTTTTTTATGGTTGGTGCAAAAAAATTTAAACCGACTCAAAAGTCCCAAGGGGGGTAAATGTCTCAAGGGTTTAAAAGTGTATTGGCTTTCCCCCTTCCCCCCCCCCCCCCCCCCCTTTTCCTTTGGGTCTGGGGACTTTTTTTTTAAACCCTCCCGTTTTTAAAATTTCATTACGTGCATAAAAAGGGGAATAGGTAAAAAGTTGGGGCTTTTTAAAGACCCTTTTCGGGCGTTTAAAAGACCTGTGGCAATGGTTGGGGGGCAAAAGGGGATGGGGAATGGGGAGTATAGCAAGCGATTTTTGCGGCAGACAAAAAGTATATTTTTTTCTAGAAAAAAAAGGGGGTGAGAGAGGGAGGATAGATAGATAGAGAGAGAGAGGTAAAGAGAGAGAGGGGAGAGAGGAGGAGAGGGGGAAGAGAGAGTGGGGGGGGGGTAGGGGAGGGGGAAAAAAAACTAAGGGGTGGGGAAAGGGGTTTAAAAAGGGTCATACTTTAAAATTTCTAAACCCGGGAGATGTAACGGAGTGATAAGAGGTGTGTGTGTGTGTGTGGGGTGTGTGTGTGTGTGTGTGTGTGTGTGTGTGTAAACCAGGTCAGGTAAGAAGCATTTGGCATATAAAGGATTAGACTGTATTGGTCTCTTGTCTTTCTGTTATATTTTTTTTTGGTGGTCTGGATTTTTTTTATGTGTATATTGAAAGTGGGGGGGTTTTTAAAAAACTATATTTCTTGTTTAAGTCGTTTTCGATGCCCCCCTTTAAAGAGAGGGGTGGAATGTTTGGTGGGTGCATGATGCGCATATGCGTGTATGAGCACAGAGATAACCTTGGTGTGGCAATCTTGACAAAGACATCGCGCTTAATACCCCGACGATTTCCTCTTCGAGTGTGCGTGTGTGTATGAGCGCGTGTGTCTAAGAGAGAGGATGTGTATCACTTTGAATGTATCTGCATATCTCACCAAACATTCACCTCTCCCTGAAAATGGGATGTCGCGCATTCATCTTTTTCCTAACTCGACTGAGAACAAGAAATACAGTTTCTATGCTACTTATGATTACACATGAAAATTCCAATTACACAAAAAAATGGAATAAACAAAACATAAGAGATCAATACTTCTTAATCCCGGGTTTTGAACTGAAAAAGGCTTCTTACCTGGCCAGGCACACACACACACACACACACACACACACACACACACACACACCACACACACACACACACACATACACGCACGCACGCACGCACGCACGCACGCGCGCGCGCGCGTGCGCGTGCACTTGCACGCCACACTACAGTTCTAGAGCAAGTCACTTCAAATTTTCTTCAACACTGGGTGATAGTGACACCTTTGGTTGTCTGGCACCAGGTTCCAGGACTGGGTCTCCGTGGTCGTCTCTGGGGACTCGACGCAGAAATCTTCTTCGTCTCTTTAAGCCACTGGGGTTTCGAACTCAGTCTTTCTTTCTCAGCTTGTCTTTTGCGCCTAAGACCTTGTTGCCACTTCTGTCGCCTAGACCACGTTTCTTTCTACACTAACTGTCTTGCTTACTCTTCTCTCTCTCTCTCTCTCTCTCTCTCTCTCTCTCTCTCTCTCTCTCTCCTCTCTCTCTCTCTCTCTCTCTCCTCCTCTCTCTCTCTCCTCCTCCTCCTCCTCCTCCTCTATTTCGTCTCTCTCCCGAGGTGTTTTTCCCTCTTCTCTCTATCGGGTGTTGTCCCCCCCCCCCCCCCCCCCCCCCCCCCCACCCGCCCCTTTCTGTTCTCCCTTCAGTTCATAAAGGATGGACACAAAGGATATCCCTTTGGGCCATGCCTTTGTCTATGTCACTTTTCTACCACCTTGTTCACATGAAGCCCTCTAGCTACATTCTTCCACACATCAGCATTTACACACATCCCTCCAAAATAGTTTTGCAAAAAACCACTGCGCACTAAATGGACATCGGAAATTCCCGACGACTTCATGGACCACTTCCACACAGTCATTATCTTGTAGAAAAGCTACAACGACGTCCACACGCCTTGGACACCAGCTATAATCATTGTCGTAACAGTTAGTTACCTGACCACTTTGATCTCCTTGACCCAGTTCCAGTGTATGAGCTAGGTGAGAGCGCTACTGCTGATCGGCCGATTACCTAGTTCTTTCTTATGCGCGGAATTCTTGTCGTCAAAACCCCTTTACCCCCCCCCCCCCCTTTTTTTTTCCCCATTTCTCTTCCTCTTAAAATTTTCTTTCCCCTGGGGGGCCCGGGAGGATTTACCCCGCCCCCCTCCCGTTTCTCCCTTCTTCTCTTCGTCCTCCCACTTAATCTTTTTATCGTTCAAAAGGGCACAAGCAAAAGGTAAAAGAAAAAAAATTTTTTTCCCTGAACCCAAAATTTTTATCTCTCTTAATAAGGAAAAAAATTTTCTTTTTTACCCCGGGTATTTAAAATTCCTCTGTTTTCTTTCTTTTCTTTTTTTTTCACCCACCAAACACACCTCCCCCCTTTTTTCTGGCCCGGTCAAGCTGGACCGGGCACCCCATGCTGATAAAAGTCCGGGGGTTTGGGGCGCCAGGGGAAAAAACTACCCAACCCTGTTTTTTCCCTTTCTTTTTCCTCAAAAACAACCTTTCCTTCTTCTCCCAGGTTTTAAAAAAATTTGCCTTTTTTTTTTTTTTTTCCCTTTTTTCTTAATTTTGCCTCCCCCCCCACATTTTACCCTTTCGAGACTTCTCTGAATTTAAGGTTTTTCCCCTCCCCCTTAGCTTTTTTCCTGGTTTCAACCAGCCCCTCCGCCTTTTGCGCCCCCGTTTTCGTTTTCCCACTTAACCATGGGGTTGCCCCCGGGCCCGAATTTGGTAGTTTTTTTCCCCCGGACAAAATTTCCCCCTTTTTTTGCAAAAACCCGCCCCATTTCCTCGGGGGTAAAAAGGTCAAATAACCGATTTCACCCCCCACCACACCCCTTTTTACTTAACCCCGGGGGTTTAAAATTATTAAATTATATTGGGAATCTGAAAAAATCAACTTCCAAAAAAATTTATTTTTAAAAAATTTGTTTAGAATAAAAAAAAGGGGAAAAAAAATAATTTAATTTATTTTTGGGAAATTTTTAAAAATAAATTTTTTAATTCTTTCCAAATCCCCCCTAAAATATTTTTAATTTAAGTAAGGGGGGGGGAAAAAGAAAAAATTTTTTTTTTAAAAAAAAAAAAAGGAAAATTTTTAAAAAATTTTTTAAAAAAAAGGAAAAAAAAAAAAAATTTTTAAAAAAAAATTTTAAAAAATATTTAAAAAAGGACAAAATAAAAATATATTAAAAATACCCCCCAAATGAGTTTCATTGAGTGCACTCTTGCTTTATTTCGATTTTTTAAATAACGCCCTCTGTGCGATTATGCAACCCCCCACCTGCGGATTGCCCATTTTCCTTCCCAAAATTTTTCATGAAAAGACAATATAATATGTCACATCCATGAACTTACGAGGAATCTCATCCTCACTTATTGCAATAATGATCAACAAAGCGACTGTATGCTCCAAGCATAACACATCCACATAAACAATCCAAAAAGAAAATTAAAAACCGTCTCACACACAAAAAAATATGAACCATACCAATGGAATAAACCCTATCAAAATCAACAAAACTGAAAATCAACACATTTTACAAAAAAGACCCCGGATATGCTGATTCCCTGAGTTGCAGTTTGCAAAGACTACACGGCTTAAATAGTCAGCTCCGACTTTGCGACCGGGAATGTATGACTGGGTACCTGGGGGGCTGAAACCCCATTCCCCCACCGCAGCACTTGTGTTTTTCAACTGCGCCTCCTGCAGGAATTTGAGTGGTTGGGTGATCTGTCTCTACACGAATTTTTTTCCCAACAAGTATTTGTGGGAACTTCTGCACGGCCCAAAACGACACCCAAAACACCCCCTTTCTCTCTTTCGTCCCCTTCTTCACTTTTGGTCGCTTCCTGCTTGAACTACGGAAACCACCCTATGCCCCTGAAAAAACAAACCTGCACCTACCCCCACCACTTGATGTCTTCCGCAACAAAATGGTTTTGGACAATCTGGAGCTTCAAATGGGACAAACTATCTTCCCGCCCCTTTCGGCGCCCAGGCTGCCACCGCCCACCGGGTTTCCCTGTTTACCAAATAAAGGGAACTCGGACCCGAAAATTGGGAAAAAACCCCTAAAAAACCAATAAAAACCTAGCGGGCCCGACTTCTTTTTTGGGTTTTGGTCTCTCTAAAATTCATCATCTCTCCCCCTTTTCCCTCTTTCCGGTGCTTTGTGTCGCCTCCGACAAAAACCTAGGAATCCAGGCTTGGAAAACCAACCTGGCCTTTGGTGGTCGGCTGTGGTTTGGCTTGTCTCAACCCCAAAAAACTGCTCCTGCTCCCTCTTTTGCTTTTCCCAGTCTCGGATGTATCAAAAAATGTCCCCATGAAATTCACAACCCCCTTCCCAAACCCCGTCAATAACTTCCTCATCACCGAAGAAGACTGCGGGTGCGTTGACCACCCCAAAAGGGAAAAGTACTCCCCCACTGTATAGCCCCATAGGATGGAGAATGCGTGTTTCCTTTGGTCCTCACTCAGGGCTATTGCCAGTAACCTTGTCAGATTACCCGGGTAAATTTTACTGGCCTTGCTTGGGGCGTTTGGGAGCGAAGGTCTTCCATGTTTGGTAGACCTCTGCATCGCCCTTTTGGGGGACACTTTTCAGACGTCTATAGTCGACACGAATCGATGCTCACCTGCTTTTTCCCACTAAACGAGGGGTGCCAAAACGATGTTTTGGGAGGTTCAATCACCCCCAAGGTCCAACATTTTTTCTACCTTCCTCGATCACTTGCTTGGTGGCATTGGGATGGGTGGCTTTCAATGTAGGGTTTCCGTGATGTTAACCCCACCGTACGCCCCTTAGATTGCCTGCGGGTTTGTCATCGGGGGACGCCCTATATTTTCCCGGGAGCCCCTAACTTCCTCCTGCCCCTACTGTCTACCCTTCAACAGTGACACACCCCGGTATGACTTTCCCCTGGAAACTCAGGAAAAAAATTTCCCCCCTTCTTTGCTGGTCTCCTTCCCTCCATCAATGATTGCTGTGGCCCCATTTGGGGAGTCTCACGCGAATATATTTGCGGAGCAAAATTTTCTTTGGGAAAAGTTTTGATTTTCAATTCACATCGATTCGGGAGTCCCGATCTCCTTTTTTAATGATGGTGATGGTCCCTTCCAATGCATAGCAGCTTGTTGTATCCCTGGGGAAACGTAAAAAGGGGCTTGATCTCCCCCCTTTAGGAATTGCTTCCCACCTTCCTGTCATATGCTTTTCTGGAGACCCAGCCCCCTGCAAATCTCCCTTGCGACCTTACATGTCCATACCGTGCCCCCCTTTGGAACAGGCGCATTGGGCCCAAACAGATCAACAGCCACCCTCCTGAATGGTGTGTCAAATTAAAGGGGGAGTTTAAGAGGTGCCTTCCTTTCACCCCCTTTTTGGGTGATCTTTGAACAAAACAATACATGCAGAAACGTTTTTGTCTGCCATTTTCCTGGCCCAAAGAAAGTCATCAAAGATTTTGGGCAGGGGTGTTTTTCTGGTGCCCGGGTGACCCCCATGGCGACCCCGGACCCATGACATGACAGTTCACGAAACCTGCTGGTCCCTAATGAGTTCACCTTTCCCGCTTCCCCCTTTGGGGAACACTCGGTACAACAGCCCCCCTTTCACAAGAAATTTTGTTCACCCCCTCTAAAATCCCGTTTCTCTCCACCCCTTTTAACTCCCCAAATTCACGAGCGAAGGGGCTTGTTCCTCGCGCCCTAAACTCATCAGGGGACAATCATGCCCGACTTCCTTTCCGGAACGACAACGGTTTATCAAAACCCTTTTTCCCCCTTCTTGTCCGTGTTTGAACTGTGCCCGAGCATCAAAACTCAGGATCCCCCGTCCCCTTTCACCTGGGAAATTTCCCCAAAGATCAAATCATGAAGGGGTTTCTCCATCACCAACGCAACAACTCGCCCCCGAGAATAAGGGGTACTATTCTACTTAGCAACTGGAAATCCCTCACAGTGCCATCGATTAAGTCGGGTTGGGTTTGCCCGTCAAACCCCCTTTTTGACCAGCGTTTTTCGTACTACACCCCATGAACAACCAGTGTCTGAAAACTTTCCCCCTGCTGGCCAATCCACCCTTCTTCCCTGGTAACGAACCCCTCAGCCCGTGCCTCCATCCCCGAACTGATGCTGTCCTGCTAGATAGGGCCCCACTCCCCCCTCTTCAGACGAATCCCCTTTGGTTCCACTGCAGGTCGTTTCCCACGACCCTTTTCCACCTTTGCAAGGTGCTGCCTTCTGGAAAAACCCCATGCGACAAACCTCGCCACATGTCCCTTCTTTTGACAAAAGAAACACCTAATGTCCCTTTGCCCTTTCCCTTTTCCCCACCACTGGGGTTTTCAGTTTGCGGAAAACCCCCCAGTCTCCTTGCACTCTTTCACCGGTGCCTAGCCCTGTTTCCTGCACCCTTTGTGCCCAAACGTGCTCTCTTACACCTCTGGGGAAATTCAACAACTCCCCTGTGTCTCTGGGTCTCTTTTCAAATGTTGGTTAACTCAGGGGCCCCAACTGACAAAACTGTTCCTTCATAACTACTCTTTCAACTCAGCGAACTCCTTCTTCGTCCACTCAACTCTAACCATTTCTCAAAATAGTGATCTGACGGCACCAAACTGATGTACGTTCACCTGCTTTTAATTTAGTGAAAAGAAATTTCTTCCCGAACCCCCTCTGTGAGGTCAAATCCCTTTATCAATGATCCTTCACAGCGCCCAAATCAGACTGTTTTTTTGGTAACGCAGGAAAATTTTAAGCCTTACCCCTCAGTAACGCTGACAAAAGACTGCCATTTTGGAGGCCAACCCGTGGGCAAAGTTCGAAAAAGACTGATGTATGACAAACGATCGGTTCCTTTCCGAGAAATTTTTGGGAATTGGGCGGGGGGGCATAGCTGGCACGAGTCACTGGAAACTGAACTCCCATCCCCGGTGGGGCTCCCTTTGTATTTCTCACTTTCTCTAGCTCTAATTGAACCCTTTAATCTTTCCCTTTTCCCGCTTTATTCTTTGTCTCCGCGCTTCCCTTTTCTTCTGTTTCCCGCTTATTCTTTCTGTTTCCCGGCGCTTTTCCCCTTTTTCTTTCTGTTTCCCGCGTTTTCCCCGCCTGTTTTCATAGCCCGAATCCTTTAAATTTTTTTGTTTCTTGCTCTTCTTTTGCCTTTCCCGCTCCCGCTATTTCCAACGGCGGGTCTTTCCGCGCGTTCATCTCTTTTCCCTCTTTTTTTGGTTTTTAACGAATGCACGCAATCATCTCCTGAGAAACCCAAATCACGAGCGACGCTCACGGTTGTTCAATGGGGTGTTCTTTCTTCCGCCCTTGTTCTTTTTTTTCTTTTTTTTTTTAACAGATTTTTTTACACGGACAGCCCCAAATGGTGGTTTCCCATAGAGTGACGTAAAGCCAATCCCTTGAATGATAATATTAGTTGGGGCAAAAGTAAATTTGTTTTTATAAAAAGGCCCAGCGCCTGCCCCAAATATAAGCGAATTATAGGCAAACTGTGCGAAATAAGTACTCTGGGGCTGAAAGCAAGCCATATTAACTATTTGGAAACAATTTCCAAGCCTAGTATTTAATATCTTGGGGAACATACTAAGACAACCCCCTTTTCTTTTGGGTTTTAATACTTGAAACCCACCCAGCTTCCTCTCGAAAGTTTAAAAAAATATAATAAATGGGCCAGAATTCCTGGGGAGGCTCGCCAAAAATTGTCAACCCCCGGGGGATGTCGATGGAGGAAGGACTAGGCCAGCCCAAACACACTCAAGCTTTCTTTCGATTCATTCATTTATCCATTCGTCACATCAAACCCCAAAATAAACTATAACTTTACTACACATGTTATAGAACGAAACATCAAGCATATGGAATCAAATGAAAAAAAACTTCCTCTTTCCCGGAAATTCACAAAATCATTTATCTAAAAAATAATAAAAAACCCGGGTATAAAAGTTTTTACTTTACCTGCCAGGGGATCTTAAAAATTTCACGAATACTGTCTTTTTTTCTTTTCTTTTTTCTTTTCATGTCACTTTCACAACACGACAAACTGCCCGGGATGGTGTTGGTCTGCTTGCACCCGGGCAAACTGGATGCTGGCACCCGGGCAGGCTGGATGCTGATGAAAGTGGCGTGGCGTATGAGGTCGAACCCCCGTGAGGTAAACAGTACTACAAAACGACTGTTTTTCCTTTCTTTCTTCCTGCATTAAAAACATTGCCCCCTCTCTCTCTCTCTTTCTAGTCTCTCTTATCAAATGGACTGGTTGTTTTCTTTTCTTTTTTTTTTTCTTTCTTTTCTTTTTCATTGTTTTGAACTCTCTCTTCCACATCTTCCCCCAGTCCTTCCTCTGCAGACTTTCAGCTAATCTCTCAACTTTTTCTTTCTTCCTCCCCCATCTCTCTGCTTTCTTCCTAGAGATTACACTCAACCTCTCTCCTCTGGCTCTTTCTTCTCCCCTTTTTTCTCTTCTCCCACTCTCACTCCCTTTTATTCGTTCCGATCTGTCCAACAAGGGCGAGTCCATTGGTCGTATTTTTACCCCGACACCCCGAGTTACTCCTCTAATTCCCTTGGATATTCAAATCATGACAGCCGCCTACCCCTTATCTTGGGTGGTCAATTGGTCATTTAATTTATTTGTAGATTTACCCCCCCCCACACACTACCTTCCCCCCTCCCTACTTTAAATGGCGCCGTGTGGTTAAGTCTGGACACTGGTCACTCTAAAATGGGTAGATGATCTGGGTAGGCGCCACGGCGTCTGACCAAACCTGAGACCCGGGTCCAGACTCTTTGTCCCTCTAGCAGACAGTGCTGTCTACGAGAGCTAAAAATAGCCTTTAATTGGCTGAGGCGACAGGTGAATGCGTCGGTCCCGCTATTTAGTCCGTCTGGTCGGACAGACCGTCTCTGTGGAGGATGAGGATTAGCCTCCCCTTTGCTTAATTTCCTGGATCCGAACCCTGGGGCCGTCCGCCTGACGCCCAGAATATTTGCGTTTAGAGCTTTAAGTCCAATGGGGTGGCGATTGACCACGAATTTTGGTTGAGTTTATTTTTGACCGTGACATTCGTCCATTTTCTTTGTACTATTTGTTTGTGTCTTGCCTGAAGAAGACCTAAGAGGTCGAAACGCGTCGTGGTTTGTCTTGTGACTCGTTTGTCCACGTTTCTCTTGGCGGTTTGCTAACATTTATTTAAGATTTCCTTTGTGAGAGGTTTCGCTCCCTTGACATTGCGTGTCTGTATGTGTGTGAGTGTGTATGTGTGTGCGTACCTGCGTGCGTGCATGAGCGCTCGCGCGCGCGCGCGCGTGTGTGTATGTGTGTGTGTGTGTGTGTGTGTGTGTGTGTGTGTGTGTGTGTGTGTGTGTGTGATTGAGCGCAGCGCGCGTGCATGTGTGTATAGTATGTGCTTGTGTGACTGCGAGCGCGCGCGTGTGTATGTATGTGTGTGAGGAAGTGTGTGTGTGTGTGTGTGTGTGTGTGTGTGTGTGTGTGTGTGTGTGTGTGATGAGAGAGAGAGAGAGAGAGAGAGAGAGAGAGAGAGAGAGAGGAGAGGAGAGAGAGAGAGAGAGAGAGAGATTGAAAATACTTACTTTCAGTTGTTTGAAAGAGGTTGGCCTCTTTTGTGAAAGTATAATCTAGCTTGCGGCACTGGCTCGCATCTGCGGTTTGACGGCTGAAAACCAAAGGAACAAACAACAACATGTATGCTTGTGTTCTTTGATAATAAGAACGCACACACACGCACGCACGCACACACACACACACACACACACACACACACACACACACACACACACACACACACACACACACACACACACACACACACACACACACACACACACTACGTGCACTCTCTCTCCCTCTTTCTCTCTCTCTCCTTTTCTCGTAAACACACACACACACACGCGCGCGCGCGCACACACACACACATACGCACGCGCGCGCGCGCTCACGCACGCACACATACAAACACATACACACACAGAGAGGCAGAGAAAGACTCTCTCTCTCTCACTCTCTCTCTCTCTCTCTCTCTCTCTCTCTCTCTCTCTCTCTCTCTCTCTCTCTCTCTCCGTCTCTCTCTCTCTCTCTGTGTCTCTCTCTCTCTGGTGTTCGGTGATTTGAATGCGAGAACGGGATCTGAACAAGCGCGAATGGAAAACATTATGAACTTTGGGCACAATGATGACATTGATGATGATGAGAAAGAGACTGGCTGGCGTGTGTCAAAGGATCTTGTAAATAACTTTGGTAGATCACTGTTGGATTTTTGCTTTTTATTTGATTTGAGTATTGTTAATGGATCTTGTATCAATGATTTGAATGGTGAATATACATTTTTGTCTCCCCAGGGAAGTAGTGTCATGGACTATTTTATAGTCTCAAATGAGCTGTTAGACAAGTGCAATTTAAGAGTTGGTGAGAGGCTATATTCCTGGCATCTTCCAGTTGAACTGTCTTGAAGAAAAATGTGTGTATGAAGATAGCGTTCCCCAGCCACCAGAGTGTGAACATAAAGAAGAAAACATAGTATGGTCTGAAGAGCACAGCGGAATATATAAAGAAGAGCTAGAGTCTGATGAATTTAAAGAATGTTTAAACACAGCACAACGACATTTCGCCACTGATGTTAACAGAGCCATAGAGTGTTTAGTAAATGCAATGTATGCGGCTGCAGCATGTATGGTTAGGGAGTTGGGAGAAATAAAAACAACTTAACGACTGGTTTGACATTGAGTGTGAACAAAAGAAAAAAATAGTCGTCAAGATTCTTAGTCTTTTCGGAGAGCTAGATCACCTGAATATAAAGCGTTGCAGAAAGATGCCTATGTAAAAGAAAGAAAAGAATATTTTAAGATGAAAAGAGAGAAGATGAGAGAGTATGATGAAACTAGAATTAGAAAGCTCAAAGAGTCACTCAAGGATCCGAACTTTTCTGGTCAACAATAAGAGCTGTTAATAGCAAAATGATGATTTTAATGACATAAGCCATCAACAGCGGTATGGTCATTTCTTCAATGTCTTCATAGCTTCGAAAGTACATCAGTACACGAAACTGTTGAACATGAAGAACAAGAGGAGGAAGAAAACGAAGAGGCATTGTTTCACGATCCAATTACTAAACAAGAAGTAGCTGATGCAATAAAAAATCTGAAAAGTGACAAAAGTGAGGGTACAGACAAAATTATAGGTGAAATGTTTAAACATTCAAATATGAAAATGGTGGACTTTCTAGTAAATTGTTTAACACTATTTTGGATAGTGGAATGTTCCCCCAAGAATGGTGCAAGTCTGTAATAACACCAATTCATAAAAAGGGTGACGCAAATAACCCGGAAAATTATAGAGGAGTAGTTTTAACTAACGTTATAAGTAAAATCTATACAAGCATTTTAAATAAAAGATTAACTAAATGGACAGAAAGGGAAGCAATAATCATAGAAGAACAAGCAGGTTTTAGGAAAGGCTACAGCACGATACACCACATTTTTATTTTATATGCACTTGTTCAGAAGTATCTACTCCAAAATAATAAATTATATGTCGCTTTTGTTGACTTTAAGAAAGCTTTTGACTCTGTAAACAGGAACATTGGAATAGTTTCAGAAAAATTGGCATTAAAGGGAAAATGTATAGGCTCTTAGAGGAGTGTATGTCTCAGTAGTGGCTTTTGTGCGCGTTAAAGGTGAATATTCAGATAATTTCAATTGTCCTCGTGGTGTTAAGCAGGGATGCTTACTAAGCCCTCAGCTGTTCTCATTCTTTATAAACGAATCAGCGATAGAAATCAACAAAAACGGCAGGCACGGTATTTAAATGATACCAGGTACAGTTGAAGTCTTCCTGATGCTGTTTGCAGATGATGTCATTTTACTTTCTGACACCACTGTGGTATACAGAACTAGTTGTCCACTCTCAAAGAGGAAGCAGACCGATTACAATTAACTGTTAACCTAGATAAAACAAATATTATGGTCTTTAGAATGGGGCGTCATCTTTCCAGACATGCAAAATGGTGGTACGGTAGTGCAGAAGTAAGAGTGACAAACAGTTACAAATATCTTGGACTAACATTCACAACTAAGCTAAGTCTTAATGCGGGACTGACAGAAGTGTGTAGAAAAGGGAAAAAAAGGTGTGATTGAAATTCTCAAAACACACACACACAAAAAAAAAAACAACAAAAAAGCAAACTGCATGCACAGTATTGAGACAAAAGCTCTCAACAATCTAGCCTGCCTTCAGAAAAACAAAACAAAACAAAACACACACACACACACACACACACACACACACACACACACACACACACACACACACACACACACACAAACACACACACACACACACACACACACACACACACACACACACACACACACACACACACACACACACACACAACCATGCAAAGGCTGTTACACATCAGAAAAAGGCACTATTTGAACAAAAGCTGCAAGGCAATCACCCCCCCCCCCCCCTCAAAAAAAAAAAAGCCACTAAATACGTCAATAACATGTCAATGCAAACATTATGAAGAAGGTTTCCTTGGATTGCATAGACATGAGGAAATGTCAAGTGTGGAGACGCTGTATTCAGAAGAAATCGAGATACGAAGCAGAACACTCACACACACACGCACGCACGCGCACACACACACACACACACACACACACACACACACACACACACACACACACACACACACACACACACACACACACGCACGCACGCACGCACGCACGCACGCACGCACGTACGCACGCACGCACGCACGCGCGCCCATAATACATTTGTGAAATATGACTTTTTGCATACCACACTTAAAGATTTCTTGAAATTACGTTTGGAAATGTCACCATGTGTTTTAAAGTTATTCATTTCCCATGACATTCTTCGA
>CM031611.1:48330331-48340331 GCA_018398815.1 Conus ventricosus | reverse complement strand
ACCAAATGAGGAATGTTCGCTAAAGGTCTCCTCACACGAAGCAGGTAAGAGATTACATTAACAGGCTAAACAAACGAATAGCAATTTATATCTTCATCCTTCCCTCACTCACGTTCAACATTTTCCTTTCTTAGGAACTGAACTAATACAACAACTATTGCTTTATGACTGCCACCACATTTGCAAATAATAATAATTCAATGGCACAATTATCCCCACATTTTATAGCAACATTTCAAAATAACACATTTCTCCAACCATGCATCCAAACGACTAATCATGCGTACGCACGCTCGCAAACATAAAACTCGTTCCCCTTGCACACACAAACAGACGGTGGCCGAAGAATAAGAGAGACCGGTGATTGTGACAGGGGCGGACGAGCGAGACCAAGCAAGTACCAACCCTGAATCACCAGGTTCTCCCCCATCCCCACCGACTACCGCATCACCAGATGCATAAAAAGGAGAAAGAATTTTGGATATAATTTTGACTGGCCAGGTTAAAGATTGAATTAACCAGAAAAAGTGGTCTCAAACAATATTTCTTTTATAATTTTGAAAACAAAAGGAAATTGCGCAAAAGAGAAGAATTAGCCGGCTAACAACAAAAAAAACAAACAAAAAAACCAACAAGCCACGAAACTGATGCTTACCAGCTACCCGTGGGTGACCCAAAAGTGGCGGGTCCAGCGACTCTCTGCCCTCTGTCCAGTCGAGAGGACCAGCAGAGCAGATGCGGAAAAGAGATGACGTCCCTCCCCTACAGGCCGACTGTAGGAATGAAGGTACCGACCGTACCTTCGACGATGTGGTAGAGAACCAAAACCGGAGCGGGCGCTCCCAGGGACATCTTCCGCTCGAGTGAAGAGAAAACCTCCTAACCGATGGCAGCCAACATGCCACCCTACGTCACAGAGTGAGAATACCTCAAGCCTAAGAGGAATGCTGCACGTGCGGCAGGTAAAAAGACAGGTGAGAGGCCGATAGAGACAGCCAGTACAAGAGAAAAGTGCCAGCCACCCGTGAACCTGCAGGATGAATTGCACGGCAGTGAAATTAAAGAGAGAGAGAGAGAAAGTAAACCTAACCTGAGCTGAGCTACATTAAGGTGCAACCACACCACAAGCCACATTAAGGGACGGATACACGACAACAACAACGACAATAAATAAATGAATAATTCCACCACCCTAGATGGGCCAATCGTCATAGGCCTCGTGACAGTGAGTTTGAACTCCAGGACACATATTTCAACCCCCAAATAGGTAAATACTATAGATCAGAATGGGAACACCAATACTATCTGCTTTGTATAATACAAATTGATAAATACTATAGATCAGAATGGGAACACCAATGCTATCTGCTTTGTATAATACAAATTGATAAATATTATAGATCAAAATGGGAACACCAGTGCTATCTGCTTTGTATAATAGAAATTGATAAATATTATAGATCAGAATGGGGACACCAATGCTTTCTGCTTTGTATAATACAAATGGATAAATACTATAGATCAGAATGGGGACACCAATGCTTTCTGCTTTGTATAATACAAATGGATAAATATTATAGATCAAAATGGGAACACCAGTGCTATCTGCTTTGTATAATACAAATGGATAAATACTATAGATCAGAATGGGGACACCAATGCTTTCTGCTTTGTATAATACAAATGGATAAATACTATAGATCAGAATGGGAACACCAATGCTTCTGCTTTGTATAATACAAATGGATAAATACTATAGATCAGAATGGGGACACCAGTGCTATCTGCTTTGTATAATACAAATGGATAAATACTATAGATCAGAATGGGAACACCAGTGCTATCTGCTTTGTATGATACAAATTGTTAAATACTATAGATCAGAATGGGAACACCAGTGCTATCTGCTTTGTATAATACAAATGGATGAATACTATAGATCAGAATGGGAACACCAGTGCTATCTGCTTTGTATAATACAAATGGATAAATACTATAGATCAGAATGGGAACACCAGTGCTATCTGCTTTGTATGATACCAGTTCAAGACGTCATATCCAATGATAATTTCGAACTTGAAAATAAAAAAGGCGCACAAACATCTCGATGGAAATGACACGTTCGTTTCTATGATCATTATGGACAGGGACTTTTCAATGGGAAATGTTTACGGTCCCAGTAGAAACAAACTAAAATTCTATCACAAACTGTGTAACATATTGAGGAACTCAAGATACCACATCTGGTAACAGCGGGTGTTTGGACTTTAATACTGAACCAGAATATTGATTATGATTGTTACAAACATACCAACAATCCAAAGGGAAGTGAAACTGTTAACGATATGATGGTCAACTTTGATCTTGTAGATATGTGGCGAGAATTCCTCCCAGATACAAGACTACTTGCAAAATTCTCCAACCCAGGCAACTCAGAGCTAGCGACAGACAGTGGAGAGAGACCTCAGACTCGGTGACAGAGGATGGAGTGACACTAGCAAACTGGCTGAGGACCGTGCACAGTGGAGCGCCTTGACTGCCTCGTGCGTCGCAAGACGCGGGAGGGGAGCATCTAAGTCTAAGTAAACAAGACAACTCGGCAGATTAAATTTCTTTCCAACGAGCGAACACATGTTGTCGGACATGGCAGATCGAAACTGAAGAATAATCCCAGGTTACAGAACAGATCATTCGACGGTAGTATTATAAAGTCCAAAAACCCCGCTGAAGACAAAGGTGTTTATTTTCAGACATCTGATTATTCATTACTAGACGGCTCTATGTCACTGAAGGGGGGTCATGTCAGTCTGCCCCCGTCTCATTGTGCCCCCAGAATGTGCAACCCGTCTCATTGTGCCCCCATCTCATTGCGCCCCCGTCTCATTGTGCCCCCGTCTATGTGGATATTATCTCTCTATGTCCTAATCAACGCATATATTTAGCCTTGTTTTAACGAAAATACGTTCATTTTGACAAAGGTTTTCTTCCTCTCTTCGTCCTTATGCATGATTAAAAACCAATAGATTTTTCAGTTTCAGCAGGAACCTTTACGTGTGTGCATATTATGCATGTATGAATAGTTTGCAGTTAAAAAGAGAGAGAAGAAAACGTTACATTGTAGTTCATTGAAAGTCAATAGATTTTACTTATACACAAACATAGAGAATTTTGTCGAAAACGGATGGTTTCTGCTTAATTTATATACGTGTTCTTTTTTCCCCTGAATGACGGGGGCACAATGAGGTGGGGGCACAATGAGATGACATTGGGGGCACAATGAGGTGGGGGCACAATGAGATGACATTGGGGGCACAATGAGGTGGGGCACATTGAGATGACATTGGGGGCACAATGAGGTGGGGGCACAATGAGATGACATTGGGGGCACAATGAGGTGGGGGCACAATGAGATGACATTGGGGGCACAATGAGGTGGGGCACATTGAGATGACATTGGGGGCACAATGAGGTGGGGGCACAATGAGATGACATTGGGGGCACAATGAGGTGGGGGCACAATGAGATGACATTAGGGGCACAATGAGATGGGGGCACAATGAGATGACATTGGGGGCACAATGAGACGGGGGCAGAATGAGATGACATTGGGGGCACAATGAGACGGGGGCAGATTGATACGTACCCCACTGAAATGTTACAACTGTAAAAAAAAAAAAAAAAAAAAAAAAAAAAGTGGTTTGTCATTAAAATCTAAAATTTGACCCAGTACGTCTGAGTCTGCTGAAATTTGAAATACTACAGCAACTATTTCTCGACGTTTCTTTGATGAAACTTTCGCATATTCCTTCGTAAAAACAAAAAAAAACAAACAACAAAACACACACACACACACACACACACACACACACAAAAACAACAACAACAGTACATGAGGAAAAAATACTGACAGACAAACCCATATATTTCACACAGAGAGAGAGAGAGAGAGAGAGAGAGAGAGAGAGAGAGAGAGAGAGAGAGAAGAGAGGAGAGAGATTTAATATTTGGACGATATAAGACAATTTAGATCGAAGAACAAAAAATATAAAACCAGAATGGAAGGGGTTCGCCAAGATCTAGAGTAAAGTGGAGTTTCAAAGGTGAAAATAATACATGCTATTTTTGTGGTTTAGAGAAGCGGAATTATGTCAGTGTCCAAATGATTGAATTGACAAATAGAAATGGAAACACTTTAACAAATACAACAGACATATAAGTGAGGTGAATAACTTCTGTCGTCGTGAGTTGTATGACAGAAGACAAGTGGAAGTGGAAGATCTTCACGAACTTAACAAGGAGGTTTGAGTGATTCTGGAAGGAAAAATAACTTTAGAAGAAGCAGCCGCAGCACTTGAACGTAGAAAAAAAATAATCAATTCCAGGAAGCAACAGATTCATCTGTGAATTTGTTTTTCAATTCTTCTGGAAACAAACCGGGGTATTTGTAGTCAGGTGACTTGATGACATATTAGATAGAAAAAAACTATCTGTGACAAAGAAAGAAGAAATAATAAAATTGCATCCTCAAATCAAATAGATCTAAAGAATACATCTATAAAAACTGGGAGATTTTTTTAATATTACTGAATGTTGCATACAAAATTGATTCAGTATCCATAGCAGCCAGAATAAAATCAGTTCTGCCAAGTCTAATCAGCGAAGATCAAACAGGATTTACACGAGGGCTGTGTACTGGAGATAACACGTCATGACTTATTAACGACTTAATATACTATTCAAATGAGGAACATCTTTCAAAGTTGATGTTGTAAGTTGACTTTGCAAAAGCTTTTGATACCGTTGACAGGAATTATATTTTCAAAATACTCAAGACCGTTAGAGAGCGTTGGAGAAAAACATTTGTAACTGGACAGAAACATTATACGGGAACATCATGGCCACTGTAATCATAAACGGACACACATCAAACTGAATTAAAATCAAAAGAGGCTGTTGACGGAGTGATCTTATCTCACCGTTCTTATTCGTTCTAGGTGTTTAAATCTAGCGAATAAGATCAGAGAAAACAAGGGGATTATGTATCGATCATGCCGAACATAAAATTGCGCCATTTACTGACGGTACACAATCTCCACAAAAAGGGAGGTCGACTATCTTTTGAAGAAACAGTAAAAATCTGTGATAAATCTGGGATGATGTCAGCTCTGAATATGAACTGTGAGAAGACATCTGCTATTTGGTTAGGACGAGAAAGGAAGTCAACAAAGAAATGCATGCCACATCTCAGGATGGAATGGAATCCTCCGAGATTTACCATGTTAGGAACATGGACCACAGAAAAGTTCGCACAATGCACACACACACACACACACACACACACACACACACACACACACACACACACACACAACACACACACATACACACACACACACACACTCACACACATTTTTTTTCTGGAAAGTTCTCTAAAATAGAACAGTTATACAGAGTTTAGGTCAAAACAATTCTAATACTTTTAGGAAGAATAGCAGTCTTGAAAATCTTAATACTATCCAAAATTGTGTATTCATGGACACTTCTACTGAATTCATCAGCAGAGTTCTTATAGGCACTGCGTCTTCTCTGTTTCGTCTCTGTCGAATAAAAAAAAAAAGTAGCAGAAAAGTTGCAAGGAAAAGAATAGGGGCGGGATTTCCAAACCTAAACTGTGTTACACCACCCTTGAAATCAGGATTGATGAAAAAACTAGGGACGACAAATCATAAATGGAAAAGGCTTGTCACTTTTTTTGTACCAGAACGTGCAAAAAAACAAACCAAAACCAACTTATATGTATAAACTTAAACCGACAGCCTGTTGAACCTGAATGAACAGGACGTGTTTTGGAAAGACACGTTTGAAGCTAATACCCCCCCCCCCCCCCCCAAAAAAAAAAAAAAAAAAAAAAAAAGTTAAACCATCTAATCCATCTGAAACCCTGGCAGAACCATGATCTTTCAATGACAGAATGAATTTAAATAGCATTTCATGAGGTACGAATGACAGGATTAACAGAAAGAAAATGCAGGTCATATTGGAGACTTGTACGAGGAAAATGGTAGTTATCTGACACATGCTGAATTTATGACAAGTGAAAAATACGAACCAACTTTCTAAATTGCTCAGCACTTCTAAGAAGGATAGAAGTCCTTGTTGATACACTGAACATTCGTTTGGAAAATTATCGAAAGTCTAACGATTCAAAAAACTGCATCAATTCTATACTCGACGAAAAGGGAGCACTATCGTAATGATATCCTTGTGGGCGACAGTTCAACACTTTCAAACTGATTTTAAAAAGTGGTTAAAATACCTCCGCCGAACAACGTGGACAGACGAATCACAAGACAAAACTCGACGCGTTTCGACCTCTTAGGCCTTTTTTAGTCAAGATAAACAACACTCGGGACAAGAAAAATGAAGATTGAGCAATCACTTATCTTCTTAAATTCGGCGCAAGATGGGCATCAAATTTTCGTTGTCCTGAGTATTGTTTATCTTGCCTGAAGAAGACCTAAGAGGTCAAAATGCGTCGTGTTTGTCCATGTTGTTCGGCAGAGGTATTTTATACACTTTTTAAGATTTGTTTGGATTTCCACCTGCAGTCGCTTCACTTTGCAACCTAATTTCAAACCGATACAAAACATTGGGGAAACACAGCTTAAACGGTTTCAGACGAAATTAATACATAGAATCCCACCATCAAATGTGGTATCGATGTCAAATCTGATAACAAATGTACATTTTGCCAGCATCTAAAGGACAGTTCAGAATGTGTTCTGGAGATATATACATGTGCAAGCTTTTGGGGGAACAGTCTAAACAAATAATTAAAAGTAGATGTAAACATGTAACATCTTTCTTCTTAATTAAAAAAAAAGTCCTTTTTGAGTACGACACAGGTTTTAGATTTAACAGAGAAAGTGAGACTTGACCCTGTGGCTGGATAACTTCCACAGCTAGAAATGTCAGCTGAAAATGAATTTCTTCATGTAAATATGATCATGAAATTATTGAAATACAGGATGGAATAGATAAATACACTGCTCACGCCTAAAACTATTCATTTCTAACTCTCTGGCATAATCATTAGAAAGATAAATTGAAAGTGAAGGAATTCAGAAACGAACATATATCTTTCAATCAACAATGAAAACCTCCAAGCCATTATAAAAGCATATGTTGAGAACGCATGCGTATTTATCAAAGAAATGCTACTACATGATACTCTAAAACAACATCAGCATGTAATGATCACATACGTTTTGTAAGAATGGCTGGCAGTTGTTTATCTCCCTCTTGTGTATACGTGTTTTTGTTTTGTTGATGCCGTTGCTCCTTATTTCTGATTTTTCAGGAATAAAGGCAGCAATTAAAAATTTTAAAAACCCTCAAGGATCGCCTCTCACCTATAATTTTTAATTCATGCCGTGACAGCCAAAGGCTCGAAAGGTCATAAAACTTCATCAGAAATCTGAGAAAATTTCCCGTATCTCTGCATGTACTGATTCTACCACAGAGTAAGTAAGCGTTGACGAAGTACGCGACACCAGTAACACACATGCACTTACCAGGACTGTTAGGGCAAGACACAACATCTTCGAACGCAGACCACAGCAGACGGACTGTCTGGAGCATCTGCTGCATACAGAGGTCTTTTAACACTCAAAGCGCGAAGTATTTGTCACCAACAAGACAGGGGTGCATAACGTATTTATAAACTTGGCGCACGGATTGAACAGACCTGTCAACCCCCATTAGTTTTCATGTCAGCTCGTGGCACGCTTTTCGGGAGATTTGTCCGTATGTCCGCATGGGATTTGTCCTTATTTTGTTCCCCTTATTTTTCGGAAACGATAGGAAGAACGAAAACAACAATAACAACAAAAACAGCAGCAGCAGCACCACCACCACCACCACCACCATCACCACCACCACCGCCACCACCGCCACCACCACCAACAATACCAGCACCAACAACAATACCAGCACCAACAACACTACTACTACTACTAATGATAATGATGATGATGATGATGATGATGATGATGATGATGATGATGATGATGATGATGATGATGATAATAACAACAACGATGATGATGATGATAACAACAACAAAAATAATGATAACAATAATAATGATGATGATGATGATGATGATGATAATGATAACAATAACGATAATAATAATAATAATAATAATAATAATAATAATAATAATAATAATAATAATAATAATAATAATAACAACAACAACAACAACATCAATGGAACACCTTTACTACGCTTTCCGACAGTTCAAGGTGCTTTGCAATATCCGTTGAACACATGTTAACCTATCAGCACTCGGACAACGCAAACGGGAGCTTGAACACCTCTCACCACCACCACCCTCCTCCCACCCCTGTTCTCCTGCAATGTTCCCCCATTTGCTCTCCTTCCCTCCCGTTTCTCACCTGTCCTCTCCACACAACATCCCCCCCCCTCCCCCCCCCTCCGCCCCCTCCTCCAACACATACACAATAGTTCCGACACACTGACACACACAACTGCATACAACCACAATACCACACACACACACACACACACACACACACACACAATGAGAGAGAGAGAGAGAGAGAGAGAGAGAGAGAGAGAGAGAGAGAGAGAGAGAGAGAGAGAGAGAGAGAGAGAAAGCCAATCTCACTGGGGAATTTATACAATCTATTTATACTATCTATTTATACTATCTCACTATCAACTTATCTACGTGCCCATCTATCTATGGGAAATTGGTATTACAAAATCTATCTATCTATCTATCTATCTATCTATCTATCTATCTATCTATCTATCTGTATCTTAATCCACTGCTTGTCTGTGTGGTAACTGCGAAGGATTTCAGGTGCAACGTCACTTTTCCTTTTCAGTAGATTTACTCTCCCCCCCCCCTCTCCCCCCCCCCTCCCCCCCTGAATTCTTGCCATAAGCAGGTTATCACCGACTTTATTTAATATGCAATAGGAGAAATGCTTGGTAGTTGAGATTCAAGTTTATAAGTGGCTACATTAAATTGAAGTCCCAACACTGAAATCCTCTAATGATGGACAGAAGTTCAACGAATTATTCAGAAACCTTCTATCTCTCTGTGGAAGATTTTTCCTCACGTGGTTAGATCTTAATACAAACGCATAAGTTTTCCTTGGCAATAATGACTCCACGGTACTAGATTCCATCAGCATCAAGTTCCAATGTGAGTTTTTAAAAATTCTTTCGCAACCAAGCTGTTTAGTTTTCCCCATATCCTTCCACTTTCAAGGAAATCACACAAAAACACGAGTGTGTGTGTGTGCGCGTGTATGTGTGTGTGTGTGTGTGTGTGTGTGTGTGTGTGTGTGTGTGTGTGTGTGTGTGTGTGTGTGTGTGTGTGTGTGTGTGCTTGGCCTCGTGCGCGTCTGCAAGGTTCTGATACAAAGCCATATTGCATACCAAAATTTTAGTAATCGGACGCATGTCTCACACACACACACACACACACACACACACACACACACACACACACACACACACACACGTGCGCGCGCGCGCGCGCGCGCGCGCGCGCAGGCAGGCAGGCACACACACACACACACACACACACACACACACACACACACACACACACACACACACGAGTGTGCTCACGCGTAGAGTCGTGTAATACCGTAGTGGTTGACAGGGCGGTGTAACCTGTGCTGAGGACGTTAGCAGTGTCCCACGGCCATTTAAACGACTAAGTTGTCGAGCCATTGACCAGGTTCTTTCTTTCCGACACAACTGACTCAGAATAGGATCGCCTAGAATGACTCAAAACAAACCAGACAAAACAAAAAACTTGACGCGGACTGGATTGGGGTCACTCACAGTGGCATACATGGGCTTTTTTTTTCACACACATGCGCGCGCTCGCGCGTAGAGTTATGCTATGTAGGGCCTATTGTACAGCTAAATTCGGAGGCCAAGGTCACACACA
>CM031611.1:48312831-48322831 GCA_018398815.1 Conus ventricosus | reverse complement strand
ACGATTGCTGAAAAGACCTCCCGTCCTCAACAACGAAGAACTAGTGAGACTCCCAGGTCGAACAATCGCCGCACACTGCAAGAAGAGACAGGCATGCTGCACACAGGAACCCTCCGAGAAAAGGATTTTATACGTTTATTCCTGGAAGGGCGACGAAGCGTGAAGACTCCCAGAGAATAATGGCGTGGAAATTTGCTGTCCGGACCTACTCCTTGCTAAGGGACTGATACAACCCCTGCCCAAAAAAGGAACTGAAAGACTGCAATCGCATAACCACTTTCCGCCTCACAACACAAACAACCACCACAGGTCCCCGTCAACACCTGTTCAAGCGTCCTATGCGCACCACACTCTCTCACTCACTCTCTCACTCTCACAACCCTTCAGCGCCAACCAACAAGGGAAACAAAGGACGAGTTTCTACGATCACTTCGACTCAACATATATATATTTTATTATTTTTCCAGAGGATCCCAAAAACGAGCAACTGTTACGCTGGGGACTTCAATGCCAGAGTGGGCGCTGACCATGACTCTCCTGGCCCTCCTCTCAAAGTTTGGTGTGGGAAAGGAGATGAATGAAAAATGGGGAGCGACTCCTGGCGATAGATGCTCATCATAAGAGCTCCTCCAACCCCGAGTACTACCACGACCCGCCCGCACTCATCCTCATCACCCCCTCCTTCTCTACTTCCTTCTTTTCCCAGACAAAGCCTCAGCAGAAAGTGTCATGGCGACACCCTCGCTCCTCCCAAGCCTCTACTGGCCAAAAAAAAACCATCTACGACAGACATGATTATCCCACCGGCGGGTGTCCTGGCCTTGGGGAGGCGTGTCCATTATTTTTTTTTTTTTGTTTTTTATTACTTAATTTTTTTTTATTTTTTTGTTATTCTTTTTTTTGTTTTTTTTTTAACCCTCGCAAAGCACCTTTTCTACAGCCCGCCGACTGAGCTACAAACCCCGATCCACTCGCTGGTGGTGTGCTGCAAGACTCAGCTCCAGCTAAGAGAAGATACCAATCGCTCTAGGCCAGAAGGCACAACCTCGCTCGGATGAGAACAAGACCACACATCCTGCCAAGGCGCGGCATTTACACCCCACGCCCTCTATCTCTTCCGTGGTGTTCGACCTCAGCACCCCCAGGTGGCCTCAGCCCATGAGGATATGGGACTACATCAGAGAGACAGTCCCACAGAGCACTGCCATGAAGATTTATTTGGAAAACAAAAGCAACCGAAGAACCCACTAACTGGTTTTTTTGAGGCCAACTCCTTCCACACCCATCACCTTTTGGTTTTGTGGTGTGGGGAGAGAAGAGAGAGGAGAGAAGAGGAGAGGGGCAGGGAAGGGGGGGGGAGAGAGAGGGGAAGAGAGAGAAGAGAGAGAGGAGAGAGAGAGAGAGAAAAGAAAAAAGGGGATTGGCATAAGATGGGCCGGATTTGGGTTTTAAAAGCTAAAAATATTAAATGGAGATTTTTTAGGATGATTTTTTTTTTTAAAATAAAGTTTTTTTTTTTTTTTTTTTTTTTTTTTTTTTTTTTCAAAAAAAAAGGTTTTTGAGGAGAGGGGGGGGGGGGGGGGGGGGGGGGGGGGGGAGGGGGGGGGGGAGGGAGAGGAGGGAGAGAGAGAGAGAGAGAGAGAGAGAGAGAGGGAGAGAGAGAGAGAGAAGAGAGAGAGAGAGAGAGAGAGAGAGGAGAGAGAGGAGGGAGAAGAAAAACCAAGGTTTAACAAACTTTTAAAAAAAAAGGCCCCAACTTTTGGGTTCCTGTTAAAAATTTTTTTTTCTTTGTTTTTTCTTTCCCCCCCTTTTAACCCCTTTTTTTCCCAGTTTTTTTTCATTTTTTTATCCCCCTTCTTTTTAGTTTCCTTTTTCCCTTTCCCCTTTTCCCCTCCCTTTTCCTTTGGAAAAAAAGGGTCCTTCCAACAATCGAACATGTTTTTTCGACGGAAAAAAATTTTCCCCAACAAAAAAACAGAGTCCCTCTGCTTATCGCCAGGGTTCAAACAAAAACCCACCAAAAACGCCCCCCAGCCCCCCGCTCAGGCCCAAAAAAACCCAAAAAAACACCTGAAAAATCAAAAGAAGCCTAGGTCTTAAAGGGCACCACCATTGCCCCAGGGTTCCCACCCACGGGGGTCAGGAGCAAAATCACCCCCAACGGGCCAAAAGAGCTTCAGCCAGGTGCTTCAAAAAAAAACTAAACCCCCAAACATCTCCACGGAAAAACCCCCGGGCGACTGGGGACCAAACCTCAGCCAGGATCCAAAAAACCCCTTTCGATGAGAACAGGCACCCGACAGCATCCTTCCAGCACCTTGTCCCAGCCAAAATTGATGTCCCATGGCCTACAAACCTGACAAAGGTTCAGAGCTGCAGATGCAGCTGAGGGTCGGCCGCTTAGATCCCGAGAAGACTGTGGGATTCATCATGGCGACAGGATGGAAGACCTGACGCAACAAAGAAGTCGACCGCAGAAGAAGAAGAAGAAGAAGACGAAAAAGTAATACTGGTGGCCTCCTGTAAGGTACTGTGTGTATTTGTCAGTGTAGAGTCAATACTGTGGTGTACTCGACTTGCTTATACTCATTAAATTTGTCTATGTAAAGTCAGTACTGTGGTATACTGGATTTGTATATAGTCCATTTATTTGTCATGTAAAGTCAGTACTGTGGTATACTGGATTTTGCATATAGTCAATTTATTTGTCATGTAAAGTCAGTACTGTGATATACTGGATTTGCATATAGTCAATTACTTGTCATGTAAAGTCAGTACTGTGGCATACTGAATTGCATATAGTCATTTATTTGTCATGTAAAGTCAGTACTGTGTGTACTGATTTGCATATAGTCAATTTTTTTGTCATGTAAAGTCAGTACTGTAGTATACTGGATTTGCAATAGTCAATTTATTTGTCATGTAAAGTCAGTACTGTGGTATACTGGATTTGCATATAGTCAATTTATTTGACATGTAAAGTCATACTGTGGTATACTGATTTGCATACATTCATTTAAATGCCTTACTGGGTGCGTAGGCTCAGGGTACGGAAGTATCTGACAAGCGGACTGCAATCACTGCACCAGGCAAAAGCAAGGGAAAATCAAAATTAACAAGAAAACTCCAGCTCTCAAGTTTGGCACCTGGAATGTAAGGACAATGACTCCTGGACTGTCGGACGACCTCCAGGCTATTAGCGATGCTCGAAAGACCTCCGTCATCAACGATGAACTTGTGAGACTCCAGGTCGACATCGCCACACTGCAAGAGACGAGGCTTGCTGACTCTGGAACCCTCCGAGAAAAGGATTTTACGTTTTTCTGGCAAGGGAAGAGCGCTGAAGACACCAGAGAATATGGCGTTGGATTTGCTGTCCGGAACTCCTTGCTAGGGATGATAGAACCCTGCCAACAAGGAACTGAAAGACTGCTATCACTCCGCCTCAACACCACCACTGGTCCCGTCAACCTGATCAGCGTCTATGCGCCAACACTCAGCGCCACCAAGGAAACAAAGGACGAGTTCTAACGATCAGCTCGACTCACTATCCAGAGGATCCCCAAAGACGAGCAACTGTTACTGCTGGGTGACTTCAATGCCAGAGTGGGCGCTGACCATGACTCCTGGCCCTCCTGTCTCGGAAAGTTTGGTGTGGGAAAGATGAATGAAAATGGGGAGCGACTCCTGGAGATGTGCTCATACCACGACCTCAGCATCACCAACTCCTTCTTCCAGACAAAGCCTCAGCAGAAAGTGTCATGGAGACACCCTCGCTCCAAGCCACTGGCACCAGCTAGACCTGATTATCATCAGGCGGTCTGCCTTGAGGCGTGTCCTTTTTACTCGCACCTTCCACAGCGCCGACTGCGACACCGATCACTCGCTGGTGTGCTGCAAGATCAAGCTCCAGCCTAAGAAGATACATCGCTCTAGGCCTGAAGGCAAACCTCGCATCGATGTGAACAAGACCACACATCCTGACAAGGCGGCGGAATTTACCCAAGCCCTCTCCGAGGTGTTCGACTCAGACCCTCCTGGTGGCTCAGCCCATGAGAGATGGGACTACATCAGAGAGACAGTACACAGCACTGCCATGAAGATTTTTGGAAAAAAGCAGACCAAGAACAACTACTGGTTTGAGGCCAACTCCTCCACACTCACTCCAGCCATAGAAGAACGCCGCAGCGCCCACCTGGAATACAAGCGATCCCCCAGCCAGAGAACCCTGCAGGTGTACAGATCTGCAAAGAGCAAAGTACAGAGATTAGCAAGGCAGTGCGCTAACGACTACTGGCTCCAGCTATGTCAAAGCATCCAGATATCGGCTGATACTGGAAACATCAAGGGCATGTACGACGGCATCAAAAAAGCAATGGGCCCCACCAAGAAGACTACAGCTCCACTGAAGTCTGCCACGGGCGAGACCATCCAGGACAAGGACAACATATGGAGCGATGGGTGGAACATTATTCCGAATTGTACTCCAGACAGAACCACGTCACCGACGAGGCCCTTGATGCGATTGAAAGCCTCCCCCTCATGGCGGAACTGGATGAGAAACCCACTCTGGCAGAACTAGAGAAAGCAATCAGGAGCCTGTCCTCAGGAAAAGCACCAGGGAAGGATGCATACCACCAGAAGTCATCAAGTGTGGCGGCAGTGCACGCTTGAACACCTGCATAACCTCCTTTGTCAGTGCTGGGAGGAAGGAGCAGTACCTCAAGACATGAGAGATGCCAATATTGTCACATTATACAAGAACAAAGGCGACAAAAGTGACTGCAATAACTACAGAGGAATATCTCTCCTGAGCATTGTAGGCAAATGTATTTGCAAGACGTCCTGAACGCTGCAGAAGCTCCCTGACAGAGTGTACCGTCGCAGGACTATCCGCTCGAGATTCCACCATCGACATGGTACTCTCTCAGACAGCAGCAAGAGCAAATGTAGAGAGCAGCACAAGCCCCGCTTCTGCCTTCATTGACCTGACGCAAGGCATTTATCTAGCGAAGAGTGTCCTAAACTCTAGGAAGATCGTGCTTCCAGCCATAAGGACAGTTTGAGTCATCAGTCTTTCATCGAGATAAAGCACAGTGCGCGCCCGGGCCATCTTGCATCTCTGTGCCTGTAACAGCCTTTGGAAATCAATGAGGGTGCATCAACCGATGTGGCCGACTGCTCCAACCCGTTGAAACAGGTTGTGACCAAGCATCTGTATCAATGCGTCTGCCACCACACCGATGCGAGTTACAGCTGATGACGACGGATTTTTGCAAAGGCTTGAAGCGACAAAGCTTGAAAAGACAACGTGAGGCTGGATGAAACCCCATCACCACACAACATGAATAGAGGCCGTTACCCGTTCCATACCTCGGTCCACCACACCGACAACCCTCTCTGATCCAGTCAACAGAGGTGGCAAGGCCTCTACCCCCCTGGCCAACATCAAGAGTGGGAACACGCGTAACATTGAACACCAAGATGCTGTGTACCGAGCCTGTGTCTAAGCACTCTCCGTACGCCAGCAATCCGGACCCTGTATGCCTCACAAGAACGAGGCTGATGCCTTCCACAGCGCTGTCACCGGCGCAACTTGGGATCACATGACGTGATCGCGTCCAAACAACGATGTGCTGAGCGTGCAAAGATTCCCTCATACCACCTTCCCGTCGCGTCCGCCTCAGGTGGCTTGGTCATGTGCCGAATGGACGACGGCGATCCCCCAAGACATTCTGTACGCAAGCGCCCTTCCAAGAACAACACAGACCACAACTCCGCTCAAAGTTTGCAAGCGCGACCTGAGGCTCTCGACATCGACACCAACACCTGGGAAGACTTGCTCGGGGCAGATCCACTGGAAACACGGGGAACACTGGCTGAAGCGGCGAAAAGAACTCCGGAGCTGTCGACCAAAGCGTGCACAGAAAGATCAGCAGCTGGCCAGCGCGTGACCGGCCTTCAAGTCATCAATGCAGCGGGCTGCCACTCCCAGGTGGGGCTATAAGCCACAGGGAGACGCTGTTTGACCAAAAGGGAAAAATTTGTAAGGGCGCAAACCACGTCTCCCGAGACAAAGGGTGCCACAAGTTAATGTGTCATGTAAGTCAGTTGTGGTATACTGATTTGCTTTCATTCGTTAATGTTGTCATGTAAGTCAGTACGTGGTATACTGGATTTCATACATTTATTTTAAAAGTGTTTTGTAAAGTCAGTACTGTGGATCCCCATTGCATACATCAGTTAATGTGTCATGTAAAGTCAGTACCTGGTATATGATTGCCCAAAATTCAGTTAAATGTGTTTGTAAAGTCATAATGTGGGATCTATTTGCATATATTCAGTTAAATTTGTCTTTGTAAGCGTACTGTGGTATGTTGCATATATCAGTAAATTGGGTTCGTAAAGTCCCGCACTTGGACAGTGGATTCATAGATTCAGTTAACTTTTTTCCTTTCTGAAGTTGCCTTTTTTGTGTGAATCACACTTTTTTTCCCTTATAAAAAAAAGAAGAAATATTTAAAAAAATACTGTATTTTTTCTTTCTAAGTGATCTTTTTCTCCCCATCCTTCCCCTTCCCTTTTCCCTCTCTCTACCTCTGTCTGCTGTCTGCTCTCACTTCTCTTTCCTGTATCAAAAAAAAAAAAAAAAAGAGAAGAAAAGGTCCCCAATGGGCGTCCAATACCCCATCACATGGAATAACTCACTGCATTATCCCATTTTGGGGTTTTTACCCCCCCAAAAGCCGCCCCGGCGCCCCGGGGGCCCACCAACCCAAAAAAAAATGGGCGTTGGGTGGCAACCAAAACCCAAAAAACCCCCTCACCCAGGCCTTGGCATTAAAACCCCCCCCCCCAAACGGGAGAAAAAACCCCATGAATGGGAAAAAAAAAAAATTTTTCCCAAACCCCAAAAAAGGGGGAGGGTCCCCCGAACTCGTTCCGGCACCTTAACCCCTAACCTTTTCATAAAAGGGGGACTACCCAAGCAGAAATTTTTTTTCCCCATTAACCAAACAAAAGTCCAAAAACAAAAGGGGAAATCTCTCCGGGTTTGGGGGGAAAAGGGATGAAAAGCCTGCCTCAAATCCACAATTCCCAACCACTTTCCCTCAAAACCCCCCCTCCCAGGCTTTCCAAGAGTGAAAAAAGTAAAGCAGAAACAAGCCCCTCTTTCTGGCCTTCATTGACCTGCCCAAAGGGCATTTGTTTCAGCGAGATGGTCTCTTTAACGTCCTAGCAAAGGGATAGCGCCCACCAAATTTTAGTGTAATCCTTTCCACGACGACATGAAAGGCCCACATGCAGTACGCCCCCACATAGGTTGTTTCCCAAATGGGGCATGATGGTCAAACAGGGTGGCTGTCCACCCTCTTGGCATTTCTTCGCTTTCCTGTGAGCAGCTTTGGAACAAATGGGGTGTTCACCTTCAAACCCGATCAGAGGGCCCGGACTGTTCACTGGCCTCGCAAAGGGCAAAGAGCAAAGAGGGTAGTGACCATCAGGGGACATGTGTTTGCAGTGCGCTGCTCTGGCCCCCACACGAAGCAGATTTTTACAGAGTCTGAGGGAAACCGTTTTGAAAAGGTTTGATGGGGTTTTTTTGGCCTGACAAAGCTTGAAGAAAAACGAACGTGAGGGCTCAGATGCTGAAAAACCCCCCATCACCATCAAAAACCCCGGTTTAGAGGCCGTTAGCCTTAAACGAAACCTCGGTCCCTCACCGACAACTTTTCTCGATACAGAGAAAACAAAAAGATTGGCAAGGCCTCTACCACCCGGGCCCAACAAATCTCAAGAGTGTGGAAAAACAGCATGTTAACATTGAAACCAAATTGCTGTGTACGACCTGTGTAAGCACTTCCCTGTACGGCCAGCAAAATCCTACCCTGAAAGCCTCACAAGAGAAGGGCTGATCCCCTTCCACATGCGCTGTCTCCGGCGCATATTTTGGGACCATGGAGTGATGGGCGTCACAAACAACATGTCTTGAGCGTGCAAAGAATTCCCAGCATGAAAACTCTTCTCCGTCAGCGTCGCCCCCGGTGGCTTTGGTCATGTCGCCAAAATGGACGACGGCAGGATCCCAAGACATTCTTACGCGAGCTGCCTCGGCGAACAGGAGCACAACCGCTTCAGATGTTTGCAAGCGGGACGAGGCTCCACATCACACACCTGGGAAGACTTGGGGCTGACAGCGAGGACACCTGTGAACTGGCGAAGCGTGACAGGAAGCCGAAGCTTGACGCAGCGTGCCAGAGACAGACGCTGCGCCTGATCAGTCTTCAATGCATCATGACGACACCACTCCCATGTGGGTCTATACAGCCCAGCAGACGCTGTATGACCAAAGGAAACATTTGTAAAGGGCGCAAATCCATCGTCTCCCGAGACAAAGGGATGCCAACAAGTTAAATGTGTCATGTAAAGTCAGTACTGTGGTATACTGATTTGCATACATTCAGTTAAATGTGTCATGTAAAGTCAGTACTGTGGTATACTGATTTGCATACATTCATTAAATGTGTTATGTAAAGTCAGTACTGTGGTATTCTCATTTGCATACATTCAGTTAAATGTGTCATGTAAAGTCAGTACTGGGTATACTGATTTGCATACATTCAGTTAAATGTGTTATGTAAAGTCAGTACTGTGGTATTCTCATTTGCATATATTCAGTTAAATTTGTCTTCATGTAAAGTCAGTACTGTGGTATGTTGCATATATTCAGTTAAATTTGTCTTCGTAAAGTCAGCACTTTGGTACAGTGGATTTGCATAGATTCAGTTAACTTTGTTCCTTTCTGATGTTTGCCCTTTTCCGTGTGATATCACACTTTTTTTTCCTTATAAAAAAAAAGAAGAAATATGTCAAATAAAATACATGTATTCTTCTTTCTAAGTGATCTTTTTTCTCTGCCTCCATCCTTCCCCTTTCTCCCTCTCTCTACCTCTGTCTGTCTGTCTGTCTCTCACTCTCTCTTTCTCTGTATCAAAAAAAAAAAAAAAAAAAGAAGAAGAAGTCAAATGGTGCCGATCGAATTGACCACCATTTCATCGGATATTCAATACTGTGCATTCAATTTCTGCGATTAGGGCCCCTTTTCGCGGTGGTATGTTTAACTGAATTATCGCTTTTGTTCAATTTTTCACGTTGTTGTGTAATCCTGAACTCCCCCCACCCCCCCCCTCTTCCCGCCGCCCCCTCCAACCCCCTGTGAATGGGCTTTGAAAGCTGAACACAATCTCTCTCTCTCTCTCTCTCTCTCTCTCTCCTCTCTCTCTCTCTCTCTTAACGCGTTCATTTTTTTCTTATCTCAGATGCGTATCTAGGCGCATGTAAGCCTCCCCCCCCCCTCTCTCTCTTTCTGTCTCTCTCTCTCTCTCTCTCTTAGCGCGCTTATTTTTGTGTTGTTTTTATGTCGGATGCGAATGTAAGCGCATGTAAGTCACTCTCTCTCTCTCTCTCTCTCTCTCTCTCTCTCTCTCTCTCTCTCTCTCTCTCTCTCTCTCTCTCTCTCTCTCTCTTAACGCGTTCATTTTTTTCTTATCTCAGATGCGTATCTAGGCGCATGTAAGCCTCCCCCTCCCCCTCTCTCTCTCTTTCTGTCTCTCTCTCTCTTAGCGCGCTTATTTTTGTTGTTTTTATGTCGATGCGAATGTAAGCGCATGTAAGTCTCTCTCTCTCTCTCTCTCTCTCTCTCTCTCTCTCTCTCTCTCTCTCTCTCTCTCTCTCTCTCGATATTTTTTTTCATATCTGAGATGCGAATGTAAGCGCATGTAACCCCCTTCCGTCCCTCTCTCTCGTTCTCTCTCTCGTTGAATTCTTGATCTGGGAGACATGTAAATGCATGAAGGCCCGCATGCAAAAATAAAAAATAAAAAAGGAGAAAACCTCCTTTCAAACTGCTGTTCCAAGTCCACCAAGTTTCACATCAAGGCTGGCTTGAATGAAGGCGTTTCCTCACGTCTGCATTCATCCAGCAGGGGGCCGGAATAGC
>CM031611.1:48282831-48305331 GCA_018398815.1 Conus ventricosus | reverse complement strand
AACCCCTGGGTCACCAAGATTACGAGTCGGGTGCTCTGCCACCGAGCTATTCCGGTCCCAATGCTGAAGCTTCAAATTCTGTAACTATATCAGTTCAGAATCCATATTGAGACGGTGTGCTGTCAGAGATTTGTAAAATTGGAATATCAACCCCCCCCCCCCCCCAAAAAAAAAAAAAAACAAAAAAAAAAAACATCGGTCATCTGCCCCACCCCTCACTCCCACTCAGTCTCCACCACACCTACCCATGCACTCTATAAAGGAGTCTGTATGATACCACAACCACGCTTTCAACAGTAGGAGTAAGAGACTTAGCTGCCTATGTCTGTCTGTCGGTCGGTCTGTCTGTCTGGTCGTCTGTCCCTCTGTTTGTCTGCCTGTCTGCATGTCTGCTTGCCTGTCTGTCTGTCTCTCTTTGTTATACACACACACACACACACACACACACACACACACACACACACACACACACACACACACACACGAGAAAAACGAAGTCACCAAGTATGTTTGGACGTGTTCGATGGGGTGATAAACCTTCACAAATCTCTCTGTCAAACCACACACAGTTTTTATTATTACAAAAAGAACACACACTCACGTTGTTTTCCTCTCATGCACTACAAAAAACAAACGAACAAACAAACAAACAAAACGGCATGTAACACCAGACTCCATTACAACTCGAAGAAAAGAAATCATACATGACGATGACTGAAAAGACATTGACCCTCGCAAATTCATTATGAGTGTTTGGAAATAAAACATTTATTGCATTGTTTCATAACTCTAGGTATAAGAATTGATTTTTGTTTGGTCCCATCTCACTGTGGTATAAAGTGGAATGAAATAGCAAACAATCTTGGAAAAGAAGGAGCAAATAGAAACGCTGAAAATTTATTGAAAAAATCCCTTGGATTTGTCCTCTTAATAAAATTAATAATGATGAATACTTATATAGCGCCTGTTCTCGGCTAGAGACCAAGCTCTAAGCGCTTTACAATCCACACTCGTTTACACAACGGGCTGCCTACCTGGGTAGTGCCGACTGAAGAGCTGCCACTTGGCGCTTCATTCAGTCCTTTCCCATGTCATCCAGTCAATATCATTCAATATCGTTTACTCAATTTTCTTACTTCCTTCATTCTCACGCAGGGTGCATGTTATGTGTAACGTGTCATCCATACCAACGGCCAAACTGGCCTACCTCTTCCGAAAGTTAGTGATGGGATTTAACGTGTGTGCAAGATGCTATAAAGATGCTCTTGTGAATTAATCCAAATTATGGAAAAGTTTATACATAAGCAGAATTTTAGTCTAAACATGGCTACTTTACCATTGTGCCCAAGGCACATTGTTAGATTAATTCATGAATTAAGGTTGAATACTAGGGACACTAAATATGCTCATGGTATTACTTGTGCCTGCAGAGAAAACGTTTCTGTGCGTCATCTTTTGTTTGAAAGCTCAGTGCTGACCTCGCTCTGTCAGCAGAAAGGTATTGAGATGAGGAACTTTGATAATGTCAACAGTGTCTTATAGGGTTCATGTGTTGCTGAAATTGCCATGGTTATTTCGCAGTCACAGGTTGCAAATTTTTTTGTAAAGATCACAACTTTGTGTACCACTAGGGTATTGCACATATCAGAAGTGGCTTTGCAAGTACTGGATAAGTTGAGTGTGAAGTCTTTTTTTGTTTTTTGTTTTTTGTTTTTAACAAGTGTCTAATATCATCTGGCGATGAAAAGACATTAAATAAACCACTGAACTGAACTGAACTGAATCATTATGAGTGAAAAAATCTGTAAAGACACGATTGTTGCAACACACACACACACACACACACACACACACACACACACACACACACACACACACGCACGCACGCACGCACGCACGCACGCACTGAGTGGGGTTGCTTGGGGAAAGTGGTGGGTGAATTATTTTCTGACTGCGCACGCTACTGTGGAAGATTGTCCAGTGACCTGTATACCACGCCCCTCTCGGTATCTTTGACCCCTTCCCCTGCCATCTTCATCCTCCTCCACCCCCCTTTCCTCGCATCCATTCCATCATCGTTTTTCATCCTTTCCTTCAAGTCTCCCATACGACTCTTATTATTCACGTTGGCAGTTTACTGTACGAGGCGCAATAAATTAAGGAACACCTAAAATGTCACACATTGTCGAGAAGAGAGACTGCACTAGATTTTGATTTGTGGATTTTTGTACAGATAATGCTTTTCCTGCAGTTTATGAGAAACTTACCACCCAAGCACACACACACACACACACACACACACACACACACACACACACACACACACACACACACACACAATACACGCGCGCACGCGCGCGCGCACACATACGCACAAACAGGCAGGCAGGCACGCACACATGCTCGAACGCATGCACGCACGCACGCACGCATACAGAGAGAGAGAGAGAGAGAGAGAAAAGAGAGAGAGAGAGAGAGAGAGAGAGAGAGAGAAGAGAGAGAGAGAGAGAGAGAGAGAGAAATTGATTAGACTGGTATGAACATTTGAATGGGACATACGCCATATTCAAATAACGACACAGTCTGGAAATGTCAGTCCAATGTCTTTGTCATACTATCAGATGTGCTCCTCTCCTGCAGCCAGGCATTCGGTACATCCCTGCCTCATAGAGAGGACCGGCCTTTGAATGACCCCTCTGTGGAATCGCCATCCACTTCCGCTTCGGCAGCGGCCACAGCTAGGAAGAGGTTGTCGCTGCGAACTCGAAGACCCAATTCATTCCAGACGTGTTTCAACTTGTGAAAGGTCGGGAGGGTAACTAACTGGCCACGGGAGAGTTTGGATCTGCTGCTGCTGAACGTAATCAGTGACCTCTCTGGCACGATGAAGCCTCGCGTCTTGAAGACTGCTTGAGGATCAACCACTTGAAGAGTCGGAACTTCCACAGGCTCAAGATCTCATCTCTACACCCACAGGCCTGTGAGGGTTCCACGTATGCATTGAAGATCAATATGATAATGAAGGTTGTGATACCTCCAGAGAGGATTACAGATCCACCACCAAATCTGTCATGCTCCCGCGCAGCTCTGTCAACAGATCGTTTACCTGGCTGCTCTCCACACTCTCATCCGACCGTTGCAAAACGACAAGGTGATCAGGGTTCATCAGCTGTGAACAGGATCCTCGATCATCGTTGTCTTGTCCGGTGTTGGCGTGTTCCGCATCAGGCTGTGCTCTTCTGTGGGCCTGAGTAACAACTGGACAAACCGCTGTTCTCCCCCTGCAAGTTGGCCTCATGCAAACGATCGTGGATGGTGTGGTTGCTCATTCAAACTTGCTACAGGTGTCAGTTAAGCTTGCAGGTGAATGGAAGTGGAACCATTGTTTGAGTATGAATATCTGTGATCAGTTGACATGAAATCGAGGGTACAAAAACATTGCATAATCTTTGCTGCACTGAGATTATCAGACAGTTTAGAATTAATCTAATGTGTTCATAGATTTTGTTTAATATGAACATCCCTCTCTCATCACGTGCCATTCTTGCCTTCACTCTCTCCGTCTCTCCCTTCCTTTGTCTTTGCTTTCTCTCCACCCCACCCTCACCCCTCCCATCCCCCTTTCCGACCTCTCCCTTCGCTCATTCTTGCTGCAGTTTAAGTAAACCCTTTCCATCTACATCTTTAAAACTTCCGCTTGCATCCTGCCTCTCCTCCCCCCCCCCCCCCCCTATTGAACCCCCTACCATCTTTCCCCAGCTCCCAGTTCAGATTGCAGGTGAGTGGAAATGGAGAATTGGGGAGGGGGGGGGGGGGTGACATTCGTGAGGGGTCGACCGGATCTCGGGGCCTGTCCTATCTGCGCAGTGGTCATGAAACGTGTCTGCAGTCGGTGGGTGACCGAGTCTTCCGCCAGTGTTTCTCTGTCCTGCCCCTTCCCGGATCCAGGCCTTGGCCCTTCCCCTGTCTGCCTCCGCCAGTTCTCTTTGTGGCGGCATGGTCGGTTTATTGAACACTGCACGGCTGTTTATGACTTGTCTCATCACGGAACATTCTGTGGACGGTTAACAGAGATTTTTTTTCATCTTCCACGTGCAACACTTCAAGCCTGTTCGCGTTACTTTTTAGCTGGCTTTTGCCACGTAACTGTTCCCACGTGCATCAGCCATTACAACAAGCCCCCACAATCTAGAGCAGCGAGTATTTAGATGAAAAAAAAGTCAGAGAGAGGGAAAATAACCCCACAGGATACACTATATGTTTCAAGCTTATTTCAGCACGATACTGTATTTCTCGACTCCTCGGCGACATTGATTGTGAGCATGATTGAAGTTTTTTTTTTTTTTCAAGATATATCGGCTTTTGGATAGGAGATGAGTGTGAATATTCGTGGTCAGCTGACATCAAATCAAGGGCACAGAAACATGGCCTAATCTTTGCTACACTCACATAATCAGACGCGTACAGTTCGGAACTGTGAAAAGTGTCAATAGATTTTCTTCTTCTTTTTTTTTTATTGTTATGAACTTGCCCCTCGTATCAGGGTGGTCCCTAATTTATTGTGCTTAGTATATCACACGCGTGGGTGGTGATAGCATCATGGGCTACATACCAATCAACTGCCTTCTTGCCTCCACTCCCTCCTTCATGGGCTACATACCAATCAACTGCCTTCTTGCCTCCACTCCCTCCTTCATGGGCTACATACCAATCAACTGCCTTCTTGCCTCCACTCCCTCCTTCCTTCTCTCACCTCCCTTTGTCTTTCGCTTTCTCCCCCCCCCCCCCCCCCCCCCCTCCCTTGCTCATTCTCGCTGCACTTTAAGTGAACCTTTCCCTCCTACGTCGTCCAAACTTTCGCTTGCATCCTCCCTCACCTTCTCCCCCCCCCCCCCCAGTGATAGTATGTCAAATCATTGACACGCCTCCCTCCCCCACCCACCCCCCCCCCCACCCATCATCTTTCCCCAGTTCTCGGTTCAAATTGAAATGGAAAAATTGGGTGTGTGGCATCCGTGACCATAACCCCCCACCCCCACCCCCTGGTTTGGTGTTGCGTGAGGGGTCGACCAGATCTTGGGGCCTCTCGTGTCTGTGCGGTGGTCATGGAACGTGTCTGTAGTCTGTGGACCGAGCCTTCGGCCAGTTTCTCTCTCCTACCCCTTCCCGGATCCAGGCCTTGGGCCCTTCCTCTGTCTGCTTCAGCAAGGTTTCTTTGAACATTACACAGCTGTTTATCATTTGTCCCCACGTGGAAAACTATAGTGGACTGTTAGCAGGGATTTTCTTTATCTACCATGTGCGACATTAAATTCTCGCCCGCACTGTTTTTTTTTTTAACTGGTTTATGTCACATAACTGTTTCCACGTGAAACACCCATTCAAACAGCTGAGTGGAAATGGAATCTTCGGGTGGGGTGTGTGTGTGTGTGGTATTGGTAACCATAAAATCACCCTGCTTTGGTGTTGCCGTGAGGGGTCGACAGGACCTGGGGGCCTAGTATATTACACGCGTGGGTGGCGATAGCGTCGTCGACTATCAACCCGTCAACTGCCTCCACTCCCTCCGTCTCTCCCCTCCCTTTGTCTTTCGCTTTCTCTCCTCCGCCCCCCCCCCCCCCCTTTTCCTCCTCCTGGCTCTTTCCCTACCCCTCCTTTCTTCGCTGTTTCTTGCTGCAGGGTTTTTTCTTTTTATTGTTTTATTTTATTCTGTATAATTTTCACCGAGAGCATTTTTCTATTAAAAAAAAAGAAGGAAAAGAGTACGTCAAAATCTAGATACACCAACAATGGAATATTACGATCTGCTTACGTATGTTTTTAACGATGGATGTAGGTATACACAAGTTTAGAAATATCTACAAGATATTTACACACACACACACACTCACACACAGATAGAGCGGCGTGTGGGGTTAAGGGTTTATTCTTACTTTTTTTCATTAGGTATTCTTTAATTTGTTTTGTTTTTGCATAGAAGTGGTTTGCGTCCAAGGTGCCATGATTCTGCTGTCTCTTATCCAGTCAATCCAGGTCTGTGGCATGGCATTTAGTACAGCATTGTACTGAAACACAGTTATCGCCCTGTTTTGGTTAAGTAAGTCTTGTACTTCCACTAAAGTTAAAAGACGCCTTTCCTGCGTTTAATATCGTTGATTGTGATGAGACCTTACTGTCGCCCTTTTTCGAAATTTAAGGACCTTACTTTTTATATTTGATTAACTTATTGTAAAAGAGATATTGTGTTCCGACATATTTTGCCTACACACTGTCTTTCTCTACTTTAATTTTGTTGTTTAGGTAAGTTAATAGAAGTTCTTTCAAAAAAATATTTTCGATTAAAGAGATCCCTGATATATCTGTTTGCGAACAGTTTAATTAAAATACTTCCTCAGCTGAGGCTATTCTACTCAAGTGCCTAAAAAGAATAAGGCACCATCTCTCAGTTCTTTTGTTGTATAATCGTCCAGTCCACTGTAGGTTAAAGATGTTTTGCAGTTAAATCATGTGAATAATCGTCCAATCCACTGTAGGTTAAAGATGTTTTGCAGTTCAATCATGTGAACCATTTTTAACCCTCCTTCTTTATAACCTGTTTTTATTACCTTTCTTTTAACCTTATCGAAAGCTTTTCTGTTACTGTTTCCTTTGCCAAAGGAATTTGTACAAAATTGTATTAACTCTAATTAGAATTTCCTTGGTCAAAAATGTCTATGATCATTATTTTACCGTGTATGCTAACGTCTCTTTTGCTCCATTCTTTTATCATAGCTATACGAGTTTTCAATCTAGGCTACTTTTCCAGTTGTCTTGTATTTCTTTGGCCATTTTGTCTTTTGCAAAGGATATTCCAAAGATTTAGATTTTGTCCACTATTTCAAATGGTATGTTCAGAATATTTCAACAAGATCACCTATTGCCAGGATTTTAGTTTTGTGTATATTTAGTTTCAAGCCTGAGAAACATGCAAATTGTCTGCATCCCGAATCATATCAATCATTCTGTTTAACTTTTATATTCACAGTATTCTTTTTTTTCTCATTGCTGCTTCCCCTCCCCCCCCCCCCTTTTTTTTTTTTTTTTTTTCAAAACAGTCTCACTAAATCTATCCAACGTCACATTCATATCAACGTCAGTCAACTTTTAAGCAGCAGCAAGGCTGACTTGTGGGCCTACATCTCATGAGTTCATTAATTCAGGGGGAAAAAAGATTGTTCGTGTTCTTTCTTCCGACAATGTTTCACAATAACTTGCTACATATTCAGATTTTTACAATTACATTCCAATTCAGCTTGTTTCGCCATTACCCAAATAATATTCAGATTTTTACAATTACATTCCAAATCACCTTGTTTCTCCATAGTAAAAACAATCCGTAAATGATATGGATCAAAACTCTCAAACACCCTGGGTGTGAATTTGTCGTTTAAAGATAAATTAAAGCTGACGCTCGCTGAAAAAAATAGGCATTAACACCATTTCCAAAATCAGAAATGTATGTGAAACGTATTACATACAGTGTTGAGAAATACACAGACCTAACATAGTGTACATGTTCAATGTTTTTCCACATACACACTTAAAACCTTACTTTACTCATTTTCATGACTGATATGAAGTGTATTAGTATTAGTGATTTCCCAGAAAAAAAAATCTGACGTCCACGCCTTCATGCTACCTCACAATAGTAGATCACTATCGACTTCGGAGAAAAGTTTATCTATCATGTATACTTCTAACATGTCAACACCATTGCCAAAACCGTGTGTAGAAAAATACGGTTCAAATTCAAGAGGACCCTAAGCACAAACAAGCAGAACATTGTTACAAATACCAAAGAAAGTTCTTATCAAGTGTTAGTGACAATTAGTAGTTTACTGTCACATTCCATTCGGTGTACATATCCCAAAATAGATTTGCGCATAACGCAAGTTATACCTTCGGAAAGGCATGCGAAACATCAACATTATACGTCAAAGCGCTACGAAATCTTACAGAGATTCATTTTGATCATTTTGTCTTTATCATTTTAAAGTGTTTCTTTTTTTTTTCAGAACGCATATTTGCAATCATATGTGCATTCAGCAACACACCAACCGGCATAGACATTCCAGAATTTGACGGTTGATTTTCCTGTTATTTTTGCACGAGCCTGCAAAAATAACAGGAAAATCAATCTTTGATAAAGATTTACTTTTTGATACTCACATTCAAAAGTGTATAAATAAAGCAAACCAAATGATTGGATTAATAAAAAGAACTTTTATTTACCTAAATAAAGAAACGTTTTTAAAGTTATATAAAGCTATGGTTAGACCGCATCTTGAATATGGCAATATAATCTGGTACCCACACTTGAAAAGACAGTCAATAGCAATCGAAAGAGTACAGAGAAGAGCTACTAAAATCTTGCAAGAATGTACAAACATGTCTTATACAGATAGATTAAATTACTTAAATTTGCACTCTTTAAAAGGTAGACATATTAGAGGGGATTTGATTGAAGTGTTCAAAATATTTCACCAGCAAACGGACATACAGTGGGACTCTTTTTTTGAGGCTGTTAAAACAGATAGAACAAGAAATTCGGAAGGCAAAATATTTGTTAAGCAGTTTCATACTAATATGGGGAGATTCAAGTTCAGTAACAGAGTTATTGCTAACTGGAACAGTTTGCCAACTGCACTTAAATTTGCTAAAAATACTAATGTTTTTAAGAATTTGCTGGATGAAGACTTGAAATTTAAAGTACAGTTTAGAAGCTTTGATGAATAAGAAGGAAAATTTATATTGCATGCATTTTCAACCCTGTCATAAAAGTAAAATAACACGAGGGGACATTGAAAGGCTTAACGGCCTATGTATTGATTACGTCCCTACACTACTACTACTACATACACGGCAGTCACCCATAACGGATTTCCCGTCGTCAGACACAATTCACACATTCCGCCAACCTTTAACCTCGTGAATCTGAATCAGACGAGCGATGAATAGACGTTGATCGCTTTTACTTGTTTATTTATTTATCTCTCACTTGATTTACGGCAGCGGAACAATGTAACGCTGCAGGGCTGTCCTGATCGCTATCTAATCGAACAAGCCTGTCCACAACCGACACCAGTCTTTTTCCCCCGTTCGCTGAGAAAAATGATCATAAATCATCCGCACCTTCTTGCTCTGATTTGTAGCCGATCTCACGTGTGGCGCAATTTTTTTTTCTTTCTCTCTTTTTATTTCTTGATCTCTCTCTTGCGAAAGCCGGAATAATCTTCACCACTGAATTCTCCTCTTCCTTTTAACTACGTTTCACGTGGAGAATTTTATCATTTTGTTTGAAAATGGCACAACGGGCAACTGTTGGGGAAATAAGATTTAGAACTGATAATTAACACCGTCGAATAGAAAATCACGAGATAGTCCAGTCTGTCCATGATTATTTCCTGCAAAGGTTACTCACAACCCTTCCAAGATGTGTCGTCAGAACGAGAGATTCCGTGAATGATTACATCATTCAATGTATGCAAGGTGCGCAGTTTCTGTGACTAGGTGGAACAATGCACAAGAATGTGAACAATACTTTTGAAGGGCTTCTCTTTTCGAAGGCGCGTTACCCACAGTCCCTCCCCCGCCCCCTTCCCAGGGGCCTTGCCAGGATTTCGCTTTCCAGGGGCAGGGTTGCCTTTTCCTGGCGTGCTAGCTTGCACAAGTAATTTGCTTTCCTCCATCAACATAAGCCTACCCGTTTTGTACACCAACATATAAAAACGACCAGAAGCTTGGGCACAGTTCCTGACACACGGACAGTCTCCCATCAGATTTACCTGAGAACGTAGTAATGTTTACTCTGGTGCTCCTCACAGCCATGCTACGGCTGCAAGACCATCATGATATCAGACTTCCTCTGTGCCACTCTCGGCAGAGTGTTTCTAGAGTGTTTTAGAGTGAGGGCGCGGGACGGAGGGGGGAGGGGGGGGGGGGGGTGTCGGCTGCAAGGTGCAGTCCAGAGGTTGCAGGTCAACGAGACTGTTTCAGGCACAGCATGCAGACACGATTCAGCACCACCACATGTGCCTCTGAGTTCGATTCTGACTAAAGCCGAAGGCCCTCCAGGGCTGCAGTCTAAGAGTAAAAAAACCAAGGCTGATATACAAGATCAGAAACAGTCTCATTGTATATATCTACGGATTCTCCTTCAAAAAGACTGTGGCCAATGCTGATTAAAACGTTTCCCTCTCTCTCTCTCTCTTGATAAAGAATTATTGTTATTGGTATAACGGTACAGACCCGTACCATACCTTCATGACCTATTTGTGCCAACAGTACAAAGTTAATCACACTCGGCGATGCTTGGACCGGGATTGTGCGGTTGCACACCGAAACTTTATGCGGTAAGGCCTTGCTAGAGGAGTCGAGTATTTATAGATGAACGCAATTATACTGTTTTGATAATTTCTATCGTTTCGAAAGAGAGTGGGTTAGTTTCCGCCAAGGACACAAACAAACATAGGACAGGACAAGTGCTATGTTTGTCTGTGTCCTTGGCGGTAACTAACCCCCTCTCTTTCAAAATTTTGCTTCATTTTCCGCCCTCAGTCACTCTGTTTTGAGACTCACTTTTTATTGTGTCTGAAAGTTGATTCTCTTCATTTTCTTTCATACAACCATCAAGGTACAAGCCAGCTGGCTCCAAGCAGACATATTAAAATCAAAGGAATGGCACTGTTTGGGATCTTCAAGGTGGGGCAAAGATCGGGTCACGGGTGAGAGCAAAGGCCTGAAATGTAATGTCAGCTAATGGGAAGGGCCTGTATTTACAGATTGTTTGTGATTTCATCGGTGAAAATCCCCCAAAACAAGGGAGATAACTGGTGGGACGTTGTTCTTTCGATCAATTATCAACTTAATATTAAATGCTACTCATATTTACGGTAGGTCTAAAAACGCTTACATGGATTATTGTAACCAATAATAAGTAGAATTTTGAACTTATTAAGATATGTATATCAACAGAAAGAGGAGAAAAAGACCTTTCCAATGATATATAATGAATTTCTGTATGTTAAAAAATGAAAAAGTTATGACCCATCAAAGTGTCCCATTAACACTGTAGCCATTTTAAGAAAAATGGCTTTAAAGTTTCCCTACTTTCTCCAACCATATTTCCTTAGCAACCAAGGTTTAATTTTGCTGTAAACTTATGAAAATGTGGAAAACCATCAAAATAATCATTGCAAACACTTTGATAAGTGAATTTTACCCCCAGTCAGATTTATAGGCCTATATCAGTGTATTTAATGGCTGTTCAGGCGCTGAAAATAGGGGGAAAAAAATCTGTTTTATTTAATAGATACTTTTGTTTTTTATGTTATCTTAGCACAGATACACTAATCACAATTGATTGAATTAATATGTATTTTCTAGTTTCATTTTGCCCATCGTTAAAAAAAAAGTCGGTTCTTGGAGGGAAAAAAGGTAGCTCTCTTGCACTGCGTTAACACATACCGGACTCACAATTCATGACATTCTATGATAAAAACAACATATACTCATAATTAACGAACATACCTTATCAGAAACAAATGCTTGTGCATTACTCTTTCTTCTTCCTTTTTAGTTCTCACACACGCACGCACGCACCCACCCACACCATATCCCGACGTTCAAAACCTGTGCTCCCTCTCCTCTCCACAAACATACACACACACATATGTTGGCCATTAGCAGCTGGAATGCATTAAATGATCATTTTGATCTGCATACAGTTACAGGAAAACTGTTCTGCCATTTGTAGATCTGGTAGAGGCAGCCCATTGCAGTTCATAATTGTATCTGTTGCATACGTCGCTGTCACCAAAGTTTTGACATTATCGCGACGGCATTATAACCTGACAGATCTGCACTTTTTTCCAGTTCGTACAACTGGTTCCTCATTTTTTCATCTTCGATTTCGAGTCCAACAGGCTGAGACTGACACACGCCGGTCGAAGTCGACGGGGAAATCCCATCGTCAGCTTCGCTGTCAGTTTCTTCGTTGGAATCGAAATCAAAATATTCCTTTTCTGATGGCGAAATATTCGTTTATAAGGCCACTAATTCCTTGGCCTTCGTAATAGAAAATATTTCCTGATTTTGATGAATTTAATAGCGTTACAATACGTCGATCCATGATGATGATTTTTCGAGTGAAGCGACGACAAAGGCAAAATGAGCTGTGGTCAATGAAAGGCAGCGACTCAGCTGTTAAACAGCTGAGTTACAAAGGCCATTTGGGCTCTGAGAGGGATATGCACTCCGGTTATGTGTTGAAAATGAGTAACTTTTCGCAATCGGTGCTGCTTAAAATCGATGACATTGGAGTGAAAAAATTCATGTAATCTCATTTCTAGCTTAATCTAGGTAAAATAAGTGAAATATAATATGCTTTGATGGTTTTCCAATGTGTTGGTGCAAAAATGTCATTTTACCCCAAAAATGACCCTCACCATTCTTTGTTGCCCAGCAGCGATCAGCCCTGCACGACTTACCTATCATTTCGCGGGAGAGTTTTTGTGTGTAATCCTGTTTGTGGCGTGTGGCCTGCCGATAGGCCCTAGCTACTCTGAAGATTGACCATCAGGGGACAACACTCAGGCTGTAACATTCGGGGTGCAAAGAACGATGATGGGGAAGTCCTCAACCATAAAAGCAGGTATATTACACTTTCAGGTGTGGTATAAGTATCTCAGTTTTCTTGTTTTTCATTGGATTATACTGCCAGGCGTGGGATCCCCACCAAGAAGGGGACAAGATAGCACTTGAAAAGGTTCAGCTAAGGGTGGCGTGTTGGGTTGTAAATCGCTACCGTCAGACGTCCAGTGTAGGTGATATGTACAAGCAGTTGCACTGGGCTCCTCTAGAACAACGACGTCAGCAAATCAGGCTAGCCACCTTTTACAAGTTTCAACACGGCGACAGGCGTGTGGCCTGCCGATAGGCCCTAGCTACTCTGAAGATTGACCATCAGGGGACAACACTCAGGCTGTAACATTCGGGGTGCAAAGAACGATGATGGGGAAGTCCTCAACCATAAAAGCAGGTATATTACACTTTCAGGTGTGGTATAAGTATCTCAGTTTTCTTGTTTTTCATTGGATTATACTGCCAGCGTGGGATCCCCACCAAGAAGGGGACAAGATAGCACTTGAAAAGGTTCAGCTAAGGGTGGCGTGTTGGGTTGTAAATCGCTACCGTCAGACGTCCAGTGTAGGTGATATGTACAAGCAGTTGCACTGGGCTCCTCTAGAACAACGACGTCAGCAAATCAGGCTAGCCACCTTTTACAAGTTTCACCACGGCGACATCAAGATCAACTCTGTGCACATCCCTACGCGCTACGTTAATGGATGTCAGCGACGTACCAATCCAGATCCAGACACACCCACCAGTACAACACCAGAAACTCTCACGAGCTGCAGTACCATGTAGAACCCTGTTGCAGGAACTACAGAAAGAACAGCTTCTTTCCGCTCACTGGGAGGGAGTGGAACGATCTTCCAGCTGAGGCAGTGACATCGGCCTCGCTGGAGGACTTCAGATCCTTGATATAACCCCCCCCCCTCCCTCTCTCACGCTCCCTCTCCTGGCCCCCTCCACCCCCACCTATCCCTCCCCATCCTCACCTTAGTCCGTCCCCCATTCCAGCGTAAGGCCCACTTATTGATAAGCTGATGATCCAGGCAGCAGTTTTTGATCTACCATTGATCCGGAAACCCCCTACTATAGTGTCAGAATCTTCAACTTGATGAAGGCGGACACTTAAAGAAAGAAGAAGAAAAAGGCAGTACTGGTGTGTGCATATCAATTTCTCACAATTATCTGCAGTTTAGTAATCTTGGTAATACTAATCTTCAACGCCTACCTTGCGCTGAAGAGACCAAAGCTAAGTGACAAACTCGTTCATTTTTGTTGTCCTATTTGTTTGTGTCTTGCCTGAAGAAGACCTAAGAGGTCGAAACGTGTCATGTTTTGTTTTGTGACTCGTTTGTCCACATTTCTCTTGGCGGTTTGCTAACATTTATTGAAGATTTGTCAAAACAAAACAAAAAGAGCGACAACAACGAAGATATATAGATGCAATTTTATTAGACTTTTCTAAAGCCTTTGATAAGGTTGACCATGAGGGCCTGCTGCTTAAATTAGAACACATCGGCATTGGCGTTTCTTTGCTAAAATGGGCTAGATCATTCCTCGTTGGGAGAATGCAGAAAGTTGTCATGGAAGGGTCGTCATCCCATTGTAAACCAGTCTTGTCAGGTGTACCACAGGAACCTGTTCTGGGGCCCATGTTTTTCTTAATTTATACAAATGACATAAGTAGAAATCTCTCTCCTGGAACTAATAAGGCTTTTTGCAGATGACAGCTTAGTATATAGAACAATCAGAAGCAAGAATGATATATACGCATTCTACAAGAAGATCTAAACAGTTTACAAGAGTGGGAAAGAACTTGGAAAATGGAATTTCATCCCCAGAAGTGCCAAGTGTTGCGTATATGTAATAAACGCTCACCAGCTAGATCAGAATATTCTATTCATAATACTATTCTTAAAGAAACCAATGCTGCAAAATATTTAGGCGTGATTATAGATAGTCGTCTCAAATTTAGTAAGAAAGCAAATAACATCTTAGCTTTCATATACAGGAATATCAACAACTGCCCCAAAATGGTTAAAGACGACTGCTACAAAACACTGGTTAGACCAGTACTGGAATATGGTTGCTCAGTCTGGAATCCTTACCATCTAAAGGACATTGATAACCCCAAAAAGATTCAGAAGAGAGCAGCACAGTTCGTAACAGGGAACCATATCAGAGAGAAGGGGAATACTAGGAAGAACATGAGGAAATTAGAATGGAAACCCGTAGAAGAGAGAAGAGCTTTTATCAAACTTAATATCCTCTTCAAAGGCAGAGCTAAACTAATTGACACCCCAATGGAACAACTAGTATTGAATAAAAGTAGCACCAGGAGTGGCGGTCAATGTTATACCATACCTGCATCAAATATTGACAGCCTCTTACATTCATTTTATCCTAGTTCTGTACAGCTGTGGAACTCACTGCCGGGTGCCATCAAGATTGCCACAAATGCAGTCTCATTTAAAAAGCAAATTGATATTCATGACAGTTTTGAGATCTGCATATTGACAATTTTCTATTTTAACTTCCCCAGATATTTTATGGTTACCAGGGCCTGAATCTGGCCATTGCTTTTAACTTTTTGAATATTGTGTGCGACCCCTTGTTGCCAAATTTGTTCCAGGGGCCAACAGACTGAGTCGCACTTTATTTTATGTTATTTTGTTTTATGTTTTAACATGCACGCTGGTGACCTACTTGTTTTTGAGTGAACCAGTATTTTAGGAAGAAGAAGAAGAAGGAAAAGGACTTGGAGATAAAAAAAAAAGAAAAAAAGCTCTTTGCAGCAAGATTGTTTTGATTAAACTTTGTTCTCAACGCATTCTTAGATTATCGATCTGGATCTGAATCTCAGTCTGTATGGATGGATGTAAGACCAGTACGGTGAGTACACTGATACAGATCATCAAACTTTTGGAGGCAGGGATTGGGAGTGGGGGCAGTTCGGAAGGGGCAACACACACACGCGCACACACATGCACGCACGCACGCATGCACGCACACACACACACACACACACGCACACACACATACACACAAACACACACATGCACACACGCATGCACGCATGCATACATACACACACACTGAGAGAGAGGGAGAGTGCATGTGTGTGAGTGTGCGTGCGTGCATGTGTATGTGTGTGCATATCAGTTTCTCTCTATTATCTGCATTAAGAATCATTATCTATCTATTATCTGGATTAATCTCTTTCACACGCACACACACATACACAAACGTATTATATATAACAAATAAAGAAATCCACACACCCATGTCTGCTTCTTCCCCTTCATTTTCAAATTTTTGGCTTTTCAGCCTTCATCAGGAAACTGCACAATCGAAAAACAATATAATATATATTGAAAAAAAAACAATATTAAAAACACTATAAGTTATCACACCTTTGGCGCTCCCATCCATTTTACACTTTTTACATTTTTACATTTTTATTATTCCTTCCACACACTCATAAACAGTCAAATATGCACCACCCAGCAAACCACACTTACACACACATTCACACACACACACACACACACACACACACACACACACACACACACACACAGTGATACACACACACACACACACACACACACACACACACACACACACACACACCCCTCCGGGGGGTTGCGACCTTGTCGTGGTCGGAGGGCTTGCGCGGTCCAGTGATCCCTTAGGCTTTGCTGGCGGGGCATCAATACTTGGGAGATAGGCTGGTTTTTTCACACTGCTTGTAGGCCTGAGAGGTGAAGATGCTGTATGGCCTAAGCGTAACGTGGTAAGGAGTTGATGCCCCTGGTAGGGCTTCCCATGTCAGATAGGCTAAGGGTGAGGATCCTGACTAAGAGTAACCCGCCTTTCTCCTTTTCTTGTTTTCTGCCTCCTTTATTTGGCCCTTTTCTATCTTCGTCTCCCCTTCAAGTCTTCTTTTCCACACTCCTTTTCTCTCTGTGGTCTCCTTAAGATCCGCCGTGTTTGCCGTGCGGTGCGACCTGTGTCGGAGGGGAATGAGATCCTGGTGATTGAGAGGGCCAGCGCTCTCAACACATCACTTTGGCTCGGACCTCTCCTAGACAGGGAGTACACTTTGGCCCGGGTGTACTCATCGGCTCCCCTTCTTGGGGTTGGGTCAAGACAGGCAGTTCCCCTGCTGGCCAAGTAAACCCCTGCAGTGCTCAGCTCTCTGTTCCCGGGAGTTGAGCATGATCAGGGGGGATAGGGTTGGTGGCTTCTGTTTGTCGTATATCTCTCCCGAAGCCTGGAAGGGGTCAAGACATTGGTTTCTTGGCCCTGGCCCCTTAGTTGGACTCCAAGGTGGGTGGGTAAGGGAGGGATGAAATATAATAAAATACACATGGCTTTTTCAAAACACATCCCCCCAAAAAAGAGGAAGGCAGCATCCCCTATTTCAGGGGATTTCGATTCTGACAGCGATTCGGATATGGAGGTACGACAGAAGACAGGTTTTTGGGCTTCCTGGCTCGTTATGGAAGGAACGGAGCAAGAAAGACCCCTTTCAGCTTTGAGCCCTTTTGCTATCCAAAAGGCTTTCAAGGCTTAGCAGGTGACCCTCGGTCCATCAAGAGGTTGAGGAACGGCTCGTTTCTAATTCAATGTAAATCACAGAAACAATCTGAACAGCTGCTGAAGGCAAAAAAGCTTGTGGACAGGGAGATCAGGGTGACTCCCCACAAACAGTTAAATTCATCGAAAGGAGTGATTCGCTGCAGGGATTTATCAGGTGTTTCAGAGGCAGAGATCAAAACGGAGCTGGCGTCCCAGGGTGTGACGGAGGTACGCAGGGTGACAGTAAAGAAGGGTGCAGAAAGAGTGGACACCAACACCCTCTTTCTGACATTCTGCAACCCTGTGCTGCCTCCGGTCATCAAAGTCGGCTACCTGATTGTCCGGGTTCAGTTATACGTTCCGTCCCCGTTGAGGTGCTTCAGATGCCAGAAGTTTGGCCATGTCAGAGACCGTTGTTCTGGCAGGAGGTGTGCGGTATTTGCTGCAAGGCAACCCATGATGGGCCGTGTAAAGATCCGGCACATTGTGCAAACTGCGGTGGCAACCATCCCTCCTCTTCCCGAAACTGTCCTCTTTGGATTCAGGAATCTGCAATACAAAGAGTTAAAACAGAAAAGAAGATCTCCTTTTTTGAAGCCCGGAAACAGGTTGTGGGCAGTCAGTCGCCGACGGCTTCTTCGTAGGCTTCGGCCGTAAAGAAAGTTCCTACAGTTCCAACTCGGTCAGTCTGCTGTCAGACTGATAACTTTACGTTTTCGAAGACATTGCAAGGAAAAACTGTCAGCTCTGGTGGAAGCAGGTCCACCACCTCTCAACCCAAAGTGAATGCCCCTGGTGGAGGCAAAAAATCCGCCACCCCTCAGACTGCCCAGCAGTCTACAACATCTGCTGCTGGGCAGATTAAAAAACCAGCACCCCCACCTCGAACTCCTCTGTCCAGTGCCCGTGCGGGCAAGGGAGTTCAACCCAGTGTGGAGATGGTGGAGATGAGGAAGAAACCTCCACCATCTCCCAAATCCAGACCTTCTTCACCTGTTGGCAAGTCTGCCAGCAGGTCTGAAGACCAACACAGCCCAGTACAAACCTCAAATAAATTTACACCTTTAGCAACAGACGTTGAGGAGGAGATGACCTGATCTCTCTCCTTTTCGCCCTCTGCACCATGGATAGTACAATATTCCATTGGAATATCCGTGGACTAAATTCCAACTTTGAGGAGCTGCAGCTTCTGTGTCAATCTATAAAACCTTCCGTCGTGGCTCTTCAAGAAACTCAAATTCAAAGCCAGAAGACCTTTACTCTGTCTGGCTTTAATATTCTTTCAAAACCTGCACAACCATCCACGTTGGGACTGTCGGGCGGTGTTGCCCTTCTCCTACACAAAACTTTGCTGTATAGTCCTGTCGCTCTGTCTACCTCCCTTCAGGCTGTGGCTGCGAGAGTCACTCTCCACAAGACTGTGACAATCTGTTCCCTTTATCTTCCACCTTCTGTCCCGGTTTGTCGTCAGGACCTTGTCAGTCTGATAAGAGAACTTCCTCGACCTTTTTTGCTGTTGGGTGACTTTAACGGTCACAATCCTCTTTGGGTAGTGTCGGTACGTCATCCAGAGGTCTGCTAATTGAGGATGTCCTTTCGGATTTAGATTTGTGTTGTCTAAACGACGGATCTGCAACTTACCTCCACTCTTCCACAGGTTCACTTTCGTGCTTAGATTTGTCGGTTTGTGACCCCTCGCTGGTCCTGGACTATGAGTGGTCTGTCCATGACGATCTGCACGGAAGTGACCATTTCCCTGTCCTTCTACAACCTGTAATAACTGAACACGTCTCTGTCTCTCAACATCTAAATTATAAGAAAGCAAACTGGGATCTATTTGCAGCCACTATTTCAAAAGAATTCCAGGACACTGATTTTCTTCAGAGTCCAGACCCAGCTGAATCACTGACTAACACTGTGATCAAGTGTGCTAAAACTTGTATTCCAGTGTCTTCCGATAAACTTCAAATGCCAAAAACACCCTGGTTCGATTCAGACTGCCAACAAATTTCCAAAGTTAGAAAACGGGCTCAGCGTCAGGTGTACGAACGACCTTCAGGTCCCAACGCTCGAGCCCATCAGAAACTCCGTGCCAAATCGAGACACACTTTTAAAATCAGTAAACGTCGGTCCTGGAGAAGCTTCTGCTCCAGGCTGACATCGAAAACTTCTAAGAAAAAAGTGTGGAACATCATTAAAAAAATCAAAGGGAAGAACACCTGTCCCACTGTGAACCATCTCAAGTTTGCTGACTCTTTAATAACAGAGAAAAAAGCAGTTGCTAATCTGCTGGTTTCAACCATTGAAAAGAATTCCTCCTCTTCTAACAAATCAGCCACTTTTGTCAAAAATAAAACCCTTAAAGAAAAATCACCCTGCAATTTTTCGTCAGACAACAAGGAAGACTACAATCTTCCTTTCACGTTAAACGAGCTGAAATCTGCCTTACTTTCTTGCAGCGATTCCTCTCCAGGTATAGATGAAATCCATTATCAACTGTTGAAACATCTTCCACAAGAAGGTCTGAACATCCTGCTACAGGTATACAACCATGTGTGGACTACAGGTTTTTTTCCACCCTCTTGGCGAAAAGCCCTCATTATTCCCATCCCCAAACCTGGTAAAGATCTTTCTAATCCATCAAACTACCGTCCCATAGCTTTGACCAGCTGTGTCTGTAATTTGATGGAGAAAATGGTCAACGCTAGGCTCATGTGGAAACTGGAAACCGATGGCCTTTTGGCGAAAGAACAGTGTGGTTTCCGCAAACATAGGACTACGGTTGACCATTTGATTCGTCTGGAATCTACACTTCGGAACGCCTTTCTGAACAAACAGCATGCAGTGGCAATTTTCTTCGACTTGGAGAAGGCCTACGATACCACCTGGAAGTCGGGGATACTTCATGATCTCCACGATCTGGGTTTTCGAGGTCATCTTCCGCTTTTCATACAAAATTTTTTGGCAGAACGACAGTTTCAGGTCCGGGTTGGCACCACTCTCTCTGATGTCCACGAGCAGGAGTTGGGTGTTCCACAGGGGAGCATACTGTCTCCTGCTCTCTTTAGTATTAAGATTAACACCATTGTTCAATCAGTCCAGCAGGGTTCAGACTGCTCATTGTTTGTGGATGATTTCGCTGTCTATGCGACTGGAAGCCTGTATCCGAGTGTCCAGCACAGGCTCCAGCTTTGCGTGGATAAAATCCATCGGTGGGCGGATGAAAACAGTTTCACCTTTTCTCCAACAAAGACCCAGTGTATTCACTTCCATAATTTCCGTCAGTTTTTTCCAGATCCTGAACTTCAAGTAGGGAAATCTCCCATTCCAGCTGTTAAAGAGGCCAAATTTCTGGGAGTCATTTTTGACCAGAAACTTAACTTTCTCAGCCACATCAAAAACCTCAAAACTGCTTGCCAGAAAGCACTGAATATTCTGCGGGTCGTAGCGCACACCGACTGGGGCGCTGATAAGAAAACTTTGCTGCACCTCTACAGAGCCTTGGTCCGTTCCAAACTGGACTACGGTTGTGCTGTGTACGGCTCTGCACGATCTTCTTACCTCAAACTCTTGGACCCTATCCACCATCAAGTGCTTCGTCTCTGTCTTGGAGCGTTCCGCACCACCCCTGTGTACAGCCTGTACGCAGAGGCGGGTGAACCTTCACTGTCCAACCGCAGGCTGAAACTGTCTTTGAATTATTATATCAGACTGTTCTCGGAACCAGAACACCCTGCCTATGACTGTGTCTTTGACCCTCCGTTCCAAAGTAAGTTTGAAAACAACCCTAAATGTATTCCGCCGTTTGGTCTTCGTATGCAGCCTCACGTGCGGAATGCAGGTCTAGACCTAGGTGTAGTATCTGATTTTTCCAAGTTTCCGGATCAACCACCGTGGACCTTTTTCACGCCAGAGATTCGTTTTGATCTTGCAGCTTTTCGTAAAGAGTCTACCAGCTCTCTGGCGTACAAGGCATTGTATGCTGAGCTCTGTTTGAAATTTCCATCCTGTCAAAAAGTTTTCACTGACGGTTCCAAGTCTGAAGATGGAGTGGCCTGTGCAGCCTATTGCCCTGGGGCTCCTTCTCAGATACTGTTGGAACATATTCATTCAGATGCCTCTGTCTATTCTGCTGAACTTACTGCTCTGGTTTTGGCTTTGAAGATAATCTCACATTCTTCAAAGAGGGACTTTCTGGTTCTGTCGGATTCGCTGTCAGCTTTGGAGGCCATAGCTGGCCGCAACCTTCAGCATCCAGAACTTTTTTTTTTTTTTTGAACTTTTTAGTAAGTTGAAGGCGGACGGTTACAACATTTCTCTTGCTTGGGTTCCTGGTCATGTTGGCATCGGCGGGAACGAAATGGTTGATCGTTTAGCCAAGAACGCCACAAGAGAGAAACTGTCCAACACTTATATTCCCTGCTCAGATGTGAAACCCAAAATTACCGATTATGTGAGAGACCTCTGGCAGGAGGATTGGAACACCCAGACGAGTAACAAACTCTTTCAGATCCGTCCAAACCTTAAGGACTTCCTCCCATCCACGTCGGGAGGTCGTAAAGAGGAAACGGTTCTGTGCCGGCTGCACACCGGCCATTCGTATTTTACACATTCTTTTAAAGAGTGAAGAAGCTCCGTGGTGCATTCCATGCCATGCGCCACTCACAATGAAACATATTCTTTTAGAGTGTTGGGACTTGCACGATGTGAGACACAAACATTTTACGGCGGAGTCCATGAAGATCCTGTTCAGGGATGTCCCGCCTGATGTGATCCTCGAGTTTTTGAGAGAGATTAACATTTTTCATCTGATTTAAGATTTTACGGCAGAAAGATTTTTAACAAAAGTTTCTGGTGCGTTTGTAGACGATGTCATTTAACGAGATGTGTGAAAGTTTTTTTTTTTTTTTTTTTTTTTTTTTTTTTTTGACTGGTGAGTTGATTTTAACGTGGTGACAGCCCTGATATGGCCCTTTACGGTCGGCTGGGCTATAAGCAACATTATCTTATCCTATCTTACACACACACACACACACACACACACACACACACACACACACACACACTAAATAGCATACAAGACAAATCTTACATACACATACACTCACTGCATTGCTCATACTCCACTGCATCCACCACAAACACACCCACACACACTCCACCCATCATACACAGCCAACCGCCATTATATCTACATTGCACAAAATAATTTTGATACTACAACATTGTTAAAACCAACCGTCT